>CM022301.1:499643767-500843767 GCA_011799875.1 Thinopyrum elongatum
TCTCATGTCAGATGTTGTAAGCTTGACAACGACCACCTGAAGCAACCCAGTATTATAGTTGCGGGTCTGATTGTTTTCCACGGGCCATAATCCACTGCCAGCAGCACGAGGAAATCTAACTGATTCTGATTCTGGGGCAGTCTTTGAGCCTGGGGGCCCTGGTTTGCGGCACTTTGAAAAACCAAACCTCTTCAGGACGAAGAGGGCAATTGTTCTGAATATTGAGCTTTGACGGCCTCGGTGGGAGGAGGCAGACTTAGTTGCAGCATTGTTCCTTGGCGGTCAGAGGCAATTGGGACGACGCGTTGTTGGAATCCAAACCTCTACGCTTCGGTGCTGAGCCCGAAGATGACGACATCACGATAGCGCTTCTGTGCGAGTCCTTTGGTTCCATCTGAGCGGTCTCAACCGAAATAGCCTTGTTCCCCCCCCCCCCCCCCCCCCCCAACCCCGGGGAGCAGCCCACCCCCCCCCCCCCCCCCCCCCCCCCCCCCCCCCTTACCCCCCACCCCCCCCCCCCCCCCCCCCCGCCCCCCACCCCCCCCACCCGCACCCCATGCCGGCCCACCCGCCCCACCCCCCCGCCCGTCCCCCACCCCCCCCCGCCCCCCCCCCACACGCCCCGCCGCCCCCCCCCCCCCCCCCCCCACCCAACCCCCCCGCACCCCCCCCCCCGCCCCCCGCCCCCCCCCCCCCCCCCCCGACCCCGCCACCCCCCATCCCACCCCCACCCCACCGCCCCCCCCAAACACCGCCACCCCCGCCCACCGCCGCCGCACCGCCCGCCAATGGGGTGTGAGTTTCCCCCCCCCCCGCCCCCAATCCCCTCCCCCCCCCCGAAAACCCGCCCGCCCCCCCCGCCGGCCAACCCCGCCGCCCACCCCCCCCCACCTCCCATGCATAGCGCCGCCCCACCCCCCACCCCACCCCCCCCGCCCCCGCACACCCCCCCCCCCCCCCCCCAACCCCCCTCCCGCCCGCCCACCCCCCACGCCCCCACCCCCCGCCACCCCCCCGCCCCCCCCCCCCCCCCCGGACCCCCGGACCCCCGCCCCCACCGCCCCCCGCCACCCCCCCCCGCCCCCCCACCCCCACACTCGGCTTTTTCTCCTTCATTGATGTCTTGAGCACAGCTAGTGGCAACGCTTTGAGGTCAGGGTGTAGGTCCATTACGGAACTTCTCCTGTCTGGCTGCATCTGTGGCGATGTCCCTTCTTCCGCATAGCGTGAGAGATAAGAAATTCCCGCTGAAACTTCACGGTTTTTATTGCCCGGGTGAGGTTGCGGAACTGGTCTCAGCGTTCCATATTGCTGCTTGAGGGATGTAACGTGTACGGAAAGCAGCCTGGAACTCATTACCAGGTGATGACTGTTCCATACAGTCAGAGTACGCTTGTGTGTTCCCACCATTGAGCAGCGGGCCCTTTAAGAAAAAGGCCGCGAGGTGACAAGTTGCGTGGGGCCGACATTAAGCAGACCCATCTCGTGGAGTGTGTCGTCGGATCCAGTCCTCGGCATCCAGGGGTCTTGTCAGAGTTGGCGAAAACGCGTTGGTTGATGTCGCATAAACTCTGTCAAGTTACTAGAAGCTGGTTCTGGTTCTCGGTTGTTCTGCATGCGGAAACTGGCCATGATTTCCAACCAATGACTGGCGGTTAAAGCTCTAACGTTGGTGCAAAATCAATAAGCGCCATATAGTCTGGCGGTGTGGACGTTCAGGGGGCAACGACCAGACACACGACCCCACCCTGGTCTAAACCATCCCCATGCAGTATCCACGGGGGTAGTTTGCTCAAAAATTGCATGTGCTATTTTTAGCCGACAAGCATATGATGTAACACGACAATACTTAAGTCAAGTTAATATATCACTAAACGTAAGTCCGATTAAGACCATACAGATCCATACACAAAGTCGGGTACAATGCGGACAGCATAAACAGGCGCAAATTTAAAAGCTAGACTTAGCCGCCGCGCAGGCACGCTTAAGTTAGTACACAACGAGACATATGCAATAGCACAATCCATCAACGTCGGAGAAAACCACTTGTAAAACGGGGTAACTGCGAAGTTGCGGCCGATATATTCGTCGCGGAAGGATTCCTGTGCTCATGTGCACTCGATGCAGAACCCGTCTCGACACTTACAGAGAGTGCCCACGTGTAGGTGTGTGACCTCCAACAGCAGGCCATCATCCATACTAACCAGCCCATAATCTTATCCTGCGCGGTAAAGGATTGTGCTTCCGGATGTAATCCCTGCAACGAACACAGCGTGCATCAATCTCGAACTTTCCATACACATCGTAGAGTATACTGCTCACTGTGCAACCAACTCGACGGCGAGAGTCCGAACATTGCGATTCCAGAGCCTCGTAGTGTACTGAATCAGAACGCGGTGGGTTCATACTCCGGGCGCAGAGCTCGTACGGGGCACAGATAGCTCGAACCCTAATCCGCCTCGCCCGCCTCGCTCATCTCTCCCCCCCCTATCCATTTCTGATCGGCCCGGCGACGCCGCGCCCCTCGCCGCTCGCCGTTCTCCGTGCCACCTCCATTGTCACGCGGACCTCTCGCTCTCCATCGTCGCCTCGTCGCCCGTCGCGCCCCCCTCATCTCTCCCTGGCAGCGCGACGCCGTCCTGCCCCGGCTCCGCCCCCGGTCGCCGTTGGACGCGCGCCGACTTCGCCGGAGCTGATCCCCACGGCCTGCTTCCGCGCCGTCCCAGTCGTTCCCCGTCACCCTCCTCGCGCACACGCTCCTTCAGTTTCCTCTCCATTCCGGTGAGGCCCGTGGCCTCACTTCCCTCGCTCCTCTTAGCCCCGCCGCGTCACCGCGGCTCCGCTGCTGTCCCGGCCGCGCTCCCTCTACACCCGCACTTCGGGACACTCTGGCTCCCTCGCTCGTGCGCCCTTCCCTGTCGCTCGCCATCGACGCAGGTGCCACCCCCTCCGCTCCGGCTCACTACCGCCTATCCTACTCGCGCCGCTTTCCCGCTAGCCGGTCTCCTGCAGCCCTGCCGCGACTACCCGCACCCCTGCGGCTGATCCCTGCAGGCCGGCCGCCGCGTCTAATCTTACCTCGTCTTCTAGCGCCTTACACGACTTGTGCGCCCTCTCTTTGCCTGCCAACCAACCTCCGTCTCGTTCATCTCTCGCCCGCTCTCCCCCCGCCTCTCCTTCTCTTGCCGCTCGCGTCCTTCGTCTCGCTTCGTATCGATGCGTGCCGGCGGCTGCATCTCTTTTCTGGGCCTCCTCGGTCTCTTTCCATTTTGTCACCACCGTTGTCCTGTCCCAACGGGCATGCTCCGGACAGGTCCGGCCCTGGTCCACTGACCGTGTGGCCCACAACCCTGCCTGTTAATTAAATAAATAAATAATACAATATAATTAAAATATAATATAATAATTAATAACACTATTAGATTAGTCTAATTTGATTGATTCAGATTAATTAAATGTTAATTAACTTAAGTAACCGGGTTAATATAGAGCTAATTAATTAGTTAACCTAATTAACCTTGCTGACATCAGCAGTGTATTCCTGAACATCGCGAGCACTATTCTGGATAATGTTTATTTAATATTAATAAATTCCAGAAATTAATAAAACTTGAAAATCATCTTAAATAATCGTAACTCCGTATGAAAATACTTTATACATGAAAGTCTCGGAACGACGAGACGAATTCGATGCGCGGTCGTTCGTCGCCACACAGTCTCTAACTATCCGAACATGCAACCGTTCCCTCCGTCATCTGTCTGAACAATGCCCGGACCGGGAAAACAATTCCGGATGGATCCCTCCTCCTCGGTGACTTGCAACCATATGTTAGGACACACCCGGCACTGCCATTGTCATGTCGTACTTTGTGTTGCTCTTGTTTGCTTTATATTTCTACTGTTTCCTCCCCCCCTTCTCTCTCGATAGGCCCGGTGCCGACGCAGCTCCGGTGATTGGTTCCAGTACTGACGACCTTTGCCCTTGCCGCCGAGCAACCAGGCAAGCCCCCCTTTGATCACTCCGATATCGCCCATTCTATTTCTCATCGCTTGCATTAGATTGTGCTAGTTGCTACTGCTTTTAACTCCTATTCTGAGCATGCCTGTTATATTGTACTGCGGTTGATAATTACCTGCATATCCTAAACTGTTTAGTCTAGGCTGGGTAGAGACCTATCAGTGACCCCCACTTATCCGACGACGCCACGCTGGATCGTCAGAAGACCCATCAACGGGATTTAAGACCAGGCCCCGACACAACCGCACATCACCCCCCTTTAGTTTGTAACGACACTGCTAGCGAAAAGCGTTACTATCGAGTGCCGAGGGTAAACTCTTATAGCACTCCTGATGTTAACTCTTGTAGAGAGCTATTTGGTCGTGGTCATCGAGGGTGATTCTCCTCTTCTCCACTTCCGATAGACGCTGTCGTGCAACCACTCAAGTGTGAACCCAGCGAGGGTGATTCCTCCTACGTTCACCCTTGAGATACATCTGTAGAATCCAAACGAGGGTGATACCCTAGATTCCCTGATGTTATGGACACAGCGGATGACTTGGACTGTACTGTTGTTTTGGAAAGCGGGTCGACCCTGAGGGGTACCGCAGTGTGATGTGAAGACGGGTTTCCTGTATGGTGCCCGATGTTGATTAATACGAGGCGTGGCCGGCTTCATGGCCTTGCCGCAAGTCCTCGAGACGGGCGACGGGGTCACATCTTTCAGTGAGTCTCCTGCTCGTTACACGGCAAGCAGCCCCTAGTCCTAATGTTGGATATTCGATCCGAGCAGGCCTCTGGTCTGATACACTAACCATCACTGGGCATATATGGGCGTTCTGCATCGTATGCATGAGCCGAAAGCTCTGTCAACGTCTAGTTTAGCATGCGGCACGGACGACCGGCGCCTTCCTGTAGTGTTTGGTAACCCCGTTAGTTAACTACAGTAATTCCATTTGATAATGCCAAGTCACATGATTACACGTGCATGATCATCATTTGCATCATAATGCTTTTTCAACTCCTAAGTCAAAACCCAATTTAAGTGAAGTGGAAAATAAAGTTGCCTGAACCTGAAAACTAAATGTGCATCATGTTGCAAAATATTCTCATAGCATTTATAAAATGATTGCAACATTTGTTGGAATTGTAAAAGGACTCGAACAACAAGGAACAGCACAACATAACCCTGTTTAATCCTTTTTTTCAATTTAAATAAAATCCAAACAAAAAGATATGGACCCCAAACCAATTTCTAGCAGTGACGAAATGCACTGTAAATAATGGAGCAAGTCTCATATTTTACAAAGTCTTTTGGATAAAAATAAAGAGAAACAGAAAAGGAAAATAAATATATAAAAAAAAAGGTAAAAGGAAAAGCCCCCCCGTGACAACGGGGGCCGTGGCCCAGCTGGCCACCAGGCACCACCACCCGGCCCACCCCGGGCCTATACCCCCCCCCCTCCCCTCACCCACCCGAACCCTAACCCCCCCCCCTCGCTCCTCTCCCCCCCCCGATCCAGTTCTGGATCGGCCGCGCCGACGCCGCGCCCCTCGCCGCTCGCCGTCTCCGGCCACCGGCTTCCCTCTCCGCACCTCGCTCTCCTCATGTCGCCTCGTCCCCCGTCGCGCCCCCTCTCTCCCTCGGCGCGCGACGCCGCCGCGCCCCGTGCTCGCCCCCGTCGCCGTTGACGCGCCCCATCGCCGTAGCACTCCTCCCCCCACCGGCCTCTTCCTCCCGTCCGTCCCGTCGTCCCGTCACCCTCCTCGCGCACCGCTCCCTCTTCCCCTCCATCGCCGTGAGGCCCGTGGCCTCCACTCCCCTCCTCTCTGCCCGCGTCACCGCGCCCGCCGCTGGTCCCCGCCGCGCTCCCGCCACGCCCGTGAAGCTCCTCGCCGCGCCCTTCTGTCGCTTCGCGTCAGCCGCCCCGCGACTACGTACCGCTCCGCCTCTCACCGCGCTCGCCCTCCCCCGCTCTCGGCCTGCGCGGCGTACCGCGCTCGCCCCCTCTTCCAGCCCACTGCCCGCCACTCCTCCCTCACGCGCCCCACCTGCATAACGGCTCCTCCCTGTCTCACCCTCTTTCTACCGACCCCCCCGCCAGCCCCACTTCCCTCCCCCCACCCCACCCATCCCTCCTTCTCCTCTCTCCTCCAGCCCACCCCCGACGCGCCCTTCCCCTACTCCTTCCCCACTCTCATGACGTCTTCTTCCTCCTCTTCCGTCTTCTTCAGTTACCCCTCTAAACCTCGGGGTTTTCCCTTGGGGACCGACATGTCCGTCCAAACGGGCATGCTCCGACATGTCCGGCCCTGGTCCACTGACCAGTGGGCCCACATCCTTGCCTGTTAATTACAAATATAATATAATACACAATAATTAAATATAATATAATTAGTTAATTAACACTATTTAGATTAGTCTAATTTGATTAATTAGATTAATTAAATGTTAATTAACTTAAGTAACCCTGGTTAATTAGAGCTAATTATTAGTTAACCTAATTAACCTTGCTTACATCAATGAGTCATGCTGACATCAGCGATCATCGTTCTGGATAATGTTTATTTTAATAATTAAATAAATTCCGAAATTAATAAAAACTTTAGAAATCATATTAAATAATCCGTACTACTCCGAGAAAATACTTTATACATGAAAGTTGCTCGAACGACGAGACGAATTCATATACGCGTCCGTTCGTCCGCCACACGTCCTAACTATCCGAACATGCAACCGTTCCCCTCCGGTCATCTGTCTGACAAATGCCCGGAACCGGGAAAACATTCCCCGGATGGATCCCCTCCTTCTCGGTGACGTGCAACCATTGTTAGGACACCTGCCACCCGACACTGCACATTGTCATGTCGTACTTTGTGTTGCTCTTGTTTGCTTTATATTTATAACTGTTTCCTCCCCCCTCTTCTCTCCTCGATAGAGCCCGGTGCCGCGCAGCTCCGGTGATTGGTTCCAGTACTGACGACCTTGCCCTTGCCGCCGAGCAACCAGGCAACCCCCCCTTTGATCATCCCGATACGCCCATTCTATTTCTCATGCTTGCATTAGAATTGTTGCTGTTGCTACTCGCTTTACCTTTCTGATGCATAGCCTGTTTATTGTTTAACACTGCTGTTGATAATTATTTACCTGCATATCTAAACTGTTTAGTCTAGCTGGGTAGAGACCTATCAGTGACCCCACTTATCCCGACTGCCGCGCTGATCGTCAGAAGACCCCGATCAACGGGATTGAAGACCAGCCCCGACACCGCACATCACCCCCCCTTTAGTTGTAACGACACTGCAGCGTTACTATCGAGTGCCGAGGTTAAACCTCTTATGCACTCCTGTTTAAACTCTGTAGAGAAAGCTATTTGGTCGTGGTCATCGAGGGTGATTCCTCCTTCTCCACTTCCGATACGACGCTGTCGTGCAACACACAAATGTGTGAACCCAGCGAGGGTATTCCTCCTACTTCCCCTTGACAGATACAATCGGTAGGAAATCCAACGGAGGTGATACCTCGGATTCCCTTGATGTTATGGACACACGGATACTTGGACTGTCTTGTTGTTTCTTGGAAAGGCGGGTCTACCCTGAGGGGTACCCGCGTGTGATGTGAAGACGGGTTGCCTGTATGGTGCCCGAGTGTTGAATACGAGGCGTGGCCGGGCATTCATGGCCCTTGCCGCAAGTCCTCGAGACGGGGCGACGGGTCACATCTTTCGGATCTCTGCTCGTTAACCACCGCCAGCCCCTATTCCTAATGATTTGGATATCATCCGAGCAGGCCTCTGGTCTGATAGCCCTAACCATCACTTGGGCATAGTATGGGGCGTTCTGCATCGTATGCATCAGAGCCGAAAGCTCTGTCCAGACGTCTAGTTGCATGGCGGCACGACGGACCGGGCGCCTTCTCCTGTAGTGTTTGTACACCCCCGGTGATTAGCAACAGTATCACTTTTTGATAATGACATTTAGCATGATCACAGTCATAATCATCATACATCATATGCATTCAACTCTAAGTTCAAATTCAAATTTAAAAATGAAAGTGGAATATAAATTTTCCAACATAGGAGCTAAAATGGCAGATATATAGCCAATATTCCAGAGCTATTCTAAAAATGAAACCACATCATTGGAATTGATAGTGATCGAACCAACCTCAAACAGTGGATACAGATAACTATTTTAATAACCATTTATTAAATCTGAAATAGATTGGCAATTGGTTTGTCCAACTATTTTAGGTTAGGAATAATGCACGGTATTTTATGAACGAGGTCTCATGTTTTACAAAAAACCATTTGAGGCCCTGACTATTTACTAAACTGAGGAAGGAGCATAAAGAAAAAGATAAAAGAAAAATGAAACAGAAAAGAAAAGAAGGACCCCCCCCTCCGGCCCAACGTGCCGAAAGCCCGCCGCGGCCCACTTGTGGCCCCCCCTGGCCTATTATGGCCCCCACCGGCCACACCTAATCCCCACCCCCCCACTCCCCTCGCTCCTCTCCTCCCCCCTGTCTGGATCGGGATTCTCCCGATCCCGTCCGCCCCGTCGGCTAACGCCGTCGCCGACGCCGCCCGTCTGCGCCCCTCCCCCTCGTCAGCCCCCACCTCCCGATCAGATCGGGGATCGGGACGCGGGAAGACGGCCCCGCCGCCTCGCCGACGCCGCCCAGCACTCCAGAGGACACTGATGACGTCGGCCAGCGCCGAAGCCGCCTGCCACACACACCGGTCGCCTCCTTCCTCTTACCGCCAGCCTCCTGGCGCTGGCGTCCCCCCTCCTCGATGGGATCGGATCGGGGCAAACCCCCGATCCCGTCGCCGACGCTGTCGCGACACGCACGACGGTCCGCTCGCACGCTCCGGACCCGCACGCACCCCAGCCATCCAGCGTCCGGGGCGTGTCCATGAACATGCGTAAGCCGGTCGGCGGCGAATTTGTGGCGCCCGTCTGTGGTTGGCTTGGTCGGTCACCCGCGCCCGTACCCCCCTCTGCCCTCGTCCATAACGAGTCACGGTGAGGACCGGGGCCTCTTTCCCCCTCTCTGCTCCCCGCACCTCGCCGCGCGCACCGCGCCCCCGTGCCGCCGCTCACCCGCGTTGCGCGATTGCTCAAGCGTCGAGCTGCCCCCGGATCGTCGCCCGACCGCGCTGCGCGGCCCACAGCCGCGCCCACTCCGCCGCCGCTGCCGTCTCGTCCTCCTTCGTCCTCTGCTCAGCTCGCCGCGTAACCGCCCCTCACGTCACCGCGTCGCACCCAACCTCTCCCATCGCGTCGCCTTCGCATCGCGTCGCCGTGGCCCCGCTCCTACACCAACCGACCCGTAAGCCGCGACCTCGGGCCGGGACAGCCGGAAGCGCGGCACCCTGACGCGTCCCGCTCGGGCTGCGCCCACCGCCCGCCCCGTGTGGGCGTATGGGGCCACTGCCCGTGTGGCCTGCCCCCCCTGTGCCGCTGACAAATGGGGCCCACCCCCTAAAAACGATTTAAAAGAAAATAGAAAATAAAAATAGAAATAATCAAAATAATAATTCAAATAATTAATATAATAATTAGTTTACATGACATGAGTTAGGTGTAAAATGTCACCCAAATGATGTGGAACTATATGTAGTGTCGCTAATTAATCAGTAATTAATGAATTACATACCCTAATTACCTAAACAGCCATGACAAGGTACGGAACCCACCCTGTTCAGGTGGCTGCTTGACGTCAGCATGATGGTCATGCTGACGTCATCATCACTGTTTCGGAATAATGTGTTGTAATAATTAATTAAATTTCGAAATTAATAAAAACTTTAGAAAAAATCATATCTTGTAAACCGTACTTCCTGATGAAAATACTTTGTACACTAAACTTGCTCAGAACGTATAGCGATCCGATCCCTGGATGACGCGCGACATGCGTTACTCCGTCGATGCCCGCCACTATAAGAACGTTGAACAATTAGACCCGAGTTCTCGACGCGATAACATGAATGCTGGACGCTGAATGATCGAGCACATTAATAATAATCGTAGCGAATCCTGCACCTATGGAAATCGTCACTAATAGAGCTAAGGACATGGGCGGCCTTAGGTAAGCGCATTGGAGTTACCACCCGGGCCGCCCATATCATTTAGGACTGTTCGAATACATAGTTGGATCGATTTGACGATTATGCCGTGAAGGTTTATTGTTTCTTCCCCCATCGCTTAGGGCTCTGACGTACGACTAGACTGCCAGACCGACGTCGCTGCTGTCGAGTACGTACGACGGCTCACTCGTAGCAGCCCGTTGACGAACCTCCCCTCTCTTGCCAGAGCACCAGGCAAGCCCCCCCCCTTGAGCATTCCAGATACGCCCATTCTACTCTCCTGCTCTGCATTGATCGCTATACTGTTCCTATGTATGCTCCTATTACTGATGCAGCCTGGCCTGTTGTAACTGTTCATTGCTACTTTACCCTACGCTATGATAAACTGTTTAGTATAGGTTGGTATGCCCATCTTGACCCCACCACCTTACTTTTCGCCCCTGCTTGTTCACAACGACTCATCACGTGATCGTCGCTCAGAGACAGGACCGCTCACTTCACACCCCCCTTAGTTGTACGACTCTGCTGTAAGTATATCTATCGAGTGTCCGAGGGTGATACCTCGTAACGCACTCCTGATGAATACTTTGCAGCATAGCTGTACGGTCGTGGTCCTCGAGGGTGATTCCTCCTTTCCATGTCGAAACGACTCTGTCGGTCAACCCCTCCCCAGTGTGAACCTCGAGTGGTGACTGAACCTCCTTCGTTTCACCCTGATGATTATGACCACACGGTTACTGACCTTTTTCAACAGGCGGGTCACACCCTGGTGGGTTACCCGCTGGGGATCTATGATTTCGGGTGTGCCGGAAGGGCACTCGAGTGTGACATTGTGGGACATCAGAGACCTGATTGTCTCCCTCTGATACAATTGAGCCTATGGATTGGGTGTGTGATCTGAGTGGGTCGACGTGCCCTATACGCACTGCCAACCCACGGGATAATGGTTATGGGGCCCTCTGCGTTACGTTTCGCCGACAGCTTATAGACGGTCACGTTCAACACGTGCGGGCTGTCGTCGGGATGGGCTGGATACTTCCATGCGAGTTCAAGTGTCGCGCCTGCCACCCCCGGCCACCACGAACGCGCAGGTGCCCAGGGCTATGGCCCTGAGACCCCTGGGTGCTAGGTTGTCGGCGTGCTGGCTTACTCTGGGCTGAGCCTAGGTAGAGCGCTGCTTCGTGTTGATGCTTCCGGACGGCAGATACACAGCAAGTTATGTCCGGCGCCAGAGTTGATCGAGCGTGTTGGTAACAGTAGTGCCACCCCTTGACAGGGATGATCTTCTGTATCGATAGCCGGTCCTACGGTAAAGGACGTCAGTTTTGGTGTATCCCGATCTACTACTTAAACTGGATAATGTACTTAATGAAGAGCTTCGGGATACTTCTCGCTGGGAGTCGAGAGAAGGATCTTGAGCTATTTCAACATTTGTTAAATAAAATGCTATGCTACTCTCTCTACTGCTGCCAGATGATGGCTTTAGAGATGTTCGAAGGATGCTAGTCTTCGATAGGACGAGGCCTTTCTCCCTATTCTGGCCATTTCCCTCAGCCCAGTCCACATATACAAGCCTTTTTCTCCATTGTATAATGGCATAGTAGTATAGATCCTGCTTGCTGAGTACTTCGGATGAGTACTCACGGTTTGCTTTATTTTTCTTTTCCCCCCATATACCCCACCTTGATGATACACCAGACGATGAGCCCAGGAGCCAGACGCCACCACCGAGCCTACTACCAATCGGTCACAGAGGGGCACTATACTGGATCGAGCCACCTGACCAGAGAGGATCGAGGCATCCTCCAGGCAGAGGGCAACGCCTTCATCTAGTGCGACTGTTTGTGCTAGCCCTTCTTAAGGCAAAACTTGTCTACTATGTCGCTGTACCCAGTATTATTTGTATGACTGATTATGTATTCGGATTTCGGATCCCTGGTCTGTTAATATGTGGACCTCCGTTTATTTTGTGTTTAGAGTGTGTTGTGATATCTTCCCGTGAGTCCACTGGGTTTGTATCGTACACGTGTGCGGGTATAATTAGTGGTAGATTGAACGGGGGCGTCACAAGTTGGTATCAAGCCGACTCCTGTAGGAAGCCCCTCCAAGTCCTTGCCGAAGTTGAGTCCTAGAACTGAGAACCTAATTTACTACTTGGGGCTGTGTGGCTTACGGGACCACGTCGCAACTGGTGGTATAGGATCTTTTATTCCTCGCTATAACTCTGGACTCTAATAATCTCTTCTATTCGGTTAAATCAAATTTTACTAACGCCGACACTTAGATCTCGAAATCCCGTCTACCCGGAGAGCTGGATATCATGTCGTTGTCCCCTGGTTTTCGTTTGATTGATAGTCTGATATCATTTTCATCCTTTCCATTGTTTTTTGTTAACCTGTCTCTCCGATTTGTGTGTACCTTCTTCTTTGTCAATTTGCACTCTGATTTCCTCTGGTTCAGATGGACCGTTTGTTTCCACCCGTCCCTACGATACGCTTTGTGGCTTCGCATCTGGGCTCGGTGATGCCCCTGGTTTTGTTCAGCTGTCCTTATCGCATCTCATGACCAGACTTGGCTAACCGCTGGTACCCTGATTTCATGGTTTACGAGGATTACCGCGAGTTTGAATCAGGAAACAGTACTCGCTGAAGTTCGGATTATGATCGGCAGAATGACTCAACACGAGTTACACCTTTTCACGGATTAGGCGTGACGATTGAGATGGCAGTACATGATGCACCCTACTCTGCTTTCGCAACGCTTTCGAGGACATTTCATGAATATCTTGGTGAAGACTCTGATTTCGATACATTCCGTCTGCCCCTACTGGAGATGCTACCGATACTACAACAACAGCTATCTGTGCCCCGTACGAAGCCCTCGCCGATAGGGACCACAGCGTCTGATTCAGTGCACTCAAGGCTCTGGATCGCACTGTCGGACTCTCGCCGTCGAGTTGTTGCCACTCGAGCACGTCTCCTACGATGCCTATGACGCGTTGATGCCCGCTGTTCGTAGCAGGGATACATCCGAGCACATCCTTTAAACCCCGCGTCAGACTCCGATGTATGCTGGATTGACGGGCCTGCTGTTGGAGGTCACACACCTACACGTGGACCTCTTCCTTACAGTTCCGAGACCCGGGTTTCTGCATCAGAGTGCACCTGAGCATAGGTCCTTCCGCGACGAATATTCTCGTCCGCACTCGCAGTTACCCCCACGTTACAGTGGTTTTCTTTTTTCGCCTCGACGTTTATGTAAGCCTTTGCTATGTCTCGTTGTGTACCTTACCTCAGTGCCTGCGCGCCGCCTATAATGTCTTCTTTTAATTGCGCCGTTATCTGTCCCGCATGTACCCCGACTTTGTTTAGATCTGTATGTCTTAATCGACTCTGTTTATGTATCTCTTCCACTGCTTAGGTATTGTCCGTGTTACATCATACTTGTCGCTAAACACTCGCAATGCTTTTACTAAACTACCCCCTGTTGATACGTAGCAGGATGGTTTGACCAGGTGTCGTGGTCGTGGTCGTGCCCCTGAACGTCCACCACCGCCAACTATATGGGCGCTTATTATGCAACAGTTCGAGCTTAAAACCGCCATTTCATGGTTGGAATCATGCTCATTTCCGCACAAGAACAACCAGAACCAGAACCCCGTCAGTACTTTGACATAGTTTATGCGACTCACCAACCGCGTTTCGCACCTGACAAGCCCCTGGATGCCGATGACTGGCCCGCGACAATCACTCACGAGTGGATCTGCTAATGTCGCCCCCGCCAACTTTTGAACCTTTCGCGGCCTTTTTCTTAAGGGCCCCTCTGATCAATGGTGGGACCACACACAAGCGTACTCTGCCTTTGGAACTCCCTCACCTGGTATGAGTTCCAGGCTGCTTTCCCGTACAACGTTACATCCCTCAGCAATTATGGAACGCATCAAGACCCCAATTTTCTGCGCAACTCGGCTCACCCAGGGCAATAAAACCTCGTCGAAGTTAATCAGCGGGTAATTTCTTGATCGCTTATCCCTCTATGCCTGAATAAGATCATCGCCACATGCTCGCATGACAGGAGAAAGTTCCGTACTGGCTACAACCCGACCTGTCAAGGCTTGGCACTAGCGGCTCCAAGACTATCATGACTTCTCACTCTAAGTGAACAAGGCTATTTCTCGTTGTAGACCGCGCTCAGATGGAACACAAGGACCGTCCGCAGAAGATAGCGGCTGCTCGTATCTGCTGGTTCATCGTCGGGCCTCAGCCCGTAGAGCGTAGAGTTTTGGATTCCAACAACGCAGTTCCTCGTCCAATCCTCTGCGCCGAAGGAACAATGCTGCACTACGTTCTAGGCTCTTGTCCTGCCCACCACCGAGGGGCCTTTCAATGGCCTGCATAGCATTCAGAACAATGCCCCTCTTGTCGTCCTGTAAGATGGTTTTGTGTTTCAGTCCGCAAACCAGGCCACCCAGGCTCAAGACTGCCGCCAGACCCCATAATCAGTGATTTTTCTCGTGCTGGCCGTGGATATGGCCCGTGGCATACTATCAGACCGTCGCAACTATATATTACTGGTCTGCGTCAACGTGGTTCGTGTCAAGCTTACAACATGACAAAGAAGGAAAAAAAAAAATCTAAACAGGGGGGGGGGCTTTTCCTTTTTACCTTTTTTTTATATTATTTATTTTCCTTTTCTGTTTTCTCTTTTATTTTTATTCCAAAAGACTTTTGTAAAATATGAGACTTGCTCCATTATTTACAGTGCATTATCTGTCACTGCTAGAAATTGGTTTGGGGTCCATATCTTTTTGTTTGGATTTTATTTAAATTGAAAAAGGATTAAACAGTGTTATGTTGCTGCTGTTCCTTGTTGTTCGAGTCCTTTTACAATTCCAACAAATGTTGCAATCATTTTTATAAATGCTATGAGAATATTTGCAACATGATGCACATTTTAGTTTTCAGGTTCAGGCAACTTTTATTTTCCACTTTCACTTAAATTTGGGTTTTGACTTAGGAGTTGAAAAGCATTATGATGCAAATGATGATCATGCACTGTTAATCATGCTGACTTGGCATTATCAAAATGGAATTACTGTAGTTAACTACCGGGGGTGTTACAAATCTCCTCTACTAACAAGAATTCTTGTCCCGAGAATTAAGAAGTAGAAGGAAAAAGTTCGGGGTATTACGCACGAAGATTATCCTCGCGTTCCCAAGTGGCTTCATCTTCAGTATGATTTGACCACTGTACTTTGAGGAGCTTGGTAACCTTCTGACGGGTTCGACGTTCAGCTTCATCGAGAATGCGGATCGGATGCTCCTTATAAGATAGATCATCTTGCAATTCAAGCATCTCGTGATCCACAGATCGGTGCGGAGATTCCTTGAAGCATTTACGGAGTTGCGACACATGGAAGACGTCGTGGATATGAGAGAATTGCGGCGGCAACTCCAATTTATACGCCACTTGACCACGTCTAGCAATAATGCGGAAAGGACCAATGTAGCGTGGAGCTAACTTGCCCTTGATTCCAAAACGGTGAGTGCCTTTCATCGGGGTGACTCGCAGATAAGCCTGATCACCAGGTTGATAAGTCAAACCCCATCGTTTGCGATCATAGTTGCTCTTCTGGCGGTCCTGAGCCGCCTTGAGATTTTCCCGGACAATTCGGACTTGTTCTTCGGCGTGTTGAATAATATCCGGTCCAACAAGAGGTCGTTCCCCAGTTTCTGACCAATTCAGAGGGGTTCGACACTTACGTCCATAGAGAACTTCAAAGGGGGCCATTTTCAAGCTGGCTTGATAGCTGTTGTTATAAGAGAACTCGGCATATGGAAGAGATTCTTCCCACTTCTTGCCAAATGAAATAACACAAGCCCGAAGCATGTCTTCAAGCACTTGATTGACTCGTTCGACTTGGCCTTGAGATTGAGGGTGATAAGCTGAACTCCAGGTAATATGAGTTCCCATAGCTGTTTGGAAACTTTCCCAGAATTTTGAGGTGAAAAGACCGCCACGGTCCGAACTGATTTCCTTCGGAATACCGTGGAGTGATACAATTCTGGAGATATACAACTCTGCTAACTGACTAGCAGTGATAGTTTCTTTGACAGGCAGAAAGTGTGCAACTTTAGAGAGTTGGTCGACAACGACAAGAATAGCATCGTGACCCTTCTGTGACCTGGGAAGTCCTGTAACGAAATCCATCTGAACCTTATCCCATTTCCATAGAGGAATAGGAAGTGGTTGCAGAATTCCAGCTGGTTTCTGATGTTCTGCTTTAACGCGATGACACACATCACATTCAGCAACATATCGAGCAATGTCTTGCTTCATTCTAGACCACCAGTACCTTTGACGGAGATCACGATACATCTTGGTGCTACCCGGATGAATAGACAACGGGGTATCATGTGCCTCCTTCATGACTTTGTCAGTCATGAGTTCGAAACAAGGTACGACAATGCGGTTTCTGAAATACAAGGTTCCATCTTCAGACAGCGAGAAATCCCTGTACTTTTCAAGGTGAAGACTCTTCTTCATCAGATCAACTTCAGCATCTTTAGCTTGCGCATTCTTAACAGCTTTCTCAAGATCTGGTTGTATCACAAGGTTATTTAGAGAGCCCTGTGGGACAATACGGAGATTCAGCTTGCATAGTTCTTCAAAAAGTCGAGGTTGAGCTCGCCTAACCATGAGGTTGTCGCAATAGGACTTGCGGCTTAAGGCATCAGCCATCACGTTAGCCTTGCCAGGGGTATAGGAAATACCCAAATCATAGTCCGCAATGGCCTCCATCCATCTTTGCTGACGGAGGTTTAGAGAAGGTTGAGTGAACAAGTACTTCAGACTTTTATGATCCGTGTATATCTCGCAATGATTACCGAGAAGGTAATGTCGCCACAACTGTAGTGCATAGATGACAGCAGCTAGTTCTAGATCATGTACCGGATAATTCTCTTCATGTGGGCGCAACTGACGAGAGCCATAAGCAATCACTTTACGCTCTTGCATTAGGACACAGCCTAATCCTTCACGGGATGCATCACAATAGATCACAAAGTCTTTGCGGGTATCTGGAGGAGATAGTACTGGGGTATTGTAACGGATTGACATCTGCCCCAGTGGATAAAGAATGTACTCTGGATGTATCCCTGCTCGAACAGCTGGTAGCTGCGTCGCAGGGTGTGGTGGAAACAAACGATCCATCTGAAACAGAGGAAACTCATGATTGTCAAAAGACAAGGAGAAGTATAACCGATCTCGGAGAGAAAGGTTAAACAAAACAATGGAAAGGAAAATGATTATCAGACTAATCAGATCAATGTCAGGGAAATCGCACATATATCCAGCTCTCCGGGTGGACAAGAATTACGAGATCCTAAGTGTCGGCGTTAGTAAACTTTAGTTAACCCGAAAGGAAGAGAGGTCAGAGTCCCAGAGTAAAGATGAGGAATAAAAGATACTAATACCTCCCAATTGGCGACGTGGGCCCGTAAGCCACACAGCCAAGTTAGTAAAACAGTTTTCGGTTACTAGACTCAACTTCGGCCAAGGAGTTGGAAAGGGGATTCCTACAGTCAGTCGGCTCTGATACCAACTTGTGACGCCCCGGCTTAATCGCGCGCTAATCATACACGCAAATGCACACGATCAAGCCTAAGGACTCACGGGAAGATATCACAACACAACTCTAAAACATAAATAAGGTCATACAAGCTTTATATTACAAGCCAGGGGCCTCGAGGGCTCGAATACATAAGCTTGCGAACAAGCGTCAGCGGAAGCATCAGATATCTGAGTACAGATATAAAAGAAAGTACAGAAAGGCCTTTAGAAAGGCGGGGCAAAATAAAACACTACGATCGAAAGGCGTAGGCCTCCTGCCTGGGACCCTCCGATCCTACTCCTGGTCGACAGTCAACTCGTAGCAGTATCCATCCTCTGGGTAGTAGTAGCGATCGTCGGCGAGGACAGCTGTCTCAGGGGCTCCGTCATCTTGTTACGACAAACTGATATGGGGAGAAAAAGGAAAACAAAGCAACCGTGAGTACTCAGAAGTACTCAGCAAGCAAGGATCTACACTACATATGCAACATTTTCAAAGGGAGGCTGTAAATGTGGACTGGGCTGCAGAAATGCCAGAATAGAGAGAAGGCCTAGTCCTATCGAAGACTAGCATCTTCAGCGGTCTTGCAGCAACAGAAGAGAGTAGAACAGTACAATATAATGTAGCAGTATCATTAAGTCTCAACCTCACCCAGAGATCCTTTCTCGACTCCCTGCGAGAAAGCAATCCCAGAGCCATACAGTCATCAACCTCGTCCTGAGATCCCTTCTCGACTCCCTGCGAGAAGCAATCCCAGAGCCATATATACAGGTCTCATCACAGGTATCCAGTTCTAAATTGTATCAATCAGGATACAACTCCGAGTGTCCTTTACCGTAGGACCGGCTATCGATAGAAGTTTTCTTCCCTGCAGGGGTGCACCAACTTACCCAACACGCTCGATTAACTCCGACCGGACACACTTTCCTGGGTCATGCCCGGCCTCGGCCAAACGACACATCGCAACCCTACCTACAGCTCAGCAGAGAGGTCCCCGCCGGTCTAGATCCTAAGCGCAAGGGGGTCTTGGCCATCGCCCCTCGCCCTCCGGGTCGTTGCGCACACGGTGAAGCCAGGCACCAACACTACAGGAAGGCGCCGGTCCGTCCGTGCCGCCATGCTGAACTAGACGTCTGACAGAGCTTTCGGCTGATGCATACGATGCAGAACGCCCATACTATGCCCACGTGATGGTTAGTGCTATCAGACCAGAGGCCTGCTCGGATCGAATATCCAAATCATTAGGACTAGGGGCTTGCGGTAACGAGCAGAGACTCACGAAAGATGTGACCCCGTCGCCCCGTCTCGAGGACTTGCGGCAAGGGCCATGAATGCCCGGCCACGCCTCGTATTCAACACTCGGGCACCATACAGGCAACCCGTCTTCACATCACACGCGGGTACCCCTCAGGGTCGACCCGCCTTTCCAAGTAACAACAGTACAGTCCAAGTATCCGTGTGTCCATAACATCAAGGGAATCCGAGGTATCACCCTCGTTGGATTCCTACCGATGTATCTGTCAAGGTGAACGTAGGAGGAATCACCCTCGCTGGGTTCACACTTGATGTGTTGCACGACAGCGTCGTATCGGAAGTGGAGAAGGAGGAATCACCCTCGATGACCACGACCAAATAGCTTCTCTACAGAGTTAACATCAGGAGTGCTATAAGAGGTTTCACCCTCGGCACTCGATAGTAACGCTGCAGTGTCGTTACAACTAAAGGGGGTGATGTGCGGTGTCGGGGCCTGGTCTTCAATCCCGTTGATCGGGTCTTCTGACGATCCAGCGCGGCAGTCGGGATAAGTGGGGTCACTGATAGGTCTCTACCCAGCCTAGACTAAACAGTTTAGGATATGCAGGTAATTATCAACAGCAGGTTACAATAAACAGGCTATGCATCAGAATAGGTAAAGCAGTAGCAACAGCAACAATTCTAATGCAAGCATGAGAAATAGAATGGGCGATATCGGGATGATCAAAGGGGGGGCTTGCCTGGTTGCTCGGCGGCAAGGGCAAGGTCGTCAGTACTGGAACCAATCACCGGAGCTGCGTCGGCACCGGGCTCTATCGAGAGAGAAGAGGGGGAGGAAACAGTATAAATATAAAGCAAACAAGAGCAACACAAAGTACGACATGACAATGTGCAGTGTCGGATGTGTCCTAACATATGGTTGCACGTCACCGAGGAAGGAGGGATCCATCCGGGAATGTTTTCCCGGTTCCGGGCATTTGTCAGACAGATGACCGGAGGGGAACGGTTGCATGTTCGGATAGTTAGAGACGTGTGGCGGACGAACGGACCGCGTATCTGAATTCGTCTCGTCGTTCTGAGCAACTTTCATGTATAAAGTATTTTCATCGGAGTTACGGATTATTTAATATGATTTTCTAAAGTTTTTATTAATTTCTGGAATTTATTTAATTATTTAAAATAAACATTATCCAGAATAGTGCTCGCTGATGTCAGCATGACATCATGCTGATGTCAGCAAGGTTAATTAGGTTAACTAATTAATTAGCTCTAATTAACCAGGGTTACTTAAGTTAATTAACATTTAATTAATCTAATTAATCAAATTAGACTAATCTAAATAGTGTTAATTAACTAATTATATTATTTATTTTAATTATATTGTTTATTATTATTTATTTTAATTAACAGGCAAGGCTGTGGGCCCCACTGGTCAGTGGACCAGGGCCGGACATGTCCGGAGCATGCCCGTTTGGGACCGGACATGTCCGGTGCCCAAATGGCACGCGCGGGCGAGGCCGCGGCAGCGCGCGGCAGCGCGCGCGGGGCCGGAGCGGCAGGGGGGGTGGCGGCGCGCGGCGCAGGCGGCGGGGGTGGCGGCGCAGAGGGGAGCAGCGGCGGCCGTAGCCGGTGCGGGCGCGTGCGGGGCGGCAGTGGCTGGCGAGCGACGCAGCAGGGAAAGCGGGGCGAGCGCGGTGAGAGGCGGAGCGGTCGTCGCGGGGCGCCTGCGCGAGCGACAGAAGGGCGCGGCGAGGGAGCTTCAGGGTGTGCGGGAGCGCGGCGGGGACAGCGCGGGCGCGGTGACCGCGGGCAGAGAGGAGGGGAGTGGAGGCCACGGGCCTCACCGGCGATGGAGGGAAGAGGCAGCGGTGCGCGAGGAGGGTGACGGGGATGACGGGGACGGCGCGGAAGCAGGCCGGCGGGGGAGCGCTCCGGCGAGGCGGCGTCCAACGGCGACGGGGGCGAGCACCGGGGCGCGGCGGCGTCGCGCGCCGAGGGAGAGAGGGGGCGCGACGGGGACGAGGCGACGATGGAGAGGCGAGGTCCGGCGAGGTGGCACCGGAGACGGCGAGCGGCGATGGGGCGCGGCGTCGGCGCGGCCCGATCCAGAACTGGATCGGGGGGGGGAGAGGAGCGAGGGGGGGGGGTTAGGGTTTCGGGGTGAGGGAGGGGGTATAGGCCCCGGGGTGGGCCGGCCTGGGTGGTGGCCTGGTGGCCAGCTGGGCCACGGCCCAGTTGGTCCGGGGGGGGGCTTTTCCTTTTTACTTTTTTTATTATTATTTATTTTCCTTTTCTGTTTTCTCTTTTATTTTTATTCCAAAAGACTTTTGTAAAATATGAGACTTGCTCCATTATTTACAGTGCATTATCTGTCACTGCTAGAAATTGGTTTGGGGTCCATATCTTTTTGTTTGGATTTTATTTAAATTGAAAAAGGATTAAACAGTGTTATGTTGCTGCTGTTCCTTGTTGTTCGAGTCCTTTTACAATTCCAACAAATGTTGCAATCATTTTTATAAATGCTATGAGAATATTTGCAACATGATGCACATTTTAGTTTTCAGGTTCAGGCAACTTTTATTTTCCACTTTCACTTAAATTTGGGTTTTGACTTAGGAGTTGAAAAGCATTATGATGCAAATGATGATCATGCACTGTTAATCATGCTGACTTGGCATTATCAAAATGGAATTACTGTAGTTAACCACCGGGGGTGTTACAAATCTCCTCCGCAAGGAAATTCTTCTCCTTCCTCCACATCTTCGGTCTTTTGATCATGGGGGCGACAACAATTGCACTAACCAATGTGATGATATTCCTGCTGGTACTGTTTCTATTATGCCTGTGCAGGTTCCTGGAGAAAACGGTGCTCAAAATGATCAAAATCTCGAAAATATGGTCCAAATTGATCCCATATTGCATGCTGGAGAAGAAGACGAACCTGGCGCAGAAAACGAGGAAGATCCGGCGGCGCCTGATACTCCTGTACGCGTCCAGTCCCCGGATCGCGGGGGCGGATCCTCCTCGGATCGCGCATCGGTCAGCCGCAGCCCCAGCTCGTGGGAGGGCCACTCCCGCGCCACCGCGTCAGCAACAGGTGGGACCAGCAGCGGGGTCGGATCCCCCTCGCCCCGCGCGCGCATGCAGCCGCGGTCGGGTAGCGGATTGTCTGTGCCGGCTCGGGCGGTTGCCACTCGTGTACCTGCAGCGACGGATGCCACACCAGCAGCCACAGGATCGCCTGTGCACACAGCGACGGATTTCTCTACACACGCAGATTCTCCTGGATCTTCTGTGGCGAGTGTACCTGAGGTTCAGCCTGTGGTTTCTTCACGGATCATGACTCGTCTACAGAAAGGTATACGTAATCCTAAGATAAGAACAGATGGAACTATACCATATGGTATGCTGTGTATTTTAGGAGAACCAACAACATTGAGCAGTGCACTTGATGATCCTAAATGGAAGAAGGCAATGGATGAGGAATATGCTGCACTCATGAAGAATAAAACTTGGCATCTTGTACCAGATCAGAGAGGTAAAAATATTATTGACTGCAAGTGGGTGTACAGAATTAAAAAGAAGGCAGATGGCTCCATTGACAGGTATAAGGCACGTCTAGTTGCAAAGGGCTTTAAGCAACGTTATGGTATTGATTATGAGGACACTTTTAGTCCTGTTGTAAAAGCTGCAACTATCAGGCTTGTGTTAGCCATTGCTGTATCCAGGGGATGGAGTCTGAGACAGCTAGATGTACAGAATGCGTTTCTGCATGGTGTTCTGGAAGAGGAAGTATTCATGAGACAGCCACCTGGGTATGAGAGTAAGAAGTTACCACATTATGTTTGCAAGCTTGACAAAGCACTTTATGACTTAAAACAAGCACCCAGAGCATGGTACTCCAGATTGAGTTTGCAGTTGAAATATCTTGGCTTCATTGCTTCTAAGGCTGACACATCTTTGTTTATTTATAACAAGGTAGGAGTAGTCATTTTTGTGCTTATATATGTTGATGACATCATAGTCGCAAGTTCTTCACAAAATGCTACTAGTTCTCTCCTACAGGACTTAAGTTCAGAGTTTGCGTTGAAGGACCTAGGAGATTTGCACTTCTTCCTAGGTATTGAAGTCAAGAAAACTCAAGATGGCATTGTGTTGAATCAGGAAAAATATATTACTGAACTTTTGTCTCGCATGGGGATGAAAAATTGTAAGCCAGTACCTACACCTTTGTCTTCTTCAGAGAAACTCTCAGCATATGAAGGAGAGCCACTTCAAGAGGAGGAGAGCACAAGGTATAGGAGTACTGTGGGAGCATTACAGTATCTAACTCTTACACGTCCAGATATCTCATTTGCTGTCAACAAGGTTTGCCAATATCTACATGCACCTACTTCTGCACATTGGACAGCTGTCAAGAGAATTATAAGATATGTAAAGCATACTATGGGAATAGGACTTCATTTCAAACGTTCTAATTCCTCTCTTGTGAGTGCATTCTCTGATGCTGACTGGGCAGGATGTAGTGATGACAGGAAATCAACTGGAGGTTTTGCAGTATTCTTTGGGTCTAATCTTATCTCTTGGAGTGCTAGAAAACAAGCCACTGTGTCACGGTCAAGCACAGAAGCTGAATATAAATCCTTGGCAAATGCAACTGCAGAGATCATTTGGGTTGAATCACTTCTTGAGGAATTGGGGATCAAGAAGAACCGTATTTCATGCTTATGGTGTGATAATTTGGGAGCAACATATTTGTCTGCAAATCCAGTGTTTCATGCAAGAACCAAGCACATAGAAATTGATTTTCACTTTGTGCGAGAGAGAGTTGCAGCAAAGAAACTTGAGATACGGTTTATTCCCTCCAAGGATCAAGTAGCAGATGGCTTTACAAAGGCACTACCAGCAAGACCATTTGAGGAGTTCAAGAGTAATCTTAATTTAGGATAGTTGAGATTAAGGGAGGGTGTTAGAGAATATCACGTTGTAATCTCAACCTCTCCTTCTATTCTGTATCCTACTCAATCTCCTGTAAATCTTTCTTGTACTCCAAGTCAAGGCCATGGCCTGAATCAATATAAACCAGGGTGCGGCTCCCCTCGAGGGTGTGCGCAACTCATAATCTTACACTCTGGACATGAAAATATAGCCGATCCGCGTGAAGGTGGGGTTGCTGGAAGCGCTAGCCCAGGTGAACCGCCTGCCTTTCAGGGGGAATTCTCGTAGTTCAGTGTCCTCGGTCATGGACCGGAATCTGCCCATCATACGCAGGTTCACATTACGGTTGCTTTTCTCACAGGAGCTGGCAATAGGATTGAAGTCACCGAGTACAAGCCCCTCCTCCTTAACCAGCTGTTTGATTTCACTCTGTTTCTCGACAAGGCAGCAGTAGTGAGAAAAATACGAGTGAAGAATGACATGCTCCTCGTCAACATCTCATTTGGCTTAACCTAGACATAGGTATTGCGCGCAATTAAGTTCGACCGGAATGCACAGAATGTATCCTACTACATGTTATGGTGTCCCATGAAGCCCGAAGGTCTTTGGAAGACATCTTGCCTGATCCTAGTCAGATTCGAAATGAACTGTCACAGAACATGTCGGTAATATAGTTTCTTCTGACGCCATCCATTCCCCAAATGCATCACCATTTGCTTGATAGCAAGCCCATACGTAACTTGTCTTGCTCTTGTAACTCACCATCTCTCTTTTTCAGTATTTTTCGATCGACAGCATTTACATGCTAAGATTAAACCATAGCGTAAAGCATGGGCTTCAGACTAGAAAAGGAGAATAAGCAGTTTTGAGCGAGAAGGCCAATTTGGCTCCCGGGCTCAGCTGCACCCGCTCCGACGAAAAAAATCAAAACAAATACTATAAAAATTCAAAAAATTCCAAAAAAAATGTGTGGTAGATAATTTGATGCGTGAGGTTCGCTGCAAATTTCAACTCGTTTAGACATTTGAGCAGCTCTCTGCAAAAAAGACAAAATCGGGGTCTGTAAAAAAGGTTATTGTTTACGAACTGTTTTGATCCGATTTGTCTTTTTTGTCAAGAGCTGCCCAAATGTCCAAACGAGTTGAAATTTGGAGCGGACCTCACGCATCAAATTATCTACCACACAAAAAAATTTAGATATTTTTAATTTTTCTAGTATTTGTTTTGAATTTTTTTCTGAGCGGGAGCATCTGAGCCCGGGCTCATATGCGGATTTCTGGTTTTGAGCATGTTAGGAGTGAAACAGATGTATATATGAGCTGCGTTGGGTAAGTTTCTGCTATGGGTTCAGGAGGTGGGTGGGGGTCATTGTCGGACAACCCATGTGGCTAGGACGAAGCCAGAGAAAATGGGCACTGGTGTCAGCCACTAGCACACTATAGTACTACGACAGGGCAATAAAAAAACAAATATGCAATGAACCTATGATATAATTTTTGTTATATACAAAGATTGTCATACGGAGTATTGGCTGAGGGATGTCACAAAACCACTTGTTTATCTATCCGGGAAAAGAAACAAAGTAACAAAATATGACTTTAGAGCTTCATTTGCAACTCCCTAGAAATGATGAACAAACAAAACACACTATATTCCCATCAATGGAACCCGATAAAAAATATATAGATAAAAATATCATTAAGGGAAAGCATGAATGACGCGAGAGTCACATTTATAACTTCCCGCGATCTTTTATCCTCTTATAAGGGGACCAATCACGGCATCACTAGTCATGGTAGAAAATATATCTATCTCCACACAGCCAATTATGCAATCACTCGCGACCTCATTTTCGATGCAAACACTTTGGACAATATTCATTGTTGAAAAATGTCTCGCCGCTGATGTTATGGCAACTGGCAAAATAAGCATCAACTTTACAAGTTTAACCAAGTTAAAAGCAGCGAACGAGTTTATTTGGGCTTTATAGTAGCACCAACATTTGGTGTAAGTGTCCTTGAACTCCCTGTTGCATCTGGTAGTGTTTGTCTGAACAACAATATATTTATAACTTCAAAATGAATCAAGAAGATAAATACAAAATAAGCAAGGTGAGGAATTTTATCCTGGAACTAACTCATGTGCCTATGACGACGGTGTATCGTGCGATCTGGCGAGAAGTCACTCGGGCACTTACCGTCTGTGGATTATTAAAATTGTGATGCAGTGGCCAACTGCCAACGGGGAGCAGATCAAAATAAATGTGCCGTTGATTCGTCAATTGTGTAATTCCATCAAGAGGTGAGAGTGCTATATTCAAATTACTAGAGTAGTATTTCTTTTGCAGTGCAGAATTCATGATCGAGGAGGCGATTAGGCAAAGAGACGAACAAGTATGGTCACGACCAGGGGTAAACCCTAGCCGCCGCCGCCGCCCAGACTCCCCCGCCTCTTCCCCACCCTCGCCGCTGCCAGCAGCGCTGCCGGGCGAAGCCTGGCCGGCAGGGGCAGCGGCGGGGCTCCTTTTCCCCTTCGTGCGAACAGGCTGGCGCGGGACGGTCGTTCGTCAGAAGGCGCCGTACTAGCACGGGGTGCGGCGGCGCTGCATATGGATTCCGGCCGCGGCGCGCGCAGCGCATTGGCTGCTGGGGTTCGTCCTCGCGGCGTGGTGTGGCCGCTGCGGGAGAGGATGGGCCTGGTGGTCGTGTGCGTCGTCGGATTCGGCTCAAATCCTTCTGGATCCGGCGCCCGAACGCCGTCGGCCAGCGCAGGATGGTGGTTTTTGTCGCTGACCAGGTCGGATCTTCATTGGTCCAGCGCCTGGATGGATCTACGCCGGAGTCTCACCTCGATCTGTGGCGGATTGAGTCCTATGGTACTTTCTTCTCTGGAGGTTTCGTGTCTTGGCTTCCTGCCAGATCCGGACCAAATGGAGATTGGTGGTACAGGATGAGGACCGGAGGAAACTTTGGTCGGCTAGCTCGGCCCGGCATCGGCGACGGCTTCGACGTCGTCACCCTTCTTGAAGGCGAAGCCGAGGTCCCTCCTATCCACCTCCGATCTCCTCCCGGACGAAAGTCCAAAATCCGTCGTGGATTGGACGGCGGCGGCGCCCTGTGCGTCGTACCCTCCATGGAGGCGCCGTCTTGGGAGGTTTGGGTGTTCGGGGGAGAGTTGCCGTGGATGATGGGCTCTGCGTGTCGGCTCCAGCAGCGGCAACGGTGTCGAGGTTGGCAGGTGGAGCGGCGTTCTATCTACCGCGAGATGCTTCTGGCAAGAGATGTCAAGTCATGCCTGGCCGACAGGTGCTACGATGTGTCATGCCTAGTCGGCAGGTGCTACGCACGACAGATCTTCTAGAATCTCCGCGTCGGGATGGACGAGCGCAAGGCGGTGGAGTCATTGGGCGCCGTGGTGGCGTCGACGGATGGCCGGACTGGCAAGGATGATGCGGATCTCTCTCCTGAAGATGGGACAGCGGCTCGACGATGATGGCGACTTCTAAAACGTGTGCATGTGGTGTACGCTTTAGGTCTGCTGCATCGGCTGTTTGTTCCGATATGTTAGATGGATGGATCAGTGACGACATCGGTATAGATATGGGGAGTGAGAGCACTCCACATTATCAAGTTTACAGGTGTGAGTGGTGGCTTTGGGTGGCTTGATGTATGTTCTTGTCGGACCCTCGTGGAATAATTAATAAAGATGGCTGCATGCATCAATTGATGCAGAGGCGGGGTTTTTTCCTCCTTTTAAAAAAAAATATGCGCGTACAGCGTACTGCCGCCGTGCCGCGCATAGGATAGGAGCGACCGAGCAGCCTGCTGGATGCCCAGATCAAATATGGTGTGTGGGCTTTGTAGCCTATGTTGTAGTGCTAAAGGTCTTCTTTTTCATTTTTAGGGAGTTTACGGTTGTAGTTGGGCTGGCATTTCGGGCTTGTGAAGCTGCATGGTCAGTGGGCTGGGGTCAATTGAATTATTTAGCTGGGGTCAAAGGCAACTTTTATTAAGCACACTAGTTTAAAAACTGTAACGCACTCCGTCCCTGCCATGTGGTATTATGGCTTCTTTATACTCGTATATACTTTCTCCGTCCGAAAAAACTCAAGTTTGTTTTTCAAATGGATGTATTCAGCACCAAGTTTCATTTGAGGGACAAATTTTTTCGGACGGAGGGAATACGTCACAAGGAAGGAAATTTTATAGGAAGGGTTTTCGACAACTTCAACTGATGGCCAGTGCAGGCTTTGTTTTCAAGGCATTTGAGCCTAAACTCAAATCATGGCAGCCAACTATAGTTAGGGCCAACTTGTCTTTTCGGTGATAACTGCAGGTTAACGTAAACAGACTCTAGTTAGGCCAAAGTTACGCAAGCAACGATTCATCCAAACAGACTCCAACTTGCAATAAGGATTGTTGAAAAAAAGAATTATGGCGCCATGTTGTCGCATATCTTGTAAACAAAAGAGTGGACAAATAAAGAAAATGGGACATTATATTACTGATATCAGAAACATAAAAGATAAAATCAAGAACACTAATACAACTCGACGATCACGCTACAGGCTGCACCCGAGCCCATGTTGACGAACTCATGATCGAGATGCATCGCACGCGAATCATTAGGGCAATGTGGCAAATGAGGAAAAGTGAGCTCGTCATATTTTTCGTAAAATCAAAATTACAGGCATCACAAAATGACAATGTGGTTAGTGAGTTTTGCTCCGGTACACCCTCTAAAAGTTTGCATGATTCTTAAAGTTACTTAAAAAAGGCTCTCGCCATATTATCCCACAGATCAACATATTGAATAGGCTGATTAGGATACAAAAGACTATATTATCCATTTTTTATTGAAGGAGTACATTCTAATCTCCACCTTTCTTTTTCTAATCTTCACATTTAATCTGCATCAAAATCCTTAAACTTTTCTAGGGGTTGTGCCGAAGCAATGTTTCTGGTTAGAAGCATGCGATGGAATTACTGTTGGTGCTGCCTCCTTGCAGCACCACTTCTTCCTCTCGGTCGCCTCACACAACTCTCTCTTCTTCTCTCATGAATACACACCATGAAGAAACTCTACACACACACAACGCACACACTAAGGAAGAAAACCAGCGGTTTGCCAAGAGGGTCTGCTCATTGGTGAACACAAGTGCTACATCTTTTCACCAGCCCTCACGGCCATTTTATCCACTACTCAATGTAACACATATATATACACACAGGGACTTGTCACTTAGGGCATCTCCAAGGCAGACCCGCAAACATCCCGCAACCGTCCGGACCGTAGAAGCCATCCAACATAGACCTGTATCAGTCGGCAAAGCGGTCCGGACGCGATTTCTTCCGCAAATCGGAGACAAACGGAGGGGGCGGGGGGGGGGGGGGGGGGGGGGGGGGGGGGTTGGCAGTCCGGACCGATCCCGGGGGGAGACTAGTATAGGATCAGCACTTTAGGTGAGATCGTAGGATCAATCTAAAATTTTCATATTTAGATAATTCAAAAAATTCTGAAAATAATTTACAACATACCTGCTGGTTATGTCTAGAACTCCAAAAAAAATCAGCTAAAACTCGATCTACAATTAGAGATTCAAAAAAGATAAACTCGACTATGAATAGTGTCAGCTTTGGGTGAACAGTTTTTGACACTATTCACATCTGATTTTGTCTTTTTTGGTCCTCTAAGTGTAGTTTGAATTAGGAGCTGAAATTTTTTGAGCTTGTACATCAAAGATGGATGAGTGTCTCCAAATGTTTTCATAAATTTTTAACATGTTTTGTATTTTCAAATAGATTGATCTCATTGATCTCACCTAAGGGTAGATCCTATACAAGTCTTCCCCCGATCCCATGCCAGCTTCTGTCTGAATATAGACACACACAGTGATTTGCCCCGGAGGTCTTTGATTCGATCTGAAATATGAAGAAAAAGTGTCATCTTGCTAGAACCGGTTCCCATGTCCAAAAGTTCACTTCTGCTTTGATACAACCCTTCTAAACACATCAATGGAGGAGATCTCTCCATACCCCTTCATAATAAAGGGTAAGATGATCTTTTCGAAAAAATACATCGCCCGCGCCGATAGATGGCATGTATGTACCGCCCGTACACGGTCCGGGCCGGCCCATTGGCTGTGCTGCGCAAGCCTCGTTGGTGCGAAGTAAAGTGTTGAAAAATGTCTAGCTAGATATCGAACCCAAAACCTCACGCCAGTGTAGCCAGCAAGTCCCACTCACTAATGTGCTGTGCGAACTTATATGAACTAGTGGCGGGTCCTATTTCTTAAAATAATTTTTGAATTGTTTTCAAAATTCCGAATACTTTTGAAAAATTGTGAATATGCGAACATTTTTTGGGAATCTCAAAACAATTTTGGCAAAATAGGAACAATATTGAAAACGTGAACTTATATGAACAAAATGATGCTTTAAATTGCTCATAAAAGGCCATGGAAAATTGGGGCAATTTCAAGGATGTAGAGAAACAACATGGACTCACACGGAGCCTACTAGCTTATCCGGACACCCTTCGTTCAACATGGTCTATTTTAGGACATCCTAGCAGGTGGGCATGCCCGTGGTAGGCATCCATGTCAGGTTTGAACTATTTCCGATAATGTATGCATGTTGCGACAACGTCCGGCCATTTATCGTCTTTTTTATGGAGAAAACTCCAGAAAATGCAAAATTTATCGTAAACCAAAACAACTTAGCAAGGTGCCTTGAGTTGGTCATACAAGTCAATGTAAAAAATTTGATCTATTTGACGGATGTAAAAAAAAAACATACTCTCAGACGAAACCTTTTGCGCTATCCGAACACACTCCGTTGAACATGGTTCAGTTATGGACATGCATCAAAAGACCCCAATTTTTGGCACCAGGTGGGCATGCCTATGGTAGTCCTCCTTGCCAGGTTTAAATGACTTCCGACACCATATGCACGTTGTGTCGCGGCCGACCATTTATCAGTCTTTTTGACTGAGAAAACACCAAAAAATGCAAAAAAATATCAAAAACCAAAACAACTTGGCAATGTGTCTTGAATTAGTCATAAATGGCCACAAAAAAAAATTAGGGCCATTTCAAGGATGTAGAGAAACAACATACTCTCAAACGGACCCTTCTGTCCTACCTGAACACTCTCCATTGAACATAGTCCATTTTTTCACATGTATAAAATGACAGCATGTTTTGGCAACAGGTGGGCATGCCCATGGTAGGCACCAATTCCTGGTTTTGAACGAATTTTAACACCGTATACTCGTTCTGTCACATCCGGACATTTCTCGGCCACTTTTCACCAAGGAAACTCCAGAAAATGCAAAAATTGTTAAAAATCCAAACAACTTACATGGTGTCTTCAATTGGTTATACAAGGACATGAAAAATGAGGCCATTTGACGGATGTCAAAAAAAATTGGAGTTATTACAATGATTCAAAAAAAGGTTCACGACTAAAAATTTCACAAAGTTCAAAAAAATCATTGTTTGAAAAATGTTCACTAATTTGGGAAAAATTCATGAAAATTGAAAAAGAGTTCATGAACAAAAAGTTCATTCATTTCAAAAAAATATTCATGGATAAAAGACTCATGACTTTGTAAAAAAGTTCGATATCTGAATTTTTTTACGAATTTGGGAAAAAAATCATGAAAATAGAAAAAAGTTCAGTAATTAAAAAAATCATAAAATCTGAAAAAATCCCGTGAACTTGAAAAAAGTTCACGAGCTAAAATTCATGCACTTAAAAACAATCATGGCTAATAAATTCACAAATTTGAAAAAAATTCATGGATTGAAAATGGTTCACGAATATGAAAAAAAGTTCATGAAAATTGAAATAAGATCATGAAATTAGGAAAAAGTTCACAAAAATTTCACCAATTTTAAAAACGTTCATGCATTCAGAAAAAAAAGGTCATGGCTAAAGATTAACGGATTTGGAAAAAGTTCATGGATTTGATTTTTTTATGAATTTAGAAATATTCATGAAAATTTGAAAATTTTCACAAAAAAGTTCACGAATTGAGAAAAGAAAAGAAGAAAGAAAACGTAAAAATTAAAGAAAGAGTAAACAAAAAAACCTGTAGAAAAACAGGCAAACAGAAAAGAAAAAAAGATGTAGTTCGAGTTGGTTAGGGGCGCTTGAAATCCTTCCTCACGGGCCCAATTGGTCCGTTTTGGTATGAACTGACTACACAAGATGGAAAAAAGGAAGAAATTGGCATGGCTGGTAGGCTGTCCAGTTTTAGCTCAAAAAAAGTAAGCTGTCTAGTTGGTTAGGTCCAGGTCCCCTTGGGATAATCTTACAGGGGTGGAGTTCGAGGCCCACTGGCTGCACTAGTTTTTTGAAATTTAGAACAGCGGAAAAGAGTAGCTGGGCCGAGCCCATGAAGAGGGGGGTGTGGGCGCGAACGTAAAGCGTATACGTCCTGGCGGGCGACCCATAATATATACGAAAGTGGGTACGATATGTGAAAAATCCATATTACCCTTTATACGATTAGTGGTGGGGTGGTTGGTGGGGTGGTGGGGGGGGGGTGGTGGGGGGGGGGGGGGGGGGGGGGGGGGGGGGGGGGCTGCACTGAAGCGGGACTCCCAATAGTTTAGCACTATCTTCATGTAACATGCAGTTTTGGCAATTCCTCCATTGCATCGAAGAAACATTCTTGTACCAGAAATTATCAAGTACTACCTCTGTCCTGGTTTATTGGTCTTCGGCATATTTCATGCCAAATTTCATCATCTATTTAACTAACAAGATATTAATGCATGTCATAAAAAATAATATCATTGAAAACTATGTTGAAATACGAATTCAATAATATAATTTTTTATAACATGCATTAAAATTTTGTTAGTTAAATCTTTGATTAAAATTTGGCACAAAATACAAAGGAGACCAATAAACCAGGACGGAGGTAGTACTGTAGTACCTGGTTTGGAGCCATTAGTTTCATGTACATTTGTTGCACAGACCTGTGAACTTGTTTTCTATTATCAAAAGCCTATGTAGTACACATCGCTTCAGTTTCACAAATCGTCTTGAGACCACGAGTAACTCGTGTAATACAGTCATCAATTGCAGCAAATTGAAGTATAATTGTACTTTTTTTTTCTCAGTGCCCTTTCTTGTACAGATTGTTTGAGCAAACAATGTAATCTAATTTTCCACTGTGCCACATCGTCGCATATCTTGCAAATAACGGAGTGCACAAACAAGAAAAAAGCGAGCTCATTATATCCTTTTCCATGAAATCAAAATTACAGGCATCACAAAATGGCAATGTGGTTAGAATCATAGGATGGAATTACTATAAGCCATTTATTCATGCATAACATTTGGAAGGTCGTTTACATGCATGCTTAATCACCACACTCCGCGGGTAACCACGCGCATGCTAATTGAGCCGTAGCTACTTGCATGCCCGGCCCCTCTGCATCCCGGTGATGGGCACTTTCACTACCAGAATTAACGTAGTTGCCGACGGCCTCATCTATGCCGACGGCCCCCGTCGGCATAGATGGACATATCCCGACGGCCTAGGGCAGGCCGTAGGCGTAGAAAAGCCGTCGGCATATGTCGATCTATGCCGACGGGGCCGTTGGCATACTACGGCCGTCGGGACCTCTGGCGATACGCCTATGGGGGCCGTCGGCATAGATGAGGCCGTCGGCATAGATGAGGCCCGCCTACCCGGTCAGCGGTGACCGTTTGACGGCGTCGGAACTACGCCGACGGGGGCTAACGGCGGCTGTCGGCATTGAAATCAAACAGAAAAAAGGAAAAAAGAATTAGACAGAAACTATGCCTACGGCTAAGCCGTCGGCATAGGGCTACCACGAGCTACCAGAGGGCGCCACGTGGAGCCTATGCCTACGGCTAGGCCGTCGGCATATATCTGAAACTATGCCTACGGCTAAGCCATCGGCATAGCCTGGCATAGATATGTTGACATCACCGACCCGCACCGTCTCCACGTCATCGATCCGAGGGGGAGGGGGTCTGTGGTGTGGCAGAGATATGCTGACGGCATAGCCGTCGGCGTAGGCCTGGCCCATGCCCTCTGCCACGTCATCAATCCACGTGCATCGCCACGTCATCGATCCATGGCATTGGAGCTCCGTGTGCGTAGCTATGCCTACGGCCTTACCGTAGGCATACCTATATTTTTTATTTTATTTTTATTTTTTTAATATTATTTATTATTTTATTTTTTTATAATATAAATGTGCCTTATCTAAACAAAAATCATACCCCAATGGTATATCGATTGCCCCCCTCACGGACGTCGCTGCCGCCGTGTCACGGAGGGGGGAAACGGTCGACACAGAGGGAATCTGGTTAGAGGGGGGAATCGGGGTGTAGCTATGCCACTGAAACATCGCACAGCTCCTGATGCATGTGTGAAAGTGTTGTGGCATGCGTTGACGCCCGTCTTGGGCCTCCGTGGTGTGGCCCCCCCTCCACGGACGGCAGTGCCGCCATCACTTGGAGGGGGGAATCGTGCGGGTGCGGTAGAACCGGAGGGAATCTAGTGGTGGGTTGGGTCCAGACCGTGTTCGGGGATGTTGCTATGGGCTGACCTATCGCAACCAGGTGGAAGAGACCACTGGTCAAAGCCCGTCCGGCAAAAGTCAAAGAGCTAGATCTCCTGGTCAACTGGGATTAGGGGTGGCCTTCGGGGTGTAGCTATGCCACCGAAACATCGCACGGCTCCCTATGCATGTGTGAAAGTGTTGTGGCATGCGTAGACGCCCATCTTGGGGCTCGGGGTGTGGCCCCCCTTCACGGACGGCAGCGCCGCCGTCACTTGGATGAGGGGAACCATGCGGGTCGTGGTCGAACCGGAGGGAATCTATTGGTGGGTTGGGTCTAGACCCTGTTCGGGGATGTTCCTATGTGCTGACCTATTGCAACCAGGTGGAAGAGTCCACTGGTCAAAGCCCGTCCGGCGAAAGTCAAAGGCGTAGATCATCGGGTCAATGGTGCTAGAGTTAGTCCGGTCGGTGGGGCTTCCGGGTGTTGCTCAGCCACCGAAACATCGCACGGGTTCTTCTAGTTGCGGTATTTCACCCCCCAAAAAAGGTATATACATGTACCCGCTCTCTTGCGTTAATATTTTTCAAGAAGTCAAAATCCAGCACCTGAGAACTAACTCACAAAATCTTTATGTTCTTTCTTCTTCTTTCGGCAGCTCTTGAAGCTAAGCATGATAGTATTTGTCAAATAAATCCGGATGAATAGAGATGTTTGGATGTGAGAATTTGGCACCAACGATACTATTTGTTCAAATAAAACAAGAATTATTCAGATCTGACGAAATCACTAATGACATAACTAGAGTAAGTAATAATGTATAAAAAAAAAGGTCCTCGCAAAAAAAAAGGTATGCCGACGGCCTAACTGTCGGCATATGTTAACAAAACCTATGCCGACTGTTACACCGTCGGCATACCTCGTGCCTTATCCACTCAACGTACCGACCGGCCACTCGTGCCTTATCCACCTCGCCCCGACCACTCGTGCCTCCACGCCGCTCGATCCACCCCCGCCGCCGCCCTCGATCTTCGCCGTCGCCGCCCCCTTCTGCGCCGACGCCGCCCCCGCCCGGGCCGCATCGCGGCGTCCCCGCCCTGCACCGCGCGCCCCCGTCCCCGCCCTGCACCGCGCGCCCCCGTTCCCGCCCTTCACCGCGTGCGCGTCCCCGTCCCCGCTCCGCACCGCCGCCGTCCGTTCCCGCCCCGCACTGTCGCCGGCCGTCCCCGCCCGCCCCGCATGGCCGCCGGCCGTCCCCGCCCGACCCCATCCCCGCACCGGCCCGGTCGTCCCCGCCCCCTTCCCGGCCCCGTCGTCCCCGCCCCCTTCCCGCCCCGCAGCTGCTGGTGAGGTGGCCGTGGCCGCGGCTCCGGCGGTCCGGCGCCCCCTTGCCGGCCCTCTGCTACTGGTGAGCACCGGCTCCGGCGGTCCGGCGTCCTCTGCTGCTGATTTTTTTCCTTTTTTTTAGCTTTTTACCTGCTGTTAGTGCTTTGATATATACCTACTGTTAGTGCTTGGATATATACATACTGTTAGTTTTTTTTTAGTTTTTTACCTACTGTTAGTGCTTGGATATATAATAAGTCAATTTGGTGCTTGGATATATATACTGTTAGTGCTTGGATATTTTACCCTGTTCTTCCTGAATGTCGAATGCAAGGAATAGCACTACAGCAGCTTTAGTTTTTCATCACGAAAAAGTAATGAAAGTTTCATAGGGAAATATGGTGTGGTGTGTGCACAGGAGAAGGGACTAGAGAGCATTGGCAAGACCCAAATTTTACTCGTTCTTTCTCTAGGTGGGGATGAGCGACACGATGAAAAGCTTATGCATTTGCATTGCAGATCGATTTGGACCTAGCCATATTTTTGAATGGGCCCGGGGCATGGCCCAACACACAGGCAGGGCCCAGGCCAGCCTCTCCATCTTGCCGACATAGCAGCCCGAGCCAGACGCCCAGACGACCAGACCTAGCCACGCGACGCGAGTTCCAGACCTCTAGGGTGCCGAGGCAGCCGCCGCCGCCCGCCGGTGACTCCCCTCCAGTCCCCTGCTCGGCTGCTCCCCTCCCCTGACTCCAGCGCTCCCATCCAGTCCCCTGCAGGCTGCAGCCCTGCTCGCCTGCTCGGCTGCGCTGCTCGCCTGGCTCGCCTGCTCTGCTTCTCCAGCCAGGCGCGGGGCGCCGCCGCGCCGGCTCTGCTCCGGCCCTGCTCCACCCTCCGGTCCTGCCGGCCTCTCCCGCCTCCCGGTCTCCCCCGCGCAACTGCTGCCCCGACTGCAGTCGAGGTAATTTCAAGTTTTCTTCAAACAGCAAGTGCATCTACAATAAATCCTAATACTGATGGTCTGATGCTAATGAATGGATATGGTACTGAATACTCGTAATGGTTGCTGCTGTTGTGTGGATGTGCTACTGCAGTACAATTTTTTATATGCTAATGTGTGGATGTGCTACTGCAGTACTGCTAATGGTTGCTGCTGCTGTCAAAAAATCAATTACATTTTAATTGAATTTGAAAGTGAATGCTGTTGCTGCTGTTGATATCAATTTCATTTCATTTTGTAGAAATAAAAGATGAAGAGATTTTATTTATCGGTGGCCGCAACGGAAGTGTCTAAATTTTTGGTGCAATTGAACCATATTTGAGGTATTCTTTTGAGGTAGCTATAGCCTGATGGACGTTAAGTTTTTCTCTCGCGATGAAAAAAAAAATTTGGGCCCGGGGCTTGCTCCAATCCTGGCTATGCCACTGATGTTAAGATTACTTATATAATATATAATGATATGTATACTTCCACGGCGATGAGATGATATATATACTTTTGGCACGGTGGATTAGCATTCTTTGTCGTGTCGCATCTCCGTGATGAGTGGCTTTTTGCTCATGATAGTCTTGCTACAAAATAATGATATAAATATTTTTTGACACTTCATGGTCTTGCTAAAAAATCTATGAAGGCATCTAGTAAATAAATCTATGAAGGCATTGGTCCGTGATCTAAGTTTTTGACACTTGATGATCTAAGTTTTTTTGTCGGTAAAATTTACAGGCTTTGTGGTGTTGCATATCTTTGGAGTCATCGTCGTCGAAGGCATTGGTCCGTGATTTCGTCGCTGTTTGACTACTTCATCTACAGTCGAGGGTGAGCTACGAATCCATCTTAATAATCATGTCACTAGATTTTCTTTTCTCGTCAAGTCGCGTAACCTAGGCGTCTCCCGTCCGAAATGGTTGCATCGATAAATATGCATTCAATTGCATATTTATCACCGCAGCTCTTTCGGATTGTCCAGCGTTTTCCACGGACAGCCCGAGGATGTGTAGATTGGGTACGTTGTCCATGCTCTACACTGTTCCGAGACAGGATTTCGGCGGCGTCTCCTCGTTGTTCTCCGGAGCACATTCTCTCGGCTATTAGCCGCGACGTGTATCTGGAGAACAGCGGGGAGGTGCTGCCGAAATTTTGTCTTGGAACGGGGTAGAGCATGAAGAACGTACTCAATCTACACATCCTCGGGTGAGATTAGGACCCATCTTTACCTATTAGAGATGTAGGTGGATTCAGTGCCGTCAACGCCGTAGAAAATAAAAATTTGATGTGATTAATTTAAATGAATCCTTAATTTTGTTGTGTGGCTCCCAATAAATCAGAGGATGGCAGATAATCAGTGGATGTACAGCGGTTTTATCCGTCGGAATCGAGTAACATCAGAGTGGATCGCGAAAACTGATGTGTATTTGAAGGAGATATTCCGTAGTCCAATGAGAATTATCCCACCATGCCCCTGTGCGAGATGTGCCAGACGTCACCGTAGAAATCAGAAGGACATGACTGACCACCTTCGCACGCACGGATATATGCCAAACTTTGACATGCCGCCGATAAACTTAGCCGAGCAGGACCGTGGTAGAGAGGAGGTGATGCGACAACGCATCGATGGTTATGCGGACGACGGTGTCAGGGACATGCTAGATGATGTCATTGCTGCAGAAACGGCACATGCGACACCTTCAGAGAATGAACCGGAGGAGCCGGAGGCAACCGCAAAGGCCTTCTTGGAGGTCTTGGCCTTGTCGAAGAAACCTCTTTATGCAGGTGCAAAAATATCTCAGCTGGATGCCATCTCGCAACTGATTGCAGTCAAGGCTAAGTACGGCTATAGCCAGAAATGCTTCGAAGCATTCCTGGGAGTATGGGCTAACAGCCTCCCTGAGGGTCATGAACTGCCGAAAAGCATGTACGCTACAAAGAAAATCATGAAGGCACTCTCTATGGATTATGAGAAAATAGATGTTTGCCCGAAGAATTGCCTTTTGTTTAGGCACGAGTATGCGGATGACAAGTACTGTAGGGAGTGCGGTTTGTCTCGGTACCTTGAGGTGGTCGGTGAGGATGGTGAGAAAAGACAGCTAGCCATCCCCGCTAAGGTTCTTCGGTATCTCAAGTTCATAGAAAGACTGCAGCGCCTTTTCATCACAGAGGAGTCTGCCAAAATGATGAAGTGGCACAAGGAAGGTATAAGGTACAATCCAAATAAAATCGTACATCCATCGGAAGGCGAAGCATGGAAGTCGTTCGATGAAGAATACCCCGAGGAAGCAGCTGAGGCTGGGAATGTCAGAATAGCCATATCAGGTGATGGGTTCAATCCATATGGTATGTCGTCCAATCCATACAGCTGCTGGCCCGTGTTTGTAATTCCGCTCAATCTCCCTCCCGGTGCCCTAATGCAACGCAAGACGATGTTCTTGTCGCTCATCATTCCGGGGCCTGAATACCCGGGGAAGCAATTGGGTGTGTTTATGCAGCCGCTGGTGGATGATTTGCACCATTCTTGGTACTTTCCGAGGTTGACATATGACCGGGATCTGCAGAGAAATTTCTTGATGAAAGTTTGGTTGCACTGTTGCATGCATGACTTTCCCGGCTATGCTCTATTCTGCGAATGGTGTACTAGTGGGAAGATGCCATGCCCAGTGTGCATGCAGGCTCTGCGAATGATTTGGCTGAGTAAGGGTGGCAAGTATGTAGCCTTTGACCTGCATCGACAGTTTCTCCCTCCAGACCATCCAGACAAGGAAGACAAGAAGAACTTCACGAAAGGTCGGCTTGTTCATGAAGTAACCGAGATTCCAACATTTTCGGGGGCAGATGTTCTTGCTCAGCTGAAAGCTCTCAAGCCTAAAGTCAAAGGCAAAGCCAAAGCCAAAGCCAAAGGCTTCGAGGGATATGGTGAGACGCACAACTGGACTCACATTACCCCCTTCTTGTAGCTTCCCTATTTCAAGGACCTCAAACTTCCTTACAACATCGATGTGATGCACACCGAAAAGAATGTCGCTGAGTCACTTTTCCGCACGATCCTCAACATTCTTGATAAGACGAAGGATAACGTTAAAGCTAGAGCCGATCAACAGAGAATTTGTGATAGACCACGTCTAAACATGAAGCCTCCCACAGGCGGTCGAAAAAACTGGTTTAAGCCAGATGCTGACTTTGTCCTTAAACCGCCAGAAAAAAAAGGAAGTACTTATCTGGCTGAAACACATTTTGAAGTTCACCGATGGTTATGCATCGAATATAAGTAAGGGAGTCAATCTTTCAACGGGCAAAGTGACCGGCCTGAAGACTCATGACTACCATGCATGGATTTAGCGGATAATGCCGGTGATGGTTCGAGGCTATGTCCCCGAACATGTCTGGCGAGTGCTTGCCGAGCTAAGCCATTTCTTCCGCACGCTCTGTGCTAAAGAAGTAAGTAAAGACGTGATTGAAAAATTGCAGAAGAAGGCACCAGAGTTGATAGTCAAGCTAGAGAAGATCTTTCCGCCAGGCTTCTTTACTCCGATGACACATCTCATTTTGCACCTCGCGAATGAGGTATTGTTGGGGGGGCCTATGCAGAATCGCTGGCAGTACGGCCCTGAGAGACAGAACAAGCATCTCCGACAGAAATGTGGAAACAAAGCTAAGATTGAAGCTTCCATAGCTGAGGCAGTTATCCTAGAGGAGGTGTCAGACCTCAGGACATCATACTATCCAGACCACGTTCCCCATCTGCATAACAAGGTGCCTCGATACAATATAGAAGAGCCCAAGTATCAACCCAGGCTCCATCTATTCAACGTGCAAGGTGGGAGGGCTGGGGCCTCGAAATCTTATAACATGCCACGACAAGAGTGGGAGGACCTCATGTTCTATATCTTGCACAACATCAAGGAAGTTGAGGAAGTGTGGATGAGGTAATACCACTACACCATTCCTTTATGTCTTCCACAGCATCATGTTCTATGTTCACTTAGTCCCGGTCTAACACCGCTTTTCTTCTTTTAGTGATTTCGTTCAAGAGGAATGGACGGGAATGAATCCTCCTACTGAGGCGGAGGTACTTCCTCTTCTCCGTCATGGAAACCCTGGACGTAAAAATTTTGTTGCTTGGTTCATGGAGAAAGTAATTTTCCACATTCCCCTATTAAATACCTAGTTCAACATTTATGAGTTAACCGAACTAATGCACCCAGCAATTTCAATTATACTTGTAGGGAAAAGATCCGAACATATCTATGGATGACGAATTGAGATGGGTTTCCATGGGTTTTGACCCTGCCGTCATGACATGTAAAAAGTATGATGTGAATGGGTATCGCTTCCATACAGAGGAGCACCAGAACAGCCGGCCTGATCCCAAAACTATAAATACCGGAGTGTACACCCCCGGTCAAAATTCAGTAGACTACTACGAAAGGGTACAAAATATATACGAGATTACATTCCGCACAGGGCGCGAAACCCTAAGTCTGCCTGTGTTCAAATGCCGATGGTTCGATCCGCGGGAGGGGGTAAAACATATGCCTTCCATTGGTTTGGTCGAAGTTAAACCATCAACCATCTATGCCAGAGCCGATCTCTTCATTGCGGCTACCCAAGCTACACAAGTTTATTATATGCCTTACCCATGCCAGAAAGAGTACCTAAAGGGTTGGGAAGTTTGGTTCAAGGTGTCGCCACATGGTAAGCTACCGGACCCGAACGAAGACGATTACTACAACATTAACCCCATGACATACGAGGGAGTGTTCTATCAAGAGCAACCTGATGATGATGTGGTCAGAAACGATGACGCTAGACCATTGGGTGATGATGATGTGGATCCAAACGAGGACGATGCACGGAATGATGGTGAGACCATTGTCAATGAAAATGACATACTTATGCTAGAAAAGTTAAACGAAGACGCTGGCGACGAGGAAGAGCCTCCACCTCCGTCAGACAATGAAGATGATATGATTGATAGTGATGATGAGACCGACCGAGAAAGAGGTTACAACAGTGATGATTCGTATGGGTTCTAGCAGATGTATGTTTCAAGTCTTTTTTTCTATGGTTTAGGAATATGCCTTTTTATGCTTTTTATTAATGTGTTTATTATTCCTTATTATTATGCCTTTTCCTTCATTTTTAATGTACTAATTGTTTATTCTCTTTTCAATGCAGGTTTGTGGAACATGGGCAAGGGGAAGGCCGACGGCATGGGTTTCCTACGCAAGGTCGTCAGCATGCCTAGTCGGAGTGGTCGAGCACGTAATCCTTCCCTCCCCCGACTACTTGACGATGACTCCTCATAGGGAGGTCGAGGGAGAGGTGCCCCTAGAGGAGGAGGGGGCGGGGGGAGAGCCCCTAGAGGGCGAGGGGGTGGGGGGAGAGCCACTACAGGGGGTCGCGGCCAGAAACAGCGCACCCTCACCGACTTAGGGGTGTTGTCTTCGAGGCCCTCCTCTAGTGAGGTACCCTCCTCTAGTGAGGTACCCTCTGACGAGGAGGACGAGGAGGTTCGGGAGGAGGAGGAGGAAGTTGGGGAGGGGGACGAGGAGGAGGAGGAGGCAGGCGAGGAGGAGGGTGGTGGCGGGGAGGAGGGTGGTGGCGGGGAGGGGGTTGGCAACAAGGGGTGGCTGCGTGGAAACGCAAAGGTACCAAAGCAGATTCCTACTACCGAGGAGCAGAAGTGGCTCATCGAGCCCACGGGGAAAGAGTAAGTGCCACTTTATAATAATTTCATTCTTTTGCTTGTCACATGCTTATATTTTTCTTTATTTTGCTTGTCACATGCTAATATTTCATTCTTTTGCAGCAACTGGATATATCCTAAAGGGGCCCGTATTCCCAACGGCCTCATCACCGTCTTACTGAAGGTATACTGGCCGGGGCTGTACTGTCCGGATCCAGTCAGGCACCCGGACCGTCTGGTTTTGGCCACAAGCTGGGACCACTAGGTAGCGGCCCCTCACGCGGACTACGAGACCCATGTTAAGGCCGTGATCACTAATTTTTGGTTGAGTTCTCTTCAGAAGCACAAGTCCATTCTGGTTTCATGAATGATTTAACTCATGACTTCTTCCATTCTGGTTTCATGAATGATTGTAGAAATACTATCGAGTTCTTCCGGAGCACAAGGCCACTGCCGACCAGATTGTGCTTTGCCAAGCCAAGAATAAGGCCCGCCAGATGCAGTACGAGGTGCGCTGGGTGGCCATCTCGACATACTATCACGATGCTCTTGGTGTGAAGATGACCAAGGAAGAAGCGCGGAGGATGGGCATTACCTTGGAGAGGCACGAGTACTTGGCGGTAAGTATAAAAGATTTTTATTTTCGATGTTTGTGGTACATTTCATCATTTCGTGTTGACATGCCAGTATGCTTTCATTATGTAGGTGTGTCCAAATTGGTGTTATGGAAAAGACGAGTCCTGGGCAGCATTGGTGGATCCCTGGTGTGATAAGGATGGAGCCTGGGCGGCTACGAGCATAAAAAATAAGGCTAACCGAGGGAAGGAGGGAGTACATGCTCAGGGAAACCGAAACCACTTTCTCCACAAGACACTTGAGGTATATCTATGTACATTAAACATTCTTCTTCTTCTTTTTACCATCACTTTTTTATGTATGACTAACCTCTGTTTGGTTGTTTGGTGGTGCAGGAGGAGAAACTGAAGCGGCCGCTCTCACACATGGAGGCGTGGGAGATCGCCCATACACGGAGGAAGCCCAAGCCTGGCGAGGCCAAGTACTATGGCAAGACCACGATGTATAAGAAGGCCTACTCCGAGGGGTATCTGAGTTTACATCCTGGCACACCTGACCCCATTGCGGTGGATCTGGACGAGAGGGTGGTGGTTGGCATGGGGCCCAAGAAGCACGGTCGGCAGCCGATTCTGGATGCTGTGATCACTCCTTCTATCTCCTACACACAGCTCCGAGCTACCAACCCGAGCCTGAGCCAGCGCACGAGCACGCCCATGACCAGTGCGCAGTCACAGTCCCTCTTTGCTGAGCGGAACTCTGTAAGTATTTTCCCTCTTATCTTCATTGCTCACTTTATTTTCTGCATTGAGATGTTTTATGAGTTCCATCATGTCATACCGTAGGCCTACATGGAGTACACACGCCAGGAGACCATGGCGTGGCACGCGAGCCTTTTAGCATTTCATGAGCATAACTCTCGCATGATGGCGGTTAGTTTGGCCCTTTTCATTTCACTTCTATTTTGCACTTGCATTTCTTCTAACATTCTTGTTTGCTTGGTCAATTAACATGCAGCACGTTGTTGAGTGCATGGCGGCTGGCAGGGTTCCTCAATTGCAACCAGCACCATCTCCTCCACCACAACCAGTGCTGCTTACTTTTGAGGAGTTTCTGGCACAGAACCCTGGCCCTCGCCGGTTAGCACATCCCAAACTATTCACCCAAAGCATACCGTTTATTCAACACAATCATATATCCCCTTAACATGTCTTTTCAACATCCAGGGAACCGGTGGATCTACCGTTGGTGGTGGTGCTGGTCTTGGCATCACTCCCGAGTCACGGAGCCCGGTCACTCTGATCCACGGAGGCGGTGGCGGTGGCGGTCTTGGCGGTAGCGCTGCTGCTAGCAGTGACGGCCTGGGCTTCGGCGGACTTGGCGGTGACGACCTTGGCGGTGGTGGTGGATGTCCTGGCGCTTAAGCCTTTGGGTGACAGTGGTGGTGATGATAAACTTGTGTTCTTTAGATGACTTGTGGTCTTTTATGGTCTTTTAGATGACTTGTGTGCTTCTTTAGATGCTTATGTTTGTGATGATGCTTATGTTTGTCATGATACTTATATTGTTGTGATGGTGTTGGTTGTGAGGATGATACTTATATATGTTGTGTATGTCTATTTCATCATATATATCTGCTGTGAATTTGAATTGAAATCAAACAGAAAAAAGAAAAAAAGAATCAGACAGAAACTATGCCTACGGCTAAGCCGTCGGCATAGGGCTACCGCGAGCTACCAGAGGGCGCCACGTGGAGCCTATGCCTATGGGCTAGGCCGTCGGCATATATCTGAAACTATGCCTACGGCTCCATATATCTGAAACTATGCCTACGGGGAGCCGTAGGCATAGTTTCAGATATATGCCGACGGCCTAGCCGTACGCATACCCCTACCCCAGGAGCTAGTAGAGGGCGCCATGTGGCAGGGATATGCCTACGGCCTAGCCGTCGGCATAGATCTGAAACTATGCCTACGGCTAAGCCGTCGGCATCGCCCCTGTCACGTGGCGTCTCCTCTATGGGCAGCACTTGACGGCGGCGCCGGCAGCCACCGTTAGCGTGGAACTTTGCCGACGACCCTGGCGGTCGGCATAGATGTACGGACGCCGTCGGCATATCATCTATGCCGACGGCTTTTCTATGCCGACGGCATCCCGGGATACGCCGACGCATATGTTGCCGACGGCCCTATGCCTACGGGGGCCGTCGGCATAAGCCTGTCCCGACGGGAATCAGGGCTATGCCTACGGCCTGGGCCATAAGCATAGGGGTTTATTCTGGTAGTGTTTGTAGTCGCAGTCGATCCCGTAGTAGTATGCCGCCGCGGGGCCATCCGCTGGTTGTTCGATCATGGGGATGTCGAAGTGTCTGCGAGGCCCCGCCGCAACTCCCACCTGCTTGGACAAGGAAGGAGGCTCAGCGACCGTGGAGAAAGGCGCGCTGACGCGTTCCACGCTCCCGTCAGACACCAGAGGGCGGCCGCCCTGTGCGGGCGTGACGACGGCGGCGACAACAAGGACAACGAGGAGAGCAGCGGACATTGCTACGAGCCGAGCCATTGCTTACAGAACGATCGAGGGGGAATTGTTGGTTGCTGTGGTCGAGAGCAGGACAGTCTCTTTGTGGTGTTGAGGGTGGTGGTGTTGGGTGCTTTTTATAGGTCGGAGGAGATGTCAATTCATGAATTCGGTTTCAGTAATTTTGATGGGATAAGTAACTGATAGTAATTATAGTGAGAGATGTTATGCCACGAAACTAATTAATCTAGGAGTTAAATGAAGTTTTTTGACCACATGACTTAAATGGAGTAACTTTAGAAACGTACGAGTAGTGTTTATTTAAGAGACAGTATAATTCGTACTAAAAGTTTCATGAAAAAAATTACCCAAATGATAACGCCCACACGTGTGGCATGTTTGCACATCGCCCACACGCCTTGATCCATATTGATTCTGTTTTGCACGAATCCTAAAGGAATCTGTTAGAATCTGAGTGTCACGTGGGCATCATCGTGTGTGTGGGCGTTGGAGAGTACGCCCACGCGCCCCGCAGCACGCGGTTTGCCAGCTGCGCTGTGTGGGCGAACTAGTTTCTGCCCACCCAGCCACCACCTAGTCCACGCGCGTGTGAGCGAACTGTTTTTCGCCCACACGACACTCGTACGTCGTTGGATAACAACTACAGTTGCGCGTACGTGGCAACTATGATTCGTTGCTAGACGGCAACTGCAGTTGCGCGTACATGACAACCACGGTAAACACACATGGCAACTGTGATTAACCTTACATGGCAACTATGGTTGGACCACACGTGGCAACTAGGTAAACACACATGGCAACTATTGTTTGACTATATGTAGCAAGTAGTTAATCACACACGACAACTATGATTTGATTACACGCGGCAACTACCATAACTTAGACATGGCAATTATAGTTAACCAAAATAGAGAGAGTTGCCATGCTTTTACAATTGCATTTGCCATCCCGGATAACTACATCTGTCATCCCGGATGGCAACTAAATCGTCATCCCGCGGGTACCTAACGTAGCTACGCCAGGACGTGTGGGCATATTTGCTTCGTGCCACACGCGCGGGGTAGGGATGAGTAGTACTTGTTGGGCGTGTGGCACGAAGTAGCTGCGCCCACATGTGTGGGCAATTTTAATGTTCGCCCACACACAGCTTGTGTAGGCTGCCTCCTGCTTATGCCACATACGGTGCATGGACGGATGTCTAGTATGCCACACGTGTGGGCGTTATCAGGACCAAAAAATTAACAATATATTTTGGCGGAAACTAAAATAAATCTTAACAACGACCCTAATAGTTACTCTCCCCTCACAATTTTATAACGTGTGCGTCTTGTTTTTAACACATTACGGACGCAAGCGCTTATATATACGCGCATACACTCACCCATATGAATACACACACGCACATCGTATCCCTATGAGTACCTTCGAGAGATTTTACGAAGTCACCGTAGGTGTCTCGTAGTCGACGAAACATCTCCTTCCACTGAACGCGCATCGCCGGAAATCTTGAAAAACATCTCCTCCCACGAAACACGCATCGCCGGAAATCTTGAAATAAATCCAGAATAAATGTGAGCAACAGGTCCAAAATAAATGCGAGCAACAGGAGTTGAACCCTAGTGGGCTGTGGATACCATTGTCCTCCCAACCATCCAACCACAGATTGGTTTGCACGTGCGCATTTTTTAGATGATATAATGTACTCCCTCCGTATCAAAAAATTTGTCTTAGATTTGTTTAGATACGGATGTGTCTAACACTAAACCGTCACTAGGTACATCCGTATCTGGACAAATCTAAGACACGAATTTTGAAACGGATGTAATATGTGACACAAAATCCACATTTTGTTGGTTTGATTCATGATTAAACTTTAACCACAAAAAGCATGTGTGCCTTATCAATATGAATGGATGGACCGAGAGAGTATATAAGAAAATTGTGAGTCATCATCATTAGATCCTCTTTTTCCATCTTGATATTCCTTCAAGACTTCGGTAAAAAAATAAACCACACACATTATATTAACACTTCTGCTTCGGTACTACATCCCCTAAACATATCAACAGAGTGGATCTCTCCATACCCCTTCATAATAAAAATCAGGATTGTATTGTTTTTTTAAAGTATGTCGCCCGCGCCGAGCGAGATACGCGGCTTGTGCACGTACCGCCCTGGGCTGGCCCATTTTACATTGTTTTTTCCTTTTCTGTAAGACCTTCAAATAAATGGGTGCCTGACGAGATTCAAATCGAGCACATGTACGCTTAGTACAACCGCGGTAACCAACTCGTCTAATTTCTTGTTGTGTCTAATTACCTACTTTTTTTCTTCTTCAAATATAACAGTACCAACACGAGCCTGTTTGGTTTCTTTTTTTCGGCTTTTCTTTGTCCGCTTTTCTTCTTCTTTTTCTCTCTTTTTCCATTTTCCTTCTCTCTTTTTTCCAAAATTCGAGAAAAAAAAATTCACGAACTGTTTTTAAATCCTGAATTTTTTCTTAAATCTGTGAACTTTTCAAGTTCGTGAATATTTTCTTAAATTCGTCAACTTTGTTTTCAAATATGTGAACATTTTACCAAATTTATGAAAAAAAATTAAATCCATGAACTCTTTTAAACCTTTACGACCTTTTTTTCAAGCCCGCATTTTATTGTAAATTCGTGAACATTGTTTTTTCAAAATTGATGAACTTTTTCCAAATCTGAGAACACTTGGCCTGGCCCAACAGGCACCCGAAGTGAGCGATGCGATCACCTAGTTGGGCCAAGGCCTAATCGTTGTTTTCTATTTTTTATTTTCTTTTTTGTCAATTAAGTTTTCTCATTTTTGGACTTTATTATTCTTTTTGAAATCTGTTCAAGAATTTGAAATATTATTGGAATACCAAAAAAGTTATTGTTTTCAAATATTGTTTATAATTTCAAAATTTTCCTAGAATTTCAAAAAATGTGCACATTTTCAAATAAATTGTTAACAAATTTAGGAAATCTTTGCATTTAAAAAAAGTTGATAAATTTAAAGAAAAGTACATGGTTTGCAATTTGTGTTCAACATCAATTGTTGAGAATTTGTCAAGAATTTTTGAAAAAGTGTTCAAGTTTGTACAATTTTCATACACAATTTGAAATTACAAAATTGTTGACAAATTTTGAGAAATAGTTTGGATATAAGAAAATGTTCATGTTGACTGATAATGACGGAAATTGCAAATAACAAAAGCATTCAACTTAAGAAAAATTTACATGCTCAGGGATTCAACATGGCAATGGGTACCCGCTACCCGCTAACCCGGCGGGTAAAAACCCTATTAGGGTAAGGGTATGGGAAATTAAAATACCCATGGGTTTCTAAATGGAAAAAAATCATACCCAGCGGGTAAGACGGGTACGGGTATGGGAAGGCAATACCCATACCCGTGAACCCTCAAACCCGTATAATAATAACCCTGTCAAGTACATCCTCATTGTCATTGACTTAAATGAAAAACCCTAAGCAACCACTGACCCAGCCGCGCCCCACCCCCACCCCCACCCCCTCCAAATTATTTGTGTCGAACTAATTTGTGTCTTGAACAAGTTGTGTGTCGAACTTAAGTGGCTGAAATGACTTATGTGTGTGTTACTGAAATGATTTATGTTGAAATGCTGAAATGAGATATGTCTATGTGCTGAAATGTTGAAATAGATGTGCTGAAATGCTGAAATAGATGTGCTGAAATGTTATATATGTGCTGAAATATTGTATATTTGTGCTGAATTGTTGTATATATGTGCTGAAATGTTGTATATATGTGCTGAAATGTTCTCAATATGTGTCAAAATGCTGAAATGTAAATGCTCAAGTATACACGCCTAGCTGGGTATTTTTACCCGCGGGTATTACCCGTACCCGGCGCCCGTACCCAGCCGGGTACGGGTATGGGTATGGGCGGAAAATTTTGAGACGGGTGCGGGTATGGGCACGTAATACCCATACCCAAACCCTGCGGGTGCCATGTTGATCAGGGATGCACATGTCTCACCTAGTCTAACACTGAACTGGTGGTTTTTTTGGACTATGCATAAATGACCTCAACTTCTTGCAACAGCTTGGCACGAAAATGCAAGGCATTCATGCTAGGTTTGAACGAATTTTGACACTGTATGAAAGTTGCATCACGTCCGGCCATTTATCGGCCATTTTTCATCAAGAAAACTCAAGAAAATGCTAGAATTATGAAAAACTCGAACAACTTGGCATGATGCCTTCAATTGGTCATAGAAGCTGGTGGAAAAAATTGCAGCCATTTGATGGATGTCGAAAAACAACATGCTTTCAAACGGACCCTCTGGCGTACCCCAAACACCCTCCGTTGAACATGATCTAGTCTTGGACATTCTTGAAATGACCCAACTTTTGCAAGAAGGTCGGCATGCCTATTGTAGGCACACATGCCAAGTTTGAATGATTTCCGATACCTACGCGAGTTGCGACATGTCCGACCATTTATCGACCTTTTTGACCGAGAAAACTTTAGAAAATGCAAAATTTATCGAAAACTAAAACAACCCTAGCATGGTGCCTTTAATTGGTCATTTAAGCTCATGGAAAAAAATTGGGGTCATTTAACGGATGCCGAAAAACGTGCTCTCAAACGGACCATTCTGGCCTACCCGAAAACACACCGTTGAACATGGTCTATTTATGGACATGCATTAAAGAACCCCCAACCTTTTCCAGTAGGTGGGCATGCCCATGGTAGGCAACCATGTCAGGTTCGAACGAATTCCGACATCATATGCAAGTTGTGTCACGTCCGACCATTTATCGACCATTTTTCACCGAGAAAACTCCAGAAAATGCATGAGTCATCGAAAACTCAAACAACATGGCATGGTGCCATTAATTGGTCATATAAGCTGGTAGAAAAAATTGGGCCATTTGAAGGATGTCGAAAAAGAACGTGCTCTCAGAGGGAGCCTTCTGGCCACCCGAACACCCTCAATTGAAGATGGTCTAGCTTTTTACATTCTTGAAGTGACCCCAACGTTTTCAAGCAGGTGGGCATGCCCATGATAGTCATCCGTGCTAGGTTTGAATGATTTTCGACACTATATGCAAGTTGCGATACCTCCGACCATTTATCGGCCTTTTTTGACTGAGAAAATCTAGAAAATAAAAAATTTGTCGAAACCAAAACGACTTGTTATGGTGCCTCGAATTGGTCATACAAGGCCAAGGAAAAATTGGGACCATTTGAAGTATGTCGGAAAAAAACATGCTCTCACACGGTGCTCTCGAACACCCTCCATAGAGCATGGACAATGTTTTGACATCCATCAAATGACCCAAACTTTGGCAAGCATGCGGACATGCCCATTATCGGCATCCATGTCAAGTTTGAATGATTTCTGACACCGTATGCAAGTTGTGACACGTCCAGCCATTTATCAGCCTTTTTTGACATAGAAAACTCTAGAAAATGCAAAAATTGCCGAAAAATTTGTGCCATTTTTGTTTGTATTTTTCTGATATTTTTTTTGAAATTTCAAGTTTGTAGTGTTTTTCAAAAAATGTTCTTCATCAAATTTTTCTTCGCTCTTTTTAAAAAATGTTCGTGTTTTGTCATTCCGAGCAATTTTTAAAGACATGAACTTTCTCTTTTGAAATTATGTACAAATTATTAAAATAAGACTATTTTCTTTATGAATTTTTTTTGAAAAAGCAAGCTTTTTTTAAAATTTTGAAGAATTTTTTAAAAGAGCAAGAACTTTTTAGAAAAGAAAAAAGAATCAACATGAAAAAATGAAAAAGAAACAAAATATGAACAGAAAAATGAAAAAGACGTGGGTTTTGTTGGAAAAAATAGATAATCTGAAGAAAAAAAATTCAAGAATTTGAAAAAAGTCCCTGTATTTGAAAAAGATTCTTGTATTTGTAAAAAGTTCACGGGTATATGAAAAATAGTTGCAAATAAATTGAAAAAGTTCATGGATTTGAAAAAAAAACCACTAGATAGTTAGCAAAAAACTAAAAAAAGTTCATGGATTTGAAAATTTTGAAAACAAAAAGTTTGCAAAGTTGAATTTGGGAAAACTTTCAAATTTTTGAAAAAATTACGCATTTAAATAACTCAAGAAAAAAGGAAAACAGAAAAAGAAACGGGAAAAAAGAAAAGGAAAAATAAAAGAAAATCAAAACACGAGTAAAAACCGAATAAAAAACCAAACTAAAAAGCCAATAGAAAAAGAAAACCAGCGTCTTTCTTTTTAGCTTTATATTTGAAGCACTATAAAAGATGGAAAATTAAGAACTTACACATAGCAGATGAGGTATCCCAGGTGGTTAATACGTCCGGTTCTAAACCATGAGGGTCTGAGTTTGAGTTTGAGACAATGCGCTAATTTCTTGAAGGTTGCAAAAAATAAAAATAAAAAATAAAATTGGGCTGAGCCCATTTCAGAGGGGGTGTGTACAACATATACGTTCCGGCGGGCATGCAGAAGTGGATACAATTTGCGAAAGGTCTATATTTCCCTTTATATGTTTAGTAGGTGCTGTGTCGAGTACAATTGCAGCATAAATGCTGAAACTACCAGAAAGACAGGGATATACTGAATGTCCAGGAAATTTTGTAGAAAGGACCCTGAAAACCCACAAGTATAGGGGATCTCAACGGTAACAACAGTAACAGTTTTGTAGCAGTTGTAACAGTATTAATAGCAATAGTAACTTAGCAAGAACAATATGTGGAAAACTCGTAGGCATTGGATCGGTGAATTCGTTGGATGATATTCATCATATAACAGTTATAACCTAGGGCGACGCAGAACTAGCTCCGGTTCATAAATATAATGTGGGCATGTATTCCGTAAATAGTCATACGTGCTTATGGAAAAGAACTTGCATGACATCTTTTGTCCTACCCTCTCGTGGCAGCGGGGTCCATAAGAAAACTAAGGGATATTAAGGCCTCCTTTTAATAGAGAACCGGAACAAAGCATTAGCACATAGGGAATACATGAACTCCTCAAACTACGGTCATCACCGGAAAGTATCCCAATTACTGTCACCCTGGGGTTTACGGATTATAACATGAAACAGGTGCATATGACTTGCAAGATCGGATCTAGAACATAGATATAATGGTGAAAACATAAACGGTTCAGATCTGAAATCATGGCACTCAGGCCCTATTGACAAGCATTAAACATAGCAAGGTCATAGCAACATCAATCTCAGAATATAGTGGATACTAGGGATCAAGCCCTAACAAAACTAACTCGATTACATGATAAATCTCATCCAACTCCTTACCGACCAGCGAGCCTATGAAGGAATTACTCACTCCCGGTGGGGAGCATCATGGAATTGGTGATGGAGGATGGTTGGTGATGACGAAAATCGATTCCCCTCTCCGGAGCCCCGAACGGGCTCCACATCTGGCCCCCCGATGAAGAACAGGAAGTGGCGGCGGCTCTGTATCGTGAAACATGATGAAACTTCCTCTCCTAATTTTTTCTTCCAAAATAGGAATTTATAGAGTTGGAATTAGGGTCAGCGGAGCCCCGAGGGCCCCACCACCCACCAGGGCGCGCCAGGGAGGCTGGCGCGCCCTGGTGTCTTCTGGGCACCTATGGCACCCCCTCCGGTGGGTCTTGGTTCCAGTATTTTTTATTTATTCTGAAATAATTCTCCAAAAAGTTTCGTCTAATTCTGAGAAGTTTTATTTCTGCACAAAAACAACACCATGGTAGTTCTGCTGAAAACAGCGTCTGTCCAGGTTAGTTTCATTCAAATCATGCAAATTAGAGTCCAAAACAAGAACAAAAGCGTTAGGAAAAGTAGATACGATGAAGACGTATCAACTCCCCCAAGCTTAACCCATTGCTTGTCCTCAAGCAATTCAGTTGACAAACTAAAAGTGATAAAGAAAAACTTTTATGAACTCTTTTATTCTTGTTTACATATATATGCTTAAATAGCAACCAGGTTTTCAGCAAAGATCATGACTAACCATGTCAACAATAACTCTTAAAAATTATATTAACTCATATTAATGGCATAATCAACTAGCGAGCAATAATAAAATATCTCAAATGCCAACACTTTGTCAAAACAATCATGATATAATATGACAATAGTGGTATCTCGCTAGCCCTTTCTGAGACCGTAAAACATAAATGCAGAGCACCTCCAAATTTCAAGCAGCGACTAAACATTGTAATTCATGGTAGAAAAGATCCAGTCATGATGCATTCAACATTAACTATATACAATGCATGAAGATGACAATAGTGCTCTCAGGTCTGGCGCTTGTTTGAGAAAGTGATGACTCAACATAAAATTAAATAGATAGTCCCTTCGCAGAGGGAAGCAGGGATTTGCAGAGGTGCCAGAGCTCAAAGCTTAAATCAGAGAAAAATATAATTTTGGGGAGGTGCACCCTTCCTGTCAACGTTACGACCAAGAGTTACCAATATCTTCCATGCTAAAGACATTAGCTGCGGTTCCCAAGCAGTAAAAGTAAAGGTTTACTCCCCCTCCACCAACAAACACAAGCCATGGCTAGCCAAATCCACGGGTGCCGTCCATACCAACAACAGTCCCGGGGAAGTTTTGTTTAATTATTTGCAATTTTTGATTCCGGGACTGGGCATCCCTATTACCAGCCCCTCTCGTGCAAGGACGAGTGAATAAACACTCATCATGAGAATAACCCGCTTAGCATGTAAGATACTGACTACCCCCTGTTGCTCCATGAGCGGTCCAGGCACACAAAACAGAGGTTTATTTGATATTTTAGAGGTGACACATGCAAATTTACTTGGAACGGCAGGATAATACCACATATAGGTAGATATAGTGGACTCATCTGGAATAACTTTGGTTTAAGGATTTTGATGCACAAGCAGTAATTCCGCTTAGTACAGGCGAAGGCTAGCAAATAGGTTGAGAAGCGACCAGCTAGAGAGCGAAAACGGTAATGAACATTCGTTATGCATAATCAACATTGAATACTAGCATGAGTAGGATATGAACACCATGAACATAAATATCATGAAGGCTATGTTGGTTTTGATTCAGCTACATGAGTGAACATGTGCCAAGTCAAGCTACTTGAAACATTCGGAGGAGGATACCATATCATCGTACTACATCACAATCATTTTAATGCATGTTGACATCCAAGATAAATCATTATCCACTCCTAGCTACTTAAGCATGGCTTGAGCAACTATAATCTCTAATTATCATTGCAAGCATGTTTGATCATAATATGCTGAATCATGGATAATGAGTTAAACATATTTACAAAAACAAAAAACAAGTTGAGTTCATACCCGCTTTTCTCTGCCACAGTCACTTCATCAAATATCGTCATTATTGCCTTTCACTTGCACGACCGAATGATATGAAAATAATAATAGTGCAAGAGTGTCGTGGACTAATTAAGCTGGAATCTGCAAATATTTTATTTAAAAGGAGAAGACAAGGTAATTTGGACTCTTTGTTAGATCAATAGTAATACATATGAGAGCCACTCAACATTTTCATCGTGGTCTTCTCCCTGGTACGACTCAATAAAAAGATAAGAATTTCAGAGAAACAAACTGAAATATTTTTGGAGTGTTTAGTTTTTCTTGAAGAAAGCAAATTAAAGAAGGAAAAACAAAAATGAGAAAAACTATTTACACGGGAAAGCTCCCAACAAACAAAAGAAGAAACGAGAAATCTTTTTGGGTTTTCTTTTAATACTACTACCAATTTAAACTAGAAAGAAAAACCGAAAAGAAGCGAGAAATATTTTTGGATTTTCTCAAAGTTTTTCAAACACACAAGAAGAAAGCGAGAAAATAAATCTAGCAGAGATAATACAATGAAAAAGTGTGGACATCGGCAACTGGAATGAATTGTGTGAGCTTGAATGTAAGGTCGGTGGAAATACGTACTCCCCCAAGCTTAGGCTTTTGGCCTAGCTTGGTAATCACCACCCGTAGTAGCCATCCGGTCCCATGTAGAAATGTTGTGGCGGCGGCACCTGAGCATCCCACTCCTGAGGCTCTTGCTCTGCCGCTGCCTGGTCATTCTGGTAGGCAATAATGTCCTCTGGCATGACCCTGTATCCGCACCTGGCAATAGAATCAAACAAGGCAGGTGCAGGCAACGGGATAATATCACGGGTATCCACACTGAAAACCAAGTTGTAACGAATGTTATGAAAAGAATCAGCAGCATCAGTAAACTGGTGAGCCACCATCATCTGGTGATCTAGATAAACTCGGGGCAAAGGATAATCATGTTGGCGTATCTGAACATTAAAATGACTTGCTAGGTGAGTGGCATAAATACCACCATGAATTTTGCCCTTAGTTCTGTTGAGGTGCAGACGACGTGCAATAATAGCCCCTAGGCTAAAGATGTGATCATTGTGTAGTGCACGGCGTAAAATGGCGAGGTCGGGAGCACTGAGTGCACCGGCCTTCTCCCTAGTAGTTAAACACTTCGCGTTGAATAAAGCAAAGTAATGCACAGAAGGAAACTGCAAACTAGTGGCGGTGGCTTTCGACACGCCTCTTTCATCACCCACTGTCAAAGTGAGGAGAAGGTCCTCAAACTCTGCCGGTCTAGACTCTCTTAATTCCCCATCAGAGGGAATCAAACATATGTCACAAAAGTCAGTGAGCGGTATCTGATGAGTTTCAGAATATAAGTTAAACCGCACCTCGGGAGGGTTGTTCCTATTTAGAAAATAAAATTTTTGCACAAAGGAGTTCGTGAGGAGGGTATGTTGGTCACACTCATCTGCGAGGAAGTTGGTCAGCTCGGCATTTGCAACGAATTGGGTAAACTCTTGATGGAACCCGGCCTCCTCCATGAAGGCATTGTGTGGACATTCGCACGGCCGCACCTCCACCATTCTCGGAGTGTTGAGGTCATTGTCCGATGATTCCCCAATGACTCCCTTAGAATTCTTTTTGGAGGAAAATTCCTGAAGATACTCATCTTAGTCCTATGAATAAAATTCTGAAAATTTTAGTCCGCAAATTTTTTGTCAACAAAAATTTACAAGACTGATAGCAACTACTCATATGGATGTCTAGAGGCTATATCAAGCATTCAAACTACTTGGAACTCCAAGAATTCAACATGCAAGCCCATTTACAGCAGCACCAAGAGTAGCTAATTATTCACAATATAAACCACTAGAGCAAAAACTAATTGGAGCAATGGAGGAGTCTCATACCAAGTAGCAATCCCTCAAAACAGTTTTGAAAACGGAGCTTCAAGCAAAGAGATCGAAATCCGCGGGTTTGAGAGCAAGAACATGAGAGATAGAGAGAGAGCTATGAAGATTTTTTTCTGGAGGTAGGAGATGACATGGGCTAAAGAAATAAGTGAGAGGGGCCACATGGGGCCCACCACCCACCAAGGCGCGCCTGGGTTGGCTGGCGCGCCCTGGTGTCTTGTGGGCACCAGGGTCATCCCCCTCTGATGTTATTTGTACCACAAATTCAGAAATATTCAGAAAAAAAATTGTGTTAAAATTTCAGGGCATTCTGAGCACTTATATTTTTTGGCACTTTTTTATTGCACGAAAAATTCAGAAAACAGGATAAACATGGCATTTTATTTTATTTAACGACTAAGAAAAACAAAAAACAAAAAGTAGGGACAGAAGGTTATGCGTACTAAATTCATCAACTTAATACCCCTAAAAATGATCCATTAATAAGGTTGATCAAGTCTTATTAACAACCACTTTCCATTAGCATGAAACCGAAGAACTTTCGTAAAGCACTAAGTTACCTCAACGATAATATGCATATCCCCAATAATAAGTATGTCATATTTCTTTTTGGCAATAGGTAGAGGGAGTTGAAAACTTCCAATAGTAATTGTCGGAGATTTCTCAATAACATTAATACCATTGACTTGGAATTGTTTCTTCGGAAAATGCACCGTATGCTCATTACCATTAATATAAAAAGTGACCTTGCTTTTATTGCAATCAATAACAACCCCTGCAGTATTCAAAAAGGGTCTACCAAGGATAATCAACATGTTGTCATCCTTGGGCATCTCAAGTATAACAAAGTCTGTTAAGCTAGTAACATTTGCAATAACAGCACATCCTCACAAATACGGATAGGGATGGCAATTGCTTTGTCAGTCACTTGCAAAGATATTTCAGTAGGTGTGAGTTAATTCAAATCAAGTCTTTTATATAAAGAGAAAGGCATAACACTAACACCAGCTCCCAAATCACACAAAGCAGTTTTGACATCATTTCTTTTTATGGAGCAAGGTATAGTTGGTATTCCCGGATCTCCAAGTTTTTTAGGTACTCCATCCTTAAAAGAATAATTAGCAAGCATGGTGGAGATTTCAGCTTCAGGTATTTTTCTTTTATTAGTGATAATGTCTTCCATGTATTTTGCATAAGGGGCCATCTTTAAAATATCAGTCAAGCGGGTACGCAAAAAGACTGGCCTAAGCATTTCAGCAAAACGTTCAAATTCTTCATCATCTTTTTTCTTAGAAGGTTTAGGTGGAAAGGGCATGGGTTTCTAAACCCATAGCTCTCTTTCTTTACCATGTTTTCTAGCAACAAAGTCTCTCTTATCATAACGTTTATTTTTAGGTTGTGGGTTATCAAGATCAACAGCAGGTTCTATTTCAACATCATTATCTAGTTCCTTATTATTGTCTGGTTGAGCATCTTCATGAACATCATCTTTATCATTTTCATTATTACTAGGTGAATGTTCATTACCAGATTGAGTTTCAGCATCTGAGATAGAGATATCATTGTTATCTTTAGGAGGTTTTCCTATCTCAGGTTCACTAGAGGTGTACAAAGTCCTATCATTTTTCTTTTTCTTTTTCTTTTTAGAAGGACCAGGTGCATCAGTATTAATTCTTTGAGAGTCTTGTTCAATTCTTTTAGGGTGTCCCTCAGGATAAAGTGGTTCCTGAGTCATTTTGCCTCCTCTAGTTGCTACTCTAACAGCATAATCATTCATATTATTGTTCATTTCACTAAGCAATTCTCTTTGAGATTTAGCAACTTGTTCTAGTTGAGTCTGAACCATAGAGGCATGTTTACCTACACCTCTAACATCATTAGTGATTCTAAATAACAAGTCACTCAAGCGAGCAATCATATCAGAATATTGTTTCAATTGTTTCATAACATTTGCATTAAAGTGATTTTTTTTCCTAATGTAGTTATCAAATTCATATAAGCACTGACTAGGATGTTTATTATAAGGGATGTCACCTTCATCAAACTTTAATAAAGAATTTACCTCTACCACCTATGGTAGTGGTGTTTCAAGTCCATGTATTTCTTCAATAGGTGGTAAATTCTTAACATCCTCAGCTTTAATACCTTTTTACTTCATGCATTTCTTTGCCTCTTGCATATCTTCAGGATTGAGAAATAGAATACCCCTCTTCTTTGGAGTGGGTTTAGGCGGTGGTTCAGGAAGTTTCCAATCATCATAATTCTTCAATATATTATTCAATAATTTCTCAACTTGTTCAACAGTTCGTCCCCTGAAAACACAACCAGCACAACTATCTAGGAAGTCCCTAGAAGCATCGGTTAGTCCATTATAGAAGATATCAAGTATTTCATTTTTCTTAAGAGGATGATCAGGCAAAGCATTAAGCAATTGGAGAAGCCTCCTCAAAGCTTGTGGGAGACTCTCTTCTTCAATTTGCACAAAGTTAAATATTTCCTGTAAGGCGGCCTGTTTCTTATGAGCAAGAATTTTTTTTCAGAGAAGTAGTAAATCATATCCTGGGGACTATGCACACAACCAGGAGCAAGAGTATTGTACCATATCTTAGCATCACCCTTTAATGAGAACGGAAATAATTTGAGGATATAGTAATAGCGAATTTTCTCATCATGAGCAAAAAGGGTGACTATATCATTTAGTTTAGTAAGATGTGCCACTACAGTTTCAGTTTTATAGCCATGGAAAGGATTAGATTCAACCAAAGTAATTAACTCTGGGTCGACAGAGAATTCATAATCCTTATCGGTAACAAAGATAGGTGAGGTAGGAAACTTAGGATCACATTTCATTCTAGCATTCAAAGATTTTTCTTTCAGTTTGCATAATAATTTCTTAAGATCATCTCTATCCTTGCAAGCAAGAAAGTCTCTAGCTACCTCCTCATACATAACATAACCCTCAAGTATCTTGGGCAATTCAAATCTAGGGGATCTAGGTCTAATAGGTGTTTCGTAGTTCTCAGTTTCAAAGACTTCATCAGATCCAGTAATTTCATCAGTTTAGCATTCTCAATATCTTTAGCTCTAGCAATTTGTTCATCAAGAACTTCACCTAGCGGCACATTATCATCAAGCAAGGTACTACCATCATCATAAGTATCATTCATAGCAGAAGTAGCATCATCAACAACTTGCGACATATCAGGATTAATAGCATGTGGTGGTGTTGCAAGTCTATTCAAAACAGAAGGTGAATCAAGTACAGAGCTAGATGGCAGTTCCTTACCTCCCCTCGTCTTAGAGGGAACGATCTTGGTTCTTGGATCTTTCAAATTCTTCATAGTGATAGATAGATATAATCCCAAGTGACTCAACAAATATAGCTATGCTCCCCGGCAACAGCGCCAGAAAAAGGTCTTCATAACCCACAAGTATAAGGGATCGCAATAGTTTTCGAGGGTAGAGTATTCAACCCAAATTTATTGATTCGACAAAAGGGGAGCCAAAGAATATTTGTAGGTATTAGCAGTTGAGTTGTCAATTCAACCACACCTGGAGATTAAATATCTGCAGCAAAGTGATCAGTAGCACAGTAATATGATAGTTTGATAGTAGTAGTAACGATAGCAGCGGTAACGGTAACAATAGTAACAGTTTTGTAGCAGTTGTAAAGTAGCAATAGCAATAGTAACTTAGCAAGAACAATATGTGGAAAACTCGTAGGCATTGGATCGGTGAATTCGTTGGATGATATTCATCATATAACAGTCATAACCTAGGGCGACACAGAACTAGGTCCAGTTCATAAATATAATGTAGGCTTGTATTCCGTAAATAGTCATACGTGCTTATGGAAAAGAACTTGCATGACATCTTTTATCCTACCCTCCCGTGGCAGCGGGGTCCATAAGGAAACTAGGGGATATTAAGGCCTCCTTTTAATAGAGAACCAGAACAAAGCATTAGCACATAGTGAATACATGAACTCCTCAAACTACGGTCATCATCGGAAAGTGTCCCAATTACTGTCACCCTGGGGTTTACGGATCATAACACGTAATAGGTGCATATGACTTGCAAGATCGGATCAAGAACATAAATATAATGGTGAAAACATAAACGGTTCAGATCTGAAATCATGGCACTCGGGTCCTAGTGGCAAGCATTAAGCATAGCAAGGTCATAGAAACATCAATCTCAGAACATAGTGGATACTAGGGATCAAGCCCTAACAAAACTAACTCGATTACATGATGAATCTCATCCAACTCCTCACCGACCAGTGAGCCTACGAAGGAATTACTCACTCCCGGTGGGGAGCATCATGGAATTGGTGATGGAGGATGATTGGTGACGACGAAGACCGAAGATTCCCCTCTCAGGAGCCCCGAACGGGCTCCAGATCTGGCCCCTCTATGAAGAACAGGAAGTGGCGGCGGCTCCGTATCGTGAAACGCGATGAAACTTCCTCTCCTATTTTTTCTCTAAAAATAGGAATTTATAGAGTTAGAATTAGGGTCAGCGGAGCCCCGAGGGCCCCACCACCCACCAGGGCACGCCAGGGGGTGGCGCGCCCTGGTGTCTTGTGGACAGCCAAGGCACCCCCTCCGATGGGTCTTGGTTCCAGTATTTTCTATTTATTCTGAAATAATTCTCCAAAAAGTTTCGTCCAATTCTGAGAACTTTTATTTCTGCACAAAAACAACACCATGGTAATTCTAGTGAAAACAGTGTCAGTCCGGGTTAGTTTCATTCAAATCATGCAAATTAGAGTCCAAAACAAAAGCAAAAGCGTTAGGAAAATTAGATACGATGGAGACATATCAGACCCCACATGAAAGAATATTATAAACAAGTCTATTGGACTCCCCGCAAACAACAAATTTGAACTCGTCGTCGACCGTCAGTGTCGTCAAGATGCACACTGAGGGAAGAGGCGGAGCACCAGCAAACCAAAATCAAGGCCAGTGTCATAACCTTGTAGACGTTGTGAGCCGAAGACTAGAGCTAAACAGGCACTTGACGATGTGGCATGTCGCCCGAGGATGTTCCCCATGCCGACCTAGGTCCAGATCTGACGCAGTAAGCCGCTGTTGCTAGGGAAGAAGGCCAACTATGCCGCCAACAGGCCACCAACATTGTACCAGTATGAATTTGTCCCACTTTTTGGCGGCAGACATGGAAACATAAGGGTTACTGATTGAACAAACGGAAAGAAGATGAGACCTTTGGCTCAATGGCACCACCAAGAAGAACGCCACCGTGGTGAGGAAGAGACTGAGGCCACCTTATTCGACGCAGCACCAACCTCACAAAACTGGCACTACTACACGAAGATGAAGCCCTAATTCCGTGGGACAGTCGGAATAGAAATGGGGGCCCATCCCCTCCTCTAGCCGCGAGAGCAACGGACGAAGAGGGGTGGAGATCAGCACCTCAGCGGCGTTCAATGGAAGGGCAAGAACTACCGCCTCTGTCATCCAGGAACAAACCAAAGCAGTTCACATGCCCTCTGTTTATATCTCTCTAAGACTTTGGTAATTACTTTTGCAAAATACCAAACATACATAAGTTGGATTAACCTTGAAATTTCTGAAGAGCCGCTCGAATCTCTCAACCGAAGATTGTTGAATATGTTGTGGCCGAGACACCCCTCTAGGACATGTCGTCAAACTGATGATTTATCGGCATACTGTCTGAGAAGAAGTTAGTGAGGAAAAACAATGAAACAAGAAATCTAGTGACCAAGCCAAACTTGCACTACCATCGAGATCACCACCACAAGACTGAATGAAGCATTAAATGACAGAACAACAATTTCTATCAAAGTACTGACGACGACGAATTATACCAGAGCACATGCAACAAAGCAGCCTACGAGGACGCAAGATCAAATGTGGAAGAAGCATGATGCTATTAAAATTAATGTAGATGTGGCGTTCCAATATGAAACACTTTCGGGTGCAATAGGCGCGATTGCTCGCGACGTAAAAGGTAAATTTATACTAATTGGTTCCTTCCACATATCAGCTATGCCGATGTGGCAGAGATAACAACAATCAGGAACGGATTATACTTAGCAGGACGAACCGGGTGTAATAAGTTGATGATAGTCTGACAATAGTTTTGCAGTTGAGACAGTTCAGCAGAAAGGCGACAATGTGGGTTTTCCCATGGCTATAGTGCTCGAATACAAGAAGCTAGCCCTGGATTTTACAAAGATATCATATGCTCACTGTCTCCGAGAAGCAAGTGAAGTTGCTGATGTGTTAGCAAAGAATTCTTTTAGTGGAAAATGTTCTACGTTTTGGAACTCTATGATTCCTGATTTTATTTCTCAAACTCTTGTAGTGGCCTATCGATCATCAGAGAAATAAGTCTATGCTTAAATAAACAATTCTAACATTGAGAAAAAATAGAACGCAAATTAGACGTCGGAGATGAGGGGAACCAACTGCGATGACGGTAGAAGCAGTTACTCCTCCGGACGGCTGGGGCAAGTATGTGGTTCACCTGCCTCCAATTTATACCTTCTAATATTTTGAAAGAAAAATATAGAAAACATTTAGGACATAGACACAACGTGAACGTATGTTATCACAAAAGTGATAGTCCAAATTTGAAATAACTCAATAAAATGTCATTTTTTATTATAAAATGGTGATAATGTGCTAAATTCAAAGTCAAACTCAATTTAGGTACTATTTGGTGCCAAGTTTGTTTATTTTTCCCCAACCTTTGGTACAAACTTTTATTTATAATTGTATGACATGTTTGGTTCAGTATTTTCTAAAAATTTAAAACTATCAATAAGATCAGGTGCATAGCAAGTCCCCATGCACTGGATATTTTCCCCCATAAACGGCTAAAGATTAATAATAAGTTATAAACAATAGAAATGCATGAGGTTTTTCTAGAGAATTTTTTTGAAACACCCGTATTTTTTGTCAATAGTCCGCCATGGAGGACTTAGAACATTTTCTTAACATCCCAAACAGTGTATAGATAACAGCCTCCCCTTAGGAAAACACTCTTAATCTTGATCCTATGGTACAAAGATAAACACAACTAGTAGCCGCTCTACTTTTTAAAGCCATTTTAGCAAGAGAATGGGCAATTAGATTAAGAGTTCTAGGGATATGGATAACTTTAGAGCATAAGAAGGCTAAAGAAGCAAGAAAGAAATCTGCAAGAGTGGGTCTGATGCTCCAATGCCCAGGATCATAAATAATGTTCTTGGCCTCAGCTGCAATTGCTAGTGTTTTGCAATCTAGAAGGAATTTGATATCTCTCCTTCCAAGTTCTTTAGCTATTAAGGCCGCCAATAGAATTCTTGAAGCTTCAGCATACAAAACAGAATTTGTATCCAAAGAGATTGCCTAGATAAAGATAGAATGATGAGAGGTAGGGTCTTTTAAGAACACTCCAATTGTTGCCATATTCCCTGCCATGGAAGGATTAAAGTACAAATCAACAAAAGCTTTAGGACTTGCAATCTGAAATTGGTTAGAGGGATGATCCAATTTATTAGATGATTGTAAAGTCAGCTCATTCGATGCTCCGTCCAGAGGGTCATCTAGTCCTGCATTAAGCAAGGACTTCATAGCATAGAGCACCTGCAAAGGGTACCATTCTTTCTTTTTGAAGAGGAAATCATTTCGAGCTTTCCAGATGCCCACAAAAGAGAGAAAAGAAAATTAATGTTCCAAATCAATTAAGAGACCGATTATAGAAGAAGGATAGAGAGCATTGTCAAAAAAATCAGTTCTAATACCAAACTTAAACCAAACAGCTCTACTAAGGTTGCAGCGAAAGAAGATATGAGAATCAGATTCAATGGAACAGCAACAGTTGCATTCTTTTTTAATATGAGTAGAATATCTTGAAGCACGAAGACCTGAAGAAAGAGCGCTTCGAAGCAGCCTCGAAGCAAAAGTTTTCACTCTCGGAGCAATAGTTTTGTGTCGCCAAACCAGATTCAGAATAGATATTTCCTACATACTAATAGTCTGTCCCCTCCCTATGATGTACACGTATTTGCCTACATCAAGGTCATGTACACACTTTTTGAAGAGCATAAAGCATTAGTAGTATGGACCAGTAGAACTCGTCATCAAAATTTGCATTCATAATAGGAATCTGCAATATCTGATCTTTTAAAATGTAATCAAAGTACAAAGAAATTTTCTCCTCGTCCCAAGACTTTGAATTATTATGCCAAAGATCACTGACCATTTTAGGATAAGGAACAATAGCATCTTGTTTCAAATGATCATAGATGTTACGCCAATCATGACACCAAGGACTAGACCAGATACTAGAGTTACCATTAGCAATTTTTAAGGTACAAGACTGAGACACATGCGGAAGAAATTTTAAAACTGAAGTCTAAAATGCAGATTTAGGAGAACTAAGAGGGACTTTCCGAATAGACGTGTTATGAAAGTATTTAGCTTTGAGAATCAAAGCCACAAAAGAGGAGGAGTTTTTGATAATACGCCAGGCCACCATAGCCACTATAGATAAATTCACAATGTGTAAGACTTTAATACCTAACCCACCCTCATGCATAGCTTTACAAAATTTCTTCCAGGCTCCAAGGCATAGGGGCATTGAGAGATTATCTCTTTGAATCCCAGTCCACCAAAATTTGCGTATAATGGAAGTAAGCTTAGATATAGTTCTTTTGCTTAAAATGATAGAGGACATGTAATAAATAGGAATGGAAGCAAAGACATATTTATTTAAAGTTAACCTCCCAGCATGAGGAAGCCTATTAGCTTTGTAACTAGTAAGCTTGGCTTTAAATTTATCAATAATGAAGTTATAGGCTGCAGATCTATTCTTCCAAGTGAGGATGATAGGTCAAAACACTCGTAGAACAACACATACATGGGAGACGAAGTATCAAAGGTTATGCACTAGAGAGGACCAGTAAGAGAAACTCAAATATATGAGTCTCCTACAATGTTGTCATTTAGACACCACCCAGACATACGCAACATGATCTGAATAGAATGTATGCTCCTACAGGTTGAAGAAGTGTCCTATGAAGCTGGACGATGTTCCACAGACATCAAGTCTGGGCCTACACAAGAAAAGCGTATCCTACTTACTAGTCTGGTGGGTTGTCGAAGACAATTTCTTCTGATGCCCCCCAATCTCAAAAAATCATCACCATTTCTTATACAAAAGCTCATACGTAATTGCCCACTACACTTATAACTCACCATTTCGCTCTATTCAGCATTGTGCAATCAACAAGGCTTTTGACTAGATAAGAACATAAGCAGCTTATGAAGGCGGTTCAGAGTTATATAGCTTGGGTTGGCGGAGTTAGTACTATGGGTTCAGGAGGTGGGTGGGTGTGATTGAGCTTCCCAACAATACCATACTCTGAGATAGAGAGCAGGCGAGATACATGTACTACAAAGTATTTTCATGGGTTTTTCTACACCTGGGTGCATTGTACCCACGAAAACAATAAAATTGAAAAAAAAAGCAAAAAAGTCTAAAACTTTGTGGGATTGATTATGACCAATTGTTTTAGGAGTTCGCAAAATTTGGTGGTCAAAGGACATCCGTTGAGGTCCATAAAAATAAATAACAAAATTAATCCTGAAACTTTCCTCCAAATTTGCAAGCACCTAAAACATTTGGTCATCATTGAAGCCATAAAGTTTCAAACTTATGATTTTCTTTTTTGCTATTTTTGGATTTTACTATTCATCATCAGGTGCAACGCACAGGGTGTAGCCCCAACTTTCTCAAAGCCATGTGGTCATATGACTTTGTATACTCGTATACGTCAAATGATGGAAATTATATACTAAAATTTTACAATGACTTCTTAATGCCCCTACCGTAGAAAGATCAAAAAAGGAAGGACAACAAACCTTCAACTTGTAGTCTCCCTAAAGAAAACATTTCGGGTCTTCTTAGGACCAACTTGTCTTTTTAGGTGTTATCCATATGTATAAAGGCATTTGAGATCATGCGACCAGGGTAATAAAAATAAATAGGAAGATGTTCCTATCCTATAGTGTTGTATTGTTCTACCCACGAGTCGCTCATCCCAATAAGTGAACTCCTACGAAGACCACACCATGATAAGGGTGAAGTAACGAGATGATTCTTGTTCCGAGCGTCAGCGCCTTTGTCGTTCAAACATCGTCACCAACAAAAAATCTCTACTATTAAAGAAAGTCTGTATGTCGTTGTTCGTTTCCATCGCTTGCACCTCCCATAAATTAGGGCTGAAAAACTGGCTCCTCCCGTCACCACCGGTGTAGATTTTGGGTTCTCTCCTCCTGGTGCCAAATTACTCGTTGGAGACGAGAGAACCAACCACAACACGATGGAAGAAACTACTCCTCCAGCGGATGGGGGGATTGTCTAGTGCATAAGGGCTTGTGGTAGACCAGACGTGTTTATACCTATTGAAGTTCGAAAAAACCTAGAAACTTTGGGACATATACACAACTGAATATACGTTATCAAATTGAAGTTCAAATTTGAAATACAACTCAATAACAGTGACAAATTTATTAGCAATAGTGATAACAGGCTAAATTCAAAGCCCAACTCACATTAGGTATTGTTCAATGTCAAATATGTCCATTTTTCCTTGACCTTTGCTATCGATTTTAATTTGAAGATTTATGACATGATTACAAGTACTATCCGTGTCATAATCCATTTTGTTTATTTTATTTTGAAACTTTGTATCAACTGGACTGGGTGCATAACAAGTCACATGCACTAGATATTCTTTATGTCATCTGAGATTTTGAACCGTAAAAACCTATGGTGATTTTTAAAGAAATACTACTATTAAAATATAAGACAATTATTAGTTAAGGGGTATATTTTGCAAAGTTTATCTCCAAACCCTTCTAGTGGCGGCAAATTTGTTTATATCAAACTTGCACGAATGTTTATAGGAATGCATCAACCTGATGGTGGTTGATCAAAACAAAATCAGCATCTTGCAGGAAGCAATATCGAAGAGCATGCAAGGTTGTGAGCTTATCGGTTGTTGCTTTTATTTTCATGATGGAAGGATGACACCATGAACTGTTGCAAGGCCTCCTTGATCTCCCGAACAATAGGGTTGTATGAGCCCAAGAACGGTTGCGCGAGGTTCTGAATCACCTGAAGGCAATCTTAAGCAATGCAGACACACCAGACACCCAAATCCATAGCGAGAGCGAGTGCCTCCCCACACGCCATAGCCTCGAGCATTGCTGGATCTGAGCAACTCATGATGGCGATGGACGAGCACCCCATGAACGTTTCTTATTTCTAGTTTCTCAACAACAACAACAAAACGTTTCTTATTTCTAGTTTCTCAACAACAACAAAACATTTCTTATTTCTCAAAAAAAAATCGAAATTATGCATGACGGGTTTGGCCAAATACACTTCATACGATAACAGGCTAAAAAAAGAAAAGTTTTTTTTTTAGAATCGTATGAGTGAGTAAACAAGTGTATTGGGCCAAACCCGTCGTACGCTCGGCCCGGCCTCACAAGAGCCCAGAAATATGAATGGTCCGCAAGGCGCCACGTCCACCATGCAACGGCTAACCTTCGTCCACCGCGAAACTCCCACCGCCGCGCCGCACTCCGTCGATTCCCCAACCCCGATCGACAAGGACGCCGCCGGGAAGAATCCGACCATGAGCGCCGCCGCGGCCAACGTCGCCATCATCGGAGCCGGAAGTAAGCGACCCAGATCGGCCACTCCTCAACACAAAACTCTACCCGCAATACTCCTGAATTCCTGATCTGATCGTCCCCAACTCACCTGTCCTTTTCCCCGGATCGCAGTGACGGGCGCCGTGTGCGCCTCGCTCCTGGCCGCGCGCGGGGTGGCGGTGACGCTCTTCGACTCCGGCCGCGGCCCCGGCGGCCGCATGGCGCAGCGGAGGTGCTCGCCCGATCTACTGCCGCGCTGTGCCCCGGGGTGTCGCTTTTCGGCTCTGACTGATGCTCTTTTTTTGGAGGGACGGGGTGCGTGCAGGGAGGTGATGGACGACGGCACGGAGCTGCGGTTCGACCACGGCGCGCCCTACTTCACCGTGAGCAACGACGAGGTCGCCCGGGTCGTGGGCGGGTGGGAGGCGCGGGGGCTCGTCGCCGAGTGGAAGGCCATGTTCGCCTGCTTCGATCGGGAGACCGGCAAATTCAGAGACTTCGATAAGGTTCTGAGCCTCAAAATCCTACCCCTGGTAGTTTCTAGCACATATTAAATTGGGAATGTAGCAGTCAGAACCTAGAATGCTCGACTAAATTTTGGCTGCCGATTCTGATCATTGCTGCACATAATTTGGGACGGAGGTAGTACCTAGAAATTAATTAGATGAATCAAACTTCCACTTTTTCCCATAATTTTTCATCCCAACTGTTTCTGAGTGTTTCCTACTCCTTATCGGGTAGATTAGTTGATGAGCGATGCTTTCTGTCTGCTAACATTTGCTCTCTGGGAATGTATCCTTGTCAGGAGGGAACCATGAAGAAGTATGTTGGAGTTCCAGGCATGAACTCAATATGCAAATCCCTGTGCCAAGAGGATGGTTAGAGTTTCTACAGAGTATTTGACTCTCTGGCACTCGAGGAGAAATCACGAATTCTTGATGCGCATACTTGATATCTGTTGTGCTAGGTGTGGTGACCAAATTTGGTGTCACTATTGGAAAGATGGATTGGCTTCAAGATAGGAGCTCATGGTCATTGGCTAGCTTGGATGGCAAAGATCTTGGCAGTTTTGATTTTGTTGTGGCAACAGATAAAAACATAGCATCACGAAAAGTTTCTGGGTTGACTGGAAAGCCACCGCCTCTTGGTTTGTTCGATTCCGTACTCTTCATAATATGCTCTACTTACTATCACATGACAAGATTTCTGCTTTTAGTTTTCTTTTTCAAGAACGTGCTTCTAATCTTCTGACAAGTTCTACAGATCAGGATGGTTATCACTACTTTTAATTAGAGAAACGATCCTTTCTTGCCCTAAGTGAATTGCTTTTCGTTTCTTTGATTTATGGTTAGCATTTATTTTCCAATGGAGTAATGGAGTGCTACTGTACACATGCTGAACAGTGAAAATGTAGTAAATAAGCTATATGGGCTATAAAGCCATGTCCCGTACCTAGTAGGAATTTCCTACCCCAGGAAGCTCCAATCATGCCCCTCTGTCTACCATGCTTAGATAAAAATTGTTTAAGAAGGGTACAATTTAGGTGACCCGTTACCTTTAAAAGAAATTGTGTGTTTCAATAAATGGTTTGGTTTAGCTAGTTCACCATTTTGTAATATTAGATCATCACCTTCACTTTTTCGTGTTCTGTCAGATTTGTCAGTATTTCCACATTTGTCAGCCATGATTCAAGATATCCCAGTTCGCCCCTGTTTTGCTCTGATGTTAGCGTTCTCAGAGCCTCTTGCTATGGTATAAGTAGCCTCCAGTTTATTGATTTATACATCTATAAACCACCATTGTTCATCTACCTCGTGGTGTTTTAATCAGGTACCTGTCCAAGGGTTCTCTTTCTACAATTCCGATTCTCTAAGCTGGGCCTTTTGCGATAGTAGTAAGCCAGGACGTCATGTACCTCCTAATAGGTATACACCTTTTTTATATGCACTTGGCATTTGATGGAGTGATAGTCCAATTTCGTTAAATGCAATTCTTTGTATTCAGTCAATCGTGGGTGTTGCGTTCAACCACCGAGTATGCTTCTAAGGCAATAGACAGTATGTGTCCCCGGAAACCTTCAGCAGATGCCCTTGCTAAGGTTGCAGAGGAATTGTTCAGAGAATTTCAGGATACAGGACTGAACATTCCACAGCCAATCTTTATGAAAGCTCATAGATGGTTAGTATTCTACATGAATTCTTCAGCTCCTCTAATTGAATCATATTTTATTTTTAACGTACTTATTTATATTGGTATCTGTCTATAAACAAATTTGCAGGGGTGGTGCTTTCCCAGCAATTTCTATTGGCGGTGATGATAAGTGTGTCTGGGAGAAGAACATGAAATTGGCTATCTGTGGAGATTTCTGCGCTAGTCCAAGTGTCGAAGGGGCTGTCCTTAGTGGCATGAGAGGAGCTTCCAAAATCCTTGGATGTTTAAACTTACCATCAGGATTGTGACTTGTGAGTTTGGACTGACATCAATTCTTCTTGATTCCTCTCTGGTTTGTATCTATGCGTGCATTTGTCGTTTAAAGAGATGCACTTTTTTTGTACAGAAATAATTGGCATGGCCCTATAGGGAGGATATTGTTTGTTGAATAGCATTACGTGAAATAAGAAATAAGTGCTGATTTGGTGGCAAGAATTCCAAGTGTATCATTTGAAGATGTTTCTATTGTATTGCATTTTTTATCTGCTGCTTCACAGCTGGTCCTACAAGCCTCCGTTGCTCTGACACTAACATGCAGTTTTGGTTTCCAGAAATAATGAGCACATATGAACTCATGAAAGGCGATCTAGAGATAGGCAGAACACTGACCGAACTAATTCTCCAGTGACCTATCCTGGAGTGTCACCAAACCACTTCTAGAACAATGCCTCTGGATGTGGATGCTGAAAATCTCTTTGGAATATAGAGCTGGAGATCTGGAATTTATGGTTTTATAGAACATGTGTGCGATGCAAGTGATCTAGGACAATAGGCTTTTGGTACATGTTTGCTGAACATGCAAGTTTGCCAGATGATGGACAAGTATAACTGATGAAGCTTTATGCGGTCTGTTGGTCTCAAATCTCAGACTGGCATATATTTATACATCACAGTAGCCTTTGTCTGATAATACATCCATATTTTATTCTTAAGTACATGGAAATGTTTGTAAACCCTTTTCTTTTATATTGGAGTGTACTTCATGAGAGATTCACAGGGCTTGTTAAAGTAAACGCAAGGTGAACTCATTTACATTCAGAAGAGATAAGCTTCAGAATTTGTTTGATTCACTATGGACACCTAATACCTGAAAGCTGCAGAATTTGAATGATGAATATATATGTTTATCAGTACCGTATGTAGTCCACATCACTGAGGACGAAATTCTGTTGATGTGGTATAATTCTCCAAATTATTGTTTGTCATTAAGAAAATGCCATCATTTGGCACCCTTTACGTCCATTGTCAGTGACCACCATCTTGAAACTGCCAGATTGAGATACTCCTTGGAGCTTATGAAATTTTCGCATGTCTCTTATTCTAGCAATGATATCAGATGCTGCCCGATAACCTAAGAGAATAAATATGGAATGCACAGTTCAGGGACAAAGATTTGTCCAACCAAACTTCATAACTTGCTCTCCTAATTTGTCCAGCAGCACCTGTGATCAGTTCAGTTTGGTATTGTGTGCTGATATATCTAATACTATGCATACACATTACTTTCAGTTTGGTCCACTTTTTCTTTGAAGTAACAACACAATACATGTTCAGTGTAAAGAAGATTTTGTATGTTTTGTTCATGTGTAATCATGTAAACTATGAGTAGCATAGTGATATGCAAGTCTTCATCTGTCCATTTATTAGCTCCTTTTGTTTTCTTTTTGTCGAAGAATTTAGGATACATAGACTGGAAATTTCCAGCCCCAGTCTGCAACTATGAAAAGTTTATGAAAATTGAAGTGCAGAATGTTTCCCCATATTATTATTTTTGGAAAGGCCGTCCAGTGCAAAAGCTGTGGGGACGGAGTGAGTAGTTCCTAAAATCATAGTTCTTTTTCTTCTAGTTGAACAGTATCGGGTGAACAAGAAGCCTGCATATATTTTCTGCCATACTATGTTTTCTCTGACATACATTACATATTCACCATGAGTTGTTACTTCAGAACAGTTACAAATCAGTGCACGGTTAAGACTGTTCTTCCCAACTATGTTACTGTCTACTATGCATTAACTTAAGACAGATGTTGGCATGTTCTGCATGCAAGTGAAGATTTGTTATCCCAACTATGTTACTGTCTACTATGCATTAACTTAAGACAGATGTTGGCATGTTCTGCATGCAAGTGAAGATTTGTTAACCACTTGCCATAGATAATGTAAGCCAATTATCTTAACCCTTCTGATCATAATAACCTAAGCTGCTGCGAGTTCGATCCCACTAGTCAGCATACGTGTTGCTCGTGCCCACAGCCCCACACTGATGGTTTCTTTCAGATGAGCAGCACTTGTTCCGAAAGCTCCATCCAAAGGCCCCAGCTGAATCGAACTCCGAAGCCACAGTGATATGCATGGTCCAGGCATGGTGCCCTTATGTGGACACGCAACTAATCCTGACAAGTAAGCAGTCATTTTCCATTCAGTTGATGCAGTAATTTCATTTAGACCGTTTTTCTTAGCCTGGATTCAAACACTAACATACATTTTTGGTTTCCAGACATAATAAGCACAGAAGAACTCATGAAAGACTACCTAGAGATGAGCATTACGCTAACCGAACTTATTCCAGGGACCTGTCCTGGAGTGTAACCAAACACTGCTAGAACATGTCCCTGGACGTGGACGCTGAAAATCTCTTTGGAATATAGAGCTGGAAATCTGAATTTAAGGTGTTATCTTTTAAGGAACATGCGTTTCATGCAAGTGATCTAGGAGAGTAGCCTTTGCCTTTGGAACATGCTTGCTGAACGTGCAAGTTTGCTAGACGAATGACAAGTATAACTGATGAAGCTTTATGCGGTCCGCTGGTCTCAAATCTCAGAATGGTATATATTTTACACAGCGCAATAGCCTTTGTTTGATAATCTATCTATATATTATTCATAGGTACATGGAAATATTTTGTTTTATATTGGAGTGTACTTCATGAGAGAAATTCAGAGGTCTATTCAACGTGAACACATGGTGAACCCATTTACATTCAGAAGAGATAAAACCTCTCACCATGGACACATAATACCTGAAAGCTGCAGAATCTGAATGATGAATATATGTTTATCAGTACCATATATTGTCCACATCACTAAGGACAATTTTTGTTGATGTGGTATAATTCTCCAAATTATTGTTTGTCATAATGAAAATGCTATCATTTGGCACCCTTTACGTCCTACGTCAGTGACCACCACCTTGAAACTGCCAGATTGAGATACTCCATGGAGCTTATTTATGAATTTTCGATGTCTCGTATCCTAATAACCTAATATAATATATATGAGTGAATATGCGTTGGGGAGGCGGGCCGGCTAGCTGCGGCGGCGGCTCCATCAGATCCAAGCATATGGCGACGAGGGCTGCGGCGGCGCGGGATCGCTGGCCTCGGTCAGATCTGGCCGTGGCTGGTGGCTAGACGTGTTCGTGATGTCCGGTGACTGACCCATGGTCACCGGGTTGCGGACGGCGCGGTGGCAGGTGCGCCCGCCGGTAACTGGGCGGATCTCGACGGGTTCTTCTAATCACGCCGGGATTCAACCCTAGTATGGGTCCTTGACACTGCGAGCAACTCCGGGGGAAACCCTAGATCTCATTGGGATTGAGCGATGACGGTGCTTTTGTATCGTAGTCCCTCTTGAGGGCATCGTCTTTGGAGTTTGCTCAGGTGGAAGGGACCAGCGATGCCAGCGGCGTACGGACTGGTGGCGCGACTGCCGATGAAAATTGCGCCGACTTCGGTCATGGCAGACGAAGGCGGCATCCCCAATGTCGTTCCCTTGTTGACGCATCGTCGTTGCAGTTTGCGTCATCAGGCTCGGGATGCTCCAGGGGAAACGCTAGATCTGGGTCTCCCGGATCGGACGATGACGGCGCCTTTGGTGTCGCTCGCCCTCCTGGGGGCATCGTTTTGGAGCAAGTGTTGGCTGGAGGGAACTAGAGGAGGAGCGGTATTCCATCTACCGCAAGGCCGATGGCGGATCCCGACAGCATGGCGCTGCGGAGTTTCGGCGACGGGCGTGGGCGGATGGATACGTGCAGGATGGTGGCGTTGTCTGGCGCCGTGGTGATGTCGATGGCAAGACTGACAAGGTCGGTGCGTCAGTAACTGCTCTGGAGATGGACCAGCGGAAGATGGTGGCGGCGACTTATGAGAGTGCGCCGGACCGGTGTGTGACACAGTCCCGGTATGTGGCTGGGCTAGGGCATCCGGCTTTAAATGTTAGGCTTTGGTGCGGTCTCTGTTTGGTATTCGGCTCGGATATTCGGCACCCCTTCATCAAGGGCATAGGAGTAGCGACAGGTGTTGCCAAGATGGTGGCTTCAGGCATACTGATGTATTACTTTGTAAGGTCATTATGAATAATTAATAAAGTGGCTACATGCATCTCCCAGATGCAGAGGCCGGGGTGTATCCTCCTTTAAAAAAAAATTGTCAAGTACGTGCTAACTTAGACAAATATCAGCATGTTTTGATGCAGGTTAAGAGTCGTTAATCACTAGCCGTAGATGCTGTGACTCATGTAGTAATATTACCCCCTTTCTATATATTTTCGTTGTTGAATGAATGAACTCCCTTCTGATCAAAATAACCTAATTAAACTGCTGCGAGTTCGATCCCACCAGTCAGCATGCGCGTTGCTCGTACGCTCTGCACTGCTGGTTTCTTTCAGGTGAGCAGCACTTGTTCTGAAAGCTCCATCCAAAGGCCCCAGCTGAATCGAACTGCGTACCGTAGCCATGCAAAAGAGCCACAAGATATGCATGGTCCAGCATGGAGCACTTATGTGGACACCCAACTAACCCTGACAAGTAATCAGTCATTCTCCACTCAGTATTGATGCAGAGAATTCAGTTTAGACCGTTTATTTTAGCTTGGATTCAAACCGTGCATGTGTATTTCATTTTCTTGCTTGTGTTTCTCAGAGCGTTTATCATTTATTGCTTGCAATTAGGATGTCCATTCCAAATTTCAGACTCAAGAAAATCCCCCATCAAATAAATGATGAGTAGAGCCACTTGTATGGCTCGCATAGCATCTAACCTCGTACAATTATGATAAGAAAACAGAGTAGATCTGGTCTGAGAACTAGACCAGTACAAAACGGAAGAGAACAGCAAGTAGTCCAAGGCAAAGCAACGATGTAAACAATTCTTCTGTCCTAGCTAAATTACACAGCATCATTGTCATAGGGATGTAGAACAGAATTCCTAGACAAAACACTGCATGTCTAATCCCTCTATTCCAGTGACCTATCCTGGAGTGTCACCAAACACTGCTAGAACATGTCCCTGGACGTGGACGCTGAAAATCTCTTTGGAACATAGAGCAGGAAATCTGAATTTAAGGTGTTATCTGTCATGGAACATGTGTTTCATGCAAGTGATCTCGGAGAATAGCCTTTGCCTTTGGAACATGCTTGCTGAACCTGCAATTTTGCCAGACGAAGGACAAGTATAACTGATGAAGCTTTATGCGGTCTGTTGGTCTCAAATCTCAGAAAGGTATATATTGTACACAGCGCAATAGCCTTTGTTTGATAATCTATCTATATATTATTCTTAGGTACATGGAAATATTTTGTTTTATATTGGAGTGTACTTCATGAGAGAAATTCAGAGGACTATTTAACGTGAACACGTGGTGAACCCATTTACATTCAGAAGAAATAAAACCTCTCACCATGGACACATAATACCTGAAAGCTGCAGAATCTGAATGATGAATATATTTTTATCAGTACCATATATTGTCCACATCACTAAGGACGATTTTTGTTGATGTGGTATAATTCTCCAAATTATTGTTTGTCATAATGAAAATGCTATCATTTGGCACCCTTTACGTCCTACATCAGTGACCACCACCTTGAAACTGCCAGATTGAGATACTCCATGGAGCTTATTTATGAATTTTCGATGTCTCGTATTCTAACAATGATTTCAGATGCCTCCTAATGACCTAATGCACTAAGAGTAAATATACAGTTCAGGGACAAAGATTTCTCTAACCAAGTACATAATTATCTTTGCTCTTCATCTGTTTAGTCCATCAACACCTGTGATCAATTCGGTTTGGTATTATGTGCTGATTTTCTAGTACTATATATACGTACACTTTACTTTAGTAAATCCATACTGTTTTGTTGCTATTGTATTTGCTATTTTTTCTGCCATATGTAAAAGAAGAAAAATAATGTTTATCTCTTGAATATAATGTCTTGAGGTGGTTCTGAAAGCAATCATGTTATTGACTACAATATGCATCCATTTTTTCTTTGAAGTACGTACTACGATATTCAGTGTGAAAGAAGGCTTCGTATGCTTTTTCTTATGCAACAATCATGTAAACCATGAGTAAGCATAGTGCTCTCCAAGTATAGTTTCCCCCATATGTTGTTAGCTCTTTTCGTTTTAAAATTTGTTGTGCAAGGATTTAGGATACATGCACTGAAAATCTCCAGCCCAAGTCTGCAACCATGAAGAGCTTATGAAAAGTTAACTGCAGAACCATTCCCCTTCAATTTGAAAAATAATGGCTTATTCTGTTTAGTTCCTGAAACCATAGTTCTTTTTCTTCTAGTTGAACAGTGCCGGGTGAACAAAAAGCCTGCATATTTTCCTCCTCCTGCATGCATCTGATCTTCACCTTGAATAACTTCAGAATGGTTAGAAAGCAATGTGGTTGATTAAGATTGTTCTTCCTGACTTAAGCAATGTTACTTTCAAGTACTTCGTGTTAACTTAGACAAATATCAGCATGTTTTGATGCAGGTGAATTCCAACAGTGCATGTGTATTTCATTTTCCTGCTTGTGTTTCTCGGAGCGTTTACCATTTATTGCTTGGCAATTAGGATGTCCATTCCAAATTTCAGACTCAAGAAAATCCCCCATCAAATAAATGATAAGTAGATAGAGCCACTTGTATGGCTGAAAACAGAGTAGATCCGGTCGAGAACCAGACCTGTACGAAACAGAAGAGAACAGCGAGTAGTCCAAGGCAAAGCAAGGACGTAAACAGTTCTTCTGTCCTAGCTAAATTACACAGCATCAATGCCATAGGGATGCAGAACAGGATTCCTAGACAAATCACTGCATGTCTAATCTGTGTCTACTCGTAGCTAGGCACCCCTTAAGAAACCAAGACGTGACTCCTCCATGACAAACCACCGCAAATGTTAAAACTTGCATGCATGTGGCTAAAGATCCTAGACCTCTAAACAATGCCTGTCATCCAGGCTTAAACTATCAACTGAGATGGCCGTATCTGTAACGGCCTAACTAACCTTACTTACCCCATGGAAGAACCAAGCAGTGATTTTTTTTTATTCTGCTTAATAACATCTCTTTCCGAGAAGTTGCTCTGCAAAGGTGGTGATTAGATAATTAGATTAGCCTTTTGCTGTGCAAAGGGAGTGCGATTAGATCAGGCCCTTGTGAGCTGCAAGTTGCTACTCTACCTGGCTGGCTCCATCCCTGGGCGCAGAGATTCTAGGCTACTTTGAGTATAGAAATGCAAGCACCATGGCAGCCAGATTTGCACAGTAAAGGTACACGTGTGGCCTGTGTACCACTTACCTACGCACAGTGGCGGACCCAGAAATTCAAGTTAGCCGGGGCGAAGATTTAACGTCTAATTTTTTTCCGATACAAATGCAACTCTATTCAATCAAAACTCATAACATTCAACAACAAGAACATACAAAAGGTCTTCTACCCCTCCGATCCATATTAATTGTCGCTGATTTAGTACAACTTTTTACTAATTCGGCGACAATAAATATGGATCGAAGGGAGTAGTAAACTACTAACATGGACTCTTGTCGTCTGAAATGATGACTTGGTGCCACAATAAGATTCCTTATTTTCAAATGAAACCTACAGAATTATGAATGTATTAGCACAAGTGTGACAACAGTTGTATATTTTGATATGATCATATGATTATAATATACCTTTAAGGGGTCTTTGCACAAAGAACTCGGGGCGTACATTTTGATATGATCATATGATTGTAGTATACCTTTAAGTCTGGCAGCGGCGCAACACACCAATTGGGGATTTTTTTTTGTTTGAGGAGAGCTGTCGCTTAGGCATTTGGGCCTGTAGTAAACGTAGCCCAGTCCACTAGTCCAGCCCAAATCTATTTTCTCTCTAGTACGATCGTACCCCTTTTAGGCAATCACGCATAACAGTGCCGCCGCCACCATGAATCGCTGCTGCTAGCTGTCTGCTCCTGTCTGACGCATGCCGGAGGAAACAGGGAGGAAGGATATGTAGGGGCTGCCGATTTTTCCGCCGCCGGCAACCCGGGGCGGCCGCCCCAGCTCGCCCCAATGGTGGGTCCGCCACTGCCTACGCATGCATGGAATCCAAAGCGGCGGTTTACACCTAGGGAGACAGGACTGCAGCGTGGGCGTTGCAGAAATGCAGAGCCCTCTTAACCGGAGTGGCTGTTCATCTGGATGGTGATGCTGAAGCTCGTGCCATCTGGTGAACAGGTGCTGCAGGTTCCTGATCGAGCTCATGTCATGCCATGGCATCCTCCGGTGAACGCCGGCCTGAATGGTGGTGATCAGTGGTATCCTATCCTCGTCCTGTAGCATGCAGTGCATTAACTTGGACCTTCGGGCTGCAATGCATGACCGAGTTCATCGGTGGCGTGGTAGGTGCAGTGGGTTTTCCATCCTCCCCGGTTCAGGCGGCGCCTGTCATGGGTGCTCTCGATTACTAGTTTTGCACCGCCAGCACTTGGTAGTAGTAGCTTGGTAGCATGGAGGTTGTGACCTAGCTTAGCTTAGCCCATGATGCTTTGTGGTTGCCTAGTCACCTAGGGTAGCATGGTCCGGTTTGGCGGTTTAATTTAGGTGATGATTTTGTCTGGTAATGCGGTTAAACTACTCTGTCTAGTTAAGGGCGATAGGATGCAGGTCCAAACTATGTTCTCAGCAGGTCCCTCCCTATGAAGTGTTCTTTTTTACTTGATCTTTTTATCTTTGCCTTAAAGAACTGCGCGTTAAGATGCACTACAGATTTTTTTAAACAACATGTATAATTGTGTGATGTTGCAGCCAATTCAGAGTAAATTATTCTGAATCAATTGACGGCCAAACTCTGGGGACAGTATATATGGTGCCTATCTAATGCACTCGTCAACACTCAACAGGACGTGCATGCACATTAGTTAGCCTCAGGATCAGCTCGAGTTCTCGAGCCATAAAGTGCCTGTATAAACAGAAGTCGATCCAGGTCCAGCTCAGCAGCTCTCCAGGCTCCACGTCGCGGGGTTCACGTCGCAGGGGAGATCGCCACCTATTTCCGTGGACGGACACGCGCGCCTCGGGCGTCGTGTTAAAAGGGAAGAACGGGTTAATTAACCACTAGCACTCTGATGGTATCCCTCTGTAGCCAGCATCAGAACCTGTCTCCCCCTCTAACGTCTGGCGCTTTAGTAATTTTCCCCTCACGTCCACCCCACCCTTTGTTAAGGTAATCATGGATTTTGTCACTTCACGCTACTACTCCCTCCGTTTCCTCTAATTCCTTATAAATTTGTCTAAAATCAAACTTCATCAAATTTGACGAAATTATATTTAAAAACATCAATATATATATGAAAATTAATCTCATAATGCATCTGATGATATTGATTTGGCATTGCGAATATTGATATTTATTTAGATAAACATGGTCAAACTTTAATACGTTCAACTTCAAACAAATCTTATATGCAAAAAGTAAAAAAGAAACGGCGGGAGTATCTACGTCGGGACATTTAGTGATACTCTCTAGCAGTTGTACACAGTGATGTGAAACTTTGTTGAATTTCAGTCAACCCACTGTGGTGAGCCCTGAGATGTGACTAGTGATTTTTACAGTGAATCACGTAGGTATTGTCTGCATATAACTCAATGCAGGGTGACGAAGAAGTTGGAACTCGCAGCAGCAGTGGGTGAACTCTGACTGACCACAGTGTCCGTGATAACCTGAAATCTATACGTACAACTTACTCGTACACTGATTCCAAGCTCGACAGCGCATTCATAACGAACGAACGGTGGCACGAAAATGTTTGACGGCCGTACGTACTACGTGCGACGGATGGATGGGTGTTCTTGTTTGACAAGACTAGCTGGACTCTCGTCCGAATCCAAGCAAGCAGGTGGTGGAGAGCCACGAACAATCAAAAGAAGACGAAAAAAGGCACTGTAATTTTAATCCTCTTTTTTGAATCGTGATGTGTGAGCAACTACGGGCGTGTTTGGTTCGTGACTACGCATGCCACAGCTCCCTACGCCTAAACTTAGCCGCTGTTTGCTTTATGCCGGTGTTGTGGCGTGCCGCACCATTCGCCACAGCTTGCTAGTTCATTTTTCACGCCACAACTCGCCAAAAGTGTGGCGCTCGTTTCGTTCGCCGCACCTGCGGCGCGGCCGCATCTTCGGTGTGGCGTGTTTTGGTGATAAACCAAACACGCCCTACGTCCCCAAGCAAGCTCGCAACAGCTAGCTGCCTTGTCTGACCAACATATTGCCCGCAGAAACTTGGCAAGATTTCTTTTTCTCGGCTTTGCTAATCTTCTGGAACAAATTTTTTTGTGTGCAGGATCTCGTAGAATTATTTGGCATCGGTCGATTCTGGATGGGAGAGAAGGCAAAGTCCGAGGCCGAGACGGGGACACCGAGAGCCCGAGACAAATTGCAGCGAGCCATGGGGTCGTCCGCAAGGCCAAACCGGGGGTGAGCTAGAGTCGGGGACGACACAGAAGCAACGTCGACGGTGGATGGGAGTCCAAGGTTTGACGGGTTTAGATGTGGGGGATCGCCGAGGACGGAATTGTGGCGGGGTGTAGAGGGATTGTTGGGACGACCAAGGGTACGATTGGAGCGGGGGGGTCGGTGATGCCGCGCGCGGATGAAACGGCCAGGACAAAATCGACCGAAAGTGATAAGGGAGAAAATTACAACAACTGTTGAATGGATAGTCCCTTCTTCTGTAGCTACAAACTACGTCTAAGGTACATTTATTTGAGCAACAACTAATTCCGGAAGGAGGAAGTATTAGATTTTTAATTGATAGAGTAGTGGATTATGCTGTTTTCATCTTTCATGTGCTCCACTAAACCAGCTAGTGGTGCTCGAGGAACATATTCTTATTTTATGATAAATTTAGTCAACTTGATCCATCGATCACCAGCCCTGCATTGGCGACCTAATAAAATGTGGAGGTGGGGAGCAGAGAGACATGCGTATCCTACGGATCACGGCACGCACCATCTAGTATGCTTTGTTAATCCTCATCCTCATTTACATAACCCAGCTGCAGGCCTGCAGCCAAGGCAGCAGGCAACAGGAAACAGAAGAGGAAAACAAACAAGTACACTAGTGAACATGCGGCCGGAACGTTTCATTGGATCGGCACGTACAGCGGCACACGACCTACAAGATGCTGGTGAACATCTGGCTGACCAGGTTCGAGTACGACGCCGGAGCGGCGTTGTCGGTGGCCGTCGGCTGCTGCTTGACGACGGCTGGGGCGGCGGCGCCGACGCGGCGGTCGTGCTCCTTGACGAGCTCGTGCGCGAACCGCTCCAGCTTCTCCGCGTTGGTCTGCTCCGCCAGCTTCTTGCCACGGAACAGCACCGACTCCACGTTCTTCTGCGACAGCATCTCCTCCGCCGCCACGCACCCCTTCGCCGCCGCTGCCGCGCATCGGCCGCCCCGCGGCGACCCCATCGCCTGGATGCGGGTGTAGTTGCTTGTCCTGTTATGTCCGAACGCCATGGCCACCGCTTGATCCACCTGGCGGAAAAAAGTCAGAAGAAGAGTTCGCAGTGAGCACGGAGAACAAGATGCATGCAAGAATGGACCACGCTTGCAAGCGAAGGTAGATAATTCTAGTGCGTTGATATTGTCGTCGTACCATGTCGGACACGCCCTCGGCGGCGATCCTGACGATCTCGGACGTCGAGGCGCCGCCGGTGCCGGCGGCGGGGCGCTGCTCGCCCTCGCCGCTGCCGATGGAGATCACCAGCAGGTCCTCCACGCCGGAGGCCAGCGGGAACTCGCGCTTGTTGTTGAGGACGTGCGTGATGGCCGCGGCCGTGGGGTTGCCCAGCGCCACGCCGCCGCCCACGGCCACGATGCGGGTCGACCCGTCGCCCGACCGCACCTCCACTGCCGAGGATGAGCGGTCCGACCCGGCGCAGGTCGCGGCGCACACGTCTCGCAGGCAGAAGTCGTAGGCCGGCTTCTCGACGGCGTCGGCGCGGGAGAAGAGGAACGGCGCCCCCGTGGCGAGGTCGTAGCACGGGACGAGCACGGGCCGCGCCGTGTCCCGGAGCGTCAGCTCGCCGAACACCTTGCGGAACGCGGCGCCGCCGGCCGGGCGCCGGAGCAGCGCGCGGAGGCTCCCGGACGAGGACGACCAGCCGCGGCGGAGGCTGCGCACGAGGAACGCTAGCGCGTCCTCGGCGGAGTAGAGCGGCCGCGCGTCGTCCTTGCCGCGCGCCACCAGCATGGCCGCCAGCACGCCGCCGGCGCCGGAGCCCGCGGCCACGTCGAAGAAGTCCGCCAGACGCGCCTTGGGGTCCCCGGTGCGCCGCCGCAGCGATGCCTCCAGCCTGACCAGCGCCGCACCGGCTAGCAGCCCGTCGGCGGCGCGCCCACCGCCGTCGATCGACAGTATGCACACCTTACCTGCCTGCGCCCGCGGGGGCGTCGCCTTCCCAGCCGCTGTCGGCGTATGCGGCGAGCCTCCACCGAAGAGAAGCTTGGGGTCGTCGTAGCCGAACAGGAACTTGCTCTCGAGGATGGAGAAGATCTCGTAGGTGAGCTTGTCCACGTCCATGGCGGCGGCCGGCCCCACTGGAGCCGCTTCCATTCTCTGGTCTACGCCGGCCGGAGCGCACGCACGAAGCTGAGACTGAGAGGAGGCGTTCTGCGTTCTGCTGTGTGCGCACGGGGGTCGGGCGTGGAGAGGAGAGCACCGAGCAGTTGCCGGCTTTTTATAGTGGCGGGAAGGTAGAAGGAAGCGTGGGTTCGTGGCGTTGACTCGTCCGGCCCACCGTGGCGCGAGCTGAGACCGGACTCCAGTAATTTATTTTCCTTGCTCGGTGCTAAAAAATGAACAGTAATTAGTGTGACAAGGATCGTGACTGTCGGAACAAGTGTGAGGATTTGTTCAGAAATGAAAAACTGTGAGGACTGAGGAGGATAGTGAATGGTGAATTTTTTCAAAAATGCTAAACCTACGGGTTTACTACGGCCTACTTTAGTGATCTAAACGTGCTCTTATGTTTCTTTTTAGAGAGAGTACTAAACTTCTCTCCTGAATTGTAAGTTGGGGGTCACTTTTCCAACCGATAGCCAACCACAATTTTCCAATGGCGACGGGTCAGGTTTCGAACGGGTCCAGCGCTGCCACACTATATACCGGCCTCCATTTCCCATCGACCCTAATCAAGATGTTCATGGATAGAAATTTATGTTTGTGATGTTGTGCACATACCCAATGGTTATCCACATACATGAAGTACCCATCAGAAGTGACCCATCTTCTTTTTGTGCGGGAAAGGAACTTTTCATTCATCAGCCATGGTGATTACATTCAGAGATGGCAATGCTAGCTATTTTCACAGGGGAGTTTCAAAGCCAACAGGCTGTGCGCTGTTGCAAGCGCCCCATATAAGCAAGGGTGTGACTCGCTACATTTGCATGTCTGCTGATTTTAGCTAGACTAATGTTTCTTTTATGAGCCAGAATCCTTCTGATCTCATTGACCTGGTTCGCATACCTCGAGCGCTCAACATCTTTAGATTGCACGATCTTCAACAACTCAGCGCAGTCCGTCTCCACAACCAACGACAAGTTGGACCAGTGAAGCGCAAGTCGAAGCCCTCCGTCCATGGCCACCATCTCTGCTTCCAGAGGATCATCACAATTAAAGAGCACCCGCGTCACGGCGAAGATGACTGCTCCTTCATGATCATGTAGGATCATCCCAGCCCCGGCTGTACCATACTCTTTCAAAAAAGCACCATCTATATTCAACTTAGCATAATTCACATCAGGGGCCTTCCATTATGGTGTTGCTGTTGTTTCATGTGTGTACTTTGACATGCTTCCCAAGTAATCGATCACTTGCTTACCCTCATCTGTGTCCTAGCGGATAGACTCGCTCGGAGGAACTTGTAGCATCCATAGTTTTGCGTTCTTTGTTATCAGGAAGATGAGAACGTTAGTCATCTACTTCTTGGATGCTCTTTCGCGCGCGAGATTTGGTACAATATGTTGTTGCCGCTTCGGTTGCATAGATAGGTTCACACCTGACGCTATTGTGACTATCAAGGAATGGTGGCCGCCAGTGAGTTCGGCTATCCCAGATCGCAACTAGAAGAAATTTAATGCCCTCGTGTGATATACTCTTTGCAAGTTGTGGCTCGAGAGGTACAACGGATTTTCGACAAGGTGGCAGTTATGCCATCTTCGGTCATCAAGTGAGTAAGGGAGGAGTTTCCTATGTGCATGTTGGTTAGAACTCACGGAGTAGTAGACACCATGAGTTAGCACTTTAAATTGTGGGTGGTGGGGTGTGGTACTTCTGTGTTTGCACCTCATGTACATATCATAACTTTGTATGTTTGTTCTTCTCTCCTTAATACAAAAGATATGACGCTAGGTGTTCTTGAAAAAAAAATAACAACTCAAAAACAACATATACATGAGCTTAGCAATTTATTCATTTGACAACCACAACATATTATGAAAAGAGAGATAGGATTTACAACTATATATGTGATACATCTATGATGACCACATGTAATATGAAATAAATAAGGCGGTTGATGGGAAGCTCATGGGCGGGCGATTATACCCACACCTGCCACATGACTAATCGGGCATGTGATGGAAATATGCCCTAGAGGCAATAATAAAGTTGTTATTATTATATTTCCTTATTCATGATAAAGGTTTATTATTCATGCTAGAATTGTATTGATCGGAAATTTAAATACATGTGTGGATACATAAACAAATACCGTGTCCCTAATAAGCCTCTACTAGACTAGCTCGTTGATCAAAGATGGTTAAGGTTTCCTAACCATAGACATGTGGTGTCATTTGATAACGGGATCACATCATTAGGAGTGTAGGAACGAAGTATGTCTACCAGAGGGGGGGCGGGTGAATGGGAGTTTTAAATTTTCTTCGGAAAACTTAAATCTCTCAGAACCCATCAGCGGAATGAATGAAAAACAAACTACGGTGAGCTAAAACAGGGTGCCGAACGATAACTAAGACATGCATCGAAGTAAATCATACGAATGAAAACACATCGAAAGTAAACATGAGTGACAGAGATAACCGATGATGCTCGATGGCGACAAGGAATTTGTTCGACCAGTTCGTCCTTCTGCACAAGGACTACGTCTGGTTGGAGGGGCTGTGACTTAACACGGAAGATAAACTCTCTTCACCCTATTCTCCTCGACAATCGATTCGTCAACCGATGTCGATCACTCGAGGTAGGTACTTAAAGGCGATCTCCGAACCTTTACAGACTTCTTCTTCGAGAACCACAATCACTCTTGGTCTATGAAGAAATTGACACCTAATCATCTAGAGAGTTTGCAGCTCTCAAGAGTAATAGGCGGAGCGTACTAAACTTAGATTCCAGTGATGCTGAACCACTATCTAATTCTTCGGCCCTAGGGTTTTTCTCTCGGTGGATTTTAAACTCAAATCGCTCAGAGAGTGGCTTGCTCAACAAACTTCTCAGAATCAAACGGAGCAGCTACCGGACAAAGCCGGCGCGGGGTGGCTATTTATAGCCGCAGCCTTCCCAGATGGGAAATGACCATTTTGGACACGAGGTCCAGTCAATGGCCTACCGACACGTTCACAACGATCGGATTTTGGAGCAACGGTAACATTACTTGAGGAACAAGTAATGCTAACTCCTCGGTCCGAGACAAATCTCTCGCAGCGAAGAGGATCACAGTCTCTTGCTGGCAAGTATTTGCTCGGAGCACAAAGAGATTTCTCTCACAGCTTTCATACGTTTTGGGTTTAGCATCAGAGAATCAAAGCTTCGAATGCTACACCCCTCTTAATAGTACGGTGGTCCTATGACTCAATGAAAGAAGAAGAACAACGAAACAAATACTACTTCTTCATTTTGTCTTCATTCTTCCTCGAACGCAGTCAAATTCTTCGAACAGGCACCGAACCAATTGCTTAAACTTCAGCAATTTTTAGGGGCCACTCTTGTTAGCTTTATCTTTGATGATAACCTTCGCTGCTACGCAGGGAGATTATCTTCGTCGTTTGCATCAAACTCCTCGATACTTCAGGGACCTGTTACTCTGTGTGCACTAGCATGTTGGAAATATGCCCTAGAGGCAATAATAAAGTGGTTATTATTATATTTCCTTGTTCATGATAATTGTCTATTGTTCATGCTATATTTGTGTTATCCGGAAATCGTAATGCATGTGTGAATACATAGACCACAACATGTCCCTAGTGAGCCTCTAGTTGACTAGCTCGTTGATCAATAGATGGTTACGGTTTCCTGACCATGGACATTGGATGTCGTTGATAACGGGATCACATCATTAGGAGAATGATGTGATGGACAAGACCCAATCCTAAGCATAGCACTAGATCGTGTAGTTCGTCTGCTAAAGCTTTTCTAAGGTCAAGTATCATTTCCTTAGACCATGAGATTGTGCAACTCCCGGATACCGTAGGAATGCTTTGGGTGTATCAAACATCACAACGTAACTGGGTGACCATAAAGTTGCACTACAGGTATCTCCGAAAGTGTCTGTTGGGTTGGCACGAATCGAGATTGGGATTTGTCACTCCGTATGACGGAGAGGTATCTCTGGGCCCACTCGGTAATGCATCATCATAATGAGCTCAATGCGACTAAAGAGTTAGCCACAGGATCATGCGTTACGGAACGAGTAAAGAGACTTGCCGGTAACGAGATTGAACAAGGTATAGGGATACCGACGATCGAATCTCGGGCAAGTATCATACCGGTAGACAAAGGGAATTGTATACGGGATTGATTGAATCCTTGACATCATGGTTCATCCGATGAGATCATCATGGAACATGTGGGAGCCACAATGGGTATCCAGATCCCGCTGTTGGTTATTGGCCGGAGAGATGTCTCGGTCATGTCTGCATGGTTCCCGAACCCGTAGGGTCTACACACTTAAGGTTCGGTGACTCTAGGGTTGTTATGGGAAATAGTATGTGAATACCGAATGTTGTTCGGAGTCCCGGATGAGATCCCGGACGTCACGAGGAGTTCCGGAATGGTCCGGAGGTAAAGATTTATTGTACCGGGAAGCTTTCGAAAGGTTCCGGAGGATTCCGGAGGGGTCCGGAAGTCCGGAAAGGGTTCCACCACGTCCAATACAGCAGCATGGGCTGTAAGGAGGCGCCCTAGCCTTAATGGGCTAGGGGCACTAGCCCCCCTAAGGCCCATGCGCATGGGAGAGGGGAAACCCTAAAGGGGGAGGGCCTCCACTTGACTTGGGAGGCACTCCTCCCCCCCTTGGCCGCCGCCCCAATCCTAGATGGGATCTAGGGGGGCCGGCCCCCTCTCCCCCCCAGCCTATAAATAGTGGAGGGGTGGGAGGGAGGTCACAACCTCTCCCCTGGCGGAGCCCTCCCCCTCTCCAACACCTCCTCCTCCTCCGTTTGAGCTTGGCGAAGCCCTGCCGGAGAACTGCAAGTTCCACCACCACGCCGTCGTGCTGCTGGAGCTGTCTTCCCCAACCTCTCCCTCCTCCTTGCTGGATCAAGGCGCGGGAGACGTCACCGGGCTGCACGTGTGTTGAACGCGGAGGCACCGTTGTTCGGTGCTTAGATCGGAATCGACCGCGATCTGAATCGCTGCGTGTACGACTCCTCCAACCGCGTTCTTGCAACGCTTCCGCATCGCGATCTTCAAGGGTATGAAGATACACTCCTCTCTCTCTCGTTGCTAGTCTCTCCATAGATTGATCTTGGTGATGCGTAGGAAATTTTTTGATTTACTACTACATTCCCCAACAGTGGCATCATGAGCTAGGTCTATGCGTAGTTTCTTGCACGAGTAGAACACAAGTTGTTGTGGGCGTCGATTTTGTCAATTTTCTTGCCGTTACTAGTCTTATCTTGATTCGGCGGCATCGTGGGATGAAGCGGCCCGGACCGACCTTACATGTACGCTTACGTGAGACAGGTTCCACCGACTGACATGCACTAGTTGCATAAGGTGGCTAGCGGGTGTCTGTCTCTCCCACTTTAGTCGGATCGGATTCGATGAAAAGGGTCCTTATGAAGGGTAAATAGAAATTGGCATATCACGTTGTGGTTGTGGCGTAGGTAAGAAACGTTCTTGCTAGAAACCTATAGCAGCCACGTAAAAATATTTTGCAACAACAATTAGAGGACGTCTAACTTGTTCTTGCAGCATGTGCCGTGTGATGTGATATGGCCAAAAGGATGTGATGAATGATATATGTGATGTATGAGATTGATCATGTTCTTGTAATAGGAATCACGACTTGCATGTCGATGAGTATGACAACCGGCAGGAGCCATAGGAGTTGTCTTAATTTATTGTATGACCTGCGTGTCAATGAAAAACGCCATGCAATTACTTTACTTTATTGCTAACCGTTAGCCATAGTAGTAGAAGTAATAGTTGGCGAGGCAACTTCATGAAGAGACGATGATGGAGATCATGGTGTCATGCCGGTGACGATGATGATCATGGTGCCCCGAAGATGGAGATCAAAAGGAGCAAAATGATATTGGCCATATCATGTCACTATTTGATTGCATGTGATGTTTATCATCTGTTTACATCTTATTTGCTTAGAACGACGGTAGCATAAATAAGATGATCCCTCGCTAAAATTTCAAGAAAGTGTTCCCCCTAACTGTGCACCGTTGCGAAGGTTCGTTGTTTCGAAGCACCACGTGATGATCGGGTGTGATAGATTCTAACGTTCGAATACAACGGGTGTAAGCCAGATTTACACATGCAAAACACTTAGGTTGACTTGACGAGCCTAGCATGTACAGACATGGCCTCGGAACACGGAAGACCGAAAGGTCGAACATGAGTCGTATAGAAGATACGATCAACATGGAGATGTTCACCGTTGATGACTAGTCCGTCTCACGTGATGATCGGACATGGCCTAGTCGATTCGGATCATGTATCACTTAGATGACTAGAGGGATGTCTATCTGAGTGGGAGTTCATTGAATAATTTGATTAGATGAACTTAATTATCATGAACTTAGTCTAAAAATCTTTACAATATGTCTTGTAGATCAAATGGCCCACGCTAATGTTGCCCTCAACTTCAACGCGTTCCTAGAGAAAACCAAGCTGAAAGACGATGGTAGCAACTACACGGACTGGGTCCGTAACCTGAGGATTATCCTCATAGCTGCCAAGAAAGCATATGTCCTTGAAGCACCGCTAGGTGACGCACCTGTTTTCCCAGCAACTCAAGACGTTATGAACGCCTGGCAGTCGCGTAGTGATGATTACTCCCTGGTTCAGTGCGGCATGCTTTACAGCTTAGAACCGGGGCTCCAAAAGCGTTTTGAGCAACACGGAGCATATGAGATGTTCCAAGAGCTGAAAATGGTTTTCCAAGCTCATGCCCGGGCCGAGAGATATGAAGTCTCTGACAAGTTCTACAGTTGTAAGATGGAGGAGAATAGTTCTGTCAGCGAGCATATACTCAAAATGTCTGGGTCACACAACCGCTTGTCTCAGCTGGGAGTTAATCTCCCGGATGACGCGGTCATTGACAGAATCCTTCAGTCGCTTCCACCTAGCTACAAGAGCTTTGTGATGAACTTCAATATGCAAGGGATGGAGAAAACCATTCCTGAGATATATTCAATGCTGAAATCAGCGGAGGTGGAGATCAAAAAGGAACATCAAGTGTTGATGGTGAATAAAACCACTAAGTTCAAGAAAGGCAAGGGTAAAAAGAACTTCAAGAAGGACGGCAAGGGAGTTGCCGCGCCCGGTAAGCAAGCTACCGGGAAGAAGCCAAAGAATGGACCCAAGCCTGAGACTGAATGCTTTTATTGTAAGGGAAACGGTCACTGGAAGCGGAACTGCCCCAAGTACTTAGCGGATAAGAAGGCCGGTAATACCAAAGGTATATGTGATATACATGTTATTGTTGTGTACCTTACCAGCGCTCGTAGTAGCTCCTGGGTATTTGATACCGGTGCGGTTGCTCATATTTGTAACTCAAAACAGGAGCTGCGGAATAAGCGGAGACTGGCGAAGGACGAGGTGACGATGCGCGTCGGGAATGGTTCCAAGGTCGATGTGATCGCCGTCGGCACGCTACCTCTACATCTACCTTCGGGATTAGTTTTAAACCTCAATAATTGTTATTTAGTACCAGCTTTGAGCATGAACATTGTATCAGGATCTCGTTTGATGCGAGATGGCTACTCATTTAAATCCGAGAATAATGGTTGTTCTATTTATATGAGAGATATGTTTTATGGTCATGCCCCGCTGGTCAATGGTTTATTCTTATTGAATCTCGAACGTGATGTTACACATATTCATAGTGTGAATGCCAAAAGATGTAAGGTTGATAATGATAGTCCCACATACTTGTGGCACTGCCGCCTTGGTCACATTGGTGTCAAACGCATGAAGAAACTCCATGCAGATGGACTTTTGGAGTCTCTTGATTATGAATCATTTGACACGTGCGAACCATGCCTCATGGGCAAAATGACCAAGACTCCGTTCTCCGGGACAATGGAGCGAGCAACCAACTTATTGGAAATCATACATACTGATGTGTGCGGTCCAATGGGCGTTGAGGCTCGCGGTGGTTATCGTTATGTTCTCACCCTCACTGATGACTTAAGTAGATATGGGTATATCTACTTAATGAAACACAAGTCCGAGACCTTCGAAAAATTCAAGGAATTTCAGAGTGAGGTAGAGAATCAACGTGACAGGAAAATAAAGTTCTTACGATCAGATCGTGGAGGGGAATATTTGAGTCACGAGTTTGGCACGCACTTAAGGAAATGTGGAATTGTTTCACAACTCATGCCGCCTGGAACACCTCAGCGTAATGGTGTGTCCGAACGTCGTAATCGCACTCTATTGGATATGGTGCGATCTATGATGTCTCTTACCGATCTACCGCTATCATTTTGGGGTTATGCTTTAGAGACTGTCGCATTCACTTTAAATAGGGCTCCGTCGAAATCCGTTGAGACGACACCGTATGAATTATGGTTTGGGAAGAAACCTAAGCTGTCGTTTCTGAAAGTTTGGGGATGCGATGCTTATGTCAAGAAACTTCAACCTGAAAAGCTCGAACCCAAATCAGAAAAATGCGTCTTCATAGGATACCCTAAAGAAACTATTGGGTATACCTTCTACCTTAGATCCGAAGGCAAGATCTTTGTTGCCAAGAATGGATCCTTTCTGGAGAAAGAGTTTCTCTCGAAAGAAGTAAGTGGGAGGAAAGTAGAACTTGATGAGGTACCCCCTCTTGAACCGGAGAGTAGCGCAGCTCAGGAAGATGTTTCTGTGGTGCCTGCACCGACTAGAGAGGAAGTTAATGATGATGATCATGAAACTTCGGATCAAGTTGCTACTGCACTTCGTAGGTCCACGAGGACACGTTCCGCACCAGAGTGGTACGGCAACCCTGTCTTGGAAGTCATGTTGTTAGACAACGGTGAACCTTCGAACTATGAAGAAGCGACGGCGGGCCCGGATTCCAACAAATGGCTAGAAGCCATGAAATCCGAGATAGGATCCATGTATGAAAAGGAAGTATGGACTTTGACAGACTTGCCCGATGATCGGCAAGCCATAGAGAACAAATGGATCTTTAAGAAGAAGACAGACGCGGATGGTAATGTGACCATCTATAAGGCTCGACTTGTCGCTAAGGGTTATCGACAAGTTCAAGGGGTTGACTACGATGAGACCTTCTCACCCGTAGCGAAGCTGAAGTCCGTCAGAATCATGTTAGCAATTGCCGCATACTATGATTATGAGATATGGCAAATGGACGTCAAAACGGCATTCCTTAATGGTTACCTTAAGGAAGAGTTGTATATGATGCAGCCGGAAGGTTTTGTCGATCCTAATAATGCTGACAAGGTATGCAAGCTCCAGCGCTCAATCTATGGGCTGGTGCAAGCATCTCGGAGTTGGAACATTTGCTTTGATGAGATGATCAAAGCGTTTGGGTTTACACAGACTTATGGAGAAGCCTGTGTTTACAAGAAAGTGAGTGGGAGCTCTGTAGCATTTCTCATATTATATGTAGATGACATACTATTAATGGGAAATGATATAGAATTCTTGGAAAGCATAAAGGCCTACTTGAACAAGTGTTTTTCAATGAAGGACCTTGGAGAAGCTGCTTACATATTAGGCATCAAGATCTATAGAGATAGATCGAGACGCCTCATTGGTCTTTCACAAAGCACATACCTTGACAAGATATTGAAGAAGTTCAATACGGATCAGTCCAAGAAGGGGTTCTTGCCTGTATTACAAGGTGTGAGATTGAGCATGGCTCAATGCCCGACCTCGGCAGAAGATAGAGAAAAGATGAGTGTCATCCCCTATGCCTCAGCCATAGGGTCTATTATGTATGCCATGCTGTGTACCAGACCTGATGTGAACCTCGCCGTAAGTTTGGTAGGAAGGTACCAAAGTAATCCTGGCATGGAACACTGGACAGCGGTCAAGAACATCCTGAAGTACCTGAAAAGGACTAAGGATATGTTTCTCGTTTATGGAGATGACGAAGAGCTCGTCGTAAAGGGTTACGTCGATGCTAGCTTCGACACAGATCTGGATGACTCTAAGTCACAAACCGGATACGTGTATATTTTGAATGGTGGGGCAGTCAGCTGGTGCAGTTGCAAGCAAAGCGTCGTGGCGGGATCTACATGTGAAGCGGAGTACATAGCAGCCTCGGAGGCAGCACAGGAAGCAGTCTGGATGAAGGAGTTCATCACCGACCTAGGAGTTATTGCCAATGCGTCGATCCCAATGACTCTCTTCTGTGACAACACTGGAGCTATTGCCCTTGCCAAGGAGCCCAGGTTTCACAAGAAGACCAGGCATATCAAGCGTCGCTTCAACTCCATTCGTGAACATGTTCAAGATGGAGACATAGATATTTGTAAAGTGCATACGGATCTGAATGTCGCAGATCCGTTGACTAAACCTCTTCCACGAGCAAAACATGATCAACACCAGAACTCTATGGGTGTTCGATTCATCACAATGTAACTAGATTATTGACTCTAGTGCAAGTGGGAGACTGTTGGAAATATGCCCTAGAGGCAATAATAAAGTGGTTATTATTATATTTCCTTGTTCATGATAATTGTCTATTGTTCATGCTATAATTGTGTTATCTGAAAATCGTAATGCATGTGTGAATACATAGACCACAACATGTCCCTAGTGAGCCTCTAGTTGACTAGCTCATTGATCAATAGATGGTTATGGTTTCCTGACCATGGACATTGGATGTCGTTGATAACGGGATCACATCATTAGGAGAATGATGTGATGGACAAGACCCAATCCTAAGCATAGCACTAGATCGTGTAGTTCGTCTGCTAAAGCTTTTCTAATGTCAAGTATCATTTCCTTAGACCATGAGATTGTGCAACTCCCGGATACCGTAGGAATGCTTTGGGTGTATCAAACGTCACAACGTAACTGGGTGACCATAAAGGTGCACAACAGGTATCTCCGAAAGTGTCTGTTGGGTTGGCACGAATCAAGACTGGGATTTGTCACTCCGGATGAGGGAGAGGTATTTCTAGGCCCACTCGGTAATGCATCATCATAATGAGCTCAATGTGACTAAAGAGTTAGCCACAGGATCATGCGTTACGGAACGAGTAAAGAGACTTGCCGGTAACGAGATTGAACAAGGTATAGGGATACCGACGATCGAATCTCGGGCAAGTATCATACCGGTAGACAAAGGGAATTGTATACGGGATTGATTGAATCCTCGACATCGTGGTTCATCCGATGAGATCATCGTGGAACATGTGGGAGCCAACATGGGTATCGAGATCCCGCTGTTGGTTATTGGCCGGAGAGATGTCTCGGTCATGTCTGCATGGTTCCCGAACCCGTAGGGTCTACACACTTAAGGTTCGGTGACTCTAGGGTTGTTATGGGAAATAGTATGTGAATACCAAATGTTGTTCGGAGTCCCGGATGAGATCCCGGACGTCACGAGGAGTTCCGGAATGGTCCGGAGGTAAAGATTTATTGTACCGGGAAGCTTTCGAAAGGTTCCGGAGGATTCCGGAGGGGTCCGGAAGTCCGGAAAGGGTTCCACCACGTCCAATACAGCAGCATGGGCTCTAAGGGGGTGCACTAGCCTTAATGGGCTAGGGGCACCAGCCCCCCTAAGGCCCATGCACATGGGAGAGGGGAAACCCTAAAGGGGGAGGGCCTCCACTTGACTTGGGAGGCACTCCTCCCCCCCTTGGCCGCCGCCCCAATCCTAGATGGGATCTAGGGGGGCCGGCCCCCTCTCCCCCCAGCCTATAAATAGTGGAGGGGTGGGAGGGAGGCCACAACCTCTCCCCTGGCGCAGCCCTCCCCCTCTCCAACACCTCCTCCTCCTCCGTTTGAGCTTGGCGAAGCCCTGCCGGAGAACTGCAAGTTCCACCACCACGCCGTCGTGCTGCTGGAGCTGTCTTCCCCAACCTCTCCCTCCTCCTTGCTGGATCAAGGCGTGGGAGACGTCACCGGGCTGCACGTGTGTTGAACGCGGAGGCACCGTTGTTCGGTGCTTAGATCGGAATCGACCGCGGTCTGAATCGTTGTGTGTACGACTCCTCCAACCGCATTCTTGCAACGCTTCCGCATCGCGATCTTCAAGGGTATGAAGATACACTCCTCTCTCTCTCGTTGCTAGTCTCTCCATAGATTGATCTTGGTGATGCGTAGGAAATGTTTTGATTTACTACTACGTTCCCCAACATAGCAAACACATAAGTCCCATACTGTTTATGTCAACAAACTCCAAAACATAAGGGGCCTATCATTGCACCAACAATCTCCCCCTTTTTGGACGGTTGTTGACAAAACAGATAATCATCGAAGTGAAGATAGATAAGTGAAATGTAAATTGAACAAGAGTGAACTTGCGTTACTTGACTCGATGATGAAATATACTCCCCCTAGATGTATGCAGGGTCAATTGATATACAATCAAGTTCCTTGCAATTCATTTGAGTGTGTGGAGGCTTTTCAATCATATGAGGTAATGATTCGCACTGATGATAGGTAATCCAACGAGAATATAGTGCAATCATTCTTGACTTCTGACAATAATTCCACCTGCAAAACAAATACTTCGAAAGAGAATAGTGCAGTAGGTGGGGTTATTAATATTACAGCCCATATCAGAAGTTTTACATCAGAGCACATAAAATGGCATAAGTTGTCTCAAGAGATAGAGCGAGTAAACACAAAAACCAAATCCAACAGAGCAAATCTATCGAAACTCTCGATGTTATTCTCCCCCCTTTTGTCAACTAGTGTAAAAAAGGTGATGAAAAACACGAGTGCTAAAATGTGAATAAGATTCACTCTGAGGCATCACCTGAGGAACTGCCCAAAGAAGTTTCTGATTCATAGGTGTCTGGAACATCTTCGTCTTTAGCAGCAGCAGCAGATCCTTCAAGACTGGCTTGGGGCTGAGAAGAGGAAGGCACATTGGAATCAGCCTCGGGAGTCTTGCGAGACAGAGGATTTTCTTCAGCAGGTTTTTCAGTTGGCGATGTGGCTTCTGATTCGTCGAGTAATTTGCGCAGCTAAATCCGAAGTAAATTCGTTGTTGGTTAACGAGCTGGCGGAGGCGGAGTAATGTGATCTTGAAAATCTTCAGCAGTAAACCCTTGATCAATGTACTCGTAGAGTTCTTGAAGGTGAGAGTGACTAAGTTGCTTCTTTGAGAAAAATTTCCGAAGCAATTTCCATAAACGCTTCTTGTTTTCTGCTGTGATCATGTGCACAACTTTTGTTCGGTTGTGAATAGCATTAAGTTCGGTAGCTAGGAGCTCTTTCTCTTGACGGTCTTCGGCCATATGCTTCAGCAGCAGCTGTTGAGTACGCATGCTCACTTCAAGATGCGAAGGAGGTTGAGTGTTCGGCAGACGATCACGCTGAGGCAGCTTTGGTCTATTGAAAGTGTTATGATAATCAGAAGGGCTTGACACTGGCGCTTTGCCCGAAGAGAAATCTTCCATTACTTTCAGCGTATCACACACAGGAGGAATGAAGCTTTTGTGACTGACTTTGGCAAGATATTCGGTTTTCATTGCATAGTCAACCACTTTCTGAATCCAGTGCGCAAATACCTTGATAGTTTTTGGACACTGAGCTGAATCCATCAGTATGCGCAAGAACATGTCTTCGACATCGAAGATATAACCTTGAGAGATGGCATGGATGGTGTTGCGAAGAACATCAGATACCACATTGTCAGTGTTCATTCCAGCCAGCGGACAGAGGGTGTAAGTGAGAATATGATATAGAGTCTGATTATCGAATGTCAAGTGCTCAGGCAGGGGAGGACCATTGTAGTCATGAATTTTATCTTCATCCATTGTGCATCGGAAATCTTCATCAGTGATTGCATCAATGTTATGAACCCGAATCTCAGTTTTGCCATGTTCAAACCGAGGGAAATGAAAGTGGGATACAAAGTCCATGGCAGAGCATTTTATTCTCTTTCCTTTAGTCATCCATTCCATGATCCACTTTGTGCTATCTGATTCATCTCCGGAGATATATAATGTTGCATAAAATTGAAGAATAATCTCCCTTTTCCATGGATGCTGATAGCCAAAGACATGTGTGAGACCAAAGTCTTCGATGTCTTGCAGTATTTGGTTGAAATAGCCGATGTTCTTCATAACAGCAATATCTGGGAATTCATGAGGGAAAATCTTGAGGCTGTCATAAAAAATCCGCAAATAGTATATTACATGTTCCTGAGTCCAGAACCGAGGAGATTCAGACGTACGGGGCTTGCTGTATGGACTCTCTTGAAAGAAAAGCGGATGAGTGTTCCGATTGAAAAGAGGCCCTTTGACACCAACGCCGATGGAAAACAATGGCAGTCGCTCGCGTGGATAAGGGTACTTGAGCTCATCTTCAACAGAAATCACTTCATCACCATAGATAATGGAATCTGAATGATGAGCTGACGCTGATTTTGCTGTAGAAGGATCAACATCTAAGGTTCTCCATGCAGTGTTGAGTGAAATTCTTAGAGGAGATGGATTAGACACTTGTTCAGGTGCAGAATCAGGCACCGAAGTTTTGTCAGCCACTGGGGACCGGTGAGGATTTGCTTCAGGAGTTGTTTGAGGAGCAGAGGGAGGGACCGAATCATTTGGTACAACTCGAGCTGGAGAGGCTTGACGTTGAGACTGAGGAATTTCACCTTCTTCAGACACTTGGTGCTGAGACGGATTATCTGCAGGAGCTAGGGGGGCCACAGTCACTAGTTCAGCTGGCCTTGGTGAAGGAGATACATCTGCAACTGGTTCAAGACTTGGCGAAGGAATTGCTCGTTCCGGAGACTTTTCTCTCTGTGTATCGGCATCTGGAGGAGGATGAGCATTCTTATTCGCTATCTTTTTCTTCTTCTGCTGCTTGGACAGATCTATGTGCCCTTTGACCAGATCATTATAACCAGTCACTTGGGCTTGATGATCGAGGCAAATCTTGCGAACTATTTGATCCAAATCTGAGTGAAATCCCAATCTTCTGTGCCGAAGGATAGTCAGAGCCTTATTGACATCCACATAAGATTCTTCAAGTTGCTTGATGACAAACTTGGATTTCATATTTTGCATACGGTCATTAAGTTCCTGGAGTTGGGCAGTGAGGTCATTGATCTCAGCTGAGTCATTTCTCATGTCGTTGATCAGATCAAAAGCTTGAGTAATTACTGCAGAGGGAATGGGCAAAGATGCCACTTCTCCATCAAACAGATTTTCCACAAATCTGTCAAGTTGTTCCATGATGAACACTTGATTGAAATAGTGTGGTGCAGCAGAATCATCTTGAGGCTGAGCAGCTGGAGCATCTTGTGCTACATTTTGTTCGGTTGGACGCACCGAAGCCAAAGGTTGTGACAACTTAGGAGCAAACTACGCAGCCTTTTCCTTCACAATATCAACACTTGGAACATGTTTCTTAGCAGCTGGGGCTTTGATTTGCTTCAACTTTTCCTTCGGGAGCTTTTCTCCTGGCTTGGCTGTGCCAACAGGGGCTTCAACAACCAAATCTTTCAAATTTATTGCATCAGGATAAGGATCTGTATTCACTTTGTTGACCATGGTGACAGTGGTTGCAGGGGTCTTTCTCTTCAACGGGTTCTTCTTCGGAGGTGCAATTGGGACTGCACTCGCTCGAAGATCAGGCAAAACAGTGGATGTAGTTAAATTTACTTGTTCGGAGAGAGTTGCACTAATTTCTTCTCGGGTGAGCGGAGGATCATATTGATCAGAGGAATCACTTTCAGGTTCAGCTGGCTTAGCAGGCCTTTTCCTCGGTGCACACTTTTTCTTCAGAGCAACAGATTTTAGATCATGTATGTTCTTTGTTTGGCGTTCTGCTTTTCCTTCTGCCTTTTTCTTCTCGACATCTGATTTGATGAGACGACGGTTTTCTTCTTCCTTGGCAAGTTCTTTTGCGGCCTTCTTGGCTTGCTTTTCAGCATTCTTGAGGCGCTTGGCCTTTTCTTCAGGATAAGAGTCTGGAGTCTTGGTGGACGACTCATGAGCGTCAGGAGGTGGTGGAGGCCTTTGCTGGGGTTCACCTGCCCGTATGAGTCCAATTTTGTGACAGCCACCCCATGGGGGATGGAAAGCAAAGTTCTTGGCATACCGAGGATGAACCATCTTGTAGTTAAACCACTTCCGTACCCAATGACGCCGAATATTTTGCACACGTCCTTTTCTCTGAGTAGAATCTTCTCCAGGTACTGTGTTGTAATCATCATGAGAGATATACTGAGCTGTATTTGTGAGTGGTTGCCTGCCACCTTTCCTCTTCTTCGGAGCATCTGCTTCTTGCTCATTTGCATTTGGTTCGACTCTTTTTCTTTTGCTAGAGGACGGGCCTACCGTTGGGCCATTTGCATATGGCGCTTTTGATTCATCAGCTGTGCCCATGAATGCCTCTTCGTCATCAGCCATACTATGTGGCTTAGCAGAATCTTCAACAGACTGCATTCACTTCTGAAAGAGAATGGGTACGAGGGAAAATGGGATAGGGTCACAAATGCTCAGAGCGAAAGATTTTTTGAACAAAAGACATTTTGAGGAAGAACCAGATACAGACTTTGAGAGATGTTTCAAATGAATGAAACATGTAGATCGAGCTAGTAAGACTGAAGAATAATACTAGACAACGAGCTAGCCATATCATTCAAGCGAAACATAACACAAACCCTAGATCTGACAGATTTGGATGCGAGGAAAAACTACAAACCACATCCGCACTAGAAAGGTAAAAACCTAGATCTAAGATATGCGGTAAAATCAGAGAAAATTAACCACGGATGAACTCGAATCATGAGAGATGGAGGCCCGAATTCGTACTACACGTACCCTAGCTCAGTGACGTGAAATAGCTACGGCAGCGCGGGGAAGAAGATGTTCCGCGGCGGCGTGGAATGACTCTGGTGACCTCTTTCCGGCAGTTAAGCGGCGAAGGGGTCGTCGACGTCGAGCTCAAGGTGGAGCACTGCGACGAGGGTTTCGATGGAGCGATAGAGAGCGAGGATAAAGAGAGTAAGGTGGAAGAAGGGAGCGGTGCGGTTTATATAGGCGAATGGAAATAACCACACGCAGAGGTTTTTGACCGGACGGTCTCTAGGCAGAGACGATTGCGATTCAACGGATAGGATGAACTGATAATTGATATGTTGCACGTGGCAACCGTCAAAGATCGTGGTCCTGACTTGGGCGGGAAACCCAAATTTTGGACAGCTTTCGCTAAAATTGATTAATGTTCAGACCGAATCTTAATTCTGGTCAAGGACACCAGATAAGTTTCGTTCCAGATAAGTTTGAGCATTTGCAATGGAACAACATAGACTGGAAGAGATAGATCAGAGGGAAAACAGGAGGAGAACAGGGTCCTAGGCATTTCACTCAGGCAGAAACACAAGCACACGAGCAAATAGCTATGAGAGAAATGCATTCGGACAGAAACCAAATCCATCGAACGAAGAGAAAATCAACGGAGGAAAACTGTGGTGGCGTAACCCATCGTATAAGAACTGTATGACCCCGAGCGTCGCACAATTATCGTGGCACCCAGTTAGTCTAGTTCTTCGTTAATGTATTCACTCTCAGAAAGAAAATTTCACTTTGTCGAAATTCTCAAGCTCTTCGAGTGTTATGCACCCATTCCTTCAAAGATGTGAAAGTGTTAGCACGGGTGCCGAGTCCAGCTTACTGCATGTTTGCGAAGTCCAGGATATTTAGCTCACACCGTAACGCACCGAATCTTTTCTCGTCGAGAGGCTTGGTGAATATATCAGCGAGATTGTCTTCGGTCTTGACGTGATTGATGATAATATCCTCTCGAGCCACATGATCATGAATGAAATGATGTCTGATGGCAATGTGCTTCGTGCGAGAATGCTGCACAGGATTGTGTGCAATTTTGATGGCACTCTCATTATCACAATATAGAGGAATGTGCTTGACCTTGATGCCATAGTCCTTCAATGTCTGCTTCATCCACAATAACTGAGTGCAACAAGAGCCAGCAGCAATATATTCGGCTTCAGCCGTAGAGAGAGAGACACAATTCTGCTTCCTTGATGACCAACAGACCAATGATCTACCGAGGAAATGACATGTCCCCGAGGTAGATTTCCTATCAACCAAGTCACCAGCCCAATCTGAGTCTGAATAACCAACAAGATCAAACTGTGCTCCCTTAGGATACCATAAACCTAAGGTGGGAGTGTGATCCAAATATCCCAGAATGCCCTTGACCGCTTAGTGATGCGATTCTTTTGGTGCAGCTTGATAGCGGGCACACATGCAAACACTCAACATAATGTCAGGTCTGGATGCACATAGGTAAAGAAGAGATCCAATCATCGAACGATAGGCTTTCTGATCATAATTCTTACCATACACATCTGCATCTAGCTTACCATTCGTGGGCATTGGAGTCTTATACCCCTTCATTTTGGAATCTTGCATTTTGAACTTCTTCAAGCATTCTTTCAGATATTTCTCCCGAGAAATGAATATGCCATTTTCTTGTTGACGAATTTGTAGTCCGAGAAAGAATTTGAGTTCACCCATCATGGACATTTGATATTTATCGGACATCATTCACTACTGCAGGATGCTCCTAACTCGACACTACGATCAGAGACCCTTTGACGAAACTGTGTGCGATGCATTAATCGCAAATGGGGATGTAAAAAAACCATCAAAAAAGATGCAAAACGTTTGCGATGACGGAGACATCAAACACGGTTCAGATTTTAGTTACGTGTGCGATGCTGGGCAGACGGTTGATCCATATGAACTGTTTGCGATTAGACAACAACAGAAACGGGCAACCATATCAATGTGTGTGCGATATACGACATACAGTTTGCTCCGATGAACTGTTTGCTATTAGGGAATGCAACAGAAACGGTCAGCCAGATCAAGGTGTGTGTGTGATATACGGCATACGGTTCACTCGGATGAACTGTTTTCGATTAGGGAAGAGAACAGAAACGGTTCAACTTAACAAGATGTGTGTGATACGTGGCATACAGTTCACATAGATGAACTATTTGCGATGAGCCAAAAGAACACAAACGATTCGTGTAAACAAGATGTGTGTGATACGCAGCAAACAGCCCACTCGGATGAACTGTTTGCGATGAGAAATTATAACACAGACAGTTACTATAGTTAGTTCGTGTGCGATTCTGTTTGTACAAAAAACTTTGAAAAATGCAAACTAGTTGCTTGCGGTGGCTAGGAGTATCGCACACGATGCGTCTGCGAGTACTCATGTGCAATGATTAGTAAGTTACACATATGTCAGAAACGGGCTTTGTAGGCCCAGAACCATCAATAAATTTTAACCTTGTTTCTCGTCACATTGCAGATTACAACGCAATAAGTAATTGTAAATCTGTTCACACCGATCAAACTAATATGTGTTCACACTTAGCATCGGGCTATAAAAACTACCCACTCGAAAATTACTTCACAGTTCCTCTCCTCATCACCCACAAAACTGGTCTTTCCTGTCAAGTCGTTCCGCCATGGCCGGTAGGAGGAGTTTCGGGTGGACATATAACCAGGCAGCAAAGACCAAGGCCGCGGAAGCACTAGAGAGGTCCCGCCGCGAAGCGGCAGCCGCAGCAGAGATGTCCCGACGCGCCGCGGAGCCCTCAAACGAGCTCTCACGGGCACGCGAGGGCTCTCACAAGCGCACTCGCCGCATCGGCGATCGCGACGAGCTGGCGTTGCTGAAGTCCTTGGCCAGCGACGGCGACATTCTCGCTGGCCTCATTAAGCAGCAGGAGCTGGTCGGTGGCTTGATGAAGCTGCTCGAGATCAGCGATGCCTCGGTTGAGAAGGCGACCGGCCTCGTCGAGCAACTCATGGGTGACAATGCAAAGCTCCTCAAGGCGCTTGCCGAGAAGGAGGAGGAGGCCGCCTGCTGGAAGATGCTACATGAGCAGAGCAGTGCCTCGGGGATGACACTGACAGCGGTCGTCGAGGAACTGATAGGTGACTTGAGGAAGCTCCGGATCGAGCACGAGCAGGAGGTAGAGGAATCCGTGGCTTCTTTCAAGCAAAGTCATGAGGAATTGAAGAAGGAGCTGGAGGATGTCGTCGCCCGACGATCCATCGACGAGTAGAGACAGTAGCGACCCAGATCGTTGTCTGCGATTTCCTTCTTCCCTTGCCCCCGTGTCTTCCAGGCTTTACCGCATGTGGCATTTTAAATTATCCGGAATATGTAAGACAATTATTATCCGCACCATTGTAAATTTGTCGTCGTATTATCCGTTGCCATTTTATTTGTCGTCGTATTATTCGTTGCCCTATGTGGCATTTTAAATTAGGCCGGAATACGAGTTGAAAACACGAACAAAGCAAATGCTAACGTTGAGCGGGGCCATGGGATCACAAGAAAACACGCTCCGTCCAGGTGCTTTAATTAACCGCGTCTTAAACAGCGGCTCGGCCGCCATTAATGGATAAGTTGTGAGCGAGGCGGACGGCTGGTGGATGGAGGTCAAAGAGCTTGCTTCCCGGTGAGCATGGGCGGCCTTGCTAATCGCACGTGTCCCATCAAGCCTGCGAGGTGGACAGGATGCACGCGTCCCGTCGAGCCTGCGCGACGGACTGTTCGCACGTGTCCCGTCGAGCCTGCACGACGGACTTCTCATGCTCATCCTGTCTAATCAAACAGCTGCATGCATGCCACCGAGTATGGTTAAATTTTGGCACAAAATACAAAGATGACCAATGAACAAGGACGGAGGTAGTATGATAGGTGGGAACCCGATGAACGAGTTCACGCCCGAGGGTGGCCTGATCTTCACGTCGTAGGATCGAATCGAAAGGGATAACTAGCTGCAAGCAGCCGGGATAACTAGCTTTATACCTGCCAAGGTTGGATGCAACTCATACATTGGGGATGGCTGACCGAAGCTACAAGGACTCCAACCCGCTGTCCGAACAATCGCAGAACCACAAACCGGGACTAATCCACACAAAACGGCCGGAACCGTAGAGCACGAACTAGGGGGAACCAGAGGCTCCTTCTCGCAAATCCGAATGAACTCACAAGAGCAAAGGTAGCAAGATCTCTCGGATCTCTCTAGCAGTCTTGCTGCATAAGATTGTAGCTGAATGGTTTGACAAAACGTTTTCTAAGAGGATGGGGGGAGATGGAGTTTTATAGCAGGGACAACCCCTCTTAGCTAGGTGTGAAAATGGTTTCAAAAGTAAGCAGGTTTGCATGGCTTCCTTGGGGGAATAAGCAGTCAACTTTGGGAGTTGTTGGAGAGCTCCTCGGAAATTCGTGAAGCCTTGACAGCCTCGACACCTTCCACGAGAATGACCAGTACTTTTGACTCACAACTCCAAATGATGTGAGGTTTTTTGCATTGGAAAGATAATTTGATGTAGCTTCTGTTGATGTACCCCTATGGCCCCGTCTCTCCACCACATGGGTGTGGCACAACGAAACATCAGAGATAAAAACTGATAGCATCAGCTTCACTTGAAACTTGTTATGTCCAAACTTGTTCCTCCAAAGCGGTTGCTTCAAGAGCTCATAGGTTGTTGGATTGCTTCCATGTTATACCTAAGTTCAACCAACAACAATGGGGATGAAAGCATAGTTGTGTCATCAAGGTTACAAGGTAAACTTAAGTTAGCGTTCACCTGGTCACTTATTTGTTTGGTGCGACTTCTTGTGATTGGACCTATAATTGTTGAAGACTTGTCGATGGTTGTGGTGTCCTCATCATCCTCCCCCTCTTGAAAAGGAGTCGTCCTTGACTCTGATGGTCCAAAGTATGGAGAGAGGTCGGACACATTGAAAGTTGGACTAATACCATAATCCATCGGAAGGTCAATCTTGTAGGCATTGTCATTGATCCTCGCAAGCACTTTGAATGGACCATCTCCACGTGGCTGCAACTTGCATTTGTGTTGATTCGGGAAACGATCCTTCCGCAGGTGTACCCACACAAGATCATCTTCTTCAAACAAAACCTTCTTTCTTCCCTTGTTTGCTCGTTTTGCGTATTGTTCAGTCATCTTCTCAATATTTTCCTTGGTCTTCTCGTGAATTTTCTTCATGAAGTCAACACGCTTACTTGCATCAAGATTGGTTCGCTCCTGCAATGGTAAAGGCAAAAGATCTATGGGAGCAGCAGGTTTGAAACCATAAACAATTTCAAAAGGACAAAATTTAGTGGTCGAATGTACTGCCCTGTTGTATGCAAACTCCACATGGGGGAGACACTCTTCCCACATCTTCAAATTTTTCTTTAAAACTGCTCTCAGCATCATGGATAGTGTGCGGTTGACAACTTCAGTTTGTCCATCCGTTTGTGGGTGGCATGTAGTGGAAAAGAGAAGCTTTGTTCCTAGCTTTGCCCACAACGTTTTCCAAAAGTAGCTCAGAAACTTGGTGTCATGATCTGAAACAATAGTGCGTGGTACTCCATGTAGCCGCACGACTTCCCTGAAAAACAAATCACCAATGTGTGAAGCATCATTGCTCTTATGACACGGGATCAAATGAGCCATTTTGCTAAACCTATCAACCACTACAAAAACTGAATCACTCCCCCTCTTAGTGCGTGGTAATCCAAGAATAAAATCCATGGAAATATCTTCCCAAGGTGTGCTAGGAATTGATAAAGGCGTATAAAGTCCATGAGGGTTTAAACGTGACTTAGCTTTGCGGCAGATCTCACAACGTAGCACGTAGCGCTCAACATCACGCCTCATCCTTGGCCAAAAGAAATGGTCGCAGCACACTCTCAGTTTTATTTGCTCCAAAATGTCCCATGAGACCACCAGCATGAGCCTCCTGCAAAAGCAACAAATGAACAGAGCAATCTGGGATGCACAATTTGTTAGCTCGAAACAAGAATCCATCATGCAAGTGAAACTTTTCCCAACCTTTCCCCTCACTACACTTTGAGTGTGGTTCAGCAAAATATGGGTCATTGGCATACAATTCTTTGATGCTTTGCAACCCAAGAATTTTAGTATCAAGTTGTGAGAGTAAAATATGGCGTCTAGACAAAGCATCGGCAACAACATTATCTTTTCCTTTCTTGTACTTGACAATGTAGGGAAAAGATTCTATGAATTCACTCCATTTTGCATGTCTACGGTTCAGTTTTTGTTGACCCCTAAGGTGCTTTAAAGATTCATGGTCGGAATGTATCAAAAATTCTTTAGGCCACAAATAATGTTGCCATGTTTCCAAAGATCTCACAAGTGCATATAATTCTTGGTCATAAACTGAGTAATTTAGAGTTGGACCACTTAGCTTCTCACTAAAATATGCAATGGGCCTACCTTCTTGCATTAGTACGCCTCCAATACCCACACCACTTGCATCACATTCAATTTCAAAAGTCTTACCAAAGTTGGGTAGTGCAAGCAATGGTGTAGATGTCAATTTTTCTTTCAGCTCTTGGAAGGCCTTCTCTTGTGCGTTTGCCCACTTGAAGGGAACATCTTTCTTGGTTAGCTCATTCATTGGGGCAGCAATGGTGCTGAAGTCCTTCACAAACCGACGGTAGAAACCAGCAAGGCCAAGAAAGCTTCGTACTTGGCTTACATTTTGTGGAGGCATCCACTCACAGATGGCTTTGACCTTCTCCTCATCTACCTCCACACCTTTACCAGAAACAACAAAGCCAAGAAACACAACTTTGTCTGTGCAAAGTATGCACTTTTCCTTGTTAGCATATAATCTCTCCTCTCTTAGGACAGCAAGCACACACCGGATGTGTTCAACATGTTCATCCAAAGTTTTGCTATAAATTACGATGTCATCAAAGTAAACAACCACAAACTTGCCAATGAACATTCTAAGCACATGATTCATTAATCTCATGAAGGTGCTAGGTGCATTTGTCAATCCAAATGGTATAACTAACCACTCATACAAACCAAATTTTGTTTTGAAAGCAGTTTTCCATTCATCACCCTCTCTCATTCTAATTTGATGGTAGCCACTTCGCAAGTCAATTTTAGAAAAGATGGTGGCACCACTAAGTTCATCAAGCATATCATCAAGCCTAGGTATGGGGTGCCTATACCTCACGGTGATGTTGTTAATAGGCCTACAATCACAACACATTCGGGAAGATCCATCTTTTTTTGGTACTACAAGAACGGGTACAGCACAAGAAGAGAGACTTTCCCTTACATAACCTTTGTTTAGTAGGCCTTCAACCTATCGCTGAATCTCCTTGGTTTCCTCCGGGTTTGTGCGGTATGGTGGTCGGTTCGGCAATGAGGCTCCTGGGACCAAATCAATTTGGTGCTCAATGCCTCTTTGTGGTGGTAGCCCCAGTGGTATCTCCTCGGGGAACACATCTTCATACCCCTGCAAAATTTCAGCAACAATACTGGGAGTGGTAGAGGATAATTCGTTAGTAGAAAGAAAGTTGTCCTTGTACAAAAGTACAAAGCACACGGAATTGGGTTCTCTCAACTCTCTCATGTCCCTTTTCCTAGCCATCATAACTAATCCCTATTTTTTCCATGTCTTGATCAATTTAAGCTGTGTGGTTTAATTTGGCTTTGGATTCTCTCGCTCACTATGTTGGTGCATGTCACTCAAGTGTTTCTCGCTCACTCTCTCTTTCCTTTTCAGATCATCCATCAATATTTCTTCGGGTGTCAAAGGGGGCAAAGATATGCGCTCTTCCTCGTATTGGAACGAGAGACGATTAGCACGGCCGCTAATTTGCACATCACGATCATACAACCAAGGTCTTCCCAACAGCAATTGGCATGCTTGCATTGACACCACGTCACATTCCACTTGATCTCGGTACTTCCCAATGGAAAACTGAACGGTGACTATGTTGCTTACTCGAAGTGTGCCACAATCATTGAGCCATTGCATCTTATATGGACTCGGGTGCCTTCTTTGTTTCAGTCCCAATTTCTCTACTAAATCTGAACTTGCAATGTTGTTGCAGCTGCCATTGTCAACAATAATTCTACAAACCTTCTCCTTGATGGTGCCACGGGTGTGAAAAATATTATGTCGCTGCCCTTTCTCTTCTCTAGCTGCATTGACACTAAGCACACGACGGGAAACAAAGCAATCTCCCATGTCAGCCTGAATATCACAAGCACTCTTCTCATTCTCTTCATCCTCATGATCACTCGGTGCTCCACTATCTTCATGTTCACTCTCAGATTCCCATTCACCCGGTTCATTAATAAATAGAACTCTCTTGTTTCGACATTCAGAAGAAATGTGACCATGCCCTTTGCACTTCCAACACTCAACATCTCGGCTTCGAGATGATGGTACAGCAGTGGGGTTAGAAGTACTTCCAGCAGCAGAGGGAGCATGCTTGTCAACATTCCTAGGAGCCGGTGATGATGCCGATGAAGCCGCTGTTCGCCGGGTGGTAGTAGGGTGTGAAGTATGCTGAAACTGAGAACCACCATGAGAGGCACTCGGCTACGACTTCTGCCATGGTGTGGTCGTGCGGTTGTGAGATATCCGTCCATGACCACTCCGCTGCACCTTCCTCTCCGTGCGCTTTGCTTGCTCCAAAATATCTTGTAGAGTGTTATAGGGAAACATCTCCACAAAATCTGAAGTTTCATGGTTGAGACCATGCAGAAATCTTGCCATCTTTGACTCCTCATCTTCATGAATACGAGCACGAACCAGCAACAATTCCATCTCTTTAAAGTACTCATCCACCGTGCGCGTACCTTGGTTTAGCCGCTGCAATGTATTTCGGAGATCTCTTTGATATTGTGAAGGAACAAACCTTCGCCTCATGGCTTGTTTCATCTCTTCCCAAGTGTCAATGTGGTCACGGCCTAGCAGCAGCTGATTTTCTTGTTGTTGATTCCACCAAGTGAGTGCATAACCAGAAAACTCAACACAAGCAAGGTTTACTCTCTTCGGATCAGCAAGGTTATGATTACGAAAAATCTGATCACACTGCTCTTCCCAATCAAAATATGCATCGGGGTCTTCCTTTCCTGTGAACTTGGGGACGTGCAACTTGATTCTTGCTATGTCATCTCGACCAACTCGGTCACGATGTTCTGCATGATGCCCATCTTCAGCAGCACGACGGTATGGGACACCATCATAATCATCAAAATCATCTCCATGACCACAAGCAACACACTCCTGAGGGTTATAGTAGTGCCCACGAGCACCATGGCCTCGCCCTCGAAGTTGTCCTCCTCACTGCCCTCCATGAGCAGCAGCATCACGCCCACGAGCAGCAGCCACATGTCCACCATAGCTATTGTTATCATCCTCCAAGGCATCATCCACAACAGCATGCACGGAATTCTTATCCCCAACTTCCTCAAGTGGGTCAATAGGGTGTTGTCGGTGTCGAACCCTATCGCTACCTGCTGGAGGTCGCTCGTGAAACATCCTTCCGAGCTCTCGAACCATGTTCCGTAATTCCTGAAACTCAGCACGTGTGATAGGGGCGACTTCTTCCCCTTGATTTTCTCCATGAACACTCGATCTAGATCCTGCCATGTTAGTAAGGCTAAAAGTGGAATAGGATAATTTTTGTGGAATCACACAACCTCACCTCTTACTCACCAAAGTTCTTATGAGTTCACATCAGATTGTGCTTCTCCCGGATGTGTTAAAGCGATTGAAAGACAGGGATCAAAGAACTAGCTTCGGTTTTTGGTGGAGCTCGGTGGGGTAAACAAAAAGAGGCTTGTGCTGAAATCAAGTTGATGCAAACCAAGAAAATATGGGGATAGATCTGCTGCACCTTTGCACCAAGATTGAAAAACACACAACACACAAGCTTCTGAAATTTTTTCTACCAAGCTGAAACTTTTGGATCTTACACAACACCTTCTTTTTCTCTCTTGATTTTTTTTGCCACTCTTTTTTTCTCTCTTTGATTTTTTTTGCCACTCCTTTTTTTCTCTCTTTTTCCAAAGCACAACAACCAAATCTGAAAACAACTATGAAGATGAACTTGGTGCAGATCTAAAAGATGAAGAACATGCAAGGTATGCAACAACAAGATCTCAGCACCAACAAGGCTTGGATTTATTTTTGGTGGGGCTTTGGACTTCTTGGACAGAAAATATAGGATGAAAAACACTCGATCTAAAGGGATGATAGCAAGATAAACTTGGATAACAGATCCTACCATGTCAACGAAGGCTCTGATGCCAGATGATAGGTGGGAACCCGATGAAAGAGTTCACGCCCGAGGGTGGCCCGATCTTCACGTCGTCGGATCTAATCGGAAGGGATAACTAGCTGCAAGTAGCCGAGATAACTAGCTTTATACCTGCCAAGGTTGGATGCAACCCGTACGTTGGGGATGGCTGACCGAAGCTACAAGAACTCCAACCCGCTGTCCGAACAATCGCAGAACCACAAACCAGGACTAATCCACACAAAACGGCCGGAACCATAGAGCACGAACTAGGGGGAACCAGAGGCTCCTTCTCGCGAATCCGAATGAACTCACAAGAGCAAAGGTAGCAAGGTCTCTCGGATCTCTCTAGCAGTCTTGCTGCATAAGCTTGTAACTGAATGGTTTGACAAAAGGTTTTTTAAGAGGATGGGGGGAGATGGAGTTTTATAGCAGGGACAACCCCCCTTAGCTAGGTGTGAAAATGGTTTCAAAAGTAAGCAGGTTTGCATGGCTTCCTTGGGGGAATAAGCAGTCAACTTTGGGAGTTGTTGGAGAGCTCCTCGGAAATTCGCGAAGCCTTGACAGCCTGGACAGCTTCCACGAGAATGACTAGTACTTTTGACTCACAACTCCAAATGATGTGAGGTTTTTTTGCATTGGAAAGATAATTTGATGTAGCTTCTGTTGATGTACCCCTATGGCCCCGTCTCTCCACCACATGGGTGTGGCACAACGAAACATGAGAGGTAAAAACTGACATCATCAGCTTCACTTGAAACTTGTTATCTCCAAACTTGTTCCTCCAAAGCGGTTTCTTCAAGAGCTCATAGGTTGTTGGATTGCTTCCATGTTATACCTAAGTTCAACCAACAACAATGGGGATGAAAGCATAGTTGTGTCATCAAGGTTACAAGGTAAACTTAAGTTAGTGTTCACCTGGTCACTTATTTGTTTGGCGCGACTTCTTGTGATTGGACCTATAATTGTTGAAGACTTGTCGATGGTTGTGGTGTCCTCATCATAGCACTATCCCATAAGAAAAGAGGGACGTGCGGCCGCACTTAAATGGTTACGGGAACACACGGTTCATATAATACAACCGTTTGCGATATTAACATGTCAGCTATTTGTTTCAAAAGGACTTCGTTGGCTATTAATGTGTGCGCCTTGTCTCAAACTGGACGATTTTTTTACCGCGGCATATATGTGCCATGTCATGAAACCATGCCAAGTTTCATGTATTTTGGGTCAGTTTTCGATTTACTGGAATTTAAAAACCGAGATTCTCAATGTTTCAGGACGACGAGAAGTTTGTAATTCATTCCCATTCCTTCAGTGAGACCTAAACATGCACCAATGACACATGTACGATTTCTCACCCATTTTGCTTCACTGGAGCATGTGCTTGTAGTTGAAATTTGAATTATGGACTACATTAAATGCCTAGAAAACTTAATTAATATATAAAATGGCCAAACGAACCCTGAACAGTTTCAAATTTAAGCACGACACTCCTGTTATTCTATGTTGCCTGTAGAAAACAAAGTTTAAGGCGAGAAGAGGCAGCGATTATCGTTTCGCCCACAAGAGGGGCATGTTTCCCTACCGGAACCACGAGGGTTGCGAGAAGCTTCGGTTTGTAAGAGGCTTGTAATATAGCTTGGCCCAAATTGGACAATTATTTTACCACGACATATATGTGCCATGTAGTGACACCATGCCAAGTTTCATGATTTCCTAGTGAGTTTTGGATTTACAGAGATTTAAAACCGAGATTCGCAATGTTTGTGGCCAGGCCAGGACGCCGAGACAGTTGAATTCATTCACATTCCTTCCATGGGACCTAAACATGCACCCCAAGGACACATGTACGTTTTTTCTAGCCATTTTGGTGCACTAGAGCATGTATTTGTAGTTCGGATTTGAATTATGGACATTAAATGCCTAGAAAACTCAATTAATGAATAAAAAAGGTCAAACGAACCCTGAATAATTTCAAAGTTCAGCGCAAATCTCCCGTTGTTCCGTGTTGCGTGTAGAAGAAAATACAAGGCTAGAAGAGGGAGCGATTATCGTTTTGCCCACAAGGGGACAAATTTCCCTATCGAAACCACGAGGGTTCTTGTGACAGGCTCCGGTTTGTAAGAGGTTTGTAATAAAGCTTGGCCCAAATTGGACAATGTTTTTACCATGACATATATGTGCCATGATGTGACACCATGCCACCTTTGATGACTTTCTGGTGAGTTTTGGATTTGTGGAGATTTAAAAACCGAGATTCCAAATGTTTGAGGATGAGCCAGGATGCCGGTACGGTTGTAATTCATTCCCATTCCTGGCATGGGACCTAAACATGCACCCAAGGACACATGTATAATTTTTCTAGCCATTTTGGTGAACTGGAGCATGTATTTGTAGTTCAGATTTGAATTATGGACATTAAATGCCTAGGAAACTCAATTAGTGTATAAAAAGGCCAAACGAACCCTGAATAAGTTTAAATTTCAGCACGGATATCCTGTCGTTCCATGTTGCCCGTAGAAGAAAATATAAGGCGAAAAGAGGCAGTGATTATCGTTTCGCCCACAAGGGGAACACGTTTCCATATCGGAACCATGAGGCTTATTTGAGAGAAGCTCCGGTTTGTAAGAGGTTTGTAATAAAGCTTGGCCCAAATTGGACAATGTTTTTACCACGACATATATGTGCCATGACGTGACACCATGCCAACTTTCATGACTTTCTGGTGAGTTTTGGATTTATGGGGATTTAAAAACCGAGATTCCAAATGTTTGAGGACGAGGCAGGACGTCGGTATGGTTGTAATTCATTCCCATTCCGGCCATGGGACCTAAACATGCACCCAAGGACACATGTATAATTTTTCTAGCCATTTTGGTGAACTGGAGCATGTATTTGTAGTTCAGATTTGAATTATGGATATTAAATGCCTAGGAAACTCAATTAGTGTATAAAAAGGCCAAACAAACCCTGAATAAGTTTAAATTTCAGCACGGATATCCTGTCGTTCCATGTTGCCCATAGAAGAAAATACAAGGCAAAAAGAGGCAGTGATTATCGTTTCGCCCACAAGGGGGACACGTTTCCCTATCGGAACCACGAGGCTTCTTTGAGAGAAGCTCCGGTTTGTAAGAGGCTTGTAATAAAACTTGCGCCAAAATGGACAAAAAAAATTCCTTGACATATATGTGCCATGTCGTGACACCATGCCAAGTTTCACGATTTTCGGGTGAGTTTTGGATTTACGGGGATTTAAAAACCGAGATTCTTCTCACGAAATGTTTTCAAATAGCACACGGTTCACTCACGAAAGCCGTGTGCCTACCAAACCGTGGCCAATGCCCCCCTCCCCCCTGCTGCATGCGCGATCTGAGTCGTGCGTTCTGATTGGCCAGAACCCAAACCCCTCGGATCGTACGTCTGCACCGTTGGATGCTCCCAGATCGAACGGCAATCCTCATCCCTTTCGACAGCACATGCAGTATATGGGTAAGCACTGTGCGCATGCGTTGTGCTAGCTCATGCTTCCTTCTCTGCTAAGTTTTATATATTAGTGTTGTTATATATCCAAACAGGCTACCGTTTCCCGCCACTCCTCTCATCGGTTTCCCACCACTTCTCCCATCATTTTCCCGCTACCAGTGTCAGTGCTCATTGAAGGCTAGGCGGCGACACACCGGCCATGTAAATATCGCACACAGTTTCTAAAAGCACAAATGTGTGTGATAGGAGGGAGTAGGTCCCATAGGGTGACCAGCGTGAAACGCCTTAAAGGCAAGGAGGCAATTCATATCAGCAAGGGGCGGCTTCCCATCCGTTAGCCTAGTCGAATAGAATGCAGAAGTTAAGCGTGCTCGGGCTGGAGTAGTCCAAGGATGGGTGACCGGTGGGAAGTTGCATATCTCAAGCTTCATTTAAATGCTATGACACGGTCATTATTGAGATAAATATCTCTATAGTGACCTGTCATGGCGATTATATAAACCTTGGGATCCTTGTTTTGCTAATTTGTAGACTATGTTTTTATTGGTTATATTTTGCTCTAAAAAATTAAAGAATGATTGACTCTATAGTGACCTGTCATGGCGATTATATAAACCTTTTTCAGGTCACATGCAGGGTATAGGGGGTCGGGTGTTCTGATCGAGCATGTCTCCCTTGTGCTGTTTATAGACGCCGCACATATCTGTGGGCTCCCCGAGGTATATATATTATCCTTGACCGATAACGAGGGGGGCCCACACAATCTATCCCTTTGACCCAACAACGAGAAGGGTTTGATCATGATGGTTCCCTACTGCTATGTGTGCCATGTTAGACCAAATAAAGTTTGAGCGCATGCGTTGGACGACACCCCGCCCCGCCACCTCGAAGTTGGGAAACCGACATTGTACGTATTGAACCAGGCTTGGGGTCAGGTACGGTGTTCGGTTTGTAATATAGTTGGTGGCCCATCGAAGTTGTGCATTCGGGATTTAAACACATCACACACCACCGTACCCATACATATTTTCGGGCCGCATGCATTGTATATGGGGTCTTCTGATCGACCATGTCTCCCTTGTGCAGTTTTTTGTGACGATACGCATATCTGTGGGCTCCCTGTGTTTATATATATCATCCCTTTGACCGATAACGAGGGTATGTGTTGGCCATGAATGGATTCCTCCTAGTTCGTGTTAGGGCCGATCACCGTCACATGTCATTCAACCAAATCTCGAGCTCATGAGTTGTCAGGATTCCCTCCCACATGCTCGGATTGCTGGGTTTGACCTACACCGTACCCTGCGTATCTCGTCCTTAACTACCTAGCCTTCATGGTTGTTGTCTGTATTGAGAGGTAGGCACCACATCTAAATTGTACATTATTCTATATTGAAAACACACATCACCCCTTCCAACGTACATCATTTTGGGCCGCATGCAAGAGGTGCTGGTTTTGTGGTCCCTCTCGTGCAATTTTTTATGATGGTTCAATCTATTGGCCCAAGCGGTTTATCGACAACAATAGTTGTCGTTTGACCAAACGATAGATTCACTGGTCCGTCTTATGGTAGGTCATGGCGACATGCATGTATGACCAAAGTATCATTACGTGCATCCGCCCCGCTGACACGAAGTGGGAGGTGGGTCAAGCACCCTAGCTAGCTACGACATTATGTCATTATAGATATATCCAAGGGTGCATTCGGGTTTGCGAGGCAGGTGCCACCAAAGTTGTGCATTGTGTTTTTAAAGTTTTAAACATCACACCCTATATTCCTACATATATTTGGCCACTTCCACGTGGTTCTTGACTTCTGGCCCCTCTCATCGATCTTCGATGACGCGCCCAACCGTGGGCCCGCACGGTCAAAGTTGTGCATTCAAATTTTGAACATCACAGACCACCCTTTTCACTCATATATATTTGGGCCACATGCTGGTGTGGTTGTCTTCTGACCCTCTCTAACATTTTTTTGTTGCAAAGACTCTGATGATGCTCAACGGACACGGGTATAATGTCTTAACCGTGTGCGATGCAAGTGCGCTCTGAATCACCACGACTGCGCAAGCGCGAGCAAAGGTGGAGGTACTGGCTCGACCATGTGTGATGCAAGTGCACTGTAAAATCACCACGACTGCGCAAGCGCGAGCAAAGGGTGGAGGTACTGGCTTAACCGTGTGCGATGCAAGTGCGCTGTAAAATCACCACCTGCGCAAGCTAAAGGCGGGTAGTTTATTTAGATTGAATTCCATGTCTACGTCTGAAAATTAGGACGAACCGTGTGCGATAGACCAGCTAGCTAGAAATCTAAAAACAAACTACCCGCCTTGAGCGTTGCAAAAATCGGCGGTTCCGCCACTTTTCCTTATTATCATACACGCATATTCTTATTGGACCGCGCGCGATCTTGGGTACTCCCGCCCCGCATCAATTCCTTTACCCAAATTTTAGTAGCCACCGTACTTCAACCGTCGCCACACTCCTCCAGCACCGACCTTATAGTAAAATTGCAGTAGCCAAGGCATTTGAACCGTCGCCCTCCCTCGTTCACCACCATCTCCACTCAGCATTACTAAAATTTTCAGTAGCCGTGGCGTATCCTCAAACACCCCCCCTCCACAGTCCCCCCACCCGGCCCCTGTAGGGTAACGCAGCAGAAAACAAAAAATTTCCGACCTACGCACCAGCCCAGGACCACTATGGAGACTGCATACAAGGTTTGATCATTTTCGTTACCGACTCGTAGCTCAGCGGAAGTAGAGTCGATGACGATCGGCGGTGCAGATCCCCGCAGCTAGGATTTACAACCTCCCAACCGCGAGGATGTATACCCTCATCCGCCACTCGGACAGCCCTCCGGGAGGTGGTCGGACAGTCCCCCGGACGGTGTCGCGGACAGCCCTTCGGGAGGACCTTCGAAACTCGGACGGTCACTCGGACAGCCCTACGGGAGGCACTCTCGAACAGCCCCTCGGGCACTAAGATCGAAACTACGACCTCTCTACAGAGTTGCACACATACGGTGTCATCTATCCGGCAGGGCTTCGCCGTCCAGAACTAGTTCCCACCGGAACCCAGACAGCCTTTCGGCTCTACGAAACTATTTCGCGGGGAGGGAGAGAAGAAGCCAGATCATTGCAATGGCATGTATATGTGAGAAAGAGTGAGTCTTTAGGCAGCCCCCTCCACCCCTATTTATAGGCCAAGCCCAAGGGTGGCTTCTCCAAGAAGCCAAGGGGAAAAATACCAAAGGACCCTCAAGGTGGCTTCTCCAAGAAGCCACCCAAAAAGCACTTTCACTATTCACGACGACATTTTTCAGCGTCCGTTCGAACTGAAAATATTTATGTGGGCTTAGAACATTTCCAGTACCCACTAAAATAATTTTCAACGCGTTCTGGAACAATTCCAGATTAGTGATTTTCATCTGCGAAAAGCATCTGAAGTGGTTCCGGCAGCTCCGGAACATTTCCGGTTTTTCTTCCAGAAAATTCCCAAAAGTTTCCAGAATGATTCTGGCACCCTTCAAGAATTATCGGGCATGTGCCGAAACCAATTTGACTTTATGGTATCCTCTGAAACAACTTTTCAGTTTCACCGGAACTCATCCGGTGACCTCTCTCTGCGGAACTTTTGCGATGTCCGAAACTTTTTCGGTGTCCGAAACTTTTTCGGTGATTTTCTCTCAGACTCCCTGTCTAGTATTCAGCAGATAGATGACCCTTAAGCGTGTGACCCTATAGGTTCGGTGAAGTATAGACATGACACGGAACCCTTTCCGATCAATGATCAACATCGGAGCCGTGGACACCCATATTGACCCCTATACCCACACGAATGAATATTCGAGTGAACCTCCAGTTGCCGTGTGCTATTCCTGTTGCTTCGCGATATGTTACAAATACCCGAGGTGAGACATGTTGGCATTCCCGTGGATCAACAACTTGTCCACTATGCTAGTTACCTCGTAACCGGTATTGTTCTCTTTTCTCGTTACCGTGTTCCGGCATCCCCGTGATCAAATCACAAAGTGTCTGGCCAGACGATGATGGATACCGTAACACCGAGAGGGCCCAGAGATATCTCTCCATCGTCGGAGGAGCATATCCCAGTCTTGAGCTATCAAGTTATTTGACATACTTTTCCATGAACCCGTAAGCCGCCGTAATAGCCACCCATTTACGGATGACGTTTAACAAACCCCAAAGTTCATGAAGCAAGCATGAAGAAACTCGATACTCTCATGGTCTAAGGAATCATGCAAACGTTAACTATCTCTGTGTTATTAACCATTAACTTGTGATGAATGTATCTCATAGCACAACATCAATCGGGTCGATTCAACACAAATGTTCTTCTAACATTAGTGCCCTCAAAATTGCTGGCATAGACATGCCCATGATCAGGAAAACAGGACCATCATGCAACACTTGAGCTAGTCTTAGAGGCTAGACTAGGAATACATTTTACCGTTTATTATTCCACACGTGCATATGAGTCTTCCTCCGAGCCTCGTGGTTATTGCAGACTCGAGAACCATAGCAGTTATAGCATGGAACATAAACATAATAATGAGCATGGAGATAAAAAATAACTTTTATTATTGCCTCTAGGGCATATCTCCTACAGACTCCCACTTGCACTAGAGTCAATAATCTAGTTAATGCTAATGCACTTTACACCTGTGGCACACCGGTGTAAATATGCTTCGCTTGTGGTATAGCCTGATGTCCAACGGATCTGACGACTTCAGCTCCGTGTGTATCTTTGCATATCCTCGCGTTTTCACGCTTTCACAAAATTCATATTTTGTGTGGACTTGGTTTTGTATGTATGTGAATCACAGGTCGAACCTGGATTCCTCAGACTGAGTCATGGAGCAACTACCTGCAGTAGTGCCCCATTGACAAAAGCCATCTTGGAACCATACTAAGTTCATGAATGAACTATATGATTCAACATCTTCTTTGTCGCTTTTCAAAGCGGCAACATACTTCGCCTCTGTTATAGAATTCGCCACAGTAACTTGTTTGGAACATTTTCCAACTAATTGTGCCACCATATTGTGTGTTACACAAAACCCTCAATTTAAATCGAAAATCGCTTGGAGCATGGATGAAGACTGTATCGATGTAACCTTTTACAACGAACTCTTCATGATCTCCGCTTGCGAGAAAACATGTCATCGGTGCTACTATAGTACTCAATGACCCTTTTTCACTGTTGTCCCATGATCAGAACTTTTGATCACTTTGGTATCTATACTCACAACAACTTTGGGAGTATTGGACATATCTGGTTGTTTTTACATACCATGGAATACATGATTAATCCAAACACAAGAGTGTGTGGAATCTCCATCATGTATTTTGCTCATCAGTGTTTTGGGACACCAAGTCTTGCAAAAACTCTTTCCATGTGACTTCGGCAAGAATCACTCCTTGACGTTTTTAATGCTAAAAGGTTTTAGCATTTTGTCAATATGTATCTTTGCTCAGCCCCATTAGGTAAATCTATCTCCATAGATCATCATGCCTAATATAAAGGCTATTTAGCCCAAGCACTTCATCGAAAAACTATTTTCAAATGAAGTCCTAATTCGTGTCAAGAAATTTATTTCCAATTAACAATGTGTCAAGCACACAACATTTTCTAGAAATTTTATTATGCTCCCACTTACTTTCTTGAATCATAAGCATCTTCGTTACCCATTGATGAAGTCAAACCCCTTTGACTATTTCATCAAAACACGAAGATTCCAACTCCATTTTGCTCTCTTCTGTCCATTGCTGGAACTCTGAAGTTTGCATACTTACTAGCATCCTCTGGACTGACAAAATACCTTGGACTGTAACACATGCAAGTCCTTGGTTTCATTTCCATCAGATGGAAATCCTATTGTCATCCATGTTTCATATCTCATGATTGAAATATGTATCAATTGCTAGTTCAACCCGAACCGACTTTAAGCATCGCTACGATGAAACAACCTCATCGTAGTCAACTCCTTGAACTTGTTATTGTAACAAGTCGAGCTTTATGGATAAAACATTTTTTATCCATATCAGTTTTAAGTTCCATAAATATTCGTTAGACTCTAAGTCTTCCGAAAGGTGTATCAAGGTTTTAATCTTGAATCACTTATATGGAAGCTAACTCGAGTTGTATTGGTATTTAGCCAATTCCGGAGTCAGGGCCCATCAACGCTTCCTTGTGTATCGTAGGTATATTGTTGTCTAACAACAATATCTCGTTTGCGCACCTGAGAGGTTTGCACGAGCCTTGCCTACGTGGTTCAGCTGCAAGTTCGACCGAAGTCCATACATTTTATTGTAGAGACTTCCGTATCAGTCGTAGTAGGAAACTCTGGAATTACTTCCAAGGTCTCTTTCCTTTGATCTGATGACGAAGATACTGTTATCTTGTCGAGTTGCATTGTTCTCCCACTCACCTTTTTGAAAGAACCATTTTCTTCAAAAAGCATACCGTTCTTTGTGGCAAACCTATTTGCCTCGGTATAGTGAGGGAGGAAAACCCAATTACTTGGGATAACCTACAAAGTAGCACTTGTCTGATTTGGAATAGGTTTGTAACCTTTTACACAAGCCCCATATTCCAAATGTTAAGAAAAGATATAACATGGTTGGGCGTACCATTCCATGTCGTCATTTCAACAGACCCGATGGAGCTCTTTTCAGTGTAAAAAGCCGCAGTCTCTAAAGCATCACTTTAAAAGGGATAATGGCAAATTTATTTATGTCATCTTTGATCTTACCATGTCATAAATGGTTTGATTACATCTTCATGGACTTTCCACTTGTAGTGGTGTTCCGGGAGGTGCAAGCTATGAAACCCCTTTCACAACTCATCAGACATTCGCTAAACCTGTAACTCAAATATTCCTTTCTGCAATCGAATTGTAGAAACATAATTTTCTTGTTAGAATAATTTCTTCTTCATTTTGAAAACCTTTCGAATGATTTCAAAAGATCCAGACTTATGTCTCATCAAGTAAATATCCATATATCTACTCGAGTCATTTTTGAAGATAGATAAATCCACTGTTTGCAACATTATTTATCGGACTACATACATCAAAATGTATGATCACCAATAAGTTCTTTGCTCGTTCCTTATGGCCTGTGAACGGTATTTCAGTCACTTCACTTTTCGGAGGAAAGTTGCAAGTGTCAGATTATTCAAAATCAAACGACTTCAAAATCCATCATAATGGAATTTTCCATGCGGGTTTCTCCAATGTGACCAAATGCAGTGCCACACATGTGTGGTATTCTTTTAGTCTTGCGACTTTTAGCGTCAGTGTAATGGATGTATCATATTACTATCAATACTCATAACATACATCCCATCTTTGATGGAAGTATGGCCCTTCATGTTATTCATAATACTGAACAACAATTGTTTTTTGTCTGAACAACCCTCTTGCATCAAACATTGCGCAATGGGCTAGAGTGTATGAAACTCTAAAATGAATTATGAAAGTAAACCCAGAGGTAATATATTATTATCAACATTCATAACATACATCTCATTCATAATGAAAGTATGGCCCTTATGTTATTCATAACACCGAACATCAAAAGTTCTCTTATGAACAACCTTCTTGCAAGATACCTTATGCAATGGGCTAGAGTTTGTAAAACTCTAAATGAATTATGAAAATAAATACAGACGGTAATACACCGATGGAAGGTATAGTAACATTTACTATGTTCCCTATGTATACCTAAACCTCATTCCTGACTAGTCTTTCAGGCCATAGTAGTTCTTACATCGAGTTGCAACAGAATGCAATCGAGCGGGTATCTTTTTGATTAACTCACAATACCCAAGAATCAGTGATTAACAATTTAATCATAATTCCCAAGAACTATATCTTTGACCAGCCTTCTATACATCAAAAACTTGTATGACATTCATACATGAGCTGGATATTCCAGTCTTCTTTCTTTTGCCTTTATACTTCTAACAGTTTAACTTTCAGTATTTCTCCTACTCTCAGAAGAAGCACTCAACTTAAGAGTGGCGTTAGCCCCGGACTTCCTAGGTGTGTTATCACACTAACACCCTTCGGACACTTCCTTTCTCTTTAAGTTGTTGTTTTATTCACCTTTTATCATATGACAGGCGTTCTTCTGGATCCCTCTCTTATCAGTCTAATGTATAGTAAACTTCTTTACTAATAGTTTGCAAACAAACATTGCTTTGGATATCTCATATCTTTTAGCCTTTGTCTGTCTCTGAAAAATGATTTTCAGATTCCATGAATATCACATAACTATCCAAACTTTCGAAGTTCGGGTCTCATGGAAGCAAACATATTGCACTTGACTGAAACGGAATTCTAGCTTTTGGATCGAAGGACGAGAGTCACCTGATCCATAGCATAAGCGAGAGAATACCAAAAGTATGCGATAGGACAAAGTCCTTCTCGTCACTCTTGAGGACAATCCTCACATTACGTTACCAACCATAAAGTTTTAACCAGATATTTAACAGCTATTCAATTTTAAATAGGGAAGGTGGAAATGCGAGCCATAATTCTACAACTATTAAGCAAACCACACTTAGACAGTGTTCATAATTAATTGCACTGAGAATTAAACAAGTTAATTCAACAGTGCGCTCCCACTCAAATCAATATCTCTCATAATTGATTGTGAGTGATTCAAGATCCGCATATCAATTCAACGCCATTGACGGGTTCATCACTGATGACGTGAATTTCAATCGGTAGGCCAACTTGCCAATCACATCTCTATGTGACTCTTGTCCATCTTTCGATGCGTGTGTTCCGAGCTCAGGACTGTCCTGCCTGAACGTCAAGACAACCAAGTGATCACGCAGTGAGGTCTGACCTTCACCCGCCTTACACCTCTCTAATCGTTCGTGCTCATGTGTACATGGCGCACCCCGAAAAGATACGTGTTGTAGACGGTGCTACACTTGGGAGAACACTAACTACTTGATAATTTTGTGAGAGATCACCCTAATAAAAGCGACTACCGCGCAATCAAGAAGGGTGCATCATAAGGGATAAACATCTCAGGCAATTCATAATAGCATGATATGGTATAGCCCTTTCTGACGGAGAAGTCTATCATTTCTTCGTCTCCGGCATTCACGTCGGTGTTCACCTTCGCGAAGATTGCCACCACCTTGTCGATGCACCAGATAATATTGCTATCTCTATAGCTAATAAAATAATGCATTACAACAAGGTTGACACGCAGGTCATTAAAGTGCAATCATATGGCTCCAGCCATCATGCCGAATCATGACACGCAGGTCATGTTAATAAATTTACATTATATAGTCATCTCATACATAATCAAATTATTATGAGCACTGCTATACCACATCACATGCACATGCAAACCATCCTACAAAACCAAGTTAGACGCCTCTAATTGGTTCATGCAAAAACTTGTTTTTCGTGGCTTCTAAGGTTTCGAAACAAACCGAAGCTACCAACGTCCATCATCAAGTATGATAATTCAAGTCGCTAGATTAACTTTCCAGGGTGTATGAAAACCCGAGATAAAAAAATCTCGAGCCCCATACTGAACTTCGTCATACGCATGACCCCCGTGCAGATCATATCTGCATTGCCCTTTCGTCTGCGAAATTTCATCTTTCTTTTTAACTACGATGGAATTCAATGAACTGTTAGCACTTCTTTGATCAATCAGGATCACGGATTGCCAGAACATTGAAACTCCACCATACTGTTATCAAGATCAGAAATATGCAAATTCTAGGGAAGCAACAAGAACATCGAGTAACAGATTTCATCTGCTACCCGCACAAATAATTTTTAGTAATAGAACTCATCTACTACCTAATTATATTGTGCAACACCCATACATCTCCATGTATTCTAGATCGCAACCTGCATCTACGCATAGCACGGCTCATGATGCCACTGTAGGGTAACGCAGCAGAAAACAAAAAATTTCCGACCTACGCACCAGCCCAGGACCACTATGGAGACTGCATACAAGGTTTGATCATTTTCGTTACCGACTCGTAGCTCAGCGGAAGTAGAGTCGATGACGATCGGCGGTGCAGATCCCCGCAGCTAGGATTTACAACCTCCCAACCGCGAGGATGTATACCCTCATCCGCCACTCGGACAGCCCTCCGGGAGGTGGTCGGACAGTCCCCCGGACGGTGTCGCGGACAGCCCTTCGGGAGGACCTTCGAAACTCGGACGGTCACTCGGACAGCCCTACGGGAGGCACTCTCGAACAGCCCCTCGGGCACTAAGATCGAAACTACGACCTCTCTACAGAGTTGCACACATACGGTGTCATCTATCCGGCAGGGCTTCGCCGTCCAGAACTAGTTCCCACCGGAACCCAGACAGCCTTTCGGCTCTACGAAACTATTTCGCGGGGAGGGAGAGAAGAAGCCAGATCATTGCAATGGCATGTATATGTGAGAAAGAGTGAGTCTTTAGGCAGCCCCCTCCACCCCTATTTATAGGCCAAGCCCAAGGGTGGCTTCTCCAAGAAGCCAAGGGGAAAAATACCAAAGGACCCTCAAGGTGGCTTCTCCAAGAAGCCACCCAAAAAGCACTTTCACTATTCACGACGACATTTTTCAGCGTCCGTTCGAACTGAAAATATTTATGTGGGCTTAGAACATTTCCAGTACCCACTAAAATAATTTTCAACGCATTCTGGAACAATTCCAGATTAGTGATTTTCATCTGCGAAAAGCATCTGAAGTGGTTCCGGCAGCTCCGGAACATTTCCGGTTTTTCTTCCAGAAAATTCCCAAAAGTTTCCAGAATGATTCTGGCACCCTTCAAGAATTATCGGGCATGTGCCAAAACCAATTTGACTTTATGGTATCCTCTGAAACAACTTTTCAGTTTCACCGGAACTCATCCGGTGACCTCTCTCTGCGGAACTTTTGCGATGTCCGAAACTTTTTCGGTGTCCGAAACTTTTTCGGTGATTTTCTCTAAGACTCCCTGTCTAGTATTCAGCAGATAGATGACCCTTAAGCATGTGACCCTATAGGTTCGGTGAAGTATAGACATGACACGGAACCCTTTCCGATCAATGATCAACATCGGAGCCGTGGACACCCATATTGACCCCTATACCCACACGAATGAATATTCGAGTGAACCTCCAGTTGCCGTGTGCTATTCCTGTTGCTTCGCGATATGTTACAAATACCCGAGGTGAGACATGTTGGCATTCCCGTGGATCAACAACTTGTCCACTATGCTAGTTACCTCGTAACCGGTATTGTTCTCTTTTCTCGTTACCGTGTTCCGGCATCCCCGTGATCAAATCACAAAGTGTCTGGCCAGACGATGATGGATACCGTAACACCGAGAGGGCCCAGAGATATCTCTCCATCGTCGGAGGAGCATATCCCAGTATTGAGCTATCAAGTTATTTGACATACTTTTCCATGAACCCGTAAGCCGCCGTAATAGCCACCCATTTACGGATGACGTTTAACAAACCCCAAAGTTCATGAAGCAAGCATGAAGAAACTCGATACTCTCATGGTCTAAGGAATCATGCAAACGTTAACTATCTCTGTGTTATTAACCATTAACTTGTGATGAATGTATCTCATAGCACAACATCAATCGGGTCGATTCAACACAAATGTTCTTCTAACATTAGTGCCCTCAAAATTGCTGGCATAGACATGCCCATGATCAGGAAAACAGGACCATCATGCAACACTTGAGCTAGTCTTAGAGGCTAGACTAGGAATACATTTTACCGTTTATTATTCCACACGTGCATATGAGTCTTCCTCCGAGCCTCGTGGTTATTGCAGACTCGAGAACCATAGCAGTTATAGCATGGAACATAAACATAATAATGAGCATGGAGATAAAAAATAACTTTTATTATTGCCTCTAGGGCATATCTCCTACAGACTCCCACTTGCACTAGAGTCAATAATCGAGTTAATGCTAATGCACTTTACACCTGTGGCACACCGGTGTAAATATGCTTCGCTTGTGGTATAGCCTGATGTCCAACGGATCTGACGACTTCAGCTCCGTGTGTATCTTTGCATATCCTCGCGTTTTCACGCTTTCACAAAATTCATATTTTGTGTGGACTTGGTTTTGTATGTATGTGAATCACAGGTCGAACCTGGATTCCTCAGACTGAGTCATGGAGCAACTACCTGCAGTAGTGCCCCATTGACAAAAGCCATCTTGGAACCATACTAAGTTCATGAATGAACTATATGATTCAACATCTTCTTTGTCGCTTTTCAAAGCGGCAACATACTTCGCCTCTGTTATAGAATTCGCCACAGTAACTTGTTTGGAACATTTTCCAACTAATTGTGCCACCATATTGTGTGTTACACAAAACCCTCAATTTAAATCGAAAATCGCTTGGAGCATGGATGAAGACTGTATCGATGTAACCTTTTACAACGAACTCTTCATGATCTCCGCTTGCGAGAAAACATGTCATCGGTGCTACTATAGTACTCAATGACCCTTTTTCACTGTTGTCCCATGATCAGAACTTTTGATCACTTTGGTATCTATACTCACAACAACTTTGGGAGTATTGGACATATCTGGTTGTTTTTACATACCATGGAATACATGATTAATCCAAACACAAGAGTGTGTGGAATCTCCATCATGTATTTTGCTCATCAGTGTTTTGGGACACCAAGTCTTGCAAAAACTCTTTCCATGTGACTTCGGCAAGAATCACTCCTTGACGTTTTTAATGCTAAAAGGTTTTAGCATTTTGTCAATATGTATCTTTGCTCAGCCCCATTAGGTAAATCTATCTCATAGATCATCATGCCTAATATAAAGGCTATTTAGCCCAAGCACTTCATCGAAAAACTATTTTCAAATGAAGTCCTAATTCGTGTCAAGAAATTTATTTCCAATTAACAATGTGTCAAGCACACAACATTTTCTAGAAATTTTATTATGCTCCCACTTACTTTCTTGAATCATAAGCATCTTCGTTACCCATTGATGAAGTCAAACCCCTTTGACTATTTCATCAAAACACGAAGATTCCAACTCCATTTTGCTCTCTTCTGTCCATTGCTGGAACTCTGAAGTTTGCATACTTACTAGCATCCTCTGGACTGACAAAATACCTTGGCTAGTCTTTCAGGCCATAGTAACATTTACTATGTTCCCTATGTATACCTAAACCTCATTCCTGGCTAGTCTTTCAGGCCATAGTAGTTCTTACATCGAGTTGCAACAGAATGCAATCGAGCGGGTATCTTTTTGATTAACTCACAATACCCAAGAATCAGTGATTAACAATTTAATCATAATTCCCAAGAACTATATCTTTGACCAGCCTTCTATACATCAAAAACTTGTATGACATTCATACATGAGCTGGATATTCCAGTCTTCTTTCTTTTGCCTTTATACTTCTAACAGTTTAACTTTCAGTATTTCTCCTACTCTCAGAAGAAGCACTCAACTTAAGAGTGGCGTTAGCCCCGGACTTCCTAGGTGTGTTATCACACTAACACCCTTCGGACACTTCCTTTCTCTTTAAGTTGTTGTTTTATTCACCTTTTATCATATGACAGGCGTTCTTCTGGATCCCTCTCTTATCAGTCTAATGTATAGTAAACTTCTTTACTAATAGTTTGCAAACAAACATTGCTTTGGATATCTCATATCTTTTAGCCTTTGTCTGTCTCTGAAAAATGATTTTCAGATTCCATGAATAGCCACCCATTTACGGATGACGTTTAACAAACCCCAAAGTTCATGAAGCAAGCATGAAGAAACTCGATACTCTCATGGTCTAAGGAATCATGCAAACATTAACCATCTTTGTGTTATTAACCATTAACTTGTGACGAATGTATCTCATAGCATAACATCAATCGGGTCGATTCAACACAAATGTTCTTCTAACATTAGTGCCCTCAAAATTGCTGGCATAGACATACCCATGATCAGGAAAACAGGACCATCATGCAACACTTGAGCTAGTCTTAGAGGCTAGACTAGGAATACATTTTACCGTTTATTATTCCACACGTGCATATGAGTCTTCCTCCGAGCCTCGTGGTTATTGCAGACTCGAGAACCATAGCAGTTATAGCATGGAACATAAACATAATAATGAGCATGGAGATAAAAAATAACTTTTATTATTGCCTCTAGGGCATATCTCCTACAGCCCCCTCCCCCCCTCGAACCCTAGCTTGCCGCCGCCGGCGGCGCCGCCGCCGCCAACCCCTGCCGGTCTGCCCATTCCTCCTAGCTTAGATAATAAAGTTCAGGTTACCCAGTGATTCCCATACCGTCACCCCACTCCCTTGAGTTTTTAGATGAGGCCTGCGGTGTCCCTCCCTGCCAGATCCACATCCCCTGCTCCAGAATGTCGCAGCCTAAGCTCGACCACGTATCCCGGGGAGCCCGACGAGCGTTCGACCAAGAAGAGGTTTATCATGGCCTCTCCGGCGGACGTTGGCAAGGTGGCCGCCGTTCGCCCCGACCTGTCGATCCCAGAGCAACACATCACCGCGGAAGCCGGCGAAGACGTTGACTACGTTGCCATGCCGAAGGCTTCATGTCAGCGGTCTAGCGTATTACTGTATCTCAGGAAAGCTGGCTACGACATCAAGCTCGTCAACAGCGACGGCTTCACGCGGGCCATGTCACAGGTTAAGTGGTCCATCCCCAACCCCTCTGGTTCAACTGCCATCGATCTCTTCGACGGCCCTGCCGCTGATCCCCTCCGCCAAGCGGTCAAGGATTTGCGATCCTTGTACGCCATCGAGCCCATTTTTTCATTTCTGAAGGACACGTTCTACGGCGGCGGCTTGGGATCCTCAATTACCAAGTCAGATCTCATCGACCACGACCACGACCACGAGGAGGGCACCCACAAAGGTTCTTCCAAGGTGAAACAGCCCATCTGTGACATCAGAGAGCGCACCATGGGTCTGTGCTCTTCCAACTGGAAGGATCCCGTCCATGACATGTGAGGCAACATCCTATCAGTAAATCTTACCTTTTCTAGCTTGCCAACCCATACCCTTTGTTGTAGTAGCATTTGCCGTGCGGTGCTTTAACTGTGCCGTGTTTAATTATTTCAGTCATGCAAAAATGTATTGTTCAATAGGGCTATGTGATGTTTAAGTATGAATTGTCCACTTCCGTTTCACGAATGGCTATATTTGGTTGTTTATAGTGAGTAGATGCCTTGTTTATCTGTATTTGGTTGTTAGGTTGGTTGCAGTAAGCATTTTTTCAGTTATCGAGCAGATGCCTTGTTTATATGTATTTGGTTCTTAGGTTGGTTGCAGTGAGCATTTGTCCAGTTATCAAGCAGATGCCTTGTTTATCTGTATTTGCTTGTTAGGTTGGTTGCAGTGAGCATTTGTCCAGTTTTCAAGCAGATGCCTTGTTTATCTGTATTTGCTTGTTAGGTTGGTTGCAGTGAGCATTTGTCCAATTTTCAAGCATATGCCATGTTTATCTGTATTTGCTTGTTAGGTTGGTTGCAGTGAGACTCTGTCCAGTTTTCAATGGCTATATTTGGTTGTTATACTGATCATTTATGCCTTGTTTATTTCAGTCATTCATAATGTGATGTTCATTATGTGCAAGTCGGAACTGTGCCGCTCGACTGCATCAATACTAGTTTGAACGGCTATATTTGGTTCCAGTTATGCCTGGTGTAGTTAACACATGCCCTTTATTTCAGTTTTACACATTTATCCAGTGTGATGTTTAAGCATTACCTACGTTCTATTCATTTTCAACAATAACAGTTTGAATTGCAATATTTGATGGATGTTAAGCCTGTTGTCGGTAACATTGCCTTCCATTTTATATTTGCTTTAATAGCATGCTGAAACCAACACATTCAAGATATCATTTGGAGATGATGTTGTTCATCTTTGCTATATTTGTTTGATGTTAAGGTTGTTGTACTTATCATGCCTTTCCACTACTTATGCAGGACAACAATGGGAGTGGCCACCATTTTCCGCGAGGTTAGTTTCATCCCTCGGCTTGTACTCCCCCTGTCGTTCCATAATGTAGTGCATATAGATCCAGGCCTGGACACTTGTTAGCTTCTAATATTGACTTGTTGCTTGTAGGTACATATGCCCTTGGCAAGGATCCACGCATCAACCCTTTTTGGGTATGGGGCAATGAGATATTCATGAACAAGCATCAAGTGAGGAAACTGATAAGGATTATTAGCAAAAAGATACGAATGGTGGCAAGAAAATTATTTGTTTATGCTCTATCCAACACAACAGTGAGCTGTAGGATGGTAACTACAAACTCTGCAGCCTTCTCTTTTTACTGCCCATAATGAGTTGTTAGACAACAATGTCTGAATCTTTTTCCTTCGTAGTGGTTCCCAAAGCAGTTCACTCAAGATTACCTCGCAAAGTACATGATTGGTGGACACGCAATGAAGGTTAAAGTATTTCATCCAGACTACAATGAGCATCGAGAAGTCCTAATGAAGACAGTGAAGGATGGACGGGCAGCCATCACTAGGGGTTGGCCTAGAGTCGTGCGCACATTACGCATGGAGGAGGGCACAATATGGGCATTCCGCTACACCTTTTCCAGCAACCAGAATGTCTTTCGCCTCTCTCTTTACAGTCTTTAGTACAACTGTGGTTCATCATTCTTTACTTGGTGCTTCTGTAGTTCTTCAGTATATGTACCTGTGCATCAAATTATGCATTCGTGGTTGAACCTATATTTGTAATAAACATGGTTGGATATGAAATAAGTGATTGCCTACTTTCAAATTCAAAACATGTGATTTTTTAATTAGGGATTAATTAGGGATTACACTGCACACGGTTTGCGAAAGCGAAACGTCTATGATAGACGTGGAGATCAGACACGTTTCTACGATCCACTACGTGTGCGATCAATCTCTACTGCACACACGATTAGCCAAGAAACACCGTGTGCGATTAACAACAGCATCGCACACAGTTCTTTCTTAATAAATGTTTGCGATAGTCAACTTATCACACACGCTTCGCAATTATGGACTGTTTGTGATGTTGTGCGCATCGCAAACGTTTGGTCATAGAAGAACCCGTGCGATAGGTCGATCATCCGACGCGGGTACGATGGATGAATCGTGTGGGATGTATTCAAGCTTCGCATATAGTTTTATAGCGACAATTGTGTGCGCTCTTACATCGAATCGGACACAGTCGAGGAAAAGTAAATGTGTGTGATTGTCTACTTCTATAATCGTGAACGTAGCACCACAGAATACCGACTGCGATGGCAATGCGAGCACAAACGAGTAGGGAGTACTGTATATGCATCAAGGCTCCCTATCCCCGATGGTTTCTAGGTCGTGTGGGAAGGAGCCCCCTATCGCAGTCACTCACTTGGCGATGGTCCAGAACGCCGTCGCGGAAAGGGGTTAAAAACCGTTTGTATAGCACCTCGATGTACCAGTTATTTTCCCGAATTCTAAGCTGCAAGCATTGTTAGTACAACCGAAGATAATATCATCCACATAGATTTGACAAACGAATAAATCATTGTCAACAGCACAAGTGAAAAGTGTGGGATCTGTGGATCCTGGCTTGAACCCTTTGTCGAGCAAAAACTTCTTCAGGGTGTCATACCATGCTCGAGGGGCTTGCTTTAGCCCATATAAAGCTTTCTTCAACCTGAAAACTTTGTTAGGAAACTCAAGGTGTTCAAAGCCAGGTGGCTGTCTAACATAAACTTCCTCATCAATTTCACCATTGAGGAAAGCACTTTTCACATCCATTTGGTAAAGCAGAATATCATTGTAATTTGCATAAGCGAGAAGAATGCGAATTGCCTCAAGGCATGCAACAGGAGCATATGTTTCACCGAAATCAATACCTTGTACCTGTGTGTACCCTTGAGCAACAAGACATGCTTTGTTTCTCACCACAATGCCATTTTCATCTTGCTTATTGCGAAAAATCCATTTTGTGCCAATGATATTGTGCTTTTTGGGATTCGGTTTGTCAACCAGTTCCCATACATCATTCAATTCGAATTGCACCAACTCCTCTTGCATGGCATTCATCCAATCCGGATCATTCATGGCTTCTTCATATTTGGTAGGTTCTGTCAATGAAACAAAGGAGAAACTTCCATAATAGTTAGCCAAACAAGTGCGAGAACGAGTTGTGGGTTGATAACCTGGATTCTCAATTTCATCGAGAATTAGTGAAGGATCAACTCGATTCGCCACACGAGGATGAGCATTTTCTTCATGATGGTCATTATCATCAGCATCAGTATTTGTGTCATCATTCCCTTCAGGATTGCCATTTTGATTGGCATTTGGATTTTGATTTCCGTTTCCATTCGGAGGAGCATTTGCTTCGGCAGTGGCCCGACGAGTTCTGCTTCGAGTCATAGGAGCATCATCATCAGAGGACTCAGGTACATTTCCTTCAACATGCTTGACGCTCACAATGGCCATTTGCCAAATAGCATCCGATATCAGTGGTTCATTGATAACCCACAAGTATAGGGGATCGCAACAGTTTTTTTAGGGTAGAGTATTCAACCCAAATTTATAGATTCGACACAAGGGGAGCCAAAGAATAGTTGCAAGTATTAGCAGCTGAGTTGTCAATTCAACCACACCTGGAGATTAATTATCTGTAGCAATATGATTAGTAGCACAGTAATATGATAGTTTTGATAGTATTAGTAACAGTAACGGTAACGGTAACAATGATAGCAATAATTTTGTAGCAAGTGTAATAGTAACAGCAGCAGTAGTAACTTAGCAAGAACAATATATGGAAAATTCATAGGCATTGGATCGGTGAATTCGTTGGATGATATTCATCATATAACAGTCATAACCTAGGGCGATACGGCACTAGCTCCAGTTCATAAATATAATGTAGGCATGTATTCCGTAAATAGTCATACGTGCTTATGGAAAGAACTTGCATGACATCTTTTGTCCTACCCTCCCATGGCAACGGGGTCCATAAGGAAACTAAGGGATATAAAGGCCTCCTTTTAACAGAGAACCAGAACAAAGCATTAGCACATAGTGAATACATGAACTCCTCAAACTACGGTCATCACCGAAAAGTATCCCGAATACTGTCACTCCGGGGTTTATGGATCATAACACGTAATAGGTGACTATAACTTGCAAGATCGGATCTAGAACATAGATATAATGGTGATAACATAAACGGTTCATATCTGAATTCATGGCACCCAGGCCCGAAGTGACAACTATTAAGCATGGCAAAGTCATAGCAACATCAATCTCAGAACATAATGGATACTAGGGATCAAGCCCTAACAAAACTAACTCGATTACATGATGAATGTCATCCAACTCCCTCACCGAGCAGCGAGCCTACGAAGGGATTACTCACTCCCGGTGGGGAGCATCATGGAATTGGCGATGGAGAAGGGTTGGTGATGATGAAGATCGAAGATTCCCCTCTTCGGAGACCCAAACGGACTCCAGATCTGGCCTCCCGCTGAAGAACAGGAGATGGCGGCTCCGTCTAGTGAAACGCGATAATCCTTTCTCCCTGATTCTTTTCTCTGAAAATAGGATTTTATAGCGTCGGAGATAGGGTCAGCGGGGCCACTAGGTGGGCACAACCCACCTGGGCGCGCCAGGAGGGGGGGGCGCCCTGGTGGGTTGTGCTCACCAAGGGCCCCCCCTCCGGTGGTTCTTGGTTCCAGTATTTTTCTTTTATTCCATAAAAATTCTCCAAAAAATTTTGTTCCAGTCCGACAACTTTTATTTCTGCACAAAAATAACACCATGGTAGTTCTGCTGAAAACAACATCAGTCCGGGTTAGTTTTATTCAAATCATGCAAATTAGAGTCCAAAACAAGAGTAAAAGCGTTAGAAAAAGTAGATACGACGGAGACGTATCAACTCCCTGATACGTCCATTTTGCATCATGTTTTCCTACTATTATTTATATTGTTTTTACGTATAATAATGCTTTTTGGAGTAATTCTAATGCCTTTTCTCTCATAATATGCAAGGTTCACACAAAGAGGGAGAATACCGGCAGCTGGAATTCTGGACCTGTAAAAGCTACGTCAGGCTACCTATTCTGCACAACTCCAAATGAGCTGAAACTTTACGGAGAATTTTTATGGAATATATAAGAATTATTGGAGCAAATAAGTACCAGAGGGGGCCCACAAGGTGGGCACAACCCACCTGGGCGCGCCAGGGAGCCCAGGCGCGCCCTGGTGGGTTGTGCCCTCCTCGGCCCACCTCTGGTGCCCCTCTTCTGGTATATAAGTCATTTTGACCTAGAAAAAAGAAAGAGAGGACTTTTGGGATGAAGTGCCACTGTCTCGAGGTGGAACTTGGGCAGGAGCACTTTTGCCCTCCGGCGGAGCGATTCCGCTGGGGGAACTTCCCTCCCGGAGGGGGAAATCATCGTCATCATCATCACCAACAACTCTCCCATCTTGGGGAGGGAAATCTCCATCAACATCTTCAACAGCACCATCTCCTCTCAAACCCTAGTTCATCTCTTGTGTTCAATCTTTGTATCGGAACCTTAGATTGGTGCTTGTGGATGACTAGTAGTGTTGATTACATCTTGTAGTTGATTACTATATGGTTTATTTGGTGGAAGATTATATGTTCAGATCCATTATGCTATTTAATACCCCTCTGATCTTGAGCATGATTAACATTTGTGAGTAGTTACTTTTGTTCTTGAGGTCATGGGAGAAATCTTGTTGCAAGTAATCATGTGAACTTGATATGTGTTCGATATTTTGATGGTATGTATGTTGTGATTCCCTTAGTGGTGTCATGTGAACGTCGACTACATGACACTTCACCATATTTGGGCCTAAGGGAATGCATTGTGGAGTAGTTATTAGATGATGGGTTGCGAGAGTGACAGAAGCTTAAACTCTAGTTGATGCGCTATTCCATAAGGGACCGATTTGGATCCAAAAGTTTAATGCTATGGTTAGATTTATTCTTAATACTTTTCTCGTAGTTGCGGATGCTTGCGAGGGGGTTAATCATAAGTAGGAGGCTTGTTCAAGTAAGAACAACACCTAAGCACTGGTCCACCCACATATCAAATTATCAAAGTAGTGAACACAAATCAAACCAACATGATGAAAGTGACTAGATGAAATTCCCGTGTACCCTCAAGAACGATTTGCTTATCATAAGAGACCGTTTTGGCTTGTCCTTTGCCTCAAAAGGATTGGGCTACCTTGCTGCACTTTTGTTACCATTATCGATACTTGCTCGTTTCAAATTATCTTGCTATCAAACTACTCGTTACTTATAATTTCAGTGCTTGCAGAGAATACCTTGCTGAAAACTACTTGTCATTTCCTTCTGCTCCTCGTTGGGTTCGACACTCTTACTTATCGAAAGGACTACGATTGATCCCCTATACTTCTGGGTCATCAAGGCTCTTTTCTGGCGCCGTTGCCGGGGAGTGAAGCGCTCTTGGTAAGTGGAAATCGGTAAGGAAAAATTATTACTACGTGCTGAAATTTATTGTCACTTGTTACTATGGAGAACAATCCTTTGAGGGGTTTGTTCGGGGTATCTTCACCCGGGCCCAAAGTGACAAGCATTAAGCATGGCAAAGTCATAGCAACATCAATCTCAGAACATAATGGATACTAGGGATCAAGCCCTAACAAAACTAACTCAATTACATGATGAATGTCGTCCAACTCCCTCACCGACTAGCGAGCCTATGAAGGGATTACTCACTCTCGGTGGGGAGCATCATGGAATTGGCGATGGAGAAGGGTTGGTGATGACGAAGATCGAAGACTCCCCTCTCCGGAGCCCCAAACGGACTCCAGATCTGGCCTCCCGATGAAGAACAGGAGGTGGCGGCGGCTCCGTCTCGTGAAACACGATAATTCTTTCTCCCTGATTTTTTTCTCTGAAAATAGGATTTTATAGCGTCAGAGATAGGGTCAGCGGGGGCACCAGGTGGGCACAACCCACCTGGGCGTGCCAGGAGCGGGGGGGGGGGGGGGGGGGGGGCGCCCTGGTGGGTTGTGCTCACCCAGGGGCCCCCCCTCCGTGGTTCTTGGCTCCAGTATTTTTCTTTTATTCCATAAAAATTGTCCAAAAAGTTTCGTTCCATTCCGAGAACTTTTATTTCTGCACAAAAACAACACCATGGTAGTTCTACTGAAAACAACGTCAGTCCGGGTTAGTTTCATTCAAATCACGCAAATTAGAGTAAAAAACATGAGTAAAAGCGTTAGGAAAAGTAGATACGACGGAGATGTATCATTCATCTATCACATTTGGCAGGTGCTCCTTTTGAGAGCCGTTAGATTCATCAAACCGCACATTTACTATTTCCATAACTTTCATGTGGTGAGAGTTATAGACACGATATGTATGCGAGTTTGAGCCATAACCAAGAAGAAAGCCTTCATGTGCCTTAGGTGCAAACTTGGAGGAATGATTCATATCAAGAATGTAACAAGGTGCACCAAAAACACTTAGATAAGAAACATTTGGTTTCTTGCCAGTGATAAGCTCATATGAAGTTTTCTTAAGGAACTTGTGAAGATAAACACAATTGATAACATGACAAGCAGTGTTAATAGCACCAGCCCAGAAGCGAATGGGAGTTTTGCACTCACTGAGCATAGTTCTTGCCATTTCAATGAGAGTTCTGTTCTTTCGTTCAACAACTCCATTATGTTGGGGAGTGTATGCAGCATAGAACTCATGAGTGATACCATGATCATCGAGAAATTCAGCAATGTGAGTATTTTTGAACTCAGTTCCATTGTCACTTCTGACATGCTTAATTCGCACATCATATTCATTCTGGGCCTTCTTAGCGAAGCTTTTGAAGATATCTTGAGTACAAGTCTTGTCTTCGAGAAAGAATACCCAGGTGTATCGAGAGAAATCATCAACAATAACCAGACCATAGTGACTGCCACCGAAGCTTGCATAGTTTTGAGGACCGAATAAATTCATATGAAGAATTTCCAGTGGTCTTGTTGTGGTCATAACTGTCTTGGATGAATGATGCTTCTTAGCCAATTTACTAGCCTCACAGGCAGCACAGAGATGATTCTTGTCGAATTTTACATCAGATGATTTTTCTTCTCCAGAGTCTGCAAATTTCTCATACCTGCATGACCAAGTCTACGGTGCCACAGCCAACCTTCAGTTGCTTTTGCAAGCAAACAAGTTTGGACTGAGGGACCCTTAGAGAAATCCACAATATAAAGATCACCCTTTCTAATTCCCTCAAAGACGAAGGAATTGTCAGAGGCCATGAAGACAATTCATTTGGTGATAGCGAATAAGACTAGCATGCCTAAATCACATAGCTTGCCAACTGACATAAGATTGAATCCAAGGGATTGAACAAGTAGCACATCATCAATAGATTTGTCCTTGGATATAGCAATTTTACCTAGCCCAATTACCTTTCCTTTGTTGTTGTCGCCAAAAGTGATATACTACAGAGGAGAAGCAATTAAGTTGGGGTCAACAAACAACGACTTATTTTCGGTCATATGACTAGTGCATCCACTGTCCATAATCCATTCAGTGCACCTGGAGAGATTGTCCTGCAGAAGAATTAGGCTTTCTTAACCACCCACATCTTTGCAGGTGGCTTCGAAACAAATGAACGAATAGCATATGATTTCTTTCGATAAGCATAGTTGTTACTCGATGAGGAGCGAGCATAATTGAAAGAGTAAGCATTAAAATTCTTTCCAGACGCATGAGCATAGTGATTGTATCCAGTATGTATATACTCATTTTGTCGAATTCTTTGTGCCTGCATGGCCAGTCGGGCAGAAACAGGCAAAGCATCAACAGTTTTCTTTGGCACCCAAATAGCTTTCTTAGGGGGGCCATTTCTATTGTTTGGTCCAACATAGCGAGCAACAGTCTCACCATGTTGATTCTTGAACAACTTATAGTTGTCCAGGGAATCATCGTCAGGATATTCAGGAATAGGAGAGTTGTATCCCGAAAGTAATGTGGAATCGAGCGTTTTGCTCTTTGCAGGAACCCACACAGTTTGAGGATATTGATGTGGTTCCCAGTAAGAACCATCTTCATTCAGTTTCCTTTTGAAACCGATACCTTCCTTTTTGGGATTTTTGTGAAGGATAGATTTCTTCAAAACATCACATAGGATTTGATGCCCTTTGAGAGATTTGAACATTCCTGTCTGAAGAAGATCCTTTAACCTAGCATTTTCATCAGAAACAGAACCATTTTCCTCGATAGAGGGGTTAGCCTTCACAGATGATTCAGCATTTGATTCAGCATTAGTTCGTTCAAGGCATTTTAAACATGGTGGCTCAAACACTGCAGGTTTCTCTTTAAGTTGTAGGGTGAGAAGAGAATTTTCTCTCATCAAATCCTCATGAGCCTCTTTCAGCGCCTCGAGTTCATGTTTCCTTTTCAGGTAATCATAGGTCAATCTTTCCTGGCCCGCAGAGAGAAAATCATGACGAGTTGAGAGTTCATCCATTCGAGACTTGAGAGTGGAATACTCTTCGGTCAGCGACTGGTTTTTCTCCATCTCCTCAACCAACAACCCTTCAGATTTCCTGAGGGTTTTCTCCATTTTCTCAAGAGAATTTTGTTGAATGTTAGCAATTTTGATCAACTTAGCATGGTCATCCTCATCAGAAGAATATTGATCACTGGAGTGAACCTTATGATGTTTCGAGGATACCTTCTCTTTCAAAGCCTTGGCCATGAAGCAGTGGGCAGGAGATTCGTCGTCGCTTGATGGACTCCCAAAGAAGTTTGTCATAGCAGAGGAGGCACATGCTATGCCTGCCATGCCAGAGTCGGAATCTTCATCGGATTCTTCTTCTTCTTCAGAACCTGAAGATTCTTCTTCATCAGAATCCATTTCCTTGCCGATGTATGCCTTGGCCTTGCGAGAGGTATGCTTGCGGTTGGAGGACTTGGAAGGATTTCTTGACGAGGGTCTTGACGTGGAGTTGTCCTTCTTCTAGAAGAATTTCTTTGTTTTCTTCTCATCATCGGAGTCGTAGTTCTTGCTCTTTCTTTTCCCTCGATAGTTGCCCGAATCATATCTCCCACTAGCAGGGATTTCAGCTTCCCAGAGAGGGCAGTCCGAAATGAAGTGTCTAGGCTTTTTGCACTTGAAACAGGTGTATTCCGCGGCAGGTTTTGAAGATTTTGAACCCCCAGAGTTGCTTGAACTTCTTTTCTGGAACTGGCTCGTCTTGTGGAAACATTGGAATCGTTTCGTGATCAGTGCGAGATCTTTGCTGAGTCATTCTGGATCATCTGAATCTTCTTCGGCATTTCCGTCTGAGGAGGAATCAGCCATAGCTTTGAGAGCATGATTTTTGCGTTGAGTTGAGCCATACAGATCTCTTTTCTCTTCTTCTTGTTCCTCGTGAGTGTTCAGTCTTTCCATGACATCAGCAGAGTTGAGGCTTTTGAAATCAGGACGCTCTCGAATCATCAGAACAAGCGTGTCAAATGAACTATCAAGAGATCGAAGCAGTTTCTTCACAACTTCATGGTCAGTGATGTCTTTGGCACCGAGTCCTTGAAGTTCATTTGCTATGTCACTGAGGTAATCAAAGGTTTGCTGATAGCTTTCATTTCCAATGCGCTTGAAGCGATTGAACTTCGCCCAAAGAGTATCAATTCGAGCTTCTTTCTGAGTTGAAACTCCTTCATTGATCTTTTCGAGGACATCCCACAGCTCCTTTGCAGTTTCACACTGGTGATACCGAAGGAATTGTGCTCGAGAGAGATGGCCACCAATTTCATCTTTGGCTTGAGCATCTAGTTGAATGAGCTTCTTTTCTTCATCGGTAGGAGCTTGAGGAATAACAACTATGAACCCGATATGCACCACGTTCCACATATCATCATCTATTGCTCGAAGACGGATCTTCATCTTCTCCTTCGAGAAGGGATAGTCCGTCCCATCGAATATGGGAATCTTGAGATGCGACTTGTAGTTCACTGAAGACATACTTAAACTCCAAAGTCGTTAGACTAAAATGAGCAGAGTCAAGGAATACCTTGCTCTGATACCAATTGTAGGAACGATGTATGTCTACTAGAGGGGGGGTGAATGGGAGTTTTAAATTTTCTTCCAAAAACTTAAATATCTCAAAACCCAGCAACAAAATGAATGAAAAACAAACTACGGTGAACTAAAATAGGGTGCCGAACGATAGCTAAGACATGCATCGAAGTAAATCATACGAATGAAAACACATCGAAATTAAACATGAGTGATAGAGATAACCGATGATGCTCGATGGCGACAAGGAATTTGTTCGACCAGTTCATCCTTCTGCACAAGGACTATGTCTGGTTGGAGGGGCTGTGACTTAACACGGAAGATAAACTCTCTTCACCCTATTCTCCTCGACAATCAATTCGTCAACCGATGTCGATCACTCGTGGTAGATACTCGAAGGCGATCTCCGAACCTTTACAGACTTCTTCTTCGAGAACCACAATCACTCTTGGTCTCTGAAGAAATTGACACCTAACCGTCTAGAGAGTTTGCAGCTCTCAAGAGTAATAGGCGGAGCGTACTAAACTTAGATTCCGGTGATGCTGAACCACTATCTAATTCTTCAGCTCTAGGGTTTTTCTCTCAGTGGATTTTAAACTCAAATCGCTCAGAGAGTGGGTTGCTCAACAAACTTCTCAGAATCAAATGGAGCAGCCACCGGATAAAGCTGGCACAGGGTGGCTATTTATAGCCGCAGCCTTCCCAGATGGGAAATGACCATTTTGGACATGAGGTCCAGCCAATGGCCAACCGACACGTTCACAACGGTCAGATTTTGGAGCAACGGTAACATTACTTGAGGAAGAAGTAATGCTAACTCCTCAGTCCGAGACAAATCTCTCGCAGCGAAGAAGATCACAGTCTCTTGCTGGCAAGTATTTGCTCGGAGCACAAAGAGATTTCTCTCACAGCTTTCATAGGTTTTGGGTTTAGCATCAGAAAATCAGAGCTTCGAACGCTACACCTCTCTTAATAGTACGGTGGTCCTATGACTCAATGAAATAAGAAGAACAACGAAACAAATACTACGTCTTCATTTCATCTTCATTCTTCCTCGAACGCAGTCAAATTCTTCGAACAGGCACCGAACCAATTGCTTAAACTTCAGCAATTTTTAGGGGTCACTCTTGTTAGCTTTATATTCGGTGATAACCTTCACTGCTACGCAGGGAGATTATCTTCGTCGTTTGCATCAAACTCCTCGATACTTCAAGGACCTATTACTCTGTGTGCACTAGCAAACACATAAGTCCCATACTGTTTATGTCACCAAACTCCAAAACATAAGGGGCCTATCATTGCACCAACAAGGAGAATGATGTGATGGACAAGACCCATCCGTTAGCTTAGCATATGATCATTTAGTTTATTGCTACTGCTTTCTTAATGTCAAGTACATGTTCCTTCGACCATGAGATCATGCAACTCTCGGATACTGGAGGAATACCTTGTGTGCTATCAAACGTCACAACGTAACTGGGTGATCATAAAGATGCTCTACAGGTATCTCCGAAGGTGTCTGTTGAGTTGGCGTGAATCAAGATTGGGATTTGTCACTCCGTGTATCGGAGAGGTATCTCTGGGCCCTCTCGGTAATACAGCATCACAAGAAGCTTGCAAGCAAAGTAACTAAGGAGTTAGTTACAAGATGATGTATTACGGAACGAGTAAAGAGACTTGCCGGTAATGAGATTGAACTAGGTATGGAGATACCGACGATCGACTCTCGGGCAAGTAACATACTGACAGACAAAGGGAATTACGTATATTGTCATAAAGGTTCGACCGATAAAGATCTTCGTAGAATATGTAGGAACCAATATGGGCATCCAGGTCCCGCTATTGGTTATTGACCAGAGAGGCGTCTCGGTCATGTCTACATCATTCTCGAACCCGTAGGGTCCGCACGCTTAATGTTCGTTGACGATATAATATTATATGAGTTATGTGAGTTGGTGACCGAATGTTGTTCGGAGTCCCGGATGAGATCATGGACATGATGAGGAGCTTCGGAATGGTCTGGAGGTAAAGATTGATATATAGGATGATACTATTTGGTCTCCAGAAAGGTTTCGGAATGCACCGGAGTTTTATCGGAGTACCGGAAGGGGTTCCGGGAGGCCACGAGGAGTTATTGGGCTTGTTGGGCCAACGAGGGAGAGCACACTAGCCCACATAGGGCTGGCGCGCCCCTCCTCATGGCAGGCAACCCTAGGGATGGAAAGGGAGGAGGGCTAGCCCCTCCCCCCTTCCCCTCCACATGAGAGAAAGGAAAGGGGGGGACCCTCCCCTCCTGCCTTCTCCCCGAGCGCCAAGAAAGGAAGGGGGCGCACCTAGGGCAGGCCACTAGGGCTGGCCGCCGGCCCTTTTGGTGGCGCTCTAGAGCTGCCTCCCCTCCCCCCTCCACCTATATATATGAGAGGAGGGAGAGGGGCAACACACACCATGATTTCCTAGTTGTGTGCGGCACCCCTCTCCCTCTAGTTCATCCTCGGTCATATATTTTCGTAGTGCTCGGCGAAGCCCTGCGCAGATAGTTGCATCACCACCGTCACCATGTTGTCGTGCTACTGGAACTCATCTACTACTTCGCCTGTCTTGCTGGATCAAGAAGGCGAGGACGTCATCGAGCTGAACATGTGCTGAACATGGAGGTGTCGTACGTTCCGTACTTGATCGGGCGGATCGTGAAGGTGTACGACTACATCAACTGCATTGATAAACGCTTCCGCTAAACGGTCTACGAGGGTACATAGACATACTCTCCCCTCTCGTAGCTATGCATCTCCATGGATGGATCTTGCGTGTGCGTAGAATTTTTTTTGTTTTCCATGCAACGTTCCCCAACAGTGGCATCAAAGCCAGGTCTATGCGTAGATGATATGCACGAGTATAACACAAAGAGTGTTGTGCACGGTGATGGTCATACTGCTTACCACCAACGTCTTATTTTGATTCGGCGGTATTGTGGGATGAAGCGGCCCGGACCAACCTTACATGTCCACGCACATGAGATCGGTTCCACCGACTGACATGCAACTTGTTTTGCATAAAGGTGGCTGGCGGGTGTCTGTTTCTCCTACTTTAGTTGAATCGAATTTGACCACGGCCGGTCCTTGAAGAAGGTTAAAACAGCAAACTTGATAATCACCATTGTGGTTTTTGCGTAGTTAAGAACGGTTCTTGCTAGAAGCTCGTAGCAGCCACGTAAAACTTGCAACAACAAAGTAGAGGACGTCTAACTTGTTTTTGCAGGGCATGTTGTGATGTGATATGGTCAAGATATGATGTGATATATGTTGATGTATGAGATGATCATGTTTTGTAATATCGACAACCGGTAGGAGCCTTTGGGTTCTCTCTTAATTATTGTATGAAATGCAAGTGCCATGTAATTGCTTTACTTTATCGCTGTGCATTAGCAATAGTTATAGTAGCAATAGTTGGCGAGACGACCCCGATGCAATGGTGGAGATCAAGGTGTCGAGCCGGTGACGATGGAGATCATGACGATGCTTTGGAGATGGAGATCAAAAGCACAAGATGATGATGGCCATATCATGTCACATATTTTGATTGCATGTGATATTTATCCTTTATGCATCTTATTTTGCTTAGAACGGCAGTAGCATTATAAAATGATCCCTTCACTAAATTTCAAGATAAAAGTGTTCTCCCCGAGTATGCACCGTTGCCAAAGATCGTCGTTTCGAAGCACCTCGTGATGATCGGGTGTGATAGACTCTACGTTCACATACAACAGGTGTAAGCGAGATTTACACACGCGGAATATTTGGGTTAAACTTGACGAGCCTAGCATGTACAGACATGGTCTCGGAACACTGGAGACCGAAAGATCGAACGTGAGTCATATAGTAGATATGATCAACATAGAGATGTTCACCATTGATGACTACCCCATCTCACGTGATGATCGGACATGGGTTAGTTGATTTGGATCATGTATCACTTAGATAACTTGAGGGATGTTAATTTAAGTGGGAGTTCATTAGTAATTTGATTAATTGAACTTAATTTATCATGAACTTAGTCCTGATAGTATTTGCAAATTATGTTGTAGATCAATAGCTCGCGATGTAGCTCCCCTATTTTTGATACGTTCCTAGAGAAAACTAAGTTGAAAGATGACGGTAGCAATAATGCGGACTGGGTCCGTAACCTGAGGATTATCCTCATTGCTGCACAGAAGAATTATGTCCTTGATGCACCGCTAGGTGACAGACCTGTTGCAGATGTTATGAACATTTGGCAAGCTCGATCTGATGACTACTTGATAGTTTAGTGCGCCACGCTTTATGACTTAGAATCGGGGCTCCAAAGATGTTTTGAACGCCATTGAACATATGAGATGTTCCAAGAGCTGAAATTGGTATTTCAGACTCATGCCCGTGTTGAGAGGTATGAGAAGTCTGACAAGTACTTTGCCTACAAGATGGAGGAGAATAGCTCAGCTAGTGAGCATGTGCTCAGAATGTCTGGGTACTACAATCACGTGAATCAAGTGGGAGTTAATCTTCCAGATAAGATAGTGATTGATAGAGTTCTCTAATCACTATCACCAAGCTACTAGATCTTCGTGATGAACAATAATATGCAAGGGATGACGAAAATGATTCCCAAGCTCTTCGCAATGCTGAAATCAGTGGAGGTAAAAATCAAAAAGGAGCATCAAGTGTTGATGGTTAACAAGACCACTAGTTTCAAGAAAAAGGGCAAGGGAAAGAAAGGGAACTTCAAGAAGAATGGCAAGCAAGTTGCCGCTCCTGTGAAGAAGCCCGAAGCTGGACCCAAGCCTGAAACTGAGTGCTTCTACTGCAAAGGAAATGGTCACTGGAAGCGGAACTGCCCCAAATACTTGGTAGATAAGAAGTACGGCAAAGTGAACAAAGGTATATTTGATATACATGTTATTGATGTGTTCCTTACCAATGCTCGTAGTAGAGCCTGGGTATTTGATACTAGTTCGGTTGCTCATACTTGTAACTCGAAACAAGAGCTGCGGAATAAATGAAGATTGGCTAAGGACGAGGTGACGATGCACATCGGGAATGGTTCCAAGGTCGATGTGATCGCCGTCGGCACGCTACCTCTACATCTACCTTCGGGATTAGTTTTAGACCTAAATAAATGTTATTTGGTGTTTGCGTTTGATACGTCTCCAACGTATCTATAATTTTTTATTGTTCCATGCTATTATAATATCCATCTTGGATGTTTTATATGCATTTATATGCTATTTTATATTATTTTTGGGATTAACCTATTAACCTAGAGCCCAGTGCCAGTTTCTGTTTTTTCCTTGTTTTTGAGTTTTATAGAAAACGAATATCAAACGGAGTCCAAACGAGCTGAAACTTTGCGATGATTTTTTATGGACCAGAAGAGACCCACGGAGTATCGAAGCCAGGACAGGAGGTGGACGAGGAGTCCACAAGCCTAGGGGGCGCCCCCCTAGGGTGCACCCCTTGGCTTGTGGGCCCCTCGAGCGTCCCCCTGACGTGAGACCGATGCCAAAAATTCCTATAAATCCCGAAACCCCCCAGAAAGAAACCTAGATTGGAAGTTCCGCCGCCGCAAGCCTCTGTAGCCACCAAAAACCAATCGGGAGCCCATTCCGGCACCCTGCCGGAGGGGGAAACCATCACCGGAGGCCATCTTCATCATCCCGACGGTCTCCATGACGAGGAAGGAGTAGTTCACCCTCGGGGCTGAGGGTATGTACCAGTAGCTATGTGTTTGATCTCTCTCTCTCTCGTGTTCTTGATTTGGCATGATCTTGATGTACCGCGAGGTTTGTTATTATAGTTGGATCAAATGGTGTTTTCTCCCCCTCTAACTTCTTGTGATGAATTGAGTTCTTGCTCTTTGAGGTTTCGTTATGTTGGATTGAGTATTGGATTTGAGAACACTTGATGTATGTCTTGCGATGGGATATCTGTGGTGACAATGGGATGTTCTATTGATTCACTTGATGTATGTTTTGGCACTCAACTCATGGATTCCCGAGGTGACACCGGGGTAATCTATGCATAGGGGTTGATGCACGTTTTCGTCCTACGTTCTCCGATAGAAACTTTGGAGTGATTCTTTGTTGCATGTTGAGGGATTTTTATATGATCCAATTATGTTATCATTGTTGAGAGAATTTGCACTAGTGAAAGTATGAACCCTAGGCCTTTTTTCCAAGCATTGCAATACCATTTTTGCTCACTTTTGTTACTAGTTACCTTGCTGTTTTTATAATTTCAGATTACAAAAACTTATATCTACCATCAATATTACACTTGTATCACCATCTCTTCGCCGAACTAGTGCACCTATACAATTTATCATTGTATTGGGTGTGTTGGGGACACAAGAGACTCTTTGTTATTTGGTTGCAGAGTTGTTTGAGAGAGACCATCTTCATCCTACGCCTCCCACGGATTGATAAACCTTAGGTCATCCACTTGAGGGAAATTTCCTACTGTCCTACAAAACTCTGCGCTTGGAGGCCCAACACGAGTCTACAAGAAGAAGGTTGCGTAGTAGACATCAAGCTCTTTTCTAGCGCCGTTGCCGGGGAGGTTAGTGCTTGAAGGTATATCTTTAGATCTTGCAACTGAATCTTTTAGTTTCTTGTTTTATCACTAGTTTAGTCTATAAAAGAAAACTACAAAAAAAATGGAATTGAGGTTGCCTCATATGCTTCATCTCTATAATGTCCTTCTTGAAAATGATGGATCAGAAAATTGTGCCAAAGTGTTAGAAGAAGAATGCAATAAAATGTTTGACACTAAATCTTTGAATGATGAGCATGATTGCAATGTTGTTAGTATGAATTCTCTGAATATCCATGATTCTAATGATATGCAAAGCCATAAGCTTGGGGATGCTATGTTTGATGAAGATGATATTTTTAGTCCCCCAAGTTTTGATTAGAAAATTTATTATGATGAAAGCTTGCCTCCTATTTATGATGATTATATTGATGAAAGTGGATTTGGAGAGGTCATGACTTTATTTAGTGATGAATCCACTATTTTGGAAGAGGTTCCAATTGATTATGAGAACAAAGTTGCTATCTATGATGATTATTGTGATGACATGTATGCTATCAAGAATAATGATAACCATGAAACTTGTCATCATGATTTTAATTTTCAATTGGAATATGCCTCACATGATAGTTATTTTGTTGAGTTTGCTCCCACTACTATTCATGAGAAGAAATTTGCTTATGTGCAGAGTAATGAAATTTCTATGCTTGTGGATCATGAAAAGATGCTTTATGTGATAGTTATATTGTTGAATTCATTCATGATGCTACTGAATTTTTTTATGAGAGAGGAACATATGCTTTTACATATCTCAATAATCTCAAGTTTCCTCTCTATGTGTTGAAAATCTTGAAGTTATGATTGTTTTGCCTTCCTATGCTAGTTGATTCTTCTTCCCATAAATTGTTTGCTCACAAAATCCCTATGCATAGGAAGTGGGTTAGGCTTAAATGTTCTAGTCATATGCTTCATGATGCTCCCATTATGTTTCAATTCTTATCTTTTATGTGAGCATCATTGAAATTATCATGCCTAGCTAAAAAGGCATTAAAGAAAAACGCTTGTTGGGAGAAAACCCAATATTTACCCCTACTGTTTTTGTGTGTTCACATGATTATGATACTGTGGTAATCATGTTTTATAGCTGTAGCGACCCGACCCGAATGGATCGAATCTCTGTGTTCAAGTGTCATCCCTGGATCGGTAATGCTGACACACACAGTATTTGAGGGATTTATAACAGAGTAGCAATCACACACTTATTACATCGAATGTCTCAAAAGAGAACTGGTTACAATAAATATGGCTTAAGGCCATCTAAATAAGATAACAGCGGAAGGCTTGGAAGATAAGGTGAGTCCATCAACTCCAACGGCATAGCTGAGTGCACGACAACGACCTAGCACACCTTACTCTCCGTCTGAAAAGTCTGCAACATGATACGTTGCAGCCCGAAACGGGTCAGCACATGGAATATGCTGGCAATATAACACAGTAGAGCAATGAACAGAATAATTGCTAATACTACATGCATATTTGGCTGGTGGAAAAGCTCTAGGGTTATACTGTTTTGCGAAAAGCTAATTTTTCCCTACAACAAAGGAATATATTTTATTTAACTATCATGGTGGTTGTTGAACATTGAGAAGGTAAAACCCCCTCTCAATCCCAATTAAAAGTAATCATTAATCCCAACAAATTAATTTAGAGTGATGGGATTCAATATGATAATCCAAGAACCAGATACTCAAGATGTCCATAACCGAGGACACGGCTAATCATGACTAGTTTGTACACTCTGCAGAGGTTTGTGCACTTTTCCCCACAAGACTCGATCTCCTCCGTTGGATTTCTCGCACTTCATGGTGTTTGAGAAACGGATGACCGAGACACAGTCTTTCTGAAGCACTTACTCTTTACTCTGGGTAGACAGTTACACCTACTTTCCCCTACATCTGCTAGCCTACCACTGAAAGAGGTCCTGCAACATACTCAACTATGCTAGAGCCCATAATAGCTTGTGGCTGCACACGGAAGTTTCTAGCATGAATAATCTTATGATCCCTTTGAGCCTGGGTGGCGGACCGTAGGAGGATCACACGGTATATCCCCGGGATCTCCTAGGACAACACTGGTATATCCCCAGGTGCCCAAACAAGCAATCCACCCAGATGTGTATTAAAGTTGCCACCTTAAGTTGAACCATTAATTAAAAATCTCACATCTGTCATGGATACACTCAAACCCAATCCACGTCTACGAGCATAGCATGGCAACATAAGCATAGCGTAGAAGTAACTCCCAAGGGTTTGTTATTAAAAAGGGCAATAGGTTCTACCTCATCATCTACTTCCCAGTACCCACAAGTTAATCACATCCTAGTCATGCAATGTTTGAGGGTCGAAACTAATGCATAAAAACTGGGTAACGAAGAAGTATGATCAATGTGTTACTTGCCTTGCTGACGATCCGCAAAACCTAGGGACTCGTAGTAGCACGCTTCGCACTCCGGAAACTCTATCGCAAACAAACAATAGCATACATAAGCAATCAAGCGAAGATGCACGGGTAAAACCCAAATGAGAAGATCTAACCAGAAAGTTCAACTGAAGAACTCTGGTTTGCAAAAAGAATCAAATCAAACGGAGCAACGAAACTCAAACTGCGAAAGAAACACGCGTCGATTACTAATCTGGACTAAAGTCAAATTTTACAGTAGCAAAAACTTGTTTAAGTTGATTAAACAGAAAGAGGGCTTCGAGACGAAGATCTAGGCGCTTGAATCGCCTGATTCCGACAAACGAGCGAAAAGTTATACTAAAACGAAAATCGGATCAGAAATCGCGATCGAAAATAATCGCGGAAAATCCGAGAAAAAGAAAAACTAACGAACAGGCTAACGAACGAACGTTCGCTGTCTGCGGTTAAACGGTGAAAACCGTTCGTTAAAACAAACGTACGGACGAACGTCCGCTAAATAACTAAACCGACGGAAAACCGATCTAAAAAGAATAAACCGGAATTAAAAAAAACCGAATCTAGATCTAGGGTTTACCAAAAAAACCGAACGGTTAACCGAAAAAAACAACGACGAACGGCGGCAGCGGCTACCTCCGGCGGTCGGCGGGACGGCGGCGGCGGCGAGCGGCAGCAGCAGCGTGCGGCGGCGGCTCCGGCGGCGGGGTCGGGCGGCGGCGGCGACAGCGGCTCCGGCGGCGGCGAGCGGCGGCAGCGGCAGCAGCAGCGTGCGGCGGCTCCGGCGGCGGGGCTGGTCGAGAGAGAGGGGGGGCGGCTATTTAAGGGGGGGGGGCGGGGCGGGGTGGCTTGGGGCAGGGGCAAACCGCGGCGGCGGCGTCCCGGACTCCGGCGGAGTCCGGCTCCGGCACGGGGACGAAGGCGGCGGCGGCCTGCTGGGCCGGCTGGGCTTCGGCCCAGTTCGGTCCGGCGGGGTTTTTTTTTTTAAATAATTCCGCGCAGAAAAACAAATAAAAGAAATACTAAACGGACTCCAAAATTCCCGAAATAAATTTTCCCCGTCCTCTAAAAATCTCCCGGACAAGGTAAACATTTATTTGGGACTCTAATGCAATTTTGAAAAATGCATATTTTTTTCTAAATTCAAATAAAATTGCAATAAAAATCCAAATAAACTATTTATTTGATTTTAATATTTTTCCTCCAATATTCCATTTATTTTGGAGAAGTCATATTATCTCCTCTCATATATTTTTAATATGAAATATTTTCGGAGAGAAAAATAGTTAAACCAAATTGATCCCTGTTTCAATATTTGAGAAAATTCAAATATGAAAACGGTGAAATCCCCAACTCTCTCCGTGGGTCCTTGAGTTGCTTAGAATTTTCGAGGATCGCAAAACGAAATGCAATAAAATATGATATGCAGTGAATGATCTATGTATAACATTCCAAATTAAAAATTTGGGATGTTACAATAGCTTTTGTTTGAATAAAGTGCCAAGTAAAGCCTTTGGGATAGTGTGGTTGATAGTTGATTTGATTCTGTGCAAAAACAGAAACTTTTGCGTCCAGTACAGAAATTCCTATCTTTTACTGGACGTGGAAAACTTCTGAATTTTTTACAGTTGATTGGAATACAAATTTTCTACGTTTTCCTAGTTTGTTAGAATATTTGGAGGTACATACGTATGACCTTAATTCAGATATTTACAGATTGTTCTGTTTTTGACAGATTCTGTTTTCGATGCATAGTTTGCTTGTTTTCTAGTTTCTATGACTTATATTGCTCAATATAAATTGTAGAAATGATAGGGTACAGTAGGCATCATGTTAGAAAAAATTTGAATCTTGTCTTGACAGTACCAAAGTGAATGATTTGTTTTATCATACTAACCCATCTCACGAAGTTCCGTTAAGTTTTGTGTGATTGAAGTTTTCAAGTTTTGGGTGAGATATCGATATGAGGAGAGTAAGGAGTGACAAGACCCTAAGCTTGGGGATGCCCAAGGCACCCCAAGATAATATTCAAGGAATATACAAGCAACTAAGCTTGGGGATGCCCCGGAAAGCATCCCCTCTTTCGTCTCCAACATTATCGGTAACCTCACTTGGAGCTATATTTTTATTCGTCACATGATATGAGTTTTGCTTGGAGCATCATTTTATTTTTTTATTATTTGCTTTCTGTTATTTATATAATATTTTGCATATTTTATTTCAATAAAAAGGTCAAGTATAGCCTTTACCATGCTTATTTTGCAAGTCTTTATGTTGCTGTTTGAAAACAGAAAGTTTGTTGTTATGTTTTGAATAGTTTTGAATAGTCAGGACACGATAAAATCTTGAAATTTTTTCACAATAAGCTAAAACAAATTTTATACCGTGTGGTCAGGTTTCAGAATTTTTGGAGTTAGGGAAGTATGAGTACAATTGCACTCTTTACAGAGTGTCCTGTTTTGACAGATTGCTGTTATGTTTGCATTGATTGCATATGTTTGCTTGTTTAATGATTCTATTTGAGGATAGGAGTATTAAATATGCAGAGGCATTTAGTATGAAATGTCAAATAACAATTTTAGTGATTTGATACAGTAGAGAATGATAAGGTGTTTCATTGATTCATACTAACTTTTCTCACGAGTTCTTGTTGAGTTTTGTGTGGATGAAGTTTTTAAGATTTAGGGAAACCGCGATATAAAAGGAATTAAGGAGACACAAAAGCTCAAGCTTGGGGATGCCTTGGGCATCCCTAGTTAATATTTCAAGAAGTCTCAAGAATCTAAGCTTGGGGATGCCCCGGTTGGCATCCCATCTTTCTTCATCAAGAATTATGGGTTAGTATCGGTTGAGCCTAAGTTTTTGCTTCTTCACATGATGTGTGCTATTTTTAGAATGTCATTTTATTTTGTTTTGCTTTCTGTTTTAATAAAATACTTAGATCTGAAATTCTTTAATGAGAGAGAATCTTCACATAGCTACTTAATTATTTGACTACTCATTGATCTTCACTTTTATCATTTTGGAGTAGTTTGTCAGTTGCTCTAGTGCTTCACTTATATCTTTTTAGAGCACGGAAGTGGTTTTATTTTGAAGAAATTGTTGAACTCTCATGCTTCACTTATATTATTTTGAGAGTCTCTCTAAACAGCATGGTAATTTGCTTAGGTTATGAATTTAGTCCTAATTTGATGGGCATCCAAGAGGGATATAATAAAAACTTCCATATTAAGTGCATTGAATACTATGAGAAGTTTGATTCCTTGCATATTGTTTTGAGATATAAAGATGGTGATATTAGAGTCATGCTAGTGAGTAATTGTGGATTGGTAGAAATACTTGTGTTAAAGTTTGTGATTCCCGTAGCATGCATGTATGGTGAACCATTATGTGATGAAGTCGGAGCATGATTTATTTATTGATTGTCTTCCTTATGAGTGGCGGTCGGGGACGAGCGATGGTCTTTTCCTACCAATCTATCCCCCTAGGAGCATGATACGTCCATTTTGAATCATGCTTTTATATCAACATTTATTGCATTATGGGCTGTTATTACACATTATGGCACAATACTTATGCCTTTTCTCTCTTATTTTACAAGGTTTACATGAAGAGGGAGAATGCCGGCAGCTGAAATTCTGGGCTAGAAAAGGAGAAAATATTAGAGTCCTATTCTGCACAACTCCAAAAGTCCTAAAACTTAACGGAGAATCATTTTGGATTAAATAAAAAATATCGGGCGAAGAAAGTACCAGAGGGGGGCCACCTGCCATCCACAAGGGTGGAGGGCGCACCCCCCGTCTTTGTGGGCCACCTGGCAGGCCCCCGATGCCCATCTTCTGATATATGGTGTGTTTGGACCTGGAAAAAACAAGAAGGAAGCTTTCGGGACGAAGCGCCGCCGTCTCAAGGCGGAACTTGGGCAGAACCAATCTAGGGCTTCGGCGGAGCCGTTCTGCCGGGGAAACTTCCCTCCGGGAGGGGGAAATCAGCGCCATCGTCATCACCATCAATCCTCTCATCGAGAGGGGGTCAATATCCATCAACATCTTCACCAGCACCATCTCCTCTCAAACCCTAGTTCATCTCTTGTATTCGATCTTTGTCTCAAAACCTCAGATTGGTACCTGTGGGTTTCTAGTAGTGTTGATTACTCCTTGTAGTTGATGCTAGTTGGTTTATTTGGTGGAAGATCATTTGTTCAGATCCTTAATGATAATTAATACTCCTATGATTATGAACATGAATATGCTTTGTGAGTAGTTACTTTTGTTCCTGAGGACATGGGAGAAGTCTTGTTATAAGTAATCATGTGAATTTGGTATTCATTCGATATTTTGATGAGATGTATGTTGTCTTTCCTCTAGTGGTGTTATGTGAACGTCGACTACATGACACTTCACCATTGTTTGGGCCTAGGGTAAGGCATTGGGAAGTAATAAGTAGATGATGGGTTGCTAGAGTGACAGAAGCTTAAACCCTAGTTTATGCGTCGCTTCGTAAGGGGCTGATTTGGATCCATATGTTTCATTCTATGGTTAGATTTATCTTAATTCTTCTTTCGTAGTTGCGGATGCTTGCGAGAGGGGTTAATCATAAGTGGGAGGCTTGTCCAAGGAAGGGCAGCACCCAAGCACCGGTCCACCCACATATCAAATTATCAAAGTAACGAACGCGAATCATATGAGCATGATGAAAACTAACTTGACAACAATTCCCATGTGTCCTCGGGAGCGCTTTGCTTTTATATAAGAGTTTGTCCGGGCTTGTCCTTTGCTACAAAAAGGATTGGGCCACCTTGCTGCACCTTGTTTACTTTTGTTACTTATTACCCGTTATGAATTATCTTATCACACAACTATCTGTTACCGATAATTTCAGTGCTTGCAGAGAATACCTTGCTGAAAACCGCTTGTCATTTCCTTCTGCTCCACGTTGGGTTCGACACTCTTACTTATCGAAAGGACTACGATAGGTCCCCTATACTTTTGGGTCATCATGGATCTGAATATTCTTGCCACAATAAAGAAGATTACATGGATAAATATGTTAGGTAGCATTCCACGTAAAAAAAATCTGTTTTTATCATTTAACTACTCGAGGACGAGCAGGAATTAAGCTTGGGGATGCTTGATACGTCTCCAATGTATCTATAATTTTTTATTGTTCCATGCTATTATATTATCCATCTTGGATGTTTTATATGCATTTATATGCTTCGAGCGTCCCCCTGACGTGTGACCGACGCCAAAAATTCCTATAAATCCCGAAACCCCCAGAAAGAAACCTAGATCGGAAGTTCCGCCGCCGCAAGCCTCTCAAGCCACGAAAAACGAATCGGGAGCCCGTTCTGACACCCTGCCGGAGGGGGAAACCATCACCGGAGGCCATCTTCATCATCCCGGGGGTCTCCATGATGAGGAGGGAGTAGTTCACCCTCGGGGCTGAGGGTATGTACCAGTAGCTATGTGTTTGATCTCTCTCTCTCTCTTGTAATCTTGACTTGGCACGATCTTGATGTACCGCGAGCTTTGTTATTATAGTTGGATCATATGGTGTTTCTACCCCTCTACCTTCTTGTGATGAATTGAGTCTTGCTCTTTGAGGTTTCGTTATGTTGGATTGAGTATTGGATTTGAGAACACTTGATGTATGTCTTGCGATGGGATATCTGTGGTGACAATGGGATGTTCTATTGATTCACTTGATGTATGTTTTGGCACTCAACTCGCGGATTCCCGAGGTGACATTGGGGTAATCTATGCATAGGGGTTGATGCACGTTTTCGTCCTACGTTCTCCGATAGAAACTTTGGAGTGATTCTTTGTTGCATGTTGAGGGATTGTTATATGATCCAATTATGTTATCATTGTTGAGAGAATTTGCACTAGTGAAAGTATGAACCCTAGGCCTTGTTTCCAAGCATTGCAATACCGTTTTTGCTCACTTTTGTTACTAGTTACCTTGCTGTTTTTATAATTTCAGATTACAAAAACCTATATCTACCATCAATATTACACTTGTATCACCATCTCTTCGCCGAACTAGTGCACCTATACAATTTACCATTGTATTGGGTGTGTTGGGGACACAAGAGACTCTTTGTTACTTGGCTGCAGGGTTGTTTGAGAGAGACCATCTTCAACCTATGCCTCCCACGGATTGATAAACCTTAGGTCATCCACTTGAGGGAAATTTGCTACTGTCCTACAAAACTCTGCGCTTGGAGGCCCAACACGAGTCTACAAGAAGAAGGTTGCGTAGTAGACATCAGTGTTGAGCATGAACATGATTAGATCGTGTTTATTACAATACGGTTATTCATCTAGGTCAGAGAATAATTGTTGTTCTGTTTACATGAATAAAACCTTCTATGGTCATACACCCAATGTGAATGGTTTATTGAATCTCGATCGTAGTGATACACATATTCATAATATTGATGCCAAAAGATGCAAAGTTGATAATGATAGTGCAACATACTTGTGGCACTGCCGTTTAGGTCATATTGGTATAGAGCGCATGAAGAAACTCCATGCGGATGGACTTTTGGAATCACTTGATTATGAATCATTAGATACTTGCGAACCATGCCTCATGGGTAAGATGACTAAAACTCCGTTCTCCGGAACAATGGAGCGAGTTAATGAATTATTGGAAATAATACATACTGATGTATGCGGTCCGATGAGTGTTGAGGCACGCATCGGGTATCATTATTTTCAGACCTTCACAGATGATTTAAGTAGGCATGGATATATCTACTTGATGAAACACAAGTCTGAAACATTTGAAAAGTTCAAGGAATTTCAGAGTGAAGTGGAGAATCATCGTAACAAGAAAATAAAGTTTCTACGATCTGATCGTGGAGGCGAATATTTGAGTTACGAGTTTGGCCTTCATTTAAAACAATGTGGAATTGTTTCACAACTCATGCCACCTGGAACACTACAGCGTAATGGTGTGTCCGAACGTCGTAAATGTACTTCATTAGATATGGTGCGTTCTATGATGTCTCTTACCGATTTGCCTTTATCATTTTGGGGTTATGCATTAGAGACAGCCGCATTCACGTTAAATAGGGCACCCTCTAAATCCGTTGAGACGACACTGATGTCTACTACACAACTTGTTCTTGTAGACTCGTGTTGGGCCTCCAAGTGCAGAGTTTTGTAGGACAGTAGCAATTTTCCCTCAAGTGGATGACCTAAGGTTTATTAATCCGTGGGAGGCATAGGATGAAGATGGTCTCTCTCAAACAACCCTGCAACCAAATAACAAAAAGTCTCTTGTGCCCCCAACACACCAAATACAATGGAAATTTGTATAGGTGCACTAGTTCGGCGAAGAGATGGTAATACAAGCATAGTAATGATAGTAGATATTGATTTTTGTAATAGGAACAATAAAAAACAGATAGGTAGCAATTGATAAAACGGAGCACAAATGGTATTGCAATGCTTGAAAATGTGGCCTAGGGTCCGTACTTTCGCTAGTGCAATCTCTCAACAATGCTAATATAATTGGATTATATAACCTTCCCTCAACGTGCGATGAAGAATCACTCCAAAGTTCCTATCTAGCGGAGAACATAAGAGGAAATTGTTTGTAGGGTACGAAACCACCTCAAAGCTATTCTTTCCGATCGATATATCATAGAGTTCGTACTAAAATAACACCAAGCTATTCTTTCCGATCGATCTAACCAAGAGTTCGTACTAAAATAACACCATATGATACACATCAACCAACTCTAATGTCACCTAGATACTCCAATGTCACCGCAAGTATCCGTGAGTTGATTATGCGATATGCATCAAACAATTTCAGATTCATAATACTCAATCCAACACAAAGAACTTCAAAGAGTGCCTGAAGATTTCTACCGGAGAAACAAGGACGAAAACGTGCATCAACCCCTATGCATAGATTATCCCAATGTCACCTCGGGAATCCGCGAGTTGAGTGCCAAGACATAGATCAAGTGCTCTCAAATCCATAAAAGCATTCAATCCGATAAAACGAAATCTCAAAGGGAAAACTCAATTCATCACAACAAGATAGAGAGGAGAAAACACCATATGATGCAACTATATTAACAAAGCCCACGATACAACAAGATTGTGCCATCTCAAGAACATGAGAGAGAGAGAGAGAGAGAGATTAAACACATAGCTACTGGTACAAACCCTCAGCCCCGAGGGTGGACTACTCCCTCCTCATCATAGTGGCCACCGGGATGATGAAGATGGCCACCGGTGATGATTTCCCCCTCTGGCAGGGTGTTGAAACGGGGTCTAGATTGGTTTTTCATGGCTACAGAGGCTTGTGGCGGCAGAACATCTGATCTAGGGTTATTTTTGGGGGTTCTGGAATATTTGGGAATTTATAGGGTGAAGAGGCGGCGCGGGAGGCCACCGAGGTGGGCACAACCCACTAGGGCGCACCTGGGCCCCCAGGCACGCCCAGGTGGGTTGTGCCCCCCTCGGGGCACCCCTCTGGTACTTGTTTGGCCCAAGTTGTATCTTCTGGTCCATAAAAATTCTCCAAAAAGTTTCGTTGCATTTAGACTCCGTTTGGTACTGATATTCTGCGAAGTAAAAAACAAGCAAAAAACAGCAACTAGCACTGGGCACTATGTCAATAGGTTAGTCCCAAAAAATGATATAAAGTTGCTATAAAATGATTGTAAAACATCCAAGAATGATAATATAACATCATGGAACAAGCAAAAATAATAGATACGTTGGAGACGTATCAGCATCCCCAAGCTTAATTTCTACTCGTCCTTGAGTAGGTAAATGATAAAAACAGAATTTTTGATGTGGAATGCTGCCGAACATATTCATCACATTTTCTTTTCTTTTGTAGCATGGACATATGGACTTTTATATGGTTCAAAGCAATAGTCTAGTTTTGACATGAAGATTTCAATACTCAAGCATATCAACAAGCAACTATGTCTTTCAAAATATCAACACTAAAGAAAGTTGATCATCCTTAATCATTGATCCATTCATGAAACACACTCGCATATTAGCTACATCCAATGCTCCAGTATGATCATAGTGCCCCTTAGTTGGTGCTTTATAAGAGAAGATGGAGACTCAAATAAAAATAAAAATTGCATAAAGTAAATAAATAGGCCCTTCGCAGAGGGAAGCAGAGATTTGTAGAGGTGCCAGAGCTCAAAGCGTAAATTGAGAGATAAAAATATTTTGGGAGGCATACTTTTCCCATCAACAATAACGACCGAGAATTCCCAACACTTTCCATGCTAGATACATCATAGGCGGTTCCCAAACAGAAAATAAAGTTTATTCCTTTTTCCACCATTCTTTCACAATCCATGGCTAGCCGTATCCACGGGTGCCTTCCATACCAACACTTTCCAAGGAATTTATTATTGAACAACATAAATAAATTTTTTTTTCATTTCGGGACTGGGCATCCCTATTACCTTTGCGACACTCTCGTGCAATGACAAGTGAATAAACACTTATCTTGAGAATAACACATCTAGCATGGAAAATATTGGACACCCCTTGCCGCTTCATGAGCAGTACGAGCACACAAAAGTGAAATTTATTTTGAAAACTAGAGATGTCACATACAAATTTGCTTAGAACAGCACGAGAATACCGCATATAGGTAGGTATGGTGGACTCATATGGCAAAACTGGGTTTAAAGATTTTGGATGCACAAGTAGTATTTCTACTTAGTACAAGTGGAGGCTAGCAAAAAGATTGAGAAGCAACCAACCAAGAAACGAAAAATCACATAAGCGAGCATTAAGCATAACTAACACCGAATAATGCACTACAAGTAGGATGTAATTTCATTGCATAACTATTGACTTTCGTGCTTGCATAGGGAATCACAAACCTTAACACCAATATTCTTACTAAAACATAATTACTCACCAACATGACTCACATATCACTATCATCATATCTCAAAACTATTACAAAGAATCAAGTTTATTTTGTCCAATGATCTTCATGAAAGTTTTTATTATATCCCTCTTGAATATCTATCACTTTGGGACTAGTTTCATATATTGCAATTGCTTTTGACAAGCTCAAATAAATTTAAGTGAAGAACATGAGCATAAAAATTTTCATCTCTCAAAATAATATAAGTGAAGCATGAGAGAATTTCTTCAAAAATATTAAAACACACCGTGCTCAAAAAGATATAAGTGAAGCACTAGAGTAAATGACAAACTACTCCAAAAAGATATAAGTAAAGATCAAACGAGTAGTTAAGCAAATGGGTAGCTAATTGAGGACTCTCTCTTATTTAAAAAATTTCAGATCTATGTATTTTATTAAAACAGCAAGCAAAACAAAATAAAATGACATTCTGAGAATAGCACACATCATGTGGAGAAGCAAAAACTTAGGCTCAACCGAGGCTAACCGATAATTGTTGATGAAGAAAGGTGGGGTGCCTACCGGGGCATCCCCAAGTTTAGATGCTTGAGACTTCTTGGAATATTATCTTGGGATGCATTGGGCATCCCCAAGCTTGGGCTTTTGTGTCTCTTTAATTCCTTTTATATTACGGTTTCCCTAAATCTTGAAAACTTCATCCACACAAAACTCAACAAGAACTCGTGAGATAAGTTAGTATGAATCAATGCAACACCTTATCATTCTCTACTGTAACAAATCACTAAAATTATTATTTAACATTGCATACTAAATGCCTCTGCATATTTAATACTCCTATCCTCAAATAGAATCATTAAACAAGCAAACATATGCAAACAATGCAAACATAACAGCAATCTGTCTAAACAGAACAGTCTTTAGAGAGTACAATTATCCTCATACTTCCCTAACTCCAAAATTTCTGAAAATCTACCACACTGTATAAAATTTATCATATCTTATTGCTCAAAACATTTCAACATTTTATCACATTTCTACTTTTCTCAAGAATTCACGCACTAGCATGCAACTTTCTGTTTTCAAACAGCCACATATAGACTTGCAAAATAAGCATAGCAAAGGCTATACTTGACATTTTTATTGAAGTAAAAGATAAAAAAATTATTCTAAATAACATAAAGCAAATCCTAGCAAAATAAAATGACACTCCAAGCAAAACACATATGATGTGATGAATAAAAATATAGCCCCAAGTAAGGTTATCGATAATGTTGGAGACGAAAGAGGGGATGCCTTCCGGGGCATCCCCAAGCTTAGTTGCTTGGATCTTCTTTGAATATTACCTTGGGATGCCTTGGTCATCCCCAAGCTTATGGTCTTTTCACTCCTTATTCTCCTCATATCGATATCTCACCCAAAACATGAAAACTTCAATCACACAAAACTTAACGGAACTTCGTGAGATGGGTTAGTATGATAAAGACAAATCATTCACTTTGGTACTGTCAAGATAAGATTCATAATGGTTTCCACATAATTTATACTGTACTCTACAATTTCCACAATTTATTTTAAGCAATATAAGCCATAGAAACCATAAAACAAGCAAACTATGCATTGAAAACAGAATCTCTCAAAAACAGAACAGTATGTAAATATCTTAATTAAGGTAATACTTCTATAACTTAAAAAATTCTGAAAAATTAGGAAAACGTAGAAAAATTTGTATACTCATCTACTGTAAAAAACTCAGAATTTTTCGACGCGCCAGTGAATTTAAACAATTCTGTTACTGGACGCAAAAGTTTCTGTTTTTGCACAGAATCAAGTCAACTATCATCCACACTATCCCAAAGGCTTTACTTGGCACTTTATTGAAATAAAAGCTGTAAAACTTGATTACTACAGTAGACTAATCATGTGAACACACAAAAACAGTAGGGGTAAATGTTGGGTTGTCTCCCAACAAGCGCTTTTCTTTAATGCCTTTTTAGCTAGGCATGATGATTTCATTGATGCTCATGTAAAAGATAAGAATTAATACACAAAGAGAGTATCATGAAGGATATGACTAGCACATTTAAGTCTAACCCACTTCCTATGCATAGGGATTTTGTGAGCAAACAACTTATGGGAACAAGAATCAACTAGCATAGGAAGGCAAAACAAGCATGACATCAAAACTTTCAACACATAGAGAGGAAACTTGATATTATTGCAATACCTACAAGCATATGTTCCTATCTCATAGTAATTTTCAGTAGCATCATGAATGAATTCAACAATATAACTATCACATAAAGCATTCTTTTCATGATCCACAAACATAGAATTTTTATTACTCTCCACATATGCAAATTTATTCTCATGAATAGTAGTGGGAGCAAACTCAACAAAATAACTATCATGTGTTTCTTGATTGGTATAATCATATTGAACATTAAAATCATGATGACAAGTTTCATGGATATCATTACTCTTTATAGCATACATATCATCACCATAATCTTCATAAATAGGAGTCATGCTTTCATCGTAGTAAATACTCTCATCAAAACTTGGGGGACTAAAAATATCATCTTCATCAAACATAGCATCCCCAAGCTTGTAGCTTTGCATATCATTAACATCATGGATATTCAAAGAATTCATACTAACAACAATGCAATCATGCTCATCATTTATGCCAAACATTTTATTGAATTCTTCTTCTATCAATTGAGCACAATTTCCTTTCCATCATTTTCAGGAAAGACATTATAAAGATGAACGATATGATGCAACCTCAATTCCATTTTTTTGTAGTTTTCTTTTATAAACCAAACTAGTGATAAAACAAGAAACTAAAAGATTCAATTGCAAGATCTAAAGATATACCTTCAAGCACTCACCTCCCCGGCAACGGCGCCAGAAAAGAGCTTGATGTCTACTACATAACTTTTTCTTGTAGACTCGTGTTGGGCCTCCAAGCGCAGAGTTTTGTAGGAAAGTAGCAATTTTCCCACAAGTGGATGACTTAAGGTTTACCAATCTGTGGGAGGCGTAGGATGAAGATGGTCTCTCTCAAACAACTCTGCAACCAAATAACAAAAAGTCTCTTGTGTCCCCAACACACCAAATACAATGGAAATTTGTATAGGTGCACTAGTTCGGCGAAGAGATGGTGATACAAGCGTAGTAATGATAGTAGATTTTGATTTTTGTAATAGGAACAACAAAAAACAACAAGGTAGCAATTGATAAAATGGAGCTCGAACGGTATTGAAATGCTTGAAAATGAGGCCTAGGGTCCGTACTGTTAGGACCGAGAGTATATCGACCAGAGGGGGGGTGAATGGGAGATTCAAATTTTCTTTCGAAAGGTTTGAAACTTAATCCACACACCGCAATGGAATAGAGTATAGAGGGAAATGCACTGAATCAGATTTTTTCGTCAGAGGCATATTCATCGAAAATGGCATTTACAATAGAGTGAGCTTGATGGACAATGGGTTTAACTAAGATGATGGTTATCCAACAAGAAAACAGGTGTAACAGAATGAAACAAAACATAAATGCGACTGACTGAAACACAATTGAAAGGTTACACAGGATAACAAGGATACAGACTAACAACGTAGGAAAGACGACGAAGATAATGAAAGAATTTGACACGACTACACAGGATGAAAGACACCGAACAAACAATGATCAGAGAATCTAGTAGCACAGAGTACGAATCAAAACTACTAAAAGTAATGCAGTAGAAAAGATAGGACCCGTGGTGCTCGATGGCGACAAGAGATTTGGTAGACAAGTTCACCCTTCTTCCAAAGACCTACGTCTGGTTGGAGGGGCTGTGACTTAACTCGGAAGGTAAACTCTCTCCGCCCTATTCTCCTTCAACACAGAGCTTATCAGACTCAGGTTGATTTCGCTCGTGGTAGATCCTTGTCGGCGATCTCCACACCTTCAGACGACCTTCGCGAACCACAATCACTCTTGGTTGCTGAAGATCAGGCTTGGTGAAGACAATAACTCTTCAACACTCGAAGCCAAAGCTATCCATCTAGAGAGTGCACAGCTCTCAAGAGTAACACGTACAAGAACTCTCACTCAGAACTGCTGTGATGCTAAACCACTGTCTAAGTTTGGGCTCTTAATTTTCTCTCGATGGATCTTAAACTCAAATCACTTGGAGAGGGGTTGCTCAAATCAATATTCTCAGAAATCTCAAGGGGAGCAGCCAACTTACAATGTTGGAGTGGGGTGGCTATTTATAGCCGCAGCCTTCCCAGATGGGAAAAGACCAAATGAGACATCTGCTTCAGCCAATGGCCGAAAGACATGATTCCAACGGTCGGATTTGAGCACAACGGTAACATTTCTTGTGGAGCAAGAAATGCTAACTCCTTGGTCCGAGGCAAATCTCTCGCAGCGAAGAAGATCACAGTCTCTTGCTGGCAAGTATTTACACGGAGCACAAAGATATTTCTCTCGCATCTTTCATAGGTTGTAGCTGAGCATCACAGCTGATCTAAGCATCGAGAACCTATACCCCTCTTAATAGTACGAAGGTCCTATGACTCAAAAGACTTAAAGAAGAAAAACTAAATGAATGTTACATCTTCATTTCGTCTTCGACTTCAATCGCTGCAGTCAATTCCTTCGGACGACAGTATTCGAAACAAAAGCTTCACTTTAGCAGAAAACATTCGAGGGGTCGATTTCTTCACATTAATCTTCTCAACTCTATCACTTCAACAGATGTAGCTTGTTCTTCTCTGCAACGTAGATATGCTTTGGTGAAGTTCCTCGAACTCAGCAACAGAGACAGCATTCTCTTCGATTATGTATGGACTTTTCTCTCTGTGTGCACTAGCAAACAAGTTAGTCCATACCTGTTTCTGCCAACAATCTCCAAAACACAAGGTAGGCAGATATTGCACCAACAATCTTCCCCTTTTTGGACGATTGTTGACAAAATAGATCACATCGAATGATAGATAATGGGTGGAATGAAATGCAAAGAATAATGAAAAATGAGAGAAGACTACGAAGATAATAAATCCTCCCCCTTAAGATATGCTTCGGTTTGGGAAGATATATTTCTCTTCGTATGAGTGTCATTAGCAGTAGAATTCATACTAGATTTCGTTCAATGCACTCGACGGTGTCTAAGCCTGTTCCTGTCACGAAAACTTCGACAAGGGTTAGAAGTGAAACAAACATTGTGAGTTTTGTGACATGGATAAGTCATGAAGGTTTTCTCAGAACACAATTTGGATCCACACAAGATACAATTTTCCTGCATGTTAGATAATCGATAATATTAATGCAGGATTGAATAATAATTCATAGCTCAGAGTGGATATGCTTTGAAGGTGGTTTTCCTGCAGAAAAGTGATGCAAAAGATATTCGCGAGGAAAAACTCTTCGTCAATCATAAAGATGACATTTTAACTTCCTGCAAGGTTAGATAGTGATAAGTATCAATAAGAACATATCCAACCAAAGGTTGTGAAACATATAGTGCTCCAATGTAACATCATCATTTGATGATTCTCTGTTCTTCTTCGAGGAGCAGTTGAGTATCCCCGTAGGACAAATGATTTTCGATGAAGATTAAACAAGGAATAATTATACAAAAGCACCTGCATACAAATAGCTTGAAGAAAATAGCATTGCAGGTAGGGGTTATTAACATTACATGACGATCGAGGTTTTCAACACCACATGCGGTGCGATAAAGTACTTGAAGAAACCAAATGAAAGTTCGAAGCAAAACACCCTACAAACCCCGATAAACTACTATCACTCGATGTTATTCTCCCCCTTTTTGTCAACAAGTGTCAAAAAGGAAAGAGAGCACACACGAGGAATTACTCCGTGGGAGTATCTTCTGAGTCAGAATTGAAATCACTCGAAGAGCCAGAGTCAGAACAATGCGGAATAGTCAAGGCAGCAGGAGTAGTAGCCTTGGCTTTGAGGGGCTTCGAAGGATGTGCATCTGGCTTGTAGATACAAGTTTCGGCAGTGTCTTTGATCTCATCATCATGGTTAACAAACAGCAGATCCGTTGAAGCAGAATGCTGTGGAAGCTCTGGAGTTTGTCTTCGGACATGCGGTACTGCAAGCAAGTCCAGATAGTCATAGTCTTTGAATAGCCCCTTCTTGGCTAGATCCTTGCGAGAGTGATGCCTTCTCAGCAAGGTCCGAGTTCTCTTCCTTACATCCTTCTCATGCAACAGAATTTGCCGAGTGTGATTATGAATCAAATTTAGTTCAGCCAGCAATTCCATTTTTTCCTTCCTATCCATTCTAATGTGCCTCTCCAGGGTCTGCTGAGTGCGAATGCAAATCTCATAGAGTGATGGATTTTCCTCACAAGGAACTTCAACTTTGGCTTCTTTAACTTTCGGTACACTCTCAGATGTAGAAGCAGTTGTAGTAGCATCAACAGGTTCCTTTCCCTTTCTGTATTCTTTCACGATGCGCAGAGTGTCATGGACAGGTGGCATGAATACCTTCGGTGCGTAGGCCCAGAATAATTTTTCATTCGTGAGCTGCTCAATGGCATACATGATCCAAGGAGCATAAGGCTTGAGCGACTGAGGGCTATCCGCAGCACATGCCAGATTCCGAATGAATAGGTGAGGAATGTCGAATTTGATTCCCTGAGATATTGACACCAGAGCATTTCTGATGATCCCTGTTGGTTGGCGTGATGGTATTGCATAGAATGTGGAATAGCACTTTGTTGTCGTAGGCCAACTTCGTAGGGTCAACTTCGATGCATTCATCACCAACCATTGTGGGATCCATCAGGAAATGGAGTTGGGCATCAGATACTTCCCAGAAATGCAGTCTGTGTTCTCTGTCATTCTCAAATTCAAATCGAGGTAAATTTATCAGGGCCAGAAAGTGATCTGCTGAGCATTTGATTCTCTCTGCCTGTCATCCATTCGAGCATCCAAGTTGAAGTGTTTCCATCTGCCCTATGATGTACAACATGGCGTAGAATTGAAGGATAATCTCTTTGTTCCATCCATGATTGAATCGCATAAAACTCTTCAGAAGTGCATGCTCAATATGGTCAAGCGTATTATGGAAGCATGGCATGTTTTCGAGCTTGGCGAAGTTCAACATCTTGTGATTGAAAATCCTGTGCTTGCCAAACAAGATCGGAGCATAATATATTTCCTGCTCCTCTGTCCAAAACCTCGAAGACAAAGATGTTCTTTATCCTTCATATGGGCTTACCCCAAAGAATGCAAGCTTTGATGAGTGAAGCTGCTTATTGAAAGCTGGGCCATTGGGGCCATACTCAGATGAAAATAGCGGGAAAGATTCCTGAGGATTTTTCCGATAAACTTCTTCGCTAATTTCCATTGGCTGAACATCATCAGCTACAGATGCGTTGTCATCAGAGGGCTGCACTGGAACATGGGGTACCATAACCTTCTCTGAAGCAGATGGCATGGGATCACTTGACTGACGATCATTTTCCTTCACTGGAACTCCTTCAGTGGCTTTCTCAGATTCAGGCACAAGGGCCTTTTCTTTCGGTGACTCAGCAATTGGTGGTGGCACAAAAACTTCTTCAGCCTGCTGCGGCAGCACTGGTGGAATGAACTGGTGGGACAGAACTGATGGTGCAACTTCTTCATCTTTCTCTTCGTGAGCCATGGGCTCTTCAAACTTCTTTTCTTCCTGTTCTGGCTGTGAAGCCAAAGAACCAGGAGCAGGATCAGCCTCCATCGGGGCAGGAGCTCTGTCGGTGCAACAAACCCTGGTGTATGTTGCCCGGACTATACACAGGCTCAAGGGCAAGGTTACAGCAATGAGACAAGGCCAAGCAGAAGAAATAGATCTTTGAGAAATCAAAGGGCGGATCGAGAAGACCAAGACAGGCCGAAGGAACAAGATATCACTAAGGGAAAAGCCTCCCTTGCCGAGCAAGCGAGCCTGGTCAGGTCGAGGCCACAACACGGGCAAGTCCCAAGACCTCCCCGGCAAGGGTTACCGGGGCGCCGACGGCCTGCTTCCCTGCCAAGGCTCCACTGCTCCACCTCACAGCAACGCGCGGTCACTTATCGGTGCGGTGTCGAGCCCCCAAGTGATTAAGTGGCTGTCATTTGGCATGTGGTGGCCATTTCTAAGGAAGATCACCCCTAAATGACACCCGTCCAGGGGCGTGTCACGCAGACAGGCGAGAAGGTGGTTGGATGGCACGGCAAGGCTTGCCGGGCTACTTTCACGACGTGACACTAAGCGGTGCATTTAATGAGCCTTGTCCTGTCTACAGAGTTAGGTATGATAGCACCGTGGCTATCTAATCACTGGATAATGACTGTTTTGCCACTGTGGTAACCCCTTTACCTATAAAAGGAGGGCCGGGGCAACCTTAGAAAGGATTCGGACCCTTGTACACTCATACGCGCGTAGCTGCTCTCCCCGAGGCAACCTTGCCAGGTTTGAGCGCTGCACGTTCGTCACGGTCCTCCATCCAATCCACCAAAGCAGGAGTAGGGTTTTACGCCTCGTGGCGGCCCGAACCTAGGTAAAAACCACCCGCGTCACCATTGCCGTGCTGCTTTACGGCCTCCGCTCTTTGTGCAACGCGCCCTTCCCCCTTGCCGAACCACGAAGGGGCCGATGGCCCCATAGGTGATCGTGTTGATCCAGGACATCTTTGGTGCGCCAGGTAGGGGGGAAGTGCTTGTGCGAACCCGAGGACGTAAACAGCGCGTCGATCTTCATCACCATTCTTCTTCATCGACGGCGTCATCATCCGTGGCGCCCAAGAAAAATTCTGGTGCAGCAGCCCACCCTTCCACCTCGAAGGCCCCCTCGCATGCAGCCACTGATCCCATGGGGGCTGCGGTCGCGTCGGGGGACATAGACGCTGCAGGGAACGTGACCGGCGCAGGTGGCGCCATCACCGTTCCCCCCGCGGCTGAGGTGGGAGCAGGAGGCGCCGGAGGGCGACAGCATCAACAGCACCCTAGCGGCCACGCTCCACAAGACGCGGGAGGGGCGAACATCCAATTTCCGCCTCTCCACCTCACTGGAGAACGCAGTCGCAGTGATGGCGCCCGCTCCGGCGCAAATCGCGACCTCCTAGCTGCCCCTGCTACGGGTGCAGCTACGAGGTATACGCCTTCCCCAGGCCAAGTCAATCAAGACGAAGCGCCGAACGGGGTCGTCAACCCCCAAGCGCGTCCTTCTCGTCATCACATTGCCCTCGCGACTAGCTCGCGACAACGAGAGCGCGACGTTGCCACTACCGGTACCGTCAGGAGTCGGGCGACGTTGCGATCTACGTTGTCGTCCATGCCAAGTACTACTTCGGAAGCCATGGTGCGAGCCCAGCTCCTATTGAGGTTCCCGCCAGCGGACGACCAAATGGATGAGTGGAGAGCCACCATTCAAAGTTTGATTGGTTTCGCTGAGGCAGGAGGATCACAATGAGCGGGCTCGCCACGGCCTCCGCATGCAGCGACAATGGCCCGAGCCGCTGGCCGTGCTGAAGGGGCCAACCTTACGGTGTAGTCCCCCCCCCCACGACAGCCAGCGTAGGGGCCGCAGCCAGAGCCGCGCAACCAAGAACACGACGAAGTGTCGATGGCTTCATCTGATCCTCGAGCCCGTCGAGATCAGCGGCAGGTCCTAGAGGACAGGCGGAGGGATGTGGACATCACCATAGAACGGCGCCACGAAACCCACCTCTAGTCTGACAGGTGCAATGGCCGTGACGTCGACAAGCCTGCGCCCGGTGGAGACGGATACCTGCCTTTCGAGGTTGGGTGTCCTACCTTCACTCGGGAGCTGCGGCAAGTCTGTTAGCCATCTGCCCGTACGTTCAAGCCAGAGATACCAGAAAAATATGATGGAAGACTAAACCTAGCAGAGTTCTTGAGCATTTACACCTTCGCTGTTCAAGCCGCCGGAGGAAGAGATGAAAAGGTATTCACTAAATACTTCCCTTTGGTGCTCAAGCCGAATGTGAGGTCGTGGCTGATGCACTTGGCGGAGAACTCCATCTCGACTTGGGCTGACCTGTGCCAGGAGTATGTTGGTGCCTTCACGGGCGGCCATCAAGAACCAGGGCAGCCCAGTGATTTGTAGCTCCTTCCACAAAAGGAAGGGGAGAGATTGCGGAAGTACTTGCAGAGGTTCAGCTGGGTGCATAGGAACATTCCAGATATCCACCCGGCAGCTATGATTGCCGCGTTCCAGTCCAATGTACGCAACTGCAGGATACGTTCCAAGATGAACGTCCAGTTGCCCAAGACTGTAAACGAGCTTTACACCTTGGCGGATAAGTGTGCCCATACGGAGGAGGGGAGGCGTCTCCCCGGAGAAGAGGATGGCGTTGACGTTGACTCAGAACATGACGACGATGCCGCCAACCAGAAGAAGAAGAACAAGAAATGCAACAAGAAGCGCAAGGAGAAAGCAGTGCTGGCTGTCGAGGGGTCAGGTACGCCTAGTACTGGCAAGAAGGCCAAGACCGAAGCCCCCGGCAAGGAGGTTGCCGCGTGCGCGACTGCCGGGAGGCTGCGGCGGCCGAGAAGGCTGGGAAGGCTGACAGGCCGTACTGCAAGATCCATCGAACCAAAGGCCATGATCTCCAAGAATGTCACCAAGTTGAGCAACCCTTCAAGAAGCAGAAGGCTGAGTACGAGAAGCGTGATAAGGAGAGAGACCAAGATGGCGTTGGCGGGAAGGGCCGAGGCGGCTGGGGACGCCGCCCCGGCAAGGTCCCCCAACGTAAGGGGAAACCCGCTAAAAGCCATGAGAAGAAGGAATGTGGTGATGAAAGCGATGAAGGGGATGAAGAGGAAACTAGTGAGCAAGAGTTTCAGAAAGCCACTGACGCCCTGTGCATTGACGGGGGCGCATCCTTGCACTCCTCTCACCGCCAACTGAAACAATGGGCGCGTGAGGTCAATGTTGTGGAGCCAGCGGCAGATTCACGAAAACCACTCAAATGGTCTCGCACGCCCATCATCTTTGACGAAGAGGATCACCCTGACCGCACCACCGCGGTAGGGTGCTTGCCGTTGTTGGTATCACCAACAATCCACAAACTCAAGGTCACAAAGATGTTGGTTGACGGCGGGGCCGGGTTGAATCTGATTTCCCCCAAGGTAGTTAGCAGGTTGCAGATAACCGATGAAGAGCTCACGGTTACTGGCACATTTCAAGGAATCAACCCCTGCAGGAGTCATCCAAAGGGGAAGATCACACTGCCGGTAACATTTGGAGGAGAATTGAACTACCGGACTGAGAAGATTGTGTTCGATGTGGTCGAGCTTCCGTTGCCATATAATGGGATACTTGGACGACCTGCCCTAGCAAAGTTCATGGCGGCATCCCACTATGCCTACAATACCCTGAAGATGCCAGGACCGATGGGCGTCATTTCTATCCCATCAGACAAGAAGGATGCCATTATATGCGTGGACAAGATGTACCGGGACGCGGCCGCTGCCGAGGCCGCGGAAGCCGCAGTCCCCGCCAAGGAAAGCAAACAAGGTTGAAAAGATAGCAAGGATACCGGCAAGGAATCCGGGAAACGCGCCTCTCCGGAGTACACTGCACCCGTCGATGACTTGCCGGAGAGTTCCACTAGCAAGAAATCCAAGGTTGCTGCACCCACTGTGAAGAAGGTCCCAGCAGGGTTGGTTGGCGCTGATGGTACATTCACTATCAGCTCCACCCTTGACGACAAATAGGAAAGCGCGCTCGTTGCCTTCCTGCGGGCGAATGTCGATGTGTTTGCTTGGCAACCATCTGACATCCCCGGTCTTCCCAGGGAGGTAATCGAGCACCACCTTGTTGGCTGCCCTCATGTCCGGCCCGTTAAGCAGAAGGACCGGAAGCAAGCCTTGGAGCGGCAGCAGTTCATTGCCAAAGAGATCAAGAAACTTGAAGCAGCTGGTTTGGTTAGAGGAGTGTTGCACCCAACATGGTTGGCAAATCCAGTGGTAGTGCGCAAGGCGAATGGGAAATGGAGGCTTTGCATAGATTTCACATATCTGAATAAAGCATGCCCGAAGGACCCATTCCCCTTGCCGCGCATCAACCAGATCGTGGATTCCACCTCCGGGTGTGATCTGCTTTCTTTCTTGGATGCCTACTCTGGGTACCACCAGATATTCATGTCCAAGGAAGACGAGGAGAAGACGGCATTCATAACCCCATGTGGCACGTATTGCTTCATACGGATGCCCTTTGGGTTAAAGAGCGTTGGGTCCACTTTTGCAAGGGCAGTGCAAATGGGGTTTGAGTCCCAGCTGCACAGGAACATTGAAGCTTACATGGATGACATAGTGGTCAAGACCAAGGACAGATCAACACTCATTCAGGACTTGGAAGAAACCTTTGCAAACCTGCGCAAGATTAACTTGAAGCTGAACCTAGAGAAGTGCGTGTTTGGCGTTCCCTCCAGCAAGCTACTTGGCTTCTTTGTGTCTCACCGGGGGATAGAGGCCAACCCCGACAAGATCAAGGCAATTGAACAGATTCAAGCACCCAAGTCAGTCAAGGATGTGAGGTGTTTAACTGGATGTGTCGCCGAGCTGAGTAGGTTCATTTCCAAGTCCGCCGAGTGTGCCCTTCCATTCTTCAAAATCTTGAAGAAGGCAGAGCCTGTGAAGTGGACCTCGGAGGCGGAAGCAGCGCTGCAGGACTTAAAAACTTACCTCTCCTCTGTTCCCACCCTGGTCGCTACTAAACCACAAGAGCCGTTGCTGCTGTATCTGGTGGCAACCAATCAAGTGGTTAGTACAGCACTGGTGGCACAACGGAAAGTGGAAGAAGGAGCAGCTGCAGCTACTGTCCTCCCAAGAGAAGGAAGTGAACCAGTCACGACAAGGCTGAGTGCAGATCAAGAGAAAGAAGAGCAGAGAAGTGAAGGCAATCCTAAGACTGCGGCAAGGAAGAAGGTGGTGCAGCGGCTGGTTTACTTTGTCAGCTCTCTGTTGCAGGGGGCTAGATCAAGGTACTCTGGCGTGCAAAAGTTGATCTTTGGCCTCGTCATGGCCTCAAGGAAACTGCGCCACTACTTCCAAGCCCACGAGATCACATTTGTCACCTGATTCCCTTTGCAACGCATACCAAGGAACCCGGAGGCCACTGGCAGAATAGTGGAATGGGCTTTGGAGTTATCAAGCTTTGGTCTAAGGTTTGAGAGCACAACAACCATTCTGAGCAGAGCACTGGCGGAGTTTATTGCGGAGTGGATACCTACCCCAGACAAAGAGGCATTGGAGACAGTTATCCCCGGCAAGGAAGCACCCCAAGAGTTGATCATGTACTTTGATGGTGCCTCCTCACTACAAGGTGCAGGAGCTGGCGTGCTCCTCGTTGCACCCACTCGAGAGCACCTCAAGTATGTGGTTCAAATGCATTTCCCCCGGGAGAAGGCTACCAACAACACTGCAGAGTATGAAGGACTCCTTACCTGGCTCAGAATCACAACATAGTTGGGGATCAAGAAGTTGATCATTCGAGGAGACTAACAGCTCGTGGTGAGGCAAGTGAACAAAGATTACCAAAGTCCATTGATGGAGGCATATGTGGAGGAAGTGAGAAAGCTGGAGGAGCAGTTTGATGGGTTGCAAACAGAGCATGTGCCGCGCGCGGAAAACAACATTTCTGATCATCTGTCAAAGTGCACTACGCAAAAGCTTTCTGTGGAACCAGGGACTTTTGTTCTCCACCTGGCTCAACCTTCCGTGTCCCCGGCAACAATGGCCAGAAAGAGGAGGAAACTGGACTCCGGCAAGCCTCTCCCGGCAGAGCTTCCCGAAGCTACCGGCAGAGAGGTTGGCGGAAACAACTCCACTTTGCTTGGTGAGCAGCACCCTCCCACCGAACTACCAGTCCTTGCGGTTGAGGCATGCGCTCCCACGAACGATGAGGTGCCGCTGGTCCTTGTTGTCGAGCCTCAGACTCCAGCTTGGGCACGGCACATAGTCCATTATATCCAAACAGGAGAACTTTCCGAAGAGCAAGAAGAAGCTGAAAGAGTAGCCCAGAGGGCCAGTATGTATCAGTTCGTCGATGACACGCTATACAGAAGGAGGCCCAACGGTGTGAAATTGAAGTGCATTTGCCGGGAAGTGGGGAAGGAACTGTTGGCAGAGATACACAAAGGCATGTGCGGCTCCCATATTGGATCAAGAGCCTTGGTTGGAAAAGCTTTCCGGCAAGGTTTCTACTGGCCCACTGCCCTCCAAGATGCGATTGAGCTAGTCACCAGATGTGAAGCCTGCCAGTTCCACTCCAAGAATATCCATCAGCCTGCTCAAGCTCTCCAGATGATTCCTTTGTCATGGCCATTTTTGTTCTGGGGGCTCGACATCTTGGGCCCCTTCCCCCGTGCTACCGGGGGCTTTGAATTCTTGTTCGTTGCCATCGACAAGTTTACAAAGTGGCCGGAAGTGGAGCCCGTGAGAAAGGTAACCGCACAGTCAGCTATCAAGTTCTTGAAAGGATTGGTGTGCCGCTTCGGGGTACCCGCCAGAGTCATCACTGACAACGGCACCCAATTCACAAGCCGCACCTTCATGCAATACGTTCAAACCCTCAGAAGCAAAGTTTCATTTGCCTCTGTTGCCCATCCCAGAAGCAATGGACAAGCTGAGAGGGCGAACGCTGAAGTGTTGCGAGGACTCAAGACAAGAACACTTGATAGGCTGCGGAAGTGTGGCAGGCGCTGGATTGATGAGCTGCCGGTGGTTCTTTGGTCCCTTCGTACGACACCAAATCGAGCTACCGGCCAGACTCCCTTCTCCCTAGTCTATGGGGCAGAAGCAGTGATCCCCACGGAACTCATATACAGGTCACCTCGAGTATTTGCCTACGATGAAGTAGAGCAAGAGCATCACCGGCATGACGATGCCGTGCTCCTTGAGGAGAACCGTCTCCGGGCTGCTACGCATGCTGCACGCTATCAGCAAGCCCTGCGTCGCTACCACAGCCGCAGGGTTCATGCCCGGAGCCTTGAGGAAGGCGACCTTGTCCTTAGGCACGTTTAGTCCGCCAAGGATGCAAAAAAGTTGACGCCAAAGTGGGAAGGCGCTTACCGGGTAGTACGAGTCTCCAGACCCGGCGCAGTCCGTCTGGAGACCGAAGATGGCATTCAATTGCAAAACTCATGGAACATTGAGCATCTTCGTAAGTTCTACCCGTAAGGCGTGGCTGTCGGGCCCTGCCCGGCAGCCACCCTTTTGTACAAGCCTTGCCGATGCTGCATGAAACCCTTTGTACAAAGCCAGGCGCAGACCCTGAGCAACAGATAAATAAACGAAGCGCTGGGGGCCCCAAAAAAAAACTTGCACGCATGCATAGCATAACATGAGCATGGCATGATCATGTAGATAAGGTCATATGTAGCTTTGTTTTCCTCTGCACTAAACTGCAGGGCTCTTGCCGCGGACTCGGTCCCGAAAAGAAGAAACGGAAACAAGCCTACATATCGATCCCCGACAAGCTAAACCGATAAGTTTCTTCTTATCCATACATGTTTTGTAAGGAGCAAACTTGTGCATATAGAAACACCGTTGCCTTCAAAGCATGGGTGCTCCCATCCTTTGACTCGAATGTTGCTTCGGTCAAGGTGGTTGTAGTGGCCTTTGATGGAGAAGGTTCGATGGGGGGCTGGTCCCTTTTCATAGTTTCGAGCCCGGCAAGCCAAGCCCGCGGCAACAAACGGAAGGTACCAGCAGGATAGCTTGCCGTGGAAACTTGTTTACTCAAACGTATAGAGGCATTCCAATTCTGCATGGACATAATACATGCACAAGTACCCGGCAAGGCTTGTCTTTTTTAATATGCGGATAAACAAGTACAGATCTCACAGAGCATAAACATGGATAAAGAAGATTACATATTTAAGACTAAAGTTTGGCAAATGCCCCGTAATCCCCTTCTTGTCCCTCTCCTCCTAGGAACTACAGGGGAAGGCGAAGAGGGCAAGAGGAGTGCCTGAGCGGAGGCCCAGCCTGGCAAGACTAGGAATGGCGAGGTTGCGAAGGCGGCGACGGGTAGAGCAGCCAGGCGGCGCCCTAGCCACCACCGGGACCGCGGGGTGCGCCTGGCAGAAGGCACCAAGAGAGTCGCCCTCGGCAACCATCCAGAAGAGGTTGGTGATGATGGTGCCGGGGCAGGGGAAGAGACGGAAAACGGAGCGGCAGGCCAACAATACGAGACGAAGGCGTCGGTGCCATCATACTCAGACCTGACGGCCTGCCATTCGCCTTCCTCATCTTCGCCGTATTCCTCCTCGTCACTGTCGCTCTGAGGAGGCGTTGGGCCCCTCGCCCGACGCCTCCCCCGGAGAGACTGCTGGTGATGGTGGCGGCGCCCAAGGCATGCTAAGAGCACCGTCCCCCACTTCGGCGGGCAGAAGTGCACCACCACCTTCGGCGTCACCCCTCGCCTCGCCAGATAAAGCAACGCCGGGATCATCAAGGATCCCAGGCGCGATCCCACGGTCAGGCCCCAGAAGCCCCGGACAAATAACTCGTATGAAAGATACGAGCGCTCCGCCATCAAGGAGAGACACGGCGCCCCTCACACTGAGATTGGTCCGACCATCGTGGGTGCGTTGCCACCAACTGCGGTGGCTCCAACGACAGTCGCCATTTCTCCTACAGCCGTGGACCAAGCTCACTCCCCGGGTATCTACATGGATAACCAAGATCATCGCCCCTGAACGGAAGCGCGGGGTCGAGCCCCGGCCTCTCTTCTTAGGCATGAAGAAAGCAAACGAGAAGAAGAAGAGAGAGCGGGGATGGGTGCCTCCATACACCCTCACGCTCCCTTTTATAGACAAGCAGAACCTTGGAGCTGGGGGCTCCTTCGGACCCGACCCGCTCGTGTCACTGGCAACGACCGGGCTCATTCACCGCCCCCTCGCACCAATCCGAAGTAGTCGGATTTTTGCCACGGCGCCCTCCCCCGCGCCATCCATCACCTACCCTGCGCAATGCATGCAGCGTACGTGGCAGAAAAAGCGAGTGCGGTGGGAAGAGTGAAATGGTAGTGACCTCCCCGTGAATTAAAGTCGTTCACGGGCCGGTGCAGAGACGGCCCCACCGCATTCGGCATTTTGCACAACGCGTGGAAAAACCGGAAACTGACTCAAGCACAGGATAATGAAGAAGCAAAGAAAATATCAAGGGATGAGCTGCCACAAGCCCTCTGCCTGTGTACCTGATAGGGCCTACCCCGACGACGCTCAGTAGCCTATTCGGGCCAGGCCCGGGGGCTCCTGTCGGTGCAACAAACCCTGGTGTATGTTGCCCGGACTATACACAAGCTCAAGGGCAAGGTTACAGCAATGAGACAAGGCCAAGCAGAAGAAATAGCTCTTTGAGAAATCAAAGGGCGGATCGAGAAGACCAAGACAGGCCAAAGGAACAAGATATCACTAAGGGAAAAGCCTCCCTTGCCGGGCAGGCGAGCCTGGTCAGGTCGAGGCCACCCCACGGGCAAGTCCCAACACTACAAAAAAAACCACTTCCGTGATGATACGTCTTTGCCATAGTAGGTCATGTTTTCTGTCATGCATGTACATCCATGATGATTTTATGACAGAATCAAGATAGTCATACCTGTGCTATCGTAGAAGTGTTCCATGACAATACCAAAATTATCATCACGGAAGTGTCCACTTCCATGATGATAAATGGCGCATCATGGAAGTGCTTTCATCAAGGGTAACCGACACGTGGCATCCACTGTAATGGGTCGCCGTTATGCTATCGGGACCGGTTTTGGATCCGATAACTCGTTAACAGCCCGGACCAATGGGGATTTTCCACGTGTAAAATTCTCAATGGCCAGAGGAACCACGTGTCGGCTCAGCGTTGGGACAGATGTCATCCACTCGTTGGACGGGAGGCGCCTATGATACGTCGACACGAGGCACAGCCCAACAGAGGCCCATTCAGGTGAAAAGGCCGGCCCATTTGACTTGGTCAAAAGGTAGCGGGCCGGCCCACGGAAAGCCTGTTAACGACCTGTTCGCATATAGCCCATTTACAACCCGCTAACTCACGACCCGTTATGGCCTATCCGAATTGGGCCCAGTAGCGTTATCTAGGCCGTCCAATATAATTCCAGCCCGTTGTAACTTTCGGCCCATGTATGGCCCATGACGTCTTTCGGCCCATATGAGGCCCTTTGTAACTCTTGGCCCTTTAAAGGCTGGTGGTGAAACTGGCCCATAATGAAAAGTGTAACGCTTTACACCCATTAACGGCCCATTATTTCGTTGGGCCGTTTCCAGCCCGTGTTACCTTTCGGCCTTCTAAGGGCCCATTTATTCTTGGGCTCATTTCCAGCATTTGGTTACTTATGGCCCATTACTGGCCTATTCTGCTTGTGGGCCAAATTCAGCCCGTGGTTACAGTCGGCCCGTTTGTGGACCGTTAATCCGTTGGGCTGTTTTCATAGCGTCATCAAATACGGCCCATTAACGACCTGTGATGCCTGTCGATAGAATTAAGCCCGTTATACATTTTGGCCTATTAACGGCCCGTTATGGTTGGGCCATAAACACATGATTTCCACTCTAGCCCGTTTACGGCCCATTTTGCGGATCGTTATTGGTCCAAGAATAATACGGCCCGTATAAGGCCTATTGAATATACAACCCTTCGAGGGCCCATGGATCCTACGGCCCGTAGGAGGCCCATGATCACTACAGCAGGTAGCAGGACCATGGTTACAACGGTCCGTATGTTGCCCATGGTTATTGTGGCCTAGTTATAAAAAATAGGTTATTGTGGCCACTAGAAAAACGCGGAAAAAGAACTGCAGTGACTACAAGCAAACAACTAAACAAGACAATAAGGAAATAAATAAGCAAGCAACTAATGCTAGACTATTATGGCTATTACACATATTACATCCACTGGGCATCAAAATTCGCCACCAGTGCAAATATAGGGAACAAAGCAGCATATCACATACACTGGTTGTCAAAGTTGGCGACCAGTGCAAATAAACGCCGCAGCAAAACATGTCCAGAACTGAAACCACTTCAGAAGAGCTCAAGAAACAATATCCTGGGTACCCAGCATGCTGGCAAGATGCTTAGTAAGCTTATTAACTTTCTCTTGTTTGGCGCTTAAATCCTCCAGCGCTTGCTGTTGCACCAGAAAGTATGCATCTGAATTCTGCAGGGACTTCCTCAGTCCTTCGGCTTCGTGTCGCAGCACATCTGATCGATGTCTTTCAACTTGAAGTTGAGACTCAAGAAGAAGAACTAATTCAGGCAGCAAGTTCGAAGAGCTTGTGCCAGCGGTAGTGGCCAGTAACTCGAACACTACATCATGACATGACTTTTGGGTTGTCTCACTGTCATCAAGATAGTTTTTATCAGCTTTCTTGGAGACAAACAGGGATGTCTCACTATCTTGAACCTTATTTGCATTACTTCCTTTACCATTGCATAACGGGGTACTCTTCTACAATATTTTGTCCGCATTCTAAAAGAGAAACAAGAAGACACATCACACGTTTCCCATGTTGTATATGAAACTCATTTTGGTAAATCAGTCAGTAGTAAAGTGGACAGGATAACAGCATGAAACAAACATATATCTATGTACCATGGTCACTGTATGGTCTATATCATTCTAGTTTTTGTTGCCAAATCAAGATAGAGACACAGTTCAAATAATATCTGTTTAAGACAAAGCAGCATAGACAGAATATAAGTGTGGGAAACTACACAACAATAACAACACTTGTAATGTGCATGACATGAGAACATAATTGTTTATTCAATTGAAACTGAAATCAACATAGAGCAAGTTACAATAGCAAACCAGTTAAAGAAATAGGTTTAAAACATACCTGATGCGCCATTGGAGTTTCAATTCCATCCTTCAAATTTGAAAATAGTTGGTATGAGTAAATACAGTGATGCAAGAGCAAAGGAGTATGAACCATAGCTACAGAACCTGACCTGAGAACAGTTCTTCTTCTGCTTTAATCTTTGGGTTGGGGTTCGGAGTGGTGGTCCTCGTGCTTTGGGCACTGCAGTTGCCTTACTAACTGCTCGTGTTTGGGTGCTCTGTGGTGGAGACAGTGCTGTGTCAACTGGAACTGGGTTACTATCTGCTGGGGTTGGGGTTAGAAGGGGTGTAGCTGGTTCTCTGTCCAAGTGGGTAGGGGTACAATCTGTGAGAGTCTGGGTTATGTGTGGTGGGGCTGGTTCTTGGGCAAGTACAACCGTGGTTCTATCTGCATCGACTGGTAGCACTATCTTTTCTGAAGACCGTGTTGTTACTCCCTTAGATATTGCCATCACCCTCTCCAATTCAAATGGCTGATAAACAAGAAAAGTAATTGAATTTACAGACATTGTATGATAGACAGGTGCAATGGATAGTGGGGAATAAAAGAGGGCATGAAATAACTTCTGATACGCCTACAATGTATCTATAATTTTTTATTGTTCCACGCTGTTATATTATCATTCTTGGATGTTTTACAATCATTTTATATCATTTTTTGGTACTAACCTATTGACATAGTGCCAAGTGCCAGTTGCTGTTTTTTGCATGTTTTTTACATCGCAGGAAATCAATACCAAACGGAGTCCAAACGCAGCAAAACTTTTTGTGGATTTTTTTTGGACCAGAAGACATCCAGTGGGCCGGAGAAGCGCCTGGGGGGTGCTCCGAGGGGAGCACAACCCACCAGGGCGCGCCTGGAGGCCCAGGCGTGCCCTGGTGGGTTGTGCCCACCTCGGGTGCCCCCCGAACCGCCTCTTTGCTCTATAAATACCCCAATATTCCAGAAACCCTAGGGGAGTCGACGAAAATCAATTCCAGCCGCCGCAGAGTCCAGAACCACCAGATCCAATCTAGACACCATCATGGAGGGGTTCACCACTTCCATTGGTGCCTCTCCGATGATGCGTGAGTAGTTCTTTGTAGACCTACGGGTCCGTAGTTAGTACCTAGATGGCTTCCTCTCTCTCTTTTGATTCTCAATACAATGGTCTCTTGGAGATCCATATGATGTAATTCTTTTTGCGGTGTGTTTGTTGGGATCCGATGAACTTTGAGTTTATGATCAGATCTATCTTTTTATCCATGAAAGTTATTTGAGTCTTCTTTGATCTCTTATATGCATGATTGCTTATAGCCTCGTATTTCTTCTCCAATATTTGGGTTTTGTTTGGCCAACTTGATCTATTTATCTTGCAATGGGAAGAGGTGCTTTGTAGTGGGTTCGATCTTACGGTGCTTGATCCCAGTGACAGAAGGGGAACCGACACGTATGTATCGTTGCTACTAAGGATAAAATGATGGGGTCTATTTCTACATAAATAGATCTTGTCTACATCATGTCATCGTTCTTATTGCATTACTCCGTTTCTCCATGAACTTAATACACTAGATGCATGCTGGATAGCGGTCGATGTGTGGAGTAATAGTAGTAGATGCAGGCAGGAGTCGGTCTACTAATCTTGGACGTGATGCCTATATAATGATCATTGCCTGGATATCGCCATGATTATTTGATGTTTTATCAATTGCCCAACAGTAATTTGTTCACCCACCGTTTGCTATTTTTCTCGAGAGAAGCCACTAGTGAAACCTACGGCCCCCGGGTCTCTTTTCCAATATATTTGCTTTCAAGATCTATTTTGCTATTCGCTCTTTTCTTTATTTGCAACTTTTATTTTTAGATCTATTAAACCAAAAATACCTTGCTGCACTTTATTTTATTTGGCGTTAGATCTATCAATATTTACTACTCTCTCACGTCCGTTTGCCAATTTTTGGCGCCGTTGCCTGAAAGGGATTGACAACCCCTTTTACACGTCGGGTTGTGAGTATTTGTTATTTGTGTGCAGGTGCTGTTTACGTATTGTTGCTTGGTTCTCCTACTAGTTCGATAACCTTGGTTTCATCACTGAGGGAAATACCTACCGCCGCTGTGCTGCATCATCCCTTCCTCTTTGGGGAAATACCGACGTAGCTTCATGCCGCATCAAAAGGAATTTCTGGTGCCGTTGCCGGGGAGACATCATCAACATCTACCAGGTTCCTAATCACAAATATCATCTCCTTGCAATTTACATTATTTGCCATTTGCCTCTCATTTTCTTCTCCCCCACTTCATAAAAATTTACCGTTTTATTCGCCTGCTTTTTCGTTCGCCTTTTTCTCGTCAGATCTCATGTTTGCTTGTGTTGCCATGTGCCTTCTATTTGCTTGCATCTTCGCTTGCAAAAAATCTATTATTATGGACCCTCATCCACTTGCTAATCTTTTCAAAAGATCCAATTATGATGAACCAATTGCTAGTGAATTGAGTTCACTAGATTATCTTTATGGAGTTTTGCTTGAGATTTATGAATCTGAAAATTGTGATGAAGTGTTAAACGAAGGAATTTATAAAATGATTCATGATAGCTCCTTGAATGAAAAGCATGATTGCAATGATGTTATTATAAATTCTATTAATGTCAATTGTGCTAATAATATGCAAAACCCCAAGCTTGGGGATGCTAATTTTGGTATGTCCACTACTTATTGCAATGATCATGATTGGGGTGATTCTTCTTATGATCTTGAAAATTTATTTAAGCCTCATGATGAATATGTTATTGATAATAATGTTTGCAATAATATTGAAAGTGGGTTTGGAAGAGTGTCAACTTTAGGTAAAAATAATCCCACATATTTGGAGAGTGTTCAATCTTATGAAATTTTTGATAAAAGTGGGCTTGGAAAGGTCATGACTTTATTTGATGATAATCCCACTATTTTGGAAGAGTGTCAACTTTGCATGCATGTGGATCATGTAGAGAATATGTTACGTGATAGCTATATTGTTGAGTTTGAATATGATCCCACATGTAATTATTATGAGAGAGAGAAATATGGTTGTAGAAATTTTCATGTTACTAAATTACCTCTCTTCATGTTGAGATTGCTATTGTTTTCTTCCATGCATATGCTAGATCTTGCTTGTCTTGTTAATTTGTTTTCCTATAAAATTCCTATGCATCGGAAATATGTTAGACTTAAATATGTTTGTCACATGTTTTATGATGCTCCCTTTGTGTTTTCATTATTATCTTTCATGTGAGCATCAATAAAATCTTATGCCTAGCTAAGGGCATAAAACGATAGCGCTCGTTGGGAGGCAACCCAACTTGTATCTTTTTGCTTTTTTGGTTTTCTTGATGTTTTCAATAAAATACCCAATTATGCCTCTAGTTAGATGTGTTTTTGTGGTTTAAATTAGTGTTTGTGCAAAGCAAAGCCTTTGGGATGATTTGGGTGATAGTTAATTTGATCTTGTTGGAAAACAGAAACTTTTGCGTCCAGTAAAACAATTTTGAAAATTCACAGCTGAGATCAAAAATTCTGAATTTTTTACACAAGATTTATATACAAATTTATTCTGTTTTCCTAATTTTTCAGAATTTTTGGAGTTCCATAAGTATTCGAAATATCCAGATTACTACAGACTGTTCTGTTTTTGACAGATTCTGTTTTCTTTGCATTGTGTGCTTGTTCTGATGATTCTATGGTTTTCTTTGATGAGTTTTTGCCATAGAAAAGTTGGAATACAGTAGATATAATGCAAGAATAAAATATGAATTTGTTTGCTACAGTACTTATAGTAGTGATTTGCTTTCTTATACTAACGGATCTCATGAAGGTTTTGTTGAGTTTTGTGTGATTGAAGTTTTCAAGTTTTGGGTTATCTTACGATGGATGAAGGAATAAGGAGTAAGAAGAGCCTAAGCTTGGGGATTCCCATGGCATCCAAAGCTATTATCCAAATAGAAGCAAGCAACTAAGCTTAGGGATGCCCCGAGTGGCATCCCCTCTTTCTTCTACCGACCATCGGTATTTTACTCGAAGCTATATTTTTATTCGTCACATACTATGAGTTTTGCTTGGAGCATCTTGTATAATATGAGTCTTTGCTTGTTTTGCTTTGTGTTCTAAGTCATGAATCCATGCTGGACACACCTATTTGAGAGAGCCAAAATTATGCCATGACTTGTTAGAATTGCTCTCTATGCTTCACTTAAATTTTTATGAGCTATGGATTTGCTCTAGTGCTTCACTTATATCTTTTTGAGCACGGTGTGCTTTAGTATTTTTGAAGAAATGCTCTCATGCTTCACTTAGATTTATTTGGGAGTTAGTAATTTTTTAAAGAAATTCTCTCTTGCTTCACTTAAATTAATTTGAGAGAAAGAAGTATTATGCTCATGATCTTGCTTCACTTATATTTGTTTGAGCTTATCAAAAGCAACACATGAAAATTAGTCCCAAAGTGATAGATATCCAAGAAGGATATAATAATAACTTTCATGAAGATCATTGGACAAAATAAACTTGATTCCTTGTAATAGTTTTGAGATATGATGATGTGATATGTGAGTTATGTTGATGAGTAATTGTGCTTTAGTAAGAATATTGGTGTTAAGGTTTGTGATTCCATATGCAAGCATGAAAGTCAATAGTCATGCAATGAAATTATATCCTACTTGTGGTGCATTATTCGCTGTTAATTATCCTTAATGCTCGCTTATGAGATTATTCATTTTTTTGGTTGGTCGCTTCTCAATCTTTTGCTAGCCTTCATTTTGCACTAAGTATGATCACTACTTGTGCATCCAAAACCCTTTAAACCAGTTTTGCCACATGAGTCCACTATATCTACCTATATGCGGTATTATTTTGCCGTTCTAAGCAAATTTGTATGTGCCATCTCTAATTTTCAAAATAAAACTTCTCTTTTGTGTGTTCGTACCGCTCGCGAGGCGGTGAGGGGTGGCTAATATTTTCCATGCTAGATGTGTTATTCTCACGATGAGTGTTTATTCACTTGTCATTGCACGAGAGTAAGGCAAAGGTATTAGGGATGCCCAGTCCTGAAATGAAAAATGAATTTACTTTATGTTGTCAAATAATAAATTCCTTGGAATGTGTTGGTATGGAGGGCACCCGTGGATACGGCAAGCCATGGAAAGTGAAAGAAATGGTGGAAAAAGGAATAAACTTTATTTTCTGTTTGGGAACCGCCTATGATATATCTAGCATGGAAAGTGTTGGGAACTCTAAGTCGTTTTCGTTGGTGGGAAAAGCACACCTCCCAAAATGTTTTTATCTCTAAGTTTTTCGCTTTGAGCTCTGGCACCTCTACAAATCCCTACTTCCCTCTACGAAGGGCCTTTCTTTACTTTATGCAATTTTTATTTTTAATTTGAGTCTCCATCTTCTCTTATAAAGCACCAACTAGCAGGCACTATGATCGTACTTGAGCATTGGGTGTAGTTAATATGCGAGTGTGTTTCATGAATGGATCAATGGTTGAGTATGATGGGCTAGGGATAACTTATTTTAGCGTTGATATTTGGAAAGACATAGTTGCTTGTTGATATGCTTGAGTATTTAAGTCATCATGTCAAAACTAAACTATTGCTTTGAATCCAATAAAAGTCCAAATGTCCATGCTATAAAGGAAAGAATATGAGATGACATGTTAGGCAGCATTCCACATCAAAAATTCTGTTTTTATCATTTACCTACTCGAGGACGAGCAGGAATTAAGCTTGGGGATGCTGATACGTCTCCAACGTATCTATAATTTTTTATTGTTCCATGCTGTTATATTATCATTCTTGGATGTTTTACAATCATTTTATAGTCATTTTATATCATTTTTTGGTACTAACCTATTGACATAGTGCCAATTGCCAGTTGCTGTTATTTGCATGTTTTTTACATCGCAGGAAACCAATACCAAACGGAGTCCAAACGCAGCGAAACTTTTTGTGGATTTTTTTTGGACCAGAAGACATCCAGTGGGCCGGAGAAGCGCCTGGGGGGTGCTCCGAGGGGAGCACAACCCACCAGGGCGCCCCTGGAGGCCCAGGCGCGCCCTGGTGGGTTGTGCCCAACTCGGGTGCCCCCCGAACCGCCTCTTTGCTCTATAAATACCCCAATATTCCAGAAACCCTAAGGGATTCAACGAAAATCAATTCCAGCCGCCGCAGAGTCCAGAACCACCAGATCCATTCTAGACACCATCATGGAGGGGTTCACCACTTCCATTGGAGCCTCTCCGATGATGCGTGAGTAGTTCTTTGTAGACCTACGGGTCCGTAATTAGTAGCTAGATGGCTTCCTCTCTCTCTTTTGATTCTCAATACAATGGTCTCTTGGAGATCCATATGAAGTAACTCTTTTTACGGTGTGTTTGTTGGGATCCGATGAACTTTGAGTTTATGATCAGATCTATCTTTTTATCCATGAAAGTTATTTGAGTTTTCTTTGATCTCTTATATGCATGATTGCTTATAGCCTCGTATTTCTTCTCCGATATTTGGGTTTTGTTTGGCCAACTTGATCTATTTATCTTGCAATGGGAAGAGGTGCTTTGTAGTGGGTTCGATCTTACGGTGCTTGATCCCAGTGACAGAAGGGGAACCGACACGTATGTATCGTTGCTACTAAGGATAAAACGATGGGGTCTATTTCTACATAAATAGATCTTGTCTACATCATGTCATCGTTCTTATTGCATTACTCTGTTTCTCCATGAACTTAATACACTAGATGCATGCTGGATAGCGGTCGATGTGTGGAGTAATAGTAGTAGATGCAGGCAGGAGTCGGTCTACTAATCTTGGACGTGATGCCTATATAATGATCATTGTCTGGATATCGTCATAATTATTTGAAGTTCTATCAATTGCCCAACAGTAATTTGTTTACCCACCGTATGCTATTTTTCTCGAGAGAAGCCACTAGTGAAATCTACGGCCCCCGGGTCTATTTTCTCATCATATATTTCCAGATCTATTTTGCTATTTGCCTTTTTATTTATTTGCCACTTTTATTTTCAGATCTATATTATCAAAAACCCAAAAATACCTCACTGAATTTTATTTGCTTTTATTTAGCCTCGTATTTGTTTTTTTGATCTCTTATATGCATGATTACTTATAGCCTCGTATTTCTTCTTCGAATCTTTGGTTTAGTTAGGCCAACTAGATCAATTTTTCCTGCCATGGGAAGAGGTGCTTTGTGATGGGTTCGATCTTACGGTGCTTGATCCCAGTGACAGAAGGGGAACCGACACGTATGTATCGTTGCTATTAAGGATAACAAGATGGGGTCTATTTCTACATAAATAGATCTTGTCTACATCATGTCATCGTTCTTATTGCATTACTCCGTTTCTCCATGAACTTAATACACTAGATGCATGCTAGATAACGGTCGATGTGTGGAGTAATAGTAGTAGATGCAGGCAGGAGTCGGTCTACTAATCTTGGACGTGATGCCTATATAATGATCATTGCCTGGATATCGTCATGATTATTTGAAGTTTTATCAATTGCCCAACAGTAATTTGTTCACTCACCGTTTGCTATTTTTCTCGAGAGAAGCCACTAGTGAAACCTACGGCCCCCGGGTCTCTTTTCCAATATATTTGCTTTCAAGATCTATTTTGCTATTCACTCTTTTCTTTATTTGCAACTTTTATTTTCAGATCTATTAAACCAAAAATACAAAAATACCTTGCTGCACTTTATTTTATTTGGCGTTCGATCTATCAATATTTACTACTCTCTCACGTCCGTTTGCCAATTTTTGGCACCGTTGCCCGAAAGGGATTGACAACCCCTTTTACACGTCGTGTTGCGAGTATTTGTTATTTGTGTGCAGGTGCTGTTTACGTAGTGTTGCTTGGTTCTCCTACTGGTTCGATAACCTTGGTTTCATCACTGAGGGAAATACCTACCGCCGCTGTGCTGCATCATCCCTTCCTCTTTGGGGAAATACCGACGTAGCTTCAAGCCGCATCAACTTCCAATCTGTATGTGCACCGTAATATCCCATTGAGGTAAGATAATTATATGTCACAACTGTTGGCCTGTATTTTGCTACTGTCATCATATATTAATGTCGTTGTTTAGTGCTATACTTGTGCTCCGTAATTGACATGCCAAATATTACATTGAAGGCGAAGCTTGTCTGTTATTGAACCAAGTAATGAAGGGGAATAACAAGCGGAAGAAAACCAAAAATCAACTCCCGGTGCTGTAATGAAGCACTGGAACTGTGATGACACAAGTAATGATATTGTTTTGCATCTTAATTTATTGCTATGGCTGGAACGAGCAATTGTTTTGCCACTCTTAATGTAATATGTAATTATCTCTACTTGTGCAAACAGGGATCTTGTTTGAAGATAACATATATTTTAGTGGAACTGCACAAGAAGATGTTGGAAACATTAAACTAATCGAGGAGTATATAGTAAGCATGGCAACCACAGTAGATAATAACGGATGGTTCCCGAGAAGTGCTTCATCTATATGCTCTACACAATAAGCCTCCTGACAAAGGTTGGTACTCACTGGTACAGCGAGGTGCTATACAAACGGTTTTTAACCCCTTTCCGCGACGGCATTTGGATCCGTCGCCAAGTGAGTGTGGGCGATAGGTGGGTCCTTCCCACACGACCCAGAAACCGTCGGGCATATGCCCTCCTGGCACGCACACGCTCGGCAAAATGAGGTTGTGTGCGACCGGTGAGCGATCAAATACAGTTATATGTACAGTAGTGCTAAAAAAATGCAATTATATAGGCGAAATCGTTTCTGGTCGTAAGTACATCCCACACAGTCAGTCCCCGCTAAACGTTTCCGTTCGTATATACATCCCACATAGTCGCTCCAAGGAAAACGTTTTCGTTCGCAGGTACATGACACACGATATTAACAATTTTATCGTTTGCGTTATTGAATGCATCACACACGGTGCATAGAAGAAACTATGTGGCAAAGGTTGTCCATCACACACAGTTTTTATGTGGTAAACGTTTGCGCAAGGTGGCCTAATGCAAACAGTTTTCAAGAGAAGGTCGTGTGTGATTGTTCATTGATCCAACACGGTTTATTCCTAGAAACTGTGTGTGTTGCCTGAGGTCATCGCCCACGGTATTTTCTCAATAACCGTTTGCAATAGCAAAACCCAATTAGCAGGCTAATTCACCATTAGCAGTCTAATTTCCCTATTATTAATAATCCATTTATTAATCTAATTGACATTCATATTAAGCACATAATATATTTCATTTCCATATTAAGGAAGTAGGATTTCATAATTGAAATACATCAGAGTACAACATGATATAGCTTCAGCTCTCAGCTACCCCATTACACAACTGCACCAGCACCAAGTTTCACATGCAACATGTAGAACCTTTCGAAATTAGCATCATAGATGGTACATAGACAGATGCATCTCATCTGGAAAACTGCTGAAGCGGAAGGCGAATATTGAGCCTTCATTCATGTTGAAGGTCTTTGAAACTTTAGGCCAGTGCCTGTGGATGATTGACCGTCTGTCCTTCGTCCTCTTCAAGAACACTTCAATATTGAACCGTGGGTGTTGTATGAAAACCTTCCTCGCCTCCTGCCATAGAGGTGGTTTGAGAGGTAATCATCAGTGAACTGCTTTGGAAAGGCCTGAAAACAAGGATGCGCATAAATATCTTCTCTATATTGGAAATGGGGCAAAGGAATAAAAAAAGGCAAGGTATAATAGTTAGTACCATCTTGTAGTGAACTAATGTCTTCTTCATTGTGCAGACAAAGATCTTGTCATTTTTTGTCACTAATTTATTTATCCTAACAATCTTTCTGAGTTTCTTGACTTGATTGATATTCATGGACAACTCATTTCCCCATATGCAAAAAGGGTTGAACAGTGGGTCAAAACCTCTGACAGCAGGACCTACATGTGCAAGACCAAATTGTTAAAAACCTAAATATTAGAATGGTTCCTGCAATTGCACAATAATGTGCTATTAGACAACGGACCATGCACGTGCTAACCTCGATTGTAAACCTCAGTGCTTCCCATTGTTTCCCTACAACACATATAAGGTAGTTAGTCATCAGGTTAAGTAAGGGTTCGCATGCTATCAGTAAAATATGTTGATGAAAAATAAGCACATTGCAGATCCATCAGATTAAATCAAGCCACATGGAAAACCCATTTATCCAAACCAAGCATGATTAAGAACTAGGAAATATAGCACTTGTATATGTTTCTCATGTATCAAGTGCAGCCAAATTCGATTTATTCCTCATATGCACAACAATACAAAATTCTACCCACGACAATTGGACATCGCATTGCAGAATTGAACCAAGCAGTTAACTAAACACCACAACAAATGAACCAAACATTAACTGAGCACCACATTGCACAATATAACATACTCCTAATAGAAGATCAGACAGTTAACCAAACCAAGCATGCTTAACAATTTGGAAATATAGCAATTGTATTTGTTTCTCATGTATTTACTACAGCCAAATTCAATTTATTCCTCACATGGTATACAATAACAGAATGCACCCACAACAGTTGAACATCGCATTGCAGAATTGAACCAAACAGTTAACTAAACACCACAACATATGAACCAAACGTTAACTGAGCACCACATTGCACAATATAACATACTCCTAATAGAAAATCAGACAGTTAACCAAACCAATCATGCTTAACAACTTGGAAATATAGCAATTGTATTTGTTTCTCATGTATTTAGTACAGCCAAATTCGATTTACTTCTCACATGGTATACAATAACAGAATGCACCCACAACTATTGAACATCGCATTGCAGAATTGAACCAAACAGTTAACTAAACACCACAACACAAATGAACCAAACATTAACTGAGCACCACATTGCACAATGTATAACCAAACCAAGCATGCTTGACAACTTGGAAATATAGTAATTGTATTCGTTTCTCGTGTATTTTGTAAAGATAAATTCGATTTATTTCTCACATGGAAGATAATACAAAATTGCAGCCTGAAGAATTGAACATCACATTTGCAGAATTGAACCAAACAGTTAACTGAAGACGACAACTAATTAACCAAACAGTTAATAAGTGAGCACCACACTGCACGACATATAGAACATATACACTAGAGCAACAGATTGCATGGTAAAATTAGATAGCACAATTCACTACAATTTGTTAAGAAAAGGCAGGAGCAGCACACGCAACGGGTATACCGAGCATGCTTAACCGGTGTAGCTAGCAAATGGCAAGGTGATCCTCCAAGATCTGGGGGTCAGCATGAATGGCAGCCATCGCGACCTCATCCGCGCGTGCGGCCGCGATTTGCTTCTCCGCTGCCAAATACTCCTTGAGCTCCTGGCTATACTGCATGCACCATGGCTTAGGGCAGCGCTTATTTGGTGGAGGGGTCAGTGATTTGGGTGGAAGGTGTCACGCCGGCGGTCGGGGCATGTGGGATGTGGAAGGAGGAGGAGGATGGGGGTCGGGTGTGGATTACCTACCTGAATAGATGAGGCCGAGCAGCGTGAAGGAGGGTCACCAGCGAGGAGGCGGCGCTGCAAGCAAGGAGTGAAGGTTTCAACTTGGAAAGGAAGGCGGAAACAGGGGAAATGTGGCTTTTGGTAAGGGGGAGGGGGTGGGGAGGTAGATATTTCCGCGGAAGCCAAAATTTTTGAATCGGTTCAGCGAAAAAACTGGCGCGCAAAGTGTCATCAGACACGTCCCCATCTTTCACCGGCGATGATTGAACAGTGAAATGATATTTGGGGAGCGAGCTAGTGTGCTTGACACGCCGGCTGTGGACTGTAGCTGACGCACCTTCTCGTGTAAGCCATAGGCGTACTATACACCGACGGTGCTCCAGGATATTTTGTACTGCATCTCACACGGTTGGTGATAATAAACTATGTGGGATCTACTTGATTTTTCATCTTGATTTGAATTACATAATGGGGTCACAGCGGCAATGGACGGTGTTTGAATTGCTAGACCTTTTATCTGAAGTGAACATGCAACTATATGTGTGTCATAAAAAAATTGGAATTATTCAGGGTTCGTTTGGAAATTTTATATATTAAATTGGTTTTCTAGACATTTCAGGTGCACAATTCAAAATTAAAGCACATGGACATGCTCCGGTGCACCAACATGGGTTGTAAAATCATATATGTGTCCATGGGTTTATGCTTATGTCCCATGCAAGAAATGGGGATGAATTTCGAACACCATGGCACCGTGGCTCTCCGGTAAATGTTGAGGTACTTGCTTTTGTAATTCTAGTAAATCCAAAACCCGTCTGAAATTCATGAACCTTGGCATGCTATCATGGAATGGCATCAACATGCTGGGGTAAAAAATATTGTCCCATTTGGGGCAGGTTGTGGTATAAGATTCTCACAAACCAGAGCTTCTCACAAGAAGCCTCATGGTTCCGTTAGGGAAACGTGTCACCTTTGTGGACAAAACGATATTCGTCGCCTCTTCTTCCTTTCAATTTTTTTCCTGGTGTCAACATAGAACAACAGGAGTGTCGTGTTAAATTTTGGATTTTTTCGGGGATCGTTTAGACATTTTTATACGTTAATTGAGTTTTCTAGGCATTTATGTGCATAATTCAAAATTGAACTACAAGCACATGCTCCAGTCCATAAAAACGGGTTGCAAAATCAAATGTTTTCCTTGGTTGCAAGATTAGGTCACAAGCAAGAAATGAGAACGAATGTCAAACACCTTGACACTGTCGCTCGGCCGCTAACATTGAGATACATGGTTTTAAAATTCTAGTAAATCGAAAACTCGTCTGAAATTCATGAAACTTGACATGATATCATGGAACGGCAGCGACATGACGTGGTAAAAATATTGTCCCATTTGGGGCAGGTGTGGGTATAAGCTTCTCGCAAACCAGAGCTTCTCTCACAACAAGCCTGATGGTTTCGGTAGGGTACGTGCCACCTTGGGGGACGAAATGATATCTGTTGCCTCTTCTTACTTTCAAAATGTTTCTCGTGTCAACATAGAACAACACGAGTGTTGTGTCAATTTTTGGGATTTTTCGGGGTTCGCTTGGACATTTTTGTACATTAACTGAGTTTTCTATGCATTCATGTGCATAATTCAAATTTGAACTACAGGCACATGCTCTAATGCATATAAATTGGTTGAAAATTCAAATCTGTGTCCTTGGTTGCATGCTTAGGTCCCATGCAAGAAATGGGCATGAATGTCAAACACCCTACCACCGTCACTCGGCCGCAAACATTGAGATACCTGGTTTTTAAATTCTAGTAAATCCAAAGCTCGTATGAAATTCATGAAACTAGGCATGCTATCATGGAGCGGCATCAACATGCCGTGGTAAATTTTTTGTCCCATTTGGGGCAGGTTTGGGGATATGCTTCTCACAAAGCAGAGCTTCTCACAACAAGCCTGATGGTTTCGGTAGGGAACGTCCCACCTTTGGGGACGAAACGATATCCATTGCCTCTTATTGCTTTCAAAAAATTTCTCATGTCAACATAGAACAACAGGAGTGTTGTGTCAATTTTTGGGATTTTTCGGGGTTCGTTTGGACATTTTTATGCATTAATTGAGTTTTTAATACATTTGTGTGCATAATTCAAATTTGAACTACATGCACATGCTCTAATGCATATAAATTGGTTGAAAATTCAAATCCATGTCCTTGGTTGCATGCTTAGGTCCCATGCAAGAAATGGGAATGAATGTCAAACACTCTGCCACCGTCACTCGGCCGCAAACATTGAGATACCTGGTTTTTAAATTCTAGTAAATCCAAAACTAGTCTGAAATTCATGAAACTTGGCATGCTATCATGGAGCAGCATTAACATGCCGTGGTAAATTTTTTGTCCCATTTGTTGCAGGTTTGGGTATATGCTTCTCACAAACCAGAGCTTCTCACAACAAGCATGATGGTTTCGGTAGGGAACGTCCCACCTTTGGGGACGAAACGATATCCATTGCCTCTTATTGCTTTCAAAATTTTTCTCATGTCAACATAGAACAACAGGAGTGTTGTGTCAATTTTTGGGATTTTTCGGGGTTCGTTTGGACATTTTTATGCATTAATTGAGTTTTCAATGCATTTATGTGCATAATTCAAATTTGAACTACATGCACATGCTCTAATGCATATAAATTGGTTGAAAATTCAAATCTTTGTCCTTGGTTGCATGCTTAGGTCCCATGCAAGAAATGGGAATGAATGTCGAACACCCTGCCACCGTCACTCGGCCGCAAACATTGAGATACCTGGTTTTTAAATTCTAGTAAATCCAAAACTCGTCTGAAATTCATGAAACTTGGTATGCTATCATGGAGCGGCATCAACATGCCGTGGTAAATTTTTTGTCCCATTTGGGGCAGGTTTGGGTATAAGTTTCTCACAAACCAGAGCTTCTCACAACAAGCCTGATGGTTTCGGTAGGGAATGTGCCACCTTTGGGGACGAAACGATATCCGCTGCCTCTTTTTGCTTTCAAAAATTTTCTAGTGTCAACATAGAACAACAGGAGTGTTGTGTTAAATTTTGGAATTTTTTGGGGTTCGTTTGGACATTTTTATACATTAACTGGGTTTTCTAGGCATTTTATGTGCATAATTCAAATTTGAACTACATGCACATGCTCCAGTGCATATAAATTGGTTGAAAAATCAAATCTTTGTCCTTGGGTGCATGCTTAGGTCCCATGCAAGAAATGGGAATGAATTTCAAACACCAGGGCACCGTTGATTGCCGGCAAAACGTTGAGATACTTTGTTTTTAAATTCTAGCAAATCCAAAACTCGTCTGAAATTCATGAAACTTGGCATGCTATCATGGAATGGCACCCGACATGCTGTGGTATTTTTGGTGTCCATTTGGAGAGAAGGCGCACTCGAATAACAGCCAACAAAGGCATTTTGAAACAAATAGGTGCCACTCTAACATCGCAAACGTTTGTATAATTCAAATCGTGTGCGTTATGTTAACCATTCACGTGACGCCATGTGTCTTCATTTTAATGGCTATAGGAGGTGCCGTGCGGACAGCTGGTTGACTGAACGGGAGGCGTGCGAGCGCAGTCCGGTGCGCAGGCTGACCGAGAGGTGTGCAAGCTGTCCTCCAATGCGCAGGCTCACCGGGAAGCGTGCGAGCTGTACGCTGTGCAGGCTCACTGGGAAGCAAGCCCTTTGACTTCCATGGCCGCCCGCCTTCCTCTCCATTAATGGCGCCCGAGCCGCTGCTTAATTCGGGCGGCCTTACTGTTCGCCTCCAATTCCCCTCCCTCCCGCAGACCTCCACCAACGCCATGGCGCAGAAGGATCATCTGCCACTAGTCTTCAAGTTTGGTGAAGTCGACTCCGAGCTGGAGGAGATAGAAAATAAGGAGGAATGGGGCCTCATGGACATGGCCCAGAACGAGCTGGCCGCGGCGGTTGCTGCCCCCGCTCCCGTCCCAGCTCCCATCCCCGCGCTCGCGCCAGCGACCATCCGCGTAGCATTGACGGGCTGGTCGCCGAGCACTATCGCAGAGCTGGAAGCCGCGGGCGTCAGCGAGGTCTCCGCGGACCCGCGAGAGCTCGTGTACATGCCAGCGCCAGCGCCCGTGCCCGTGCCCGTGCCCGTGCGCGCCCCTCCACCCACAGCGGCGCCGGTCCCCGTGCGTTTGGCTGCACCCGCCGCGCCCGTGCCCGTGCGCGCGCCCCCCTCAGCGGCATGGGACGCCGCCGTCAACCGCTACCTCTCAGCGCCGCCAGCTGCAGTCCTCCCGCGCCCCGCCCGTCGATCGCGCGATGACATGATGTTTGATTTACAAGTGAAGAACATTCTGTGTTGCATTGAAGACTTCAACAACGGCGTCCCGGAGGATGACAACGACAACGACGACGCGGCACGCCGCCTCCGCCACCGCCGGAAATAGTTTTTTTCTTGTGTTTAATACTGTATCTCGATCATATGAATATAAATTCGCAGTATGACTGAATGAAAGATATGGTTTGAGCGAACTTGTGTTTTTCTCTCTTAATGTACAGACTTATCAAACGATTTCCTTTTGAAAAAAATGTGAATAGTTTTTAAATATAAAACACTCATCGCAAACGTTTTAGTTAGAACACCCGTATGCAAACCGACAGCTTCCCTAGGAAGCCAAGGGAAAATGTGCCGAGCAGGATTTGTGCAGCTCTTGATCACAAACGTTTTAGATAGAACAACCGTATGCAAAGTGAGAGCAGGATTTGTGCATCTCTTCAATGCAAACGGTTCTTTTGGATGACCCGTGTGCTACCACTTACAAATAATTTGGTAAGATTTGCATCTGTCATATTGTGTATGTTGCCATTTGTCAAACTGGAAAGATTGACATTTGTTGATCTAGTAACATTGCCATTTGTCAACTTTGTAACACTGCGATTTGTCAAAATATGAAGCTAAAAATCACTAGCAGTATCTAATTTTTGCAACTAAAATTCAGTAATTAAGCATAGATTTCATTCATAGATTAAGCAGTCGTTCTTTATACAAATAGTTCAACTCGACAGCTGAACCGACCAAACTTTTCACCAATTGTTGCCAACCACGTACTGAAATAGCAAGTTCTACTTTATATACTAGCTAATTTTAAGTACGTTGTACAGTTCCACCACATCTATAGTCAGATGAACTGAACAAAATTGCCCCTAAATACTACTACTACTACGGAGGGGCTTTGTACTACTTCCGGCAGCCTCTCCTCTGCTGAGCGCGCTCAGTAAGAGGCTGAGGAGGAGGAGCCTACCGACGAGCTGGACAACTGCAATACGGTGCCTGCCGCTGCTGCACCTTCAGTGACACTCACCTCGAACGCCCTCTGCCGCTCCAGACGACCCCTCTCGAAGCGGTGGTTCTCCTCGTAGATCTCCTGATTCCTCGCCTCTGAGGCGGCGTGTGCCGCGGCCACGGCGGCGGTAAGGCTCTTTGCGTGCTCGACGAGGCACTCCTCCTCCTCCCGCAGGAACTCGGTGTAGCGCGCAAGGTCGCTGGTGCACGTGCGGGCATCCACCTCCGCCTCCCACCTTCGGGCGGCGGTGGTGGAGCAGGTGATGACCCTGGCGGTCGACGGTGGGCTGGCAGCCACGGCGGCCGACGATGGGGTGGCGGCCACGACCACCACCTCCCGCCTTCGGGCCACGGTGGCGGAGCGGGTGATGGCCACGGTGGCCGACAGTGGGGTGGAGGCCACGACAGCCACCTCCCACCTTCGGGCCGCGGCGGCGGAGCGGGCGATGGCCCTGGCTTTCGACGGTGGTGTGGCGGCAACGGCGGCGGCAACAGCTGCCGACGGGCAGTGGCGGCGGAGCGTGTGGTGGGTGTTCCGCGCACACCCAACAGGGACGCCACGCGCACTACACTACGCTGGGGACTGCGCCACCGCCGCGGTGTAGCCTCCCAGCTGGAGCTGTCCTTTGATGATGGCGGAGTGGCTGAGCGACGACGACGGACCGGTGCCATTGACGATTGTGGGAGAAGCAGACGAGATAAGCTATAGGGAGGGAGGGGAAAATGCGACGCAGGACTCGCCGGCCGTGAGGGTTTATATAGCAGGCCGGTAAGCATTGGGATTTTGGGGGATTTCACCGAGTCCGGCGGGAAGCTTGCGCAGGAACCTGCGAGGTTGCGCGGGAACGGGCTCACCGACGATTCATTGGCGCCACCGTTTGGCCAAAGAACGCCCCGGCGCGCTGCACAAGCTTGCGCTGTAAGCCGTCTGCGGCAGCGGGGTGACAAGACGTGCGAGAGGAGGACGAAAGGCCACGTACACATACGGTTAATAAAAAAAACATTTGCGATTTAATTACCTACTATACCCCGTCCTGGTTTATAAGTACGATTTAACTAATAAAATACGAATGCATGTCGCCAAAGATTATATAGTTGGATTCGTTGACATGAGGGAGTGTCTTCTTCCTGCCCCAGACGAGGGATCGAGCCACAGAGCAGTGGCGGGAGCATCACAAGAAGTAGATGACTAGACGATCGTTTCTCCTAGTTTAGAATGCATATAATTGTTTATTGAGGTGTGTGTGAATTATCTGTATAGTCACTTATGTAATTCTTCTGTAGACAGAGCAAATCACACGGCTTATTAGCAGCAATCGTCTGTGTTATTATTTATCTTCGCACACATTTCTTATTACGGACCTGTTTGCCGCGTATCACACACATCTTGTTCAGTTGAACCGTTTCTATTGTGTTGCCTAATCACACACAGTTCATCCTAGTGAACTGTATGCCGTATATCGCACACGCCCTCATCTGGCTGCCCGTTTCTGTTGTTCTGCATCATCGCAAACAGTTCTTCTGAATGAACCGTTTGCCACTCATCGCACACGTAACTCCAATATGAACCGTGTTTGATTTCACCGCCATCGCAAACATTTTGCATCTTTTTTGACAGTTTTATTACATCGCCGTTTGTGATTGATGCATCGCACACAGTTTCGTCGAAGGGTCTCTGGTTCGACTGTCGCGTTTGGACCATCCTGCAGTAGTGACTGGCCCACGGATTTCATCCATATGATTTGAGCTTTGTCATCTCTATTGGTGTTGTGCTACTATTTAGATACTGTCATGAGAAAGTGGTATTGTCCTCGAGAAGTGCTTCATCTGTGTTGTTTTAATTATTTCCTTTCCTTTTTTTCCGAGCAAACAGGGATGCAGCATTTAGTTGTTCTCTTGCCTTTGCACAATAGGAACATCCTCTTCATATCAGAAAGAAGCAGTTGAAGAATGGTTGCATTACTTCCCACAAGAACAAACTAACTTCAGCTCAGAAGGACTCACGGATCTCCATCTTTGTTGTTGTGATGGCCAATACAATGTTGTTTTAGGATTCTTTCCGGTGAGTTCCATTTTTTTAAATGTGTGCTCTACACGGATCATGTAGGTTGCCTATTTAAACTGTCAATTCATAGTACAGTTTGCTTTATACTAATCACTTTTTTTTGTATTTATGCAAACAAGGATGCTTAGCTTGATTTCAATGGGAACTGCAGAAAATGTTCTGATGGATCGTGCCCTCCATTATACTTCATCATGCACAATACATCGAATGTTCTCGAATCATTCATCTCCACCTCCAGCCACAAAATTAGCTACATGAAAGGAGGTGTGGATATGTTCAAGGCGTTGCAACATATAAAGGCGAAATCATACAAGCTACGTGCGAAGTTGGTTGATTTTAGTGGAACTGCACAAAAAGAACAACTGGTTTATTTAGCATGAGGTGACATGTCAATGTCCGAACTGATGGCAAACCCCGCCCATTCCACAATCATAGGCATTTGATACTTTGGAATGGGAAAACCTTGTCAAAGTTTGCTCATTGATGTACGCAAAGACACACATTTGATATTTTGGAATGGGACAACCTTATCAAATTTTGCTCATTGATGTTGGCAAGAAGACACGCGTTTGATATTTCGAATGGGACGCCCTTTGCTTTCAGCAGCATCGATCGATTTTTCTTTATTCTTTAGTTGTGAAGTAAATATTGGCTCTGACATTTGAATCAGTGAGATGCATAATCATCGATTGTTTTGAATGTTCTCTATGAATTGCCAGGCATGTGAGTTTGATTGCAATGTACAGGCACGCTAAAAAGCTGCTCAAACTTTTTGTACGTGTGAAATTGCTGCAAACGAGGTGATCACAGTGCGTCTTGGGAATAATGCTAGTACGTATTGTTTTGCATGTTCATCCAATGCCAGTGATACAAGAATTCGAACTAATCGAACTAAAGTAGTTCATACACGGCTGTATCTATATCTATATCTATATCTATATCTGTATCTATCTATATATCTACTACTCTTATTATTACTTTTATAAAAAAATAGAGTTGGTGATGATGGTGTGCATGCCATCCTGCAATATAGGCCGTCCGATCTATATCTGACGGATAGGAAGGAAACTATGGCAATTTTGCAAAAAGATACCCACACCCCTCTCCACATTTGCAGATAAGGCCTTCCCTCGTTCATCCTTTTCTCTCACAAGATAAACTACTCATACAAATGCATCTTGATGTTACGTGCAACGCACAGGCATCTTGCTAGTCTACTACTCTTATATAAAAAACAGAGTTGGTGATGATGGTGTGCCTGCCATCCTGCAATATAGGCCGTCCGATTTATATCTGACGGATAGGAAGGAAACTATGGCAATTTTGCAAAAAGATACCCACACCCCTCTCCACATTTGCAAAGTAGGCCTTCCCTCCTTCATCCTTTTCTCCCACAAGATAAAACTACTCATACAAATGCATCTTGATGTTCCGTGCAACGCATGGTCCTCTTGCTAGTTTCATATAAACATGCCAGATTTCATTACATTTCATACATTCTTCAACTAAAAAGGGGTGCGCTGGAGGTATAATTAATTAACCTAATCTATGATCTCCGGCGCCCATTTCCCATGTCCGGGTGAGCCGAACAGAAGCTTATTCTCCAGGATAGCTCTCCGACTCCATGTTGCCGCCAAGAAGCTAATCGACGGTCAATGTTCAACCAGCCAAGCTTGGCTTCAACCGAAGGATAGCAGCGGTGGCCTTACTTGGACCCGAGCGGCGGCGACCTACCGTGTTCTACTCTTCCTCGTTTTCTATGTGGCGCGGCCTTGTTGGCAGTGGGGCGGGGCCTCGACGGAGCCGGCGATGTCCTCTGTCTCGTTGCCGGCGGGGCGGCGCCTCGGCAGAGTGGGGGAAATCCTCCTCCTCGTTGCCGGCAGGGTGGGGCCTCGACGAAGCCGGCGATTGTCCTCTGCCTCATTGTTGGTGGGGCGGGGCCTTGGTAGAGCAGGGCCTCGCCGAAGCCTACGAAGTCCTGCGCCTCGGTGCCGGCGGGGCAGGGCCTCGGCGGAGCCGGCATTGTCCTCCGCCTCGTCGTTGGTCTCACCAAACAGCGCCTTGCCCGCTTCATCGCCCTCTTTGTAGGCGGCCGCAACCTTCGCCACCCGCATGTGATACCGCCAGCGTGCGAGGCGGATCTCGCTGGCTGAGCGGTACAACTCGAGCAGCGCCTCCTGCTCCGCCCGCTCCGCGGCGATCTGCTCCTTCGGCAGCAGGTGCTCCTGGAGGACATGGTGGTTGTAGGCGGCGTCGGCCTGCGCCTCCCAGAACTGCTCCTCACGCTTCTGCCTCACCATGTCCATGTATTGGGCACGGGCCTCTCCGATGGTCATGGTGCTATGCACCGGCGAGGATGGCGCGGAGGAGGGGGTTGGCGCCGGATCGTCGACTACCATGTTCTCCATTGGGACGTCCTCGTCCTCCGGCTGCCTGCCGGCCAGCCAGTCGGCAGCAATGGCTGCCATCTCCTTCTGGTCCATCGTCCGCCCGTCCCGAAGAGCGCTGGAGCGCGACGAAGCCAAGGTGGGAGTGGTGTGGATAGGAGAAAGGGAACAGAGGCGGATGACTGTGGCTATGGCCGGCGCAGTAGTTTATATAGCAATGGTGGGCGGCAGAGGGACTGCCGGGTGGCGCTGGAGTAGCCGCCTCGGCAACCACGTATCATTAATGCGAGCGGGCGGACGGACGAACGGCACTTGTGTTGTTTGAACGCGGAGCAATCGCTTGCACCGGGAAGCGGCGCGGGCGGGGCTGACCGTTTCGGGCGGAAAGCGCGCGTGGGCGAGGGAGGGGCTCTGGGTGGGCCAGGGCGGTCAGACTCGTGCTTGGCAGCAGTCCGGTCCAGCAGCCGGACATGCTTGCTTGCCAGCGAGCTCGCCGAGCTTAGCGACGACAATCAGACGATGGACGTGGCTTCCGACCAGGAGCCGACGCCACCGCCCAAGCCGGTTCATGCCGTGTTCACCATAGAGCAGGTGCGGCCGCACTTCGACGCCCTAATGGCGGAAGAGCTACCAGCGCAGGAGGACATGTGCTGCAACCTCCGTCTCCTCAACGAGCGCCCACTCACGGAAGGACGAATCGCCAGTGAACAAGCGAACGACAATGCCGTCGCGAACATGTGGCCCTATGATCCTGGCTTCCTGAATGAGCAGCGGGCGCTGTATCAGACCATCCGTAGGGCCCGCGAGGCCCTCTCCGCCGTCCTTCCAGTTGTTGCGCTCGCCGTGGCACCGCCGTCTCGCGTTGTCAACATGGTCAACGAACATGAGAAATCAGGAGATGACTTTAATTGGAGAGGATGACAGTGGGGACCCACCAGGGCCATAGCCACACGTACGCAAGTGCCTCCTTATTATATACAACTATAATTTTTTTTGCTTCCTCCTGGTTTAGTGACATCACGGTCCCACACCATTGTCAACCTATATAGTCAATAAACGAGAGAATTGCACAAGGAGCAGCCGACAGCTGGGACCCAGCAGCTCGAGCAGTATTTGTGTTTTTGAGGTGTGCGCAGAGTTTTTCTTGAGCGATGTTTTTGTTGTTGTTCAGAGGAGATCACCTGGGCGGGCTGTGGCCTGTCTAGCCCAGGCTATTATTTTATGTCGACCAAATATCCAGCCCAGATATTAAATTTTTTCAAGCTGAAAATGGCTAGCCCAACTATAATTTTTTTTAGGAATACCCAGCCCAGGTCAACTTGTTATTCTCCGCCCCGCTGGGCTGCAAATCTTTCCTAAGAGGGATGCATTAGGCTTAACAAGAAAATGAGCTTTAAGAAATAATAAATGGGATGTAATTATAAAAACTGGGTTGTAACTATAAATAAATGCACCAAACACATAATTAGTTAAAAAATTATTATTTTTGGATTTTGAAAATTTTAATTTCATTACTTGTTGCACGCGCAGTATTTCGTTGGATTTTTACGTCATACAAATTTATTTTGAAATTATATTTAATCTGACTTGAAATTTCGGGATAAAAATATTTCGGATCCCATCAAAATGTGGGAAATTTTATTCAATTCTGTTTTGAGCGTTTGGTTGAAATTATTAATCGTTGTCCTAGCTAGAAAATGTGCTGTAATTTTAACAAACTGTAAATGGGTTGTAGTAAATTCCATTAGAATTCAAAAATGGGTTGTACATTCTACAAATCGCAAATGGGCTATATGTTCTCTGCCACACACTTGTGGGCCTACTAGGTTGACGCGTATGCAAGGCTTTGTCAACTTATAGTCAACACACGATTCTAGCAGCAGTGGCTGTTGGATGTACATCCAACGGATGTCGTGCTTCTTCTTCAATCTCGGATATTCTTGCTTCAGCCGCCCAAACCACCGCCGGCGGTACCGCCTGCTACCGCCTCCCGTCGCCGGCTGTGCTACCGCGCAGGACTCACCGGCCCACCCTACTCCCATCGCCATCCAGGCCATTCCTCTACTCACCAACACCTCCTGTTATTCTCCGGCGACGACAGCCTCACACCGCAGCCGAACCAGTGAACCCTCGTACTCCCCTCCGTGTGGGCATGCACCTGCCTCGTCTTCCCTGGCTCCGCGTCGTTCCCTTCCTAGGCCTCGCCGTCGTCCACCGCCTGGGTGCTGTCCGCGCGATATGGTCAACGTGGTCAACGAACGACAGCCATCGGAAGAGGACTCTACGCGGTAAGGCTGACAGATGAACCCACTAGCTACATCTTCGCACGCAAGGAAGTGCGTCCATATTACGGGCAAAAAAATGATTCTTCCCCCTAAAAGCTGGGACCCACCAGCTATATCTTCGCATGCAAGGAAGTGCGTCCTTGTCCTCCCTGACAGCTGGGACCCACCCGGTCGCAGAGTACGTAGCGTTTTCTGTCTGGTCGCGAATGTGTACGTACATACTGGTCAATCGGTCTCTCTGCAACGATGAACCGTGGCCGAGCAAGCAGCGGCACGTGTAGTAGTAGAGCCCCCGACGCAGTCCCTTCTAAACCATGTACACGTACGTACAGCCACATGCCAAAAAATATGGCCACGTACGTACATACGGGCGGGGTCTCGAATGCCTACTCAAGCATACGTACGGCCAGGGCTCGTGTACATGGAGAGGCAACGGATGGCAGCAACAGCGTCCTGTTCATCGGAAGCCAACCGGCTGGGTCGGAACGGAGAAACTGTGTCGTGTTCATCGAGAGGCAACGGAATGCGTCGTGTTCATCGGGAGCCAACCGGCTTGGACGGAAGAGCCGAAACGGGGTCTGGCGTGCCGCAGAACAGAGGAAACGGCCTTCTGTTCGAGTGCCTACGGTCGAAACGGGGTGCTGTTGATCGGGAGGGGTGTGGCGTACCGCAAAACGGAGGAAACGGACTTGTGTTGGAGCGCCTACGGTCGAAACGGGGTCCTGTTCATCGGGAGGGGTGTGGCGTACCGCAAAACGGGACTCCACGGGCTACTGTTCATCCACCGTCGACTTCCTCCAGCCTCCACCTGCTACTGTTCATCCACCGTCAGCTTCCTCCTGCCTCCACCAGCTACTATTCATCCACGGGGTTCCTATTCATCCAGCCCTCCACCGGCTACTGTTCAACCAGCCCTCCACGGGGTCCTGTTCATCCACCCCCAACCAGCTCGATCGGCTATGGCGGCCTCCTCTCGGGGTCCTGTTCATCCAGCGGCAACGGCCTACTACTACTACCATGGGGTCCTGTTCATCCAACCCCCACCGGGAACTGTTTATCCAACCCCAACCACATACGTCTCGACTCGTTCAACCAACCCACACATTCACTGTTCATCAAGAGGCAACAGGTTCGATCGGCTTCAGTAAGTAGCAGCAGCGATCGATCGATCGGGTTCAGTGAGCAATAGTAGCGAAGGAATCGCTCGGGTTCAGTTAACAGCCAAGGGATCGATCACTCGGGTTCAGTAACGTAGCTAGTGCAATCGCTCGGGTTCAGTAAGCGAACGCCTCGCTCGGGTTCAGTTAGAGCCCAATGCCTCGCACACACGCGCGTACGTGTACGAGAGAAACGTGCAATCCCTCCATGCATCGCTCGGCCCCGACCACCCACCGTAACCGGGAACTCCCAGAAATTTTCCTCGCCCTCGCTTCTACCATGGTTTTTTCTGTCATGGACGGCCCAACGAATGTCATGCAGGTGCGTCTCCGGCCCACCCAGGACAAAAAGCCCATTTTTTGTCATGATTTTTTGTCATAGAAGTAGGAGCCCACCACATCTATGATGATACCGGGTTTTGTCACAATTATCGTCATAGAAGTGTCATAAGCATGTCAGGAAAAAAATTCGTTCGGCCCAAAATGTCACGGATGTGTCTTTTTTTGTAGTGCAAGACCTCCCTGGCAAGGGTTACCGGGGCGCCGACGGCCTGCTTCCCCGCCAAGGCTCCACCGCTCAACCTCACAGCAATGCCGATCACTTATCGGTGTTGTGTCGAGCCCCCAAGTGATTAAGTGGATGTCATTTGGCACGTGGCGGCCATTTCTGAGGAAGATCACCCCTAAATGACACCCGTCCAGGGGCGTCTCACACAGACAGGCGAGAAGGTGGTTGGATGGCATGGCAAGGCTTGTCGGGCTACTTCCACGACGTGACACTAAGCGGTGCATTTAATGCGCCTTGTCCTGTCTGCAGAGTTAGGTATGATTGCACTGTGGCTATCTAATCACTGGATAATGACTGTTTTGCCACTATGGTAACCCCTTTACCTATAAAAGGAGGGCCAAGGCAACCTTAGAAAGGATTCAGACCCTTGTACACTCATATGCGCATAGCTGCTCTCCCCGAGGCAACCTTCCGGGTTTGAGCGCTGCACGTTCGTCACGGTCCTCCATCCAATCCACCAAAGCAGGAGTAGGGTTTTATGCCTCGCGGTGGCCCAAACGTGGGTAAAGACCACCCGCTTCACCATTGTCGTGCTGCTTTACGGCCTCCGCTCTTTGTGCAACGCGCCCTTCCCCCTTGCTGAACCATGAAGGGGCCGATGGCCCCATAGGTGATCATGTTGATCCACGACAAGCTCCAGATGAGAAGACCGTAGGGGTAGTACCTTGAGCAACCTTTTCTCCCTCCTTAGTGGATCCGGAGGGTTCAGCTTGAACATCCTTTACTGGCGATGGGACTAGCTTTTCCATCTCAATTTCTTCGTCAAACTTTTCTTCGGGAGCATTTTGCTCGGGTGTGGCTTTTGCTTCATCAGGATTGACAAGATATATATCCACAACATTAGCTTCTTGTTCGACTGAGGTAGGAACTACCACAACCTCGACTTGTTGCTCGGTTACTTCCTCGGGACGAGGAGATGGTGGAATCTGCTGTAGTGGGGAACTTGTGTCAATGGGAGCATCAGCTGAAGTAGTTTGGACATGACGGTCCTTGACTTCTTTTGATTTATATGCTCTAGCCTGAGTTCTCTGACGTTTTTCTTCTTTCTCCCTGCGTCGAGCAAGACCTTCCCGACGCTTAATCTCTCCGATTCTGCGATCACAAAGCTGAGAGACATCCATCTTCATCCTGGAGTGCCACTCAATCTTGTTGTTCCTCATGGTAGTGAGGGCTTTGGTGGTTTCAAGAATAGCCTTGTTCACATCTTTTCTTTCAGATTCAGATTTTGCTTCCCTCCTCATCTTCTCCAGAAGCTTTTTATCCTCGACAGCCTGATTGAGTTCTTTGGTGATTTCCTTCAGATCAGTGAAGTGCTTTGCTACCATCTTGGTAACATCTTCTGGCAGACCCAAATTACCCAATTCAGCTGGATTGGCATCATAGGAGGCACCTTCAATGATGTCGAATATCATCTCAAAATCATATTCCTCTATGGAAGCAGGAATGATTTTGTTCGCCTTCTTGGCAGAAACAGTAGCTTTTTCATCAGTGACCAACTTTCTCTTGGTAGCTGGGGCAGTAGAACCCGAAGGTTTATCAGAGGGAACAGGTGCAAGCCTTGGTGAAGATCTCACAGGTGGTGACTTCTTGGCAGGTGATGGGGTTTGGTATGGCTTATCGAGCAACGCTCGTTGATCATACATGGGAATTTCTTCTCCAGCATTATCATCAGAAGATTCCTCATCAGACGAAGCAGATGCAACCTTTCTGGACTTACTTGCAACAGACTTCTTCTTCGGAGCTCGAGGAGAAACTGACTTCCTCTTCTTCTTCTCTTTCCAGGCAGACGCCCTCTCTTTCTTTTCAATCACATCCTGTTGAGTCAGCTCAACATTCCATTGTTCAACTTGGTTCTTCTTCACAAGTCTAGCCTCACGCTTAGCCTTTGCCATTTCCCTCTTTGCAGCTTCTTCGAGAAAATCAGCTATCGTTTTCAAAGAATCGGCATGAGCGTTGGGAGGCGATGCCGGCCTCACTTTTTCATCATCCTGCCCTAGGCAGCCTTCTGCAATGCAATCATTCCAGGGTGGAGTGAATGCAAACAGAATCTGGTATTTCCATCGGACGTTCTCGTAGTTGAACCATTTCTTCGCCTAGTGACAACGAATCTTTTGCAATCTGTTGTTCCTATCTTGAGCAGTTTCCACACCAGGTGGAGTCCTGTATGTTTCCTGATCATACATCTCAGCTGCGGTATTTCTTTCTCTTCCTCGGCCACCCTTCTTGGGATTTCCATCTGAGAACATGGTCTTGGAATCTGTGATTAGCTCATCTTCTGGCTGACTGTGAGCAGAGGGAATATCATCATCAACTTCATCAGCAGATTTGGATTCGACCTTTTTCTTCGGCGCTCTTGGTGGCTTTGCAGATTTTATCTCGCCAATTTTGCTTTGACAGCCACCCTTGGCTGCTGAGGGATTTCTTCCTCTAAACCAGAATGCTCATCCGAACTATTTGCCATGACCACTCCTAAGAGAAAAACACAAATATGAAAGAAAGCACAGAAGAAGTCACAGGCATGCATAGAGGAAATTTTGACTCAAAACAGATGATTTTACAAGAAGAGCCAATGGATTCAAGTCATGCACTAGCAAGATATCATCGAGTAAATTTCAGTATGCCTAATGACGACATAACCGATCCTCTAATCTTTCGAAGATCATACACAGTGAACCCTAGATCTAGAGACTAGTACGGGGGGCATCTACAAATCGTACAAGTCATAACTAACTGAGCCTAGAAGATCTACCACAAAGAAATAACATAGGAAAAATTGCGTCGGGAGGAACTGCTCTAGAACAGGAGGTGAGTAGAGCAAGCTCCAGATCTAAATGCCCTAACTTGGCGAGACAGATCAACTACGGCAGTGCGGGAAGGGGAAGTTACCACACTGGCACGATCAACGGTGACGGAGCTTCGCCGGAGTTGCACGGCAATGCTTGACGTTGTCGCTGCTTTGAGCTCGCGCTCGGGCGGAGATGGAGAGTAGGGTTTGAGGCCGAGCAGGAGAAGAGCTAAGGGAGAAGAGACCCAGAGAGGGGCTTTATATAGCCTGAAGGACAAACCGCCCACTCCGAAATCTACGGATAGAAAACCTAGGATGTTCCTCATTCAGCGGACGAGATCACGATGAAGAGATCGTGGGCACGTGTCAACCGTTTCCTGCAAAATTCTCGGTAACTGAACTGAATGTCGAAGGGTTTGAGGAAGGGCAAGCACCAAAACAGATAATAATGTTGAGGATGATTTAATTCGCGACCAAGGACGTCGGAAAGATATCTTCTTCGGATCAAATGCATGTTTGTGACACGAAAAACAAAGAGAAAAATAGAAGAGGAACCGAATCGAAAACACAACAACAGCTGAAGAAGAAAGCAAAAACACTACGAATAAAAACAGGGAATACGAGAGTACCAAAAAGAATTGGACTCAGGGCATGATATGAGAGTGTGATATCCCTAAGAGTGTTTCCTGCAAGAAATGATTAGTTCTTCTTCACAACCCACACCTGTGTGGGAGGTGATGATCTCATTTGCTTCGCCTGGCTTGGGATATTTCTTCGGCGTGTTCTACGAGACACGTGAGCACTATGACAATAATCATAAGAATAGGCATTGAAGTTGTTTCCAGATACATGAGTGTAATGATTAGAAGATATGCGCATGTACTCCTTTTGACGTAGATGAGGGTGATAATCATTTGAAAATGATATTCGATTAGGCTGTGAATGGTAGCCTTTCCCTCGTCAAGAATTGTCCTGCACAGTCAGATTAGCAGTAACAGATAGATTTTCAACGGCACTTTTCTTCACCCAAATTTGCTTCTTGGGTGAGCCTGCCTTGCAGTTAGCACCAACATATCGAGCGAAAACTTTACCATTCTGTTGCTTGAACAGTTTGTAATTTGAGTCATTTGACTCGTTAGTATCAACAGGAATGGGCGAATGATAACGAGTCAAAGTTTCAGGTTCGAGGATTTTACTCTTTGCACGAACCCAAGTTGTTCGAGGATATTGTTTGGGAGTCCAATAGGATCCATCCACATTGAGTTTCTTTTCGAAACCCAATCCTTCCTTCTGAGAATTTTTGTGCAGAATGGATTTCTTGAGCACATCACATAGGGTTTGATGCCCTTTTAGGCTCCTCAGCATAACAGTCTCAAGTAATCCCTTTAACCTACAATTTTCCTCCGTAATAGCAACAATGTCCTCAGAAGAGGGGTCAGTAACGGTACCAACTTCAGTAGTAGCAATATCCCTTTTTGCAGCATCAGAAGTTTTAGCATGAGACTCAGCATTGCTACGTTCTAGAAATTTTAAACATAGAGGAACAAAACCATCAGGAATTTGAACTGATTGCTCAGCGAAGAGAGAAGCTTTCTCTAAGACCAGTTCATTATGAGACTCTTTCAGTGACACGAGTTCCTGATTCCTGTTGAGGAGTTCATCTCATAAGCCCTCGTAGTCAGGTGAGAGTGAGTCATATCAAATGGTGAGATCATCAATAGTTGAGGAAAAAGCATCTTGCTCTTCAATCAACTTTTATTCTTCTCCATCTCTTCGACCAGTAATCCTTCAGTTTTCCTGAGATTTCTTTCAAGCATCTCAAGTTCATCATGCTGAGATTTAGCAATTTTGATCAGCTTGGCATAAGATATGTATTCAGGAGAGTATTCATTCATGGATCTTAGGTGTTTGGCCGATACCTAATCTTTTGATGATTTTGCCATGAGACAGAAGGTGATTGATTCATCATCGCTTGAATCATCATTACTTGAAGCATCATCATCATTATCTGATTCGCTGAACTTCTTCGATGATTCAATAGCAACATATGCATTACTTCTTCCAATCCTTTTGTAAAATTCTTCATCATCTGAATCAGTATCTGTTGTTTCTTCTTCAGAGTCAAGAGTCGGGTTGGTACAGGCTTTCTTCAGCTAAGAGATTTTCTTCGTGTTGGAATCAATGATTGCTGTGTCATTTATGTTAGTGACTGGTCTCATTGAAGAGGATGAAGCGGGCTCCTTTTTCTTCGAGAGCTTAGTGTGACGATGCATTCGAGCAAAGCCATTGCAGTGAAGATGCTTCCAACGATTACTAGGTGCTTCATCCCAGCAAGGACAATCTGCTATGACATGACCGAATTGTTTGCATTTGAAGCACTTCATTTCTTTCGGAGGTAACTGTCTTGAGGATTTAGGCACCTCATCTTCATCATCGTTCACAAGATATAAGTTTTGTCTCCTGAGATCACTCAGTCGTTGTGTGAGCATTTCGAATTATCTTGTGATAGTGTGTTGATTCTCAACATCTTCTTCTTCTTCAGAACTGCCATAATGTGAGAGAATTTCTCCTTCACTTTCCGAAAAAGATTCTTGATTTGCATTTTCCATCTCCATCTTTTCTTCGTGAATCGACAACAGTGTCATGACCTCAACATAGTGAAGCTCTTCTTAGTCAGGTCTTTGTTTGATTTCGACTACTATATAATCGAATGATTCATCAAGTGCGCTTAACAGCTTGTTCACCACATCTTTATCGGTGACATCTGTTACTCCTCGTTGGTGAAGTCTTTCAACAATGTCAGTGCTACTTCTTGAGCTTGCGTTGGTTTTTCCCTTGAAGAGGAAAGGGTGATGCAGCACAGTAGAGGTAAGTATTTCCCTCAGTTAAGAACCAAGGTATCAATCCAGTAAGAGAAGAACGCACAAATCACCAACGCCTGCACAAACAATCAAACACTTGCACCCAACGCGATAAAGGGGTTGTCAATCCCTTCACGGTCAATTGCAAAAGTGAGATATGATAGAGATAGATAAACAAAAGATAAAATAGTTTTGGTTTTTTTTTGGTATATAGATCTGAAAATAAAAGATTGCAAAATAGTAGATCGGAAAGTAATATGATGGAAACTAGAAGTAATATGATGGAAAATAGACCCGGGGGCCATAGGTTTCACTAGAGGCTTCTCTCATGAAGGCAAATAATACGGTGGGTGAACAAATTACTGTCGAGCAATTGATAGAAAAGCGCAAAGTTATGACGATATCCAAGGCAATGATTATGCATATAGGCATCACGTCCGTGTCAAGTAGACCAACTCCTGCCTGCATCTACTACTATTACTCCACACATCGACCGCTATCCAGCATGCATCTAGAGTATTAAGTTCATAAAGAATGGAGTAACGCCTTAAGTAAGATGACATGATGTAGAGGAATTAACTCAAGCAATATGATGAAAACCCCATCTTTTTATCCTCGATGGCAGCAATACAATACGTGCCTCGCTACCCCTACTGTCACTGGGTGGGGACACCACAAGATTGAACCCAAAGCTAAGCACCTCTCCCATTGCAAGAAAAACCAATCTAGTTGGCCAAACCAAACCGATAATTCGAAGAGAAATACAAAGATATTAAATCATGCATAAAAGAATTCAGAGAAGATTCAAATAATATTCATAGATAAGCTGATCATAAATTGATAATTCATCGGATCTCGACAAACACACCGCAAAAGAAGATTACATCGGATAGATCTCCAAGAACGGCAAGGAGAATGTTGTATTATGAATCAAAGAGAGAGAAGAAGCCATCTAGCTACTAGCTATGGACCCGTAGGTCTGAGGTAAACTACTCACGCATCATCGGAAGGGCAATGGAGTTGATGTAGAAGCCCTCTGTGATCGATCCCCCCTCCGGCGAGATGCCGAAAAAGGCCCCAAGATGGGATCTCACGGGAACAGAAGGTTGCGGCAGTGGAAAAGTGTTTTCGTGGATTGCTCTGGTGGTTCTGGAATATATGTGAATATATAGGAGGAAGGGCTAGGTCAGAGGAGTCTCGAGGGGCCCACGAGGCAGGGGGGTGCCCCCCCTAGGGCGCGCCCTCCACCCTTGTCGCCGCCTCGTGGCTCTTCTGACTTGGACTCCAAGTCCCCTGGGTGTCTTCTGGTCCAAGAAAAATCATCGTGAAGTTTTATTCCGTTTGGACTCCATTTGGTATTCCTTTTCTGCGAAGCTCAAAAACAAGGAAAAAACAGAAACTGGCACTGGGCTCTACGTTAATAGGTTAGTCCCAAAAATAATATAAAATAGCATATTAATGCATATAAAACATCCAAAACAGATAATATAATAGCATGGAACAACCAAAAATTATAGATACGTTGGAGACGTATCAGTCAGTCAGCCTATCCGTGCGTTCCATCACACTTTCCTTTCGAAGACTTCTAAACCTAGTGAACATGGCGCGAAGCATTTGAGGGTGGGATTCTGTTCTGGAGATAAATTCTTCGTGAACATTTTTTATAGCATCCCAGAGTTGTTTGCTGTGTTAAGGTTTTGGAACCGAATGAACATGTTCTTTCAGATACGTGCATAGATGATACATTTTGCTTGTGCATCGAGGCGCATCATAGCCTTGTCATCAGAAGATGGAACATCAGGGTGTTGAATGGTGTAACCATCTTCTACAGTCCGCCATAGATCAAAGCCGATGGCTTGAATTCTGATTCTCATTCGTTCCTTCCAGTACAGATAGTCATTTCCATCAAAGATAGGAAATCTTTTAGAGTGCGAGGATCTACCTGCAAGCGACATACTCAAAACTCCAAGGACGTTAGACCTCTAATAAACAGAGACAGGGAGTACCTGCTCTGATACAAATTGTTAGGACCGAGAGTATATAGACCAGAGGGGGGGTGAATGGGAGATTCAAATTTTCTTTAGAAAGCTTTGAAACTTAATCCACACACCGCAGCAGAATAGAGTATAGAGGGAAATGCAATGAATCAGATTTCTTCGTCAGAGGCATATTCATCGAAAAGGGCATTTACAACAGAGTGAGCTTGATGGACAATGGGTTTAACTATGATGATGGTTATCCAACAAGCAAACAGGTGTAACAGAATGAAACAAAACATAAATGAGACTGAAGGAAACACAATTGAAAGGTTACACAAGATAACAAAGATACAGACTAACAACGTAGGAAAGACGACCAAGATAATGAAAGAATTTGACACGACTACACAGGATGAAAGACACAGAACAAACAATGATCAGAGAATCTAGTAGCACAGCGCACGAATGAAAACTACTGAAAGTAATGAAGTAGAAAAGATAGAACCCGTGGTGCTCGATGGCGACAAGAGATTTGGTAAACCACTTCACCCTTCTGCCAAAGAGCTACGTCTGGTTGGAGGGGCTGTGACTCACGGAAGATAAACTCTCTTCACCCTATTCTCCTTCAACACAGAGCTGATTAGACTCAGGTCGATTTCACTCATGGTAGGTCCTTGTCGGCGATCTCCAAACCTTCAGACGACCTTCGCGAACCACAATCACTCTTGGTTGCTAAAGATGAGGCTCGGTGAAGACAACAACTCTTCAACACTCGAAGCCAAACCTATCCGTCTAGAGAGTGCGCAGCTCTCAAGAGTAACAAGTACAAGAACTCTCACCCAGAACTACTGTGATGCTAAACCACTGTCTAAGTTTGGGCTCTTGATTTTCTCTCGGTGGATCTTAAACTCAAATCACTCGGAGAGGGGTTGCTCAAATCAATCTTCTCAGAAATCTCAAGCGGAACAGCCAACTTACAACGTTGGAGCGGGGTGGCTATTTATAGCCGCAGCCTTCCTAGATGGGAAAAGACCAAATTGGACATCTGCTTCAGCCAATGGCCGAAAGACACTATTCCAACGGTCGGATTTGAGCACAACGGTAACATTTCTTGTGGAGCAAGAAATGCTAACTCCTTGATCCGAGGCAAATCTCTCGCAGCGAAGAAGATCGCAGTCTCTTGCTGGCAAGTATTTACTCGGAGGACAAAGAGATTTCTCTCGCATCTTTCATAGGTTGTAGCTGAGCATCACAGCTGATCTAAGCATCGAGAACCTATACCCCTCTTAATAGTACGGAGGTCCTATGACTCAAAAGACTTAAAAAAGAAAAACTAAATGAATGCTACGTCTTCATTTCGTCTTCGACTTCAATCGCTGCAGTCAATTCCTTCGGACGACAGTATTCGAAACAAAAGCTTCACTTTAGCAGAAAACTTTCGAGGTGTCGATTTATTCACATTAATCTTCTCAACTCTATCACTTCAACAGATGTAGCTTGTTCTTCTCTGCAACGCAGATATGCTTTGGTGAAGTTCCTCGAACTCAGCACCGGAGACAACATTCTCTTCGATTGTGTATGGACTTTTCTCTCTGTGTGCACTAGCAAACAAGTTAGTCCATACCTGTTTCTGTCAACAATCTCCAAAACACAAGGTAGGCAGATATTGCACCAACACGTACTTTTGCTAGTGCAAACTCTCAACAATGCTAATATAATTGGATCATATAACCTTCCCTCAACGTGCGATGAAGAATCACTCCAAAGTTCCTATCTAGCAGAGAACATAAGAAGAAATTGTTTGTAGGGTACGAAACCACCTCAAAGCTATTCTTTCCGATCAATCTATCCTAGAGTTCGTACTAAAATAACACCAAGCTATTCTTTCCGATCGATCTAACCAAGAGTTCGTACTAAAATGATACACATCAACCAACTCTAATGTCACCTAGATACTCCAATGTCACCGCAAGTATCCGTGAGTTGATTATGCGATACGCATCAAACAATTTCAGATTCATAATACTCAATCCAACACAAAGAACCTCAAAGAGTGCCTCAAGATTTCTACCGGAGAAACAAGGACGAAAACATGCATCAACCCCTATGCATTGATTATCCCAATGTCACCTCAGGAATCCGCGAGTTGAGTGCCAAGACATATATCAAGTGCTCTCAAATCCATAAAAGTATTCAATCCGATAAAATGAAATCTCAAAGGGAAAACTCAATTCATCACAATAAGATAGAGAGGAGAAAACACCATATGATCCAACTATATTAACAAAGCCCGCGATACATCAAGATCATGCCATCTCAAGAACATGAGAGAGAGAGAGAGATTAAACACATAACTACTGGTACAAACCCTCAGCCCCGAGGGTGGACTACTCCCTCCTCATCATAGTGGCCGCCGGGATGATGAAGATGGCCACCAGTGATGATTTCCCCCTCCGACAGGCTGCCGGAACGGGGTCTAGATTGGTTTTTCATGGCTACAGAGGCTTGTGGCAGTGGAACTTCTGATCTAGGGATATTTTGGGGGGTTCTGGAATATTTGGGAATTTATAGGGCGAAGAGGCGGTGCGGGAGGCCACCGAGGTGGGCACAACCCACCAGGGCGCGTCTGGGCCCCCAGGCGCGCCCAGGTGGGTTGTGCCCCCCTCGGGGCACCCCACTGGTACTTCTTTGGCCCAAGATGTGTCTTCTGGTCCATAAAAATTCTCCAAAAAGTTTTGCTGCGTTTGGACTCCGTTTGGTACTGATATTCTGCGAAGTAAAAAATAAGCAAAATACAGCAACTGGCACTGGGCACTATGTCAATAGGTTAGTCCCAAAAAATGATATAAAGTTGCTATAAAATGATTGTAAAACATCCAAGAATGATAATATAACAGCATGGAACAAGCAAAATTATAGATACGTTGGAGACGTATCAGACACCGTATGAACTGTGGTTTGGCAAAAAACCTAAGCTGTCATTTCTTAAAAGTTTGGGATGTGACGCTTATGTCAAAAGGCTTTAGCCTGATAAGCTCGAACCCAAATCGGAGAAGTGCGTCTTCATAGGATACCCTAAGGAAACTATTGGGTACACCTTCTACCACTGATCCAAAGGCAAGATCTTTGTTGCCAAGAATGAGTCCTTTCTAGAGAAGGAGTTTCTCTCGAAATAAGTGAGTGGGAGGAAAGTATAACTTGATGAGGTAATTGTACCTTCTCTTGAATTGGAAAGTAGCACATCAGAGAAAACCGTTTCCGTGATGCCTACACCAACTAGAGAGGAAGCTAATAATAATGATCATGAAACTTCAGATCAAATTACTACAGAACCTCGTAGGTCAACCAGAACATGTTCCGCACCAGAGTGGTACGGTAATCCTGTCCTGGAAGTCATGTTGTTAGACAACGGCGAACCTACGAACTATGAAGAAGCTATGATGAGCCCAGATTCCGATAAATGGCTTGAGACCATGAAATCTGAGATAGGATCCATGTATGAGAACAAAGTGTGGACTTTGTTGGACTTGCCCGGTGATTGGCAGGCCATTGAAAATAAATGGATCTTTAAGAGGAAGACAGACGTTGATGGTAATATCACTGTCTATAAAGCTCGACTTGTCGCGAAAGGTTTGCGACAAGTTCAAGGAGTTGACTACAATGAGACTTTTTCACCCGTAGCGATGCTTAAGTTTGTCCGAATCATGTTAGCATTTGCCGCATTTTATGATTATGAAATCTGGCAAATGGACGTCAAAACTGCATTCCTTAATGGATTTCTTAAAGAAGAGTTGTATATGATGCAACCAGAAGGTTTTGTCAATCCTAAAGGTGTTGACAAAGTGTGCAAGCTCCAGCGATCCATCTATGGACTGGTGCAAGCATCTCGGAGTTGGAATATATGCTTTGATGAGGTGATCAAAGCATATGGTTTTATACAGACTTACGGTGAAGTCTGTATTTACAAGAAAGTGAGTGGGAGCTCTGTGGCATTTTTGATATTATATGTGGATGACATATTGTTGATTGGAAATTATATAGAATTTCTGGATAGCATAAAAGGATACTTGAATAAGAATTTTTCAATGAAAAGACCTCGATGAAGCTACTTACATATTGGGCCTCAAGATCTATAGGGATAGATCGAGACGCTTAATAGGACTTTCACAAAGCACATACCTTGGCAAAGTTTTGAAGAAGTTCAAAATGGATCAGTCAAAGAAAGGGTTCTTGCCTGTATTGCAAGGTGTGAAGTTGAGTAAGACTCAAAGCCCAACCACGACAGAAGATAGAGAGAGAATGAAAGTCATTCCATATGCCTCAGCCATAGGTTCTATAAAGTATGCCATCCTGTGTACCAGACCTGTTGTGTGCCTTGCCATGAGTTTGGCAAGGGGATACAATGGTGATCCAGGAGTGGATCACTAGACAGCAGTCAAAATTATCCTTAGTTACCTAAGAGGACTAAGGAAATGTTTCTCGGTTATGGAGGTGATAAAGAGTTCGATTCGGATGACTCTAAGTCTCAATCTGGATACGTATTGAAAGTGGGAGCAATTAGCGAGGCCACGAGGAGTTATTGGGCTTGTTGGGCCAACGAGGGAGAGCACACCAGCCCACATAGGGCTAGCGCACCCCTCCTCATGGTAGGCAGCCCTAGGGAAGGAAAGGGAGGAGGGGTAGCCCCTCTTGCTTTCCCCTCCACATGAGAGAAAGGAAAGGGGGGCGCCTCCCCTCGTGCCTTCTCCCCGAGAGCCAAGAAAGGAAGGGGGCGCACCTAGGGCAGGCCACTAGGGCTGGCCGCCGGCCCTTTTGGGGGCGCCCTAGGGCTGCCTCCCCTCCCCCCTCCACCTATATATTTGAGAGGTGGGAGAGGGGCAACACACACCATGATTCCCTAGCCGTGTGCGGCGCCCCTCTCCCTCTAGTTCATCCCCGGTCATATATTTTCGTAGTGCTCGGTGAAGCCCTGCATAGATAGTTGCATCACCACCGTCACCACGCCATCGTGCTGCCGGAACTCATCTACTACTTCGCCCGTCTTGCTGGATCAAGAAGGCGAGGACGTCATCAAGCTGAACGTGTGCTGAACGCGGACGTGTCGTACGTTCGGTACTTGATCGGGCGGATCGTGAAGGTGTACGACTACATCAACCGCGTTGATAAACGCTTCCGCTAAATGGTCTACGAGGGTACATAGACATACTCTCCCCTCTCGTAGCTATGCATCTCCATGGATAGATCTTGCGTGTGCGTAGAATTTTTTTTGTTTTCCATGCAACGTTCCCCAACAACATGAAGTGTTGTAACCACAGAGTCGGATACCCATGCATAACCAAGGCACCATTTTGCGTAGCCAGATAGAGACACAATGAAGCAGGGCATTATTCGCCGAATTGGGAATGGCCAGTCTATGGATATCGGCGCTCATAATTGGATCCCAGAAGAGTCTTCTCGGTGACCAATTGTATCTCTTGTTGCGGACCCACCTGTGAAGGCATCTGAGTTATTATCACCGACCACAGCCTCGTCGAACGAAAATGTGGTCCGGAGTGTCTTCTTATCCATTGATGTTGATGAGATACTCAGTACCATAGTGTGCACTCGAAACACTGCCAATTTTTGGGCATGACATCCAGACAAGAAAGGCCGATTCACTATTAGCACGGCACACAAGTTTATGATCAAGGCCAAAGTCTATAGAGCAAATTGGATTGAAGGGAGGAGTGGATCCTCTGATAATGCGAGAGAGGAGAAGTCATGGACTTCGCTATGGAATATCATCGTTTCGTCGAAGATCTGGGTGTTTTTGTGGAGGCTAGCCCGGCATTCCCTACCGACCACTGATGTGCTACACAATCGGAATATGGCACAGCCTAACCAGTTCCCACTATGTGGAGGGGAAGACTCGTGGTGGCATGCACTTCTTTCATGCACCATCGCCAGATGTACATGTGCACTCTCAGATGCAGAACTAGTGGATAGGATTACAGATAACAAAGAAGTTGCAGCAAAGAACTGGATGTTCGAACTTCATGAAATTCTATGTCACGACAGCTTCAGTAGGATGGTTGTGACCTTATGGGCTATATGGTATGCATGGCGGAAGGCTATTCATGAGTCAATCTTTGAAAGCCCGCATCAAACCTATTCATTTGTCAACTCCTACCTCAATGATTTTATCTCGCCACCAAAGCCAAAACCACAGCTCAACATCGTGAAGAGATCAAGTGCTTATACTTCCCAAGGCTAGCCACCATCACCAGAGGGTGTTATGAAAATAAATGTTGACGGAGCAATCGCCCAACAGGGACAGCGTGGTGTCGCAGCCGCGATTTGTCGTGATCATAACGTCCTATACTTGGGATCATCTGCCATGGTCTTCAGTGGTGCTACGGATTCTACGATACTTGAAGCTTATGCGTGCCGTGAATCACTGACATTGTACCAGCGGAGCTATGTGTATGGCTGGGGGGGCAGTGCCCCCTAGCCCGGAGATCTTTTGGGAAGAACTTTTTTGTGTGGTAGCATAGATTGAGAAAAATAAATACTTTTGCCCCTTCAGGAATCCATATTTTGCCATTGGCCCCCCCAATGATCGTGTGCTAGCTTCGCCACTGTGGCATTGGACGAAGATTTCGGACTACAGAGGATTTGTATTACGTCGGACTGCCAAGGGATCATCAACGACATTGATCAGGGCACTGGAGGCCCTCATGGCGCAATCATACATGAAAAAAAATAGAAAGAAAGGGTAGTTTTCATTTATGTAATTTCATTTTTGAACGTAGAAACTTTAATTTTGAACCTCACAATCTCGCCAAGTATGTTTGTAATTTAGTTACAGGCTGATATGTTTGGTTGGGTAGTCCTCATGACCCAATTCTTGTACATACTAGTTAAATGCCCGTGCGTTGACACGGGCCAAGAAATGAACATGTAAAAAGCATCTTGGCTACAGCTCTTCGGTCACTGCATCTCACTTTCCCATGTTATAACCCTGCTTCAAATCCTCCTTAGTTTTCTCCAAGTTCGCCAACTTCGGATGACCTGCAACATTCGTGATCCACTCCCTCCTCAAAGTTAAAGCTTACATATTGAAAGTTTAATAAAACAACAATGTCATATAGTACCAGTGCGGAATTGCACATCAAAAGTATCTACCATGCATATTGAACAAACCAATGATCTATAATAAACTGCCCTGAAGACAAAATGATAAAGAAAAACACACCAAGCATGCATGTCCATCAAATACATATATAGCAGCTATAAAAATAAATGCACATATAGGACTAAGATTTCAAGTGCTTACTAAAGAGGACAACATTGTGAACAAATTACGAAGAGTACTCTCTCTATTGATGATGGAGTAAGTAGCAGATGTATATACTAATCCGGTAAAATGTTTGTCCTCAACTCTTGGATTGTATGACATATACATTTGACCTATTTGACCTTAGGTATGTCAGCTTGCTGGCTAGAGCTCGGTTGACTTGATTAATCTTGAAAAGGATTAGCTTCGTTCTTCCTATACTCGTTGTAACAATCAGCTCCACTATAGCCAATTGTGCTCATTTTTTGCCACTACAATTCAGCATGCAAGAGATTTAGGATATTCACAGTTTTGCCCATGCCACATATGACTACATCTCCTTCATCATCTCTAATGATAGCTCCTAGACCACCATTACTATTAACAACAGCGAAGAAAGCTCCATCATGGTTTACCTTCAAAGTTCCTCTTTCAAATCGTTGCCATAATGTTTGTTTTTATTTCAGTTCTTCTTTCTTCTCCTGTTAGAAAATTTAATAATGCTCCCCGGCTTGCTTGCAAGAGAGATCTTTGACATTTCTACTTCCACCTTCCTCCCTGAGTTAGTTTCTCTCAGACCACTATTGATGTAATATAGTTATTACCTTGATTTTGATTTCTTCCTCTGAAAGACCATCATTGATGTAATAGAGTTATTACCATGATTTGTATTTCTTCCTATAGATTTAGTAGTCGCCCATATTACTTCCTCCACAATTGATTTTGCATTCAATTTCCTTCTCAAATCTTCTAGTCCCAAGCATGCCATAGCGTAACTGCCTTCTTGCGCTAGAAAAAAAACCCCCCCCCCCCCCCATCTTCTCGTACTCGCATGCAAAATGGGCATTTTTGTTCCACATGCACTCTCCTCCTGTATAGATTCATATAGATGGCCACAGGATTATGTGAGAACTTCCATCAAAATTGTTTATATGGGCATTTAATACCCCCTATTTTCCTGAATATCGTACCTTTGTAAGGCTTGCCCACCACCAAATCTTTGCCAAACCCGGAGCACACTGTCTAAAAATATGATGGCACATTTAAGGTTCTGAATCCTGAATGTTAATCAAAAAAACAAAAACTTGATACCGTGCGCATGGTCACAGAAATTCATACGAATGCCCACAATTTGAAACCTTATAAGTTAATCGTATTGCATATTTGTTTAATCTTTTACCAGGCCAACAAAAAATCAGACTGTAAGTGTTCCTGTACGACCAGATAGAGATGAAACAAGCACGTGAAAATTGTCTAATTACCTGTACAGGTTTGCACACGAGTACCTGGGTGTCCCGCCACGGAAGAGGATGAATCCGGCACCAGTGATTGATGTCGCTTGAACTACGTCGGTATTTCCCCAAAGAGGAAGGGATGATACAGCACAGCTACGGTAGGTATTTCCCTCAGTTATGAAACCAAGGTATCAATCTAGTAGGAGAACCAAGCAATGCTATGTAAATGGTACCTACACACAAAGAACAAATACTTGCAACCCGGCGCTTATAAGGGGTTGTCAATCCCTTTTTCGGGTAACGGCGCCAGATATTGTCAAGTTGACGGGATAAAAATTCTGATAGATTGGATAAATAGATCTCGATAAAACGTGAAATAAAATAAATAGCAAAAAAGTGCAGCAAGGTATTTTTGGGTTTTTGGAATAATAGATCTGAAAACAAAAGCAAATAAAAATAGATCTCAAAGCAAATATGATAAAGAATAGACCCGGGGGCCGTAGATTTCCCTAGTGGCTTCTCTCAAGAAAATAGCACACAGTGGGTAAACAATTTAATGTTGGCCAATTGATAGAACATCAAATAATTATGACGATATCTAGGCAATGATCATTATATAGGCATGACGTCCAAGATTAGTAGACCGACTCCTGCCTGCATCTACTACTATTACTCCACACATCGACCGCTATCCAGCATGCATCTAGTGTATTAAGTTCATGGAGAAACGGAGTAATGCAATAAGAACGATGACATGATGTGGATGAGATCTATTCATTTAGGAATAGCCCCCATCTTGTTATCCTTAATAGCAACGATACATGCGTGTCTTCCTGCCCCTTCTGTCACTGGGAAAGAACACCGCACGATCGAACCCATCACAAAGCACCTCTTCCCATGGCAAGAAAAATCGGTCTAGTTGGCCTAACTAAACCAAAGATTCAAAGAAGAAATACGAGGCTATAAGTAATCATGCATAAAAGAGATCAAAGAACTCAAGTAACTTTCATGGATATAGATCCGATCATAAACTCAAAGTTCATCGGATCCCAACAAACACACCGCAAAAAGAGTTACATCAAATAAATCTCCAAGAGGCCATTGTATTGAGAATCAAAAAGAGAGAGAGGAAGCCATCTAGCTACTGACTACGGACCCGTAGGTCTACAATGAACTACTAACGCATCATCGGAGAGGCACCAATGAGGATGATGAACCCCTCCGTGATGGTGTCTAGATTGGATCTCGTGGTTCTGGAACTTGCGGCGGCTGGAATTGTGTTTCGTCGACTCCCCTAGGGTTTCTGGAATGTTTGAGTATTTATAGGGCGAAGGGGCGGTGCAGGAGGCCACCGAGGTGGGCACAACCCACCAGGGTGCGCCTGGGCCCCCAGGCGTGCCCTGGTGGATTGTGCCCCCCTCGAGGCACCCCTCTGGTACTTCTTTGGCCCAAGTTGTGTCTTCTGGTCAATCAAAAATCTCCAAAAAGTTTTGCTGCATTTGGACTCCGTTTGGTACTGATATTCTGCGAAGTAAAAAACAAGCAAAAAACAACAACTGACACTGGGCACTATGTCAATAGGTTAGTCCCAAAAAATGATATAAAGTTGCTATAAAATGATTGTAAAACATCCAAGAATGATAATATAACAGCATGAAACAAGCAAAAATTATAGATAAGTTAGAGACGTATCAGCGACCAAGGTGAAGACGGCGACCGCGACAAGCACCGTAAAATAAGCATGATTTGTAGTCAAAATCCAAGATTTGTTGGACAGTTCAACACTTAGGCCAATATTCATGAAGGACTGCATAAGAAAAGCCAAGTATACAAATAATCCAAAGAGATCACGAATCAAAGGTGAACTGAACTTTGCATACCTTAGTGGCCACGAAGCATGCAATCCCATCGACTATATCCTCTTGCTTAATGAGAACATATCCATCCTATGAATCATCATTGACGTTCATACTCTTCTCGTTCTATATGTCTGCCGCACTTACGATATCCCAGGATATTGTTTCATCTACTGTTACATGAGTAGCTGCAGAATTGTTCCGTTGTCAGGTTTAAATAAATATGAATTTGAAGCATGGTGTGGCAAGTTCAGTTTATAAGACAAATTATGCACCTCACCATGTTGGTATACTGACTTCTGAATTTTATCAAGCTTCTCAAGAAATTCAGGCGATTTGACCCTGGATTTGAGAAGATCACACAGCTATAAAAGTAATGGGAGAGGTCTGAAAATTTGGGCAGTTGAGAACAAAAAAAAACTATACTGGAAGCTCCTATCTCGTTCCCTCTGTACCTAGTCCCAACTTTGCTTCCTGGAAAAAAAATTGTCCCAACTTTACTATCACCCCATTAAGTGATATACAAAAGTAGTAGAGAACAGTTGAGTCAACATTAGTAAAAATTAACGTAAATTTGGCATAATTCCAAGGTAGATATTGCCATAATCTATCCAATGAAGTCTTAGTTTATGGTTTATGTGATGTGCTTACTTTGGAAGACGCAATGTGTCTACAATCTACAATTTAAATCACATGATAGCTAGTGTAAATTATATTATCCAATTATTTCCTTGACGCATCTAATCTCATGAGTGTAAAACCTTATTGATAATAATTAAGAGAAAAATCAAGTGTCAAGCAGCCACAGTTGCCAAGGCAGTCCAGAACCGCAATTCCAACAAGACTAAAAGAGGCTGCTCAATTGCTATGGTTATGAGGACCCCCGATTATCCCAATTCATCAATCGATCAAGCCCATCAGCATCGCAACCCCAATTCTACAACAGACAAGCAAATTATGTGGGGATGGAAGATCTCCCTCACTTCGTCCATTGTGTAGTGGGACAGTTCCGTCTCCGGCGCCTAGAGCGGCCCCTCCCCGTCGCTGACGTCGCCGCCCGCCTGTCCACCCCCTCGCCCGGATTCCCGTCCTCCTCCTCCTCGTCTGAATCCCCCGTCGGTGTCGCACATGAGCTCGAGCGCACGTTGGCAATGCTCCAACACGGTCTCTCGAGCGTCCTCCGTCGTAGCCGCAGCTCCACGGCCTCTGGCACCGCCCTCCGCCCGCCGACGACGTAGAGGCTGCGGCCTACATCGGGAACCCTAGGCGCACGCGACGGGCGGCTGCCTTCGTTCTCGTGAGATTGGTCGACGTCTAACCCGCAGCGAGGGAGGGGGTGGTTTCAGTCAGGCGGGTTTTGCTGGTTTTTCTTCATGGTTTTTTATTTATTTGTGTGCTCGATCGTGGGGAGGGAAAAAACGGTGAGGGGCTTTGTTCCATCGATGGGTGGGATTTTTCGATTGCTTGGTACCGGACGAAACGAAACGACAACGTACTCCCCCTTTAGGAGTAGATATTAAGGCGATGTTCGGTATTGCTCCGCTCCACAACTCCGCTCCCGGAGTTGGCGGAGCTGCAGTTTAAAATGGCGGAGTTACAGTTTTCCCGTTCCGCAGATTCCGGGAGTGGGAGATTACCGAACAGGGTCTGACATTATTCCGAATCAAGAAAGTTGGCGAGATTTCTAAAAAAAAAAGACTACTAACTCTATCTTTGGATGCCCTAATTCTGTCTAAATTTTTGTTGCGGACACAACTAAACTTGGGCCACGTCAGAGTCTCCGCTAACCGATCACCCTCTTGGTGAAGAGCTAGCTAGTTAGCTCGGTGTATTTTGATGTACTGCTCGGTACAACTTTGGATCTCCTGCCCATGCATGCATGGCTGGGGTCGTCTGATCAGCCAAGTGGTTCTGGTCTGGTTCCTGTCTGGGGATTCGATCCCATTTGCATATATGTGTGCATGCGTATGCGTGGTACGTTCGTGCAGGTGCTCTTGTTGGACAGATTTGGTACCGCGACGACAACAACCTGAGTACTCCGATGGTGATGGATCGTGCATGCGCGGAGCAGTTGCTTGCCGGCTCCAACGATTCCCGGCCCGGCAGACCGATCGGATCGGCGAACAAAAAGCAGCTTATAGCTAAACGCCAAGCTCGCTAGATCCCTTGCGTGACAGTGTGTTAATTATAGTACGAACGAGGCACACGGGTGGGAGATGCGCGCTAGCTGATCGCCGACGCCGGGAGGGGCCGGTTCGCGGCGCGGCGTACGGGTCTGGCGCGTGCCGGGGCGGGCGGGGGCAAGCGCAGGGGCTCTGCCGAAGCCGTAGGAACATGGGATGGATCCCGACACATCGTCGCCGCCCGTGGCATGCGCCACACCTGGCGCGGGCGCGCGTACCTTCGATCTCGATCTTTTTGTTCCGATGTCTCTCCACGATCGATCGGCCGTGGCCGAACGTGACAAAACGCGGCGGGATGCACCCACGTCGTGCTGTTCGGCCCGACGGTATCCTAGGGTGCCGCGCGTGCGTACGTTCCCCTTTCTCTCCGTTCTCGAGCATCTACAACCATGATGGACAAATCCAGGCCCATAAACACCAGCGGGCAATAACCGGACACCCTTTAAATAATCTAATCCCCATCTGAACATCTCAATTATCATATCTCAAATCCATACAAACTCATACAAGCTACTTCATCACTACTATCTAAACATGCCATCAGACTACCCAAATTTGGCATATTTGGCTATGGTGAAATTCATCCACGGCTGCCCCTTGCCCTTCCCGGCGCCCTTGCCGTCCTTCTCGTGGAAGTACCGGTCGAAGACGCAGTACGGATCGAGCCGGATCTGCTCGTCGCCGGAGTTGTCCTCGTCATCACTGCCCGCCTTCTCCTCCTTCGGTAGTAGTCCGGCCATGGCACGGACCGCCTGATTCTACTCTTGGGCAAGGGTGCGCGTGTACCTCCGCTGTCGTTTCTTCACAATGCGGGCACGGATGACTTTCTCCTCTGCGGACGCCCGCGCCGCCGCATCCGCCGCCGCCATTTCTGCCGCGATACGGGCCTCGATGACCCTTATCCTCTCCTTCCCATGGCGGGCTGCCCGTTCCCGGTGGGACTCATTGTCTGCCCGCCCAGTGATGGGGAAGAATAGGGGTTCCAGCTGCCGGGACCGCGAGGATGCAACCCAGAGGACCCGAGCGTCCGTTGAGCCGACGCTATGGAGTCGCAGCAGACAGATCCGTCCGTCGGTCGAGTGCTGTCCTCCCGGGAGCGGCGGAGTGCAATGCGGACCGACATTGCCTCCTCCAACCCGCATCGAATGACACCCCAGTCGACGGATCCGAACTGATAGGAGTCAAATCCGCTGCCTGCCATGCCGGAGAAGGCCGGAAACCGCCGGAGGTTAGCTCGAGTGACGGAGGGGAGTGGAGTGAAGTGACTAGGGTTTGATCCGGTGAGCGGATGGAGACGAATATATGTGGAGTCGGGTGGGCCGGCATGGGCCAGGTCCAACGTGGCAGGCGTGCCCGGACGCGCCCGGGCGCCCTTATATTCGTCATATATTTGATCTGGGTATAAGAGATGCCGGTCACCCCGGATATTTAAGGCTTGTTTGAGGCGTTCGTCTGAGTCAGAAAATCGTGATCGTTCGGTGACAGGGCGAGCCACCCGAATGTTTGGGAAGGGTTTGGACGCCCGGGTGTAGATGTTCTCGGTTCTCAGCCGGCCGGACTGAGATGGGTGATCATGCGTGCACATGCACATGCTGACATGCATGCACCTCGACCCATCCTGCTTACTAGTAGTACTACACGTAGTTAATTACTAGTGTTTCCTACAGATCCGCTCGAACAGAGCTGGACATAATCAAAGTACTTGTTTTTCTTCATGTGCACTAAGTACGTGCTCCTGCATCTAGCATTACGTGTACTATTACTTACTAGTACTAGACTAATATGAGTAGTGGAGAGTGGGGACACAGGAGTGGCGTTATTATCACGGTATGCCAATCGGCGTGCTACATCATGGCACGTACACGCACGGCCCATGCACAACCACCTACGCCAATCGGAATACTACAGTGCTTACATTCTCCGTAAAAAAATATAAGAACATTTAAATCACTAAGTAATGATCTAAATGTTTTTATATTAGTTTACAGAGGGAGTACGTATAGTTAATTAATTATCACTAACATTACTAGCTAGGCGGCTGGCTGCTGCAACTCTTCCATTCCATTCCATTTCGCTTGCACTGTGCTCTTTCGATCGGCCGAACAAAGTACCGCATCAATCGATCTCAGATACAGCCGCGGCTTTGCTGTGTGTTGAGCATACTTGTCGTGCATATTGTGTATTAGGTCCATCTCTTAGTTTTTTTTATAGTTGAGGTCGTGGTTCATCGTTGTACATCATATATACGTGCGATTACATCTGATCAATACATCGTGCAATTCCATCATCATACATGGTATCAGTTTCCAGGTTCTAACCCTAGCTTCCGCTCCCTCCGCCGCCGCAGCGCCCCCCTTGCGCCGCTGCCGCCCAAGCCGCCGCCGCCGTCGCTTCATCTCCCCTGCCATCGCGCTCTCCCCCGCCGTCGCTGCCCTCTCCCGTGCCGCCACCGCCTCACCAGCCGCCGCCGCATCTCACCCGCAGCCGCCGCCTCCTCTCCCCTAAGCGCCGCCGCCACCCTCCCACACTCGTCGCCGCCGCCCCTTCCCCGCTGCCGCTGTGATCCCCACCACTACAGCCGCCGCCGCATCTCCCTTTGCCGCCGCCGCGGCCCAACCCTAACCCTAGCCGCACCCTTCCCGCGCCATGTCTTCCGTCACCTCGTCCGGCTCCTCCAACCCCTCCAACCCGTTCGCCGATGCCAACCCTCCCGACGCCGCCGACATCCGCAACCTCAACATCTACGAGCGGGTTCCGGTTCGTCTTGCTCAGACGGACTCCTCCTACTACGCGTGGAAGACGTACTTCTCCCTCGTGTTCCAGGAGGACAACCTTATCGACCATGTGGACGGCTCCGTCGACTCCAGCCTCGTGCCCGCGCACCATGAGTGGTCCATTATCGACGCCACGCTCATCCGGTGGTTCTTCCTCACCATCTCGCCGGACCTGTTTCACACGGTCGTGCAGGACAGTGATGACGCTCTCGCCGTGTGGACCAAGCTGAACGGCCTCTTCACCGACAATCGTCTTCAACGTCGCAAACGCAGCAAGAGTTTTTTGAATGCCACCAGGACAACTCCTCCATCGACGACTAGTGTCGCCGTCTCAAGACTCTCGCTGACGAGCTCCGCATTATTGGCGCGAAGATCAACGATGATCTCCTCCTCAGCACGCTCGCCGGCCTCAACGAGGACTTCGGCAACGCCGCGGCGAACCTCACGCTCATCCCCGAGCCCTTCTTTGCCAAGTTCGTGGCCTACATCCGGCTGGAGGATCACCGGATAAAGCAGGTTAAGGCGCGGGCTATCCACACCGCCCTCGTTGCCGGCACCACCCGCGGCGGCCCTCCTCCACCACCCGCCGCCCCCGCCGCCCCTCCACAACCGCGGCACCCGGCTCCCTACAAGCCGCAGCAGCCGCCGCTGCTGCCCCTGCCGCCGCCTCCCTACGGCGCGCCCGCCCCTCCCGCGCCACCCGCCGATCGGCGCCGGGGAGGCCGGCGCGGTGGCCAGCAGCAGCCCGCGGGGGCCCCTCGTCATCAGCAGCAGCAGCCGCAGGCGCTCCCCCATGGGCCAACCGGTACAACCCGTGGACCGGCGTTGTCCACGCGTACACCATGCCGGTCCCACGGGCGCCGGCCCCGACTCTTCCGGTGCCGCGACCCCCGACGCATTGCTACTTCTTGAGTTTGCGTTGATTTTTCCCTTGAAGAGGAAAGGGTGATGCAGCAAAGTAGAGATAAGTATTTTCCTCAGTTTGAGAACCAAGGTATCAATCCAATAGGAGACAACGCATAAATCACTGAATACCTGCACAAACAATCAAACAACTTGTACCCATCGCGATAAAGGGGTTGTCAGTCCCTTAACGGTTACTTGCAAAAGTGAGATCTGATAGATATAGATGAAACTAAATAAAAGATAAAGTAAATATTTTGGTATTTTTGGTTTATAGATCGGAAAGTAAAAGATTGCAAAATAGTAGATCGCAAACTAATATAGTAGATTGGAAACTTATATGATGGAAAATAGACCCGGGGGCCATAGGTTTCACTAGAGGCTTCTCTCAAGATAGCAAATAATACGGTGGGTGAACAAATTACTGCCGAGCAATTGATAGAAAAGCGCAAAGTTATGACGATATCTAAGGCAATGATCATGAATATAGGCATCACGTCCGTGTCAAGTAGACCGAAACGATTCTGCATCTACTACTATTACTCCACACATCGACCGACTCCTGCCGGCATCTAGAGTATTAAGTTCATGAAGAACAGAGTAACGCATTAAGTAAGATGACATGATGTAGAGGAATTAACTCAAGCAATATGACGAAAACCCCATCTTTTTATCCTTAATGGCAACAATACAATATGTGCCTTGCTGCCCCTACTGTCACTGGGAAAGGACACCGCAAGATTGAACCCAAAGCTAAGCACTTCTCCCATTGCAAGAAAAATCAATCTAGTTGGCCAAACCAAACCGATAGTTTGAAGAGAATTACAAAGATACCAAATCATGCATAAAAGAATTCAGAGAAGATTCAAATAATATTCTAGATAATCCGATCATAAATCCACAATTCATCGGATCTCGGCATACACACCGCAAAAAAGTATTACATCGAATAGATCTTCAAGAACATTGAGGAGAACATGGTATTGAGAATCAAAGAGAGAGAAGAAGCCATCTAGCTACTAGCTATGGATCCGTAGGTCTGAGGTAAACTACTCACGCTTCATCGGAAGGGCAATAGGGTTGATGTAGAAGTCCTCCATGATCGAATCCCCCTCCGGCAGGGTGCCAGAAAAGGTCCCTAGATGGGATCTCACGGGTACAGAAGGTTACGGTGGTGAAAAAGTGTTTTCGTGGATGCCTCTGGTGGTTTGGAAACATATGTAAATATATAGGCGAAAGAATTAGGCCAGGGGAGTCACGGGGGGCCCACAAGGCAGGGGGGCGCGCCCAACCCCCCAGGGCGCGCCCTCCACCCTTGTGGCCGCCTCGTGGCCCCTTCGACTTCATCTCCAAGTCTCCTGGGTGTCTTCTGGTCCAAGAAAAATCATCGCGAAGATTTTATTCCGTTTGGACTCCGTTTGGTATTCCTTTTCCACGAAGCTAAAAAACAAGGACAAAACAGAAACTGGCACTGAGCTCTAGGTTAATAGGTTAGTCCAAAAAATAATATAAAATAGCATATTAATGCATATAAAACATCCAAAACAGATAATATAATAGCATGGAACAATAAAAAATTATAGATACGTTGGAGACGTATCAAGCATCCCCAAGCTTAATTCCTACTCGTCCTCGAGTAGGTGAATGATAAAAACAGAATTTTTGATGTGGAATGCTACCTAACATACTTATCCATGTAATTTTCTTTATTGTGGCATGAATGTTCAGATCCATAAGATTCAAAATAAAAGTTTAGTATTAACATAAAAACAATAATACTTCAAGCATACTAACAAGGCAATTATGTCTTCTCAAAATAACATGGCCAAAGAAAGCTTATCCCTACAAAATCATATAGTCTGGCTATGCTCCATCTTCATCACACAAAATATTCAAATCATGCACAACCCCGATGACAAGCCAAGCAATTGTTTCATGCTTTTGATGTTCTCAAACTTTTTCAACTTTCACGCAATACATGAGCGTGAGCCATGGACATAGCACTATAGATGGAATAGAATATTGTGGTTGTGGAGAAGACAAAAAGAAGGAGATAGCCTCACATCAACTAGGCGTATCAACAGGCTATGGAGATGCCCATCAATAGATATCAATGTGAGTGAGTAGGGATTGCCATGCAACGGATGCACTAGAGCTATAAGTTTATGAAAGCTCAAAAGAAAACTAAATGGGTGTGCATCCAACTCACTTGCTCACGAAGACCTAGGGAAATTTGAGTAAGCCCATCATTGGAATATACAAGCCAAGTTTTATAATGAAAAATTCCCACTAGTATATGAAAGTGATAACATAGGAGACTCTCTATCATGAAGATCATGGTGCTACTTTGAAGCACAAGTGTGGTAAAAGGATAGTAACATTGTCCCTTCTCTTTTTTCTCTTATTTTTTTTATTTGGGCCTTCTCATTTTTTTGGCCTCTTTTTTTTTCGTCCGGAGTCTCATCCCGACTTGTGGGGGAATCATAGTCTTCATCATCCTTTCCTCACATGGGACAATGCTCTAATAATGATGATCATCACACTTTTATTTACTTACAACTCAAAAATTACAACTCGATACTTAGGACAAAATATGACTCTATATGAATACCTTCGGCGGTGTACCGGGATGTGCAATGAATCAAGAGTGACATGTATGAAAGAATTATAAACGGTGGCTTTGCCACAAATACTATGTCAACCACATGATCATGCAAAGCAATATGACAATGATGAAGCGTGTCATAATAAACGGAACGGTGGAAAGTTGCATGGCAATATATCTCGGAATGGCTATGGAAATGCCATAATAGGTAGGTATGGTGGCTGTTTTTAGGAAGGTATATGGTGGGTGTATGGTACCGGCGAAAGTTGCGCGGCACTAGAGAGACTAGCAATGGTGAAAGGGTGAGAGTGCGTATAATCCATGGACTCAACATTAGTCATAAAGAACTCACATACTTATTGCAAAAATCTATTAGTTATCGAAACGAAGTACTACGCGCATGCTCCTAGGGGGATAGATTGGTAGGAAAATACTATCGCTCGTCCCCGACCATCACTCATAAGAAAGACAATCAATAAATAAATCATGCTCCGACTTCATCACATAACGGTTCACCATACGTGCATGGTACGGGAATCACAAACTTTAACACAAGTATTTCTCAAATTCACAATTACTCACTAGCATGACTCTAATATTACCATCTCTATATCTCAAAAAAAATCATAAGGAATCAAACTTCACATAGTATTCAATGCACTTTATATGAAAGTTTTTATTAAACCCCTCTTGGATGTCTATCATATTAGGACTAAATTTATAACCAAAGTAAATTACCATGTTGTTTAAAGACTCTCAAAATAATATAAGTGAAGTATGAGAGTTCAACAATTTCTATAAAATAAAACCACCGCCGTGCTCTAAAAAGATATAAGTGAAGCACTAGAGCAAATTTGCCTAGCTCAAAAGATATAAGTGAAGCACATAGAGTATTCTAATAAATCACGATTCATGCGTGTCCCTCTCAAAAGGTGTGTACAACAAGGATGATTGTGGCAAACTAAAAAGCAAAGACTCAAATCATACAAGACGCTCCAAGCAAAACACATATCATGTGGTGAATAAAAATATAGCCTCAAGTAAAGTTACCGATAGACGAAGACGAAAGAGGGGATGCCTTCCGGGGCATCCCCAAGCTTAGGCTCTTGGTTGTCCTTTAATATTACCTTGGGGTGCCTTGGGCATCCCCAAGCTTAGGCTCTTGCCACTCCTTATTCCATAGTCCATCAAATCCTTACCCAAAACTTGAAAACTTCACAACACAAAACTCAACAGAAAATCTCATAAGCTCCGTTAGTATAAGAAAATAAATCACCACTTTTGGTACTGTTGTTAACTCATTCTTAATTTATATTGGTGTAATATATACTGTATTCCAACTTTTCCATGGTTCATACCCCCCGATACTACGCATAGATTTATCAAAATAAGCAAACAACACATAGAAAACAGAATCTGTCAAAAACAGAACAGTCTACGAAAATCCAAATTGTTCTAATATTTATGTAACTCCAAAAATTCTGAACAATTAGGAAAACAGAGGAAATTTGTATATCAATCTCTTATAAAAAATTCAGGGGTTTTGAACGCTCCAGTGAATTATTAAAATTCTGTGACTGGATACAAAAGTTTCTGTTTTTCAGCAAGATCAAATCAACTATCACCGTAAGCCATCCCAAAGGTTTTACTTGGCACAAACACTAATTAAAACACAAAATCACATCTAACCAGAGGCTAGATAAATTATTAAAAGCAAAACAGGAACAAAAAAGCAAAAAACAAAAATAAAATTGGGTTGCCTCCCAACAAGCGCTATTATTTAACGCCCTTAGCTAGGCATAAAACATTAATAGATCTAGGTATAATCATAATAATTATAAGGCAAATCTCGAAAACTCATCTCATACTCCCTTCGTTCAGCAGCAAGTTTTCTTTGTGGTAAGTAAAAGTAATCAAAAGGGCTAAATATAATAGGATAAGAATCCCCAAGATCAAGTTCGGGAGGAATTGGTTCCTCCTTCGGCCCCTCGTATTGTATGACCAACTCATCATTATAAGCATTCTTTTGGCAAAAAGTCATGAGCTTGTGTCCAAGAGAGAAACCCAATCCGTTGTTTTGTATAGCAAAAATATCGTTAAGCTCGAAAATCTTACTCCCTCCATTCCACAATGTAGTGCATATAGATTTTTCTGACAGTCAAACTTTGTCAACTTTGACCAAGTTTATAGAGAAAACTGTCTACAACTACAATACCAAACATGTACATTATGAAAATATAACCGATGATTTATCCAATGATGCGCATTTGGTATTCTAGATGTACCTATTTTTCTCTATAACTATGGTCAAAGTTTGTAATGTTTGACTTTTGAAAAAAATTATAGGCACTACATTATGGAACGGAGGGAGTATCAACTAAAACATCGGTAGGGACCCTCTTTCTTAAATTTTCATTATAAGCAACATGATCTAAAGAACGTAAACGCATTATGTCCTCTTGGTTAAAGAGAATTCCCTCTATGGGAGGACAACCACTATCTACTTTATAATGCGCAAAAATTTCACTAGCTTCTTTCATAATAAATCTAAACTCATGGGCTAGAAATATAGTGGCGGCGCGCTTAACAGAAGAATGCTCAATATTAGAAAACTCTAGAAAAATCCTTTGTATGGATGGATGCATATGAACAAATTGTCTTTCAAGTTCAACTACGAGCAAAGATATAGCATCCACAAGACTACTAGTTTTATGGAGAATAGATCCACCCAAAGTGGGAATCGCATCGGCACAAGTAAAGAAATCTTGAATAACCCCTTTTCCAATAATATTTCCGCTACCTATGCGAAACTTTTTAGTGTGTAGAATAGTAGATTCTTCATGAGGATTAGTATTAGCAAAAGCATCAAAGTTTCCCCCATCGTTACTACTATCCTTTTCAATGATAACCTCCCCAATTTCAGACATGGTGGCAGCAAACAACTATAGCAAACGAGCGACAAAAAGCAAATGAAGAAGACGAACGGAAGAGGGGCGAAGAAAAGGCAAATCTTTTCGAAAATCGTTTTAGAAGTGGGGGAGAGGAAAACAAGAGGCGAATGGCGAATAATGTAATGCAAGAGATGAGAGTTTATGATGGGTACTTGGTATGTCTTGACTTGGCGTAGATCTCCACGGCAACGGCGGCAGAAATTCTTCCTACTACTTCTTGAGCTTGCGTTGATTTTTCCCTTGAAGAGGAAAGGGTGATGCAACAAAGTAGAGATAAGTATTTCCCTCAGTTTGAGAACCAAGGTATCAATTCAGTAGGAGACAACGCACAAATCATCGAATACCTGCACAAACAATCAAACAACTTGCACCCAACACGATAAAGGGGTTGTCAATCCCTTCACGGTTACTTGCAAAAGTGAGATCTGATAGATATAGATGAAACTAAATAAAAGATAAAGTAAATATTTTTGGTATTTTTGGTTTATAGATCGGAAAGTAAAAGATTGCAAAATAGTAGATCGTAAACTAATATAGTAGATTGGAAACTTATATGATGGAAAATAGACCCGGGGGCCATAGGTTTCACTAGAGGCTTCTCTCAAGATAGCAAATAATACGGTGGGTGAACAAATTTCTGCCGAGCAATTGATAGAAAAGCGCAAAGTTATGACGATATCTAAGGCAATGATCATGAATATAGGCATCACGTCCGTGTCAAGTAGACCGAAACGATTCTGCATCTACTACTATTACTCCACACATCGACCGACTCCTGCCTGCATCTAGAGTATTAAGTTCATGAAGAACAGAGTAACGCATTAAGTAAGATGACATGATGTAGAGGAATTAACTCAAGCAATATGACGAAAACCCCATCTTTTTATCCTCGATGGCAACAATACAATACGTGCCTTGCTGCCCCTACTGTCACTGGGAAAGGACACCGCAAGATTGAACCCAAAGCTAAGCACTTCTCCCATTGCAAGAAAAACCAATCTAGTTGGCCAAACCAAACCGATAGTTCGAAGAGAATTACAAAGATATCAAATCATGCATAAAAGAATTCAGAGAAGATTCAAATAATATTCATAGATAATCTGATCATAAATCCACAATTCATCGGATCTCGGCAAACACACCGCAAAAAAGTATTACATCGAATATATCTCCAAGAACATCGAGGAGAACATGGTATTGAGAATCAAAGAGAGAGAAGAAGCCATCTAGCTACTAGCTATGGACCCGTAGGTCTGAGGTAAACTACTCACGCTTCATCGGAAGGGCAATAGGGTTGATGTAGAAGCCCTCCGTGATCGAATCCCCCTCCGGCAGGGTGCCGGAAAAGGTCCCTAGATGGGATCTCACGGGTACAGAAGGTTGTGGCGGTGAAAAAGTGTTTTCGTGGATGCCTCTGGTGGTTTGGGAACATATGTGAATCTATAGGCGAAAGAATTAGGTCAGGGGAGTCACGGGGGGCCCACAAGGCAGGGGGCGCGCCCTCCACCCTTGTGGCCGCCTCGTGGCTCCTCCGACTTCATCTCCAAGTCTCTTGGGTGTCTTCTGGTCCAAGAAAAATCATCGTGAAGATTTTATTCCGTTTGGACTCCGTTTGGTATTCTTTTTCCAAGAAGCTAAAAAACAAGGAAAAAACAGAAACTGGCACTGGGCTCTAGGTTAATAGGTTAGTCCCAAAAATAATATAAAATAGCATATTAATATATATAAAACATCCAAAACAGATAATATAATAGCATGGAACATCAAAAATTATAAATACGTTGGAGACGTATCACACATCAGGCGTACTATGCGGCTCCGCAGCCCTATGGAGGATACCCGCCACCACAGCAGAGTGGTGGCTACGGCTTCCCGATGGCGTCTCCGTCACCTCCGCCGGCACTGCCACCAGCGCCTTGGGACCCGGCGTTACTCGCCGCGCTGCACACCACCCCTACGCCGAACAACTACACTGGCGGCAGTGATTGGTACATGGACACCGGGGCCACTGCTCACATGTTCGCTCATCCTGGTAATCTTGCCTCTTTCACTCCCGTCACCACCGCCCACCGCATCATTGTCGGTGACGGTTCCATCCTTCCCATTACACACGTCGGGCACACTTCTTTTCCTTCTAATTCCATACCTTTATCTTTATCGAACATACTAGTGTCACCTCATCTTATTAAAAATCTTATTTCCGTTCATTATTTCACCCGTGAAAATCCTGTTACTGTTGAATTTGACGAGCTTGGTTTTTGTGTCAAGGACGCTTGAACCAGGATGGTACTTCAGCGATGTGACAGCCCCGACGAGCTCTATCCGGTGCATCCGCCTTCCTCCACCACCACCGCACCGGTTGCTTTCTCTGCTGGCGTTGATCTCTGGCACGCTCGTCTGGGTCATCCCAACCCCGTCACTGTTCATCATATTCTTAGGAATTTCAGTTTCAGTTGTAATAAGATAGAGGATCATACCTGTCATGCTTGTCGTGTCGGCAAACACGTTCATCTTCTGTTTAATAACTCCACCACCATTGCTTCTTTTACTTTTCAGTTAATTCATAGTGATGTGTGGACCTCTCCAGTTCCTAATAATTCGGGCTATTTATATTATCTGGTTATCCTTGATGACTATTCTCATTATGTGTGGACTTTTCCTTTGCGACGAAAGTCGGATGCACTTTCCACCCTGACGGCTTTTTACTTCTATGTCAGCACGCAGTTTGGGCGTCCCATTCTTGCTCTTCAGACTGACAATGGAAAAGAGTTCGACAATCTTGCCTTCTGCACTTTTCTGTCGCACCATGGCACAGTTTTTCGTCTCACTTGCCCGTATACTTCACAGCAAAACGGTCGAGCCAAACGCGTCCTTCGCACTCTGAATGACTGCGTTCGCACGCTCCTGTTTCATGCCAACGTGCCGCCTCACTTCTGGCCGGACACACTTGCTACCGCATCACTCCTTCTTAACCTCCGGCCATGTCGCCCGCGCTGGACCTACGCACCTCACCATCTCCTCTTTGGTACGCCACCCTCTTATGATGGTCTGCGTATCTTTGGGTGTTTATGTTATCCTAGCACTGCCAACACTTCTCTTCATAAACTTGCACCACGCTCTGTTGCATGCATCTTCATCAGCTACCCTTCTAACTCCAAGGGCTATCGGTGCTACGATCCCGTCTCCCACCGCGTGTTCACCTCCCGGCACGTTTACTTTGATGGGCACGTGTTTCCGTTTCAGCAGGTACCCCCGGCTGTCCCTCCCGTCGCTGACGATGTGGGACCCTCAGCGTCTCGCCCGGGGCGCTCACGTGCCGCCCTCGGCCCGCCCCTGGATTTGAGGCGCGTCACCCGCCGCCTGCAGCTGCCTCTGGGTCCAGCACCAGGCTTTCCAACCCCGCGGGCCCCGCCTCGACACCACCTTCTGGTTGGGCATCCGCCTTGACGCCTTCCTCTGGCTCGGCGTCCCCCTCGCCGCCGCCCTCCGACTTGGCGGCCCCTGTGGCCTCCCATGCCGGCCCGATGTCTGAGCCGGCCTCCGCCGCTCCGTCGCCGCCGTCGCCTGGCGGGTCGGCCCCGACCGTGGACACGGCTCCCGCGGTGTCGCCCTCGGCCGCGGCCTCGACGCCTCCTTGTGCCCCTTCACCGGTGGCTGCGGGCTCACCACCCGCGGTCGGTCCGGTCACTTGCGCCCGTACAGGCGTTTTTCGCCCGAGTTCGCGCTATGCTTCGGACGAGTACGTCCACACGACATCCACCTCTACGCCGTCGCCTTTGTCGTCCTCTGTTCGAGGCGCTCTTCGTGACCCGCTCTGGATGGCTGCGATGCATGAGGAGTTTGATGCCTTGCTGCGCAACCAGACGTGGCAGCTTGTTCCCCGTCCCCGGCACGCCAACGTGATTACCGGGAAGTGGGTCTTCAAACACAAGCTCCGTCCTAATGGTACCCTTGACCGCTATAAAGCACGCTGGGTTGTTCGTGGCTTCCGGCAACGTGCTAGCGTCGACTTCACCGACACCTTCGCTCCGGTTGTTAAGCCCGGGACAATCCGCACGGTTCTCCACCTTGCGGTCTCATGTGCCTGGCCGGTGCACCAGATGGACGTCTCCAACGCCTTTCTCCATGGTCACCTCGAGGAGCAGGTCTTCTGCCAGCAGCCCACGGGATCGTTGATCCGGCACATCCTAACCACGTGTGTCTGCTCTCGCGGTCCTTGTATGGGCTCAAGCAGGCTCCTCGCGCTTGGTACCAGCGCATCGCAGCGTTTCTGCACCAACTCGGGTTTCGCTCTACCCACTCGGACGCATCGCTGTTTGTCTACCACCAGGGCTCCGACACTGCATATCTGCTCCTTTACATCGACGGCATCATCCTGACGGCATGTACGGCTGGCCTTCTCAGTCAGCTCACTGATCGTCTTCGCGCTGAGTTTGCCATCAAGGACTTGGGTCCTTTGCACTACTTCCTCGGTGTTGAGGTGGTGCGTCGTCCGGATGGCTTCTTCCATCACCAGTGGAAGTACGCTCACGAGCTCCTCGATCGTGCTGGCATGCTTAATTGCAAGCCCGTCGCCACGCTTGTTGATAGGAAGGCCAAGCTCTCTGCCACGGATGGTTCTCCTGCTTCGGATGCTGCTTTTTACCGGTCTATTGTTGGGGCTCTTTAGTACCACACTTTCACTCGACCGGAGCTCCAGTATCCAGTTCAGCAGGTGTGTCTTCACATGCATGCTCCTCGGGACGTTCATTGGGCCACTGTCAAGCGGATTCTCCGCTATATCTGTGGCACTATGGACCTCAGCGTCACGTTGCACGCCTCCACCGACACCGTCCTCACCGCCTACTCCGATGCCGACTGGGCCGGCTGCCCCGATACTCGTCGCTCTACTTCAGGCTACTGTGTTTTCCTTGGACCCTCGCTTATCTCGTGGTCGTCCAAGCGGCAGCCTACGGTCTCCCGTTCCAGTGCTGAGGCTGAGTATCGCGTTGTGGCCAACATCGTCGCCGAGTGTTCGTGGCTTCGTTAACTGCTCCAGGAGCTTTCATGTCCTGTCAACCGAGCAACGGTGGTCTACTGCGACAGCGTCTCGGCTGTCTACCTCTCCGCCAACCCGGTTCATCATCGTCGTACCAAGCATATTGAGTTAGATATTCATTTTCTTCGGGATCAGGTGGCCCTTGGCCATATTCGTGTTCTACACGTTCCTACTTCCCAACAATTTGCAGATATCATGACCAAAGGCTTGCCTACGGCGTCCTTCGAGGAGTTCCGGTCCAACCTTTGCGTCAGCAATGGCGCCGCTTTGACAGCGCGGGGGGGGGGGGGGGGGGGGTGGTGTTGAGTATATGTGTTGTGCATATTGTGTATTGGGCCCACCTTCTAGTTTCTTTGTATAGTTGAGGTCGTGGTCCACCGTTGTACATCATATATATGTGCGATTGCACCTGATCAATACATCGTGGAATTCCATCATCATACACTGTGTACGTACCCTGATGCGTAGTGATGCTAGCATGTGTGGAGTGGAGTGGAGAAACCTGCTCCCTCCTTATCCAGAAAATCTCGACGCTACAAGAAGTGCACCCCACACGCAGAGCAGACCTGGCCAAACAGGCCGGCCCGGCACGGCATGGCCCGGCCCATCGTAATCGTGCCTGGCCCAGCACGGCCCGCCAGGGCACGATTACTATACGGGCCGTGCCGTGCCGGCCCGCGTGCTGCGCCTCCAGGCCCAGGCACGGCCCAGTTAGTAAACGGTCCGGCATGTTGGCCCGTTTAGCACGCTGGGCCGCATATTTTCAGCCTGTTGGGCTGATTTTTAGGCCTACTGGGCTATATTTTAGGTATACATATATAAAAAATTCTGAAAATTATATAAAAAAATAAACGTGCCTTGCCGTGCCGGCCCGCGTGCCCAGGCTCCGGGCCCAGACACGGCCCAAGGCGTGCCACGTGCCGGGCACGGCCCATTTAGCCTGTGCCGTGCCTGGCCCATGGCGGGCCGTGCCGGCGTGCTCGCGGGCTGGCCCGTTTAGCCTGGCCCATTTGGCCACCTATAACGCAGAGACAGAGATGCCAACTCAACTCAATCAGCTCAAACTCAACCTTTAGGGCCGGACGGGCTAAAAGTGGCCCGTATGTGCATCGATCGGGCCGGAAGTGTCACTAGATATCGTGGCCCCGTCTGGGCCCCAGATCAACTTGATGCCGAAAGCAACCGATATGACATGATTGGCATTGTTAGGGCGTCAAATCCATGTCACTGTGCACCATAACGCAGCGCCCAGGTACGTGCCTGTGCCTGCCTACCTCACTAGCTCAACAATGGCGAGTCCAAGATGGCTAGCTAGATCAGGTGATATATGCCCATCAACCAATTCCCCTAATTATTCCTTAAGGTCCTACTATCAAAATTCCCTTGTGTTGATTGACTAATAATCAGATAATTGAGCTTATTCGGTACGTCTTCTTCGACCTGATTAAGGATTTTAGGCGCATGCACGTATGCCATCTTTGGTGGGAGATTAATTAGAAGATGGTTGGTGCGTTGCACTCGCAGCAAAAGCTCTAAAACTTGACCACTTTGCTTTGCTTTCTAGCTGTCAACATCGTCTATTCAGCTACGTGTGCATAGGGGTGATTAATTTTGTTGATTCCATTCATGTCACGTTGCCACCTTTTTTTGTGGGGGACATTGCCGCTTTCCTTAACCTCTCCTAGTTAACGTATGTGTGAGCATGTTGCTTCAAACAAGGTTATCTGTTGGTAATTTGTGACTGCAGTAGACAACCATACCAATTTTTTGGTCATTTAAATTGGGTCCTTTTATGGTACATCTAATCGACATGAGCTATCCATTTCAGTGGAAATCAACCAATACCATGACACAGTTCTGTTAGCATTTTTAGAGTCAGAACAAATCTTGCAACAACAAAGGGTATTACGGGAAGCGAAAGACGTAGAGTTGAGACTATGTACGAAGAATGTGAATCAAGACTGCAGCGAATCATCAGATCAATTTACTGCTGTTGAGCTCGGGGACGTAGTTTCCTGCCGTACTTCTGGTGCGGTGAGGCTAGGGCTCCTGTTCTTGGCCGTCGTGGCGGCGGCGGTGGTCAAGATGGTGGATTTTGTGCCGGGGCTCTTTCCCCGCTTCGTTGGTGCAGGCTCCGGCGCCGGCGAGGAGCTCTGCCGCTTTGTGTACAGGAGAGGAGGAGGTGGTCTGCCGGCGAGATCCGGGAGCCGCTGGTTCTGTTGCTGGTTTGCGGTTGAAGGTGGTCGACGGCTTCGGCTGGCGTTTCTTTGTCGATTTCGACGGGAAGAGTCGTCGCCGGGCTCGGGGAAGTTGTGGGGATCATCCCCACCGGTGCGCCTTATCGAAGATGTGCCTCGCCAGCAACGGCGGGCCTCAGGGGAACGCCACAAAGCAGCTCATCTGCGAGGGGCTTCGCCCGAGTTTGGTTCAGTGGTGATCACTGTTCTTCGCGTCGGCGGGGTGACGGCGGACTCTTGGCAGTGCGGCGGTGTCAGCGGATGCAGGGACCTGGAGGGCTCTTTGTTGCTTCATTTTGTTTTCCAGGATTGTCTCTGCTTTTTTCCGGGTTGTAGTTGGTGCTTCTGTACTTGTATTTGTACTATACTCTTGGTTTATGAATGAATACGGGTATTTCCTCTCAAAAAAAAATTACTAACTAGACACCATCTCCACCAGTTGCATCGGCGAGAGATAGGTTGGTTTCCTCACAGTGATGACATGGCAGACATATCTTTTGCACCCTTTGTCCTCCGTCCGGCCAAGACCCTCCCATCCTTCCCTTCCCTTGCTTTGCACCTAGACCTCTAGCGATAAGAGCGTACCAGTATATGAATCAGACAACATATGTTGTTAAGTAGAAGGAAGTTAATACACATTCACACATCCAGAGGAGACGAGAAGCCTCATCTACAAGATCGATTGGCTCGGATAGTTCATCACCATGAATCAAAGAATCGTGCTTGAATGAACTAAATCAAACCAATCACCGTTCAAGAATATAATGATTCAAGCTACAACCTTCTCTTAACACCGCAACTAACTGAAAGAAACTGTGTGATTTCAATTATGTGGAATATCGACCAAGTTGCGGAAGGCAAATGACTGGCCGCATAAGCACATGAAGGTGAAGCAGAAAGTGGGAGGGCGATTGCGGCTACCGAGCACAAGGAAGGATGAATAAAAAGAACTCCAAACACCGATGCAAAAACTACCCCTAGCGAACCAACCAAAATGCCTAAATTGTCGTACAAATCAACGTTATACTAAACTAATACTACACACTGATTTAGTAGTAAGATGTACCATAAAAAAATCTCTTGTTTGGATGTTTTGCCAAATTACTAGTATGCATGCGCCCTATTGCACACTAGTTTAGTTTTCTTGCAAAATATTGGGCCGACCATGGACCGACAAAACCTTTAGTACATTTTTCGCTGGCCACACATCTCAGTCATTTGACTCAAATTGGAGTGAAAATGAATAAATATGGCCCATTTCTGAAAGTTTAACACAAAATGAACCCGATCCAAACAAAAATCACAAAATGGCCCAAGGCGTCATGCTCGATGGTGCTAGCATGGCGCCCTGGGCAAGGGCGTCATACTATCTAGCATGGTGCCCCAGCCCCGTGCGTCATGCTGAAGTGGGCCATTTTATGAAATGTTTTTGGATTGGGTTCATTTTTTGTGTTTAAGTTTCAGAAAAGGGTCACATTTGTCCATTTTCACCAAATTGGACACACCCTAAAATCTAAATATGTACTTGGTAGTGTACTACCAATATATAGGCAGTTGGCTAGAAAAGCTTGATCTCTATGTATATGTGGCAACTTAAAGCAGTGGTCCTTGATGTTTGAGTACTAAATTGATTCACTTTTTTTCTTTGTTTTTGAAACTTTCTCTATATTTTTAGAGAATTTTATGACTTAGTGCGGGATGGATGCATTTTTGGTCTGAACACTAAATGAAGCACGGAATGGAAATTGAAAAAAAAAAAATTGGACTCTTTTTTTGTGACTCCACGTGTTGGGAGATGACCGAAGGTGACAACACTAGTTAGTAGATATGAAAGGTAGACAACACACAACGACACTCTCACTTCGGTTTGGGAGATAATGTAATGCCCCTGCAACAAGACCTTTTGAGAAAGTTATGGGTTAGGATTTCTTATCCATTTTGCATCATGACCTGCATGACTTATGACTACTTATTGCATGGAGAACTACTGGCTCGAGAGTTGTACCCGAGTCGATACATAAATTGATGTGATAATTGAACCCAAGGCTGACAAGATTGTATTCTAACTCATATAGTTTGTTTGCTCAACTAGGAAATGATAGTTAGGGCAACTCCAATACGGTACACCAAAACAAACACCATCAAATGTCCACGGATACGTTCAAATGTGCCCGCGGACAGCCGAGCAAGCGCTGGCGTCGAATTATATTTTTTATCAAATGTCCACCTCTTGTCCAATGAAGAGAGAAGAGAGAAGGGAAGAGGGGGAAATGGATCGGTGGTTGTGATGGGGTCCAATGCTTCCTTAGCTTGTGACTCCTTCAGACTACCCATAGTGGAGAATAACTTAGACCAGTAACATGTCTATGTTACTACATTTATAGTGAGGAGCAACATATGTGTGGTGTCATACAATACTTTATTTATTAGGTTGTAGACTCATCTTGTATTGATATATGTGATGTTACTCAAAGTGTGAGGAGTAACTAGCTATGTTACTCAATTTGTCTATCTGCTCATTAATTAGCTGTCACATCATCTTTTTTGTTTGGGTACCATCTATATTACTCCTACTATGGATAGTCTCTGCCCACATTTGCTACTACCAGTTTGTTAAATCTTGAATATTTGCCCGTGTCCGTAGAATTTGATGACTTCCGTTGGATGGCAAAAAGTGTCTGGTCCATACATTTAGAATCGATTTGATTTATCACGTTGGAGATGCATTTACTAATTTCTTTAGGAGACGGTTGGTGTGGTTAGGGTTCACCATTGGTATTGTAGACTGGTTGCAAGTACAATGTGGTGCACTAAATACAGTACGGTTGCAGCGTCCGATCCCATGATTGTCGTCCTAGTAAAGTGCGCACGGGTGGAACAATCGGACACTGGCTCTAGGTTGGTCTTTTTAATATTGTTTGGGAAGTTTAATTAGGATATAAGCAAAGGGATGCGCACGTTACGCCAGCCGCACTCTAGTTAATTGCAGTGGTGGTGCCGGTCGGCAGCGCCGCGATGATCAGGTGTACATGACCCAATAATGCATGCAACATCCACATGTACGACTTGAGAAGATGAGCGAGCATTGCGTGCGTCCGAAAGTGCGAACGTTTGTTAACAAAATCAGAGCTGTCCCCTATCTACCTGATCACACTTCATGCATATCATGAACCAGGAGACCAATAATCCATTACGCGGAATAGTTTGACCATGATAAAAGTGTGGAGCACTATGGCGAGGAGAGGCTAAGTGCAGGTTCGTTGGTTTGGATCGTCTGGTCTAAGCCAGCGTCGAGACGCATGCATGCATGGATCGGTCAGGTGGTGGCGACCAGCCGAAGGAAGGCAGGGACGTGGCGCAAATAAAGAGGGGACAGAGAGCCCAAGTGCTAGACCACACTGTTGTCTCTTGTGTTGGGTCGTTAATAGGTCGTGCGCAAAATATCTTAAGACGGCGAGTTGAGTGGCTGCAAACAGTGCTCCCAGTCACATCAAATTTTGTGTTATTTGTTCCCCTCTGTATGTATAAACTACTCGGTGATGAAAGTCGAGAGCGCAAAATCATGCGTCGACTGACATCTCAACGGCAAATTATGGCGAAAGCGCACAAGGGGGGAGAGGATCGCCAAAAGCATAATCAGTCGATGGACAAGGTAAGAAAAGCAAGCCTTGGTGGCCGGGGAAACGAGAGAAACCGCAGGTGAAAACGGCGCCACCGAGCCGTGTGTGTCGGTGCTCCGGCGAATACGCGCGCGTGGCGCTAGCTATTATGGCGACCTTGCCGCGGTCTCGATCGTAGCTGCTGCCGCTGCGCCAGCACCGTCAAAACTAGTGGCAGTGGGAATGTGGGATTCGCTGCCTTCATGGTGCTCATGTAGATCCATGGACAAACCCAAAAAAAAAAAAAAATAGATCCATGATATGGTGTACCGTGTACAGGTACAGTGCTCGCTCATCAAGAGTGTCCTCTGCTCCTCCATGGATGATGGAGATAGATAGCATTCCTAGGCTATGAACAGCGCACTACAAGGTTTTCGAGCAACTTTCCTGCCCATGCTTACACAGCGGTGCGGTGTCGAGATGGTAGATACCACCGTCTTCTTCCTTGAACATTCAAGCGCATAATCAAAAGTCAAAAGCGCGTAGTAATTGTACGACATATACCCCCTTGAGATGTCAGTATTAGTGGTAATAATATAGGTCCGAATAGGGGAAATACCCTTTGGTTCCTGGGTGCATATACACTCCATATGGGAAATTAGTAATAAAAATAAAATAAAAAGTAAAAAAAAGTTTAGAAATTATTTTTAGAATAAACTTGACTTTTTTTTCATTAGTATGTAAATTTTCACGAATAAAATACCAGCTTTGATTTGAGGACGAAAAAACAAAACTTATAAGTCGCTATTCACATTATTTTGACCGAAAAAATTGTTTTTTTCTAAAATAAGTCAACAGGGTTTTTCCTTTTTGTGGGATCTTTTTACAAGTACAATGAAAGGTCAAGTTTTATTCAAAAATATTTTCGGAATTATTTAATTACTAATTTTTTCGATATAGGGTGTATATACACCCACAGACCAAAAGTTCCCTCCGTCCGAATAGGCTTAATGAGAAGCAAATGAAGAAGGAGGCCTCTGTTGTCGAAGAGGAGAACAATGCAAGGAGGATCATCGTTATGTGTTAGAGGCAGCGCAGTCGGTTTTTCTTTTTTGTTTGTGAAAAGCCGCGCAGTCGGGTTACATATGTAAAGTGCCGAAAATAGATGCATAGAATCGAACAGGCCCTGGATGTACTACTCGGTACAACTTCTCGATCTTCTGCTCATGCATGCATGGCTGGGGGCGTCTGATCAGTCAAGTGGTTCTGGTTTGGTTCCTGTGTGGGGATTCGATTCCATTTGCATCCGTCTGTGCATATGCATGCGTACGCGTAGTACGTTGGCGCAGGTGCTATTGTTGGACGGATTTGGTGCCGCAACCACGACATCTCGAGTACTCCGATCGTGATCGATCGTGCGCGGAGTAGTTGCTTGCAGGCTCCAGCGATTCCCGGCCCGGCGGACCGATCGGATCAGCGGTTGTCAGCCATGACAAAAAAAAAGCAGCTTTATAGCTAGACGCCACGCTCGCTAGGGCCTGCCGGTGACGGTGTGCGAACGAGGCACACGGGCTGATCGTCGACGGGGCGGGGCTTACGGGTCAGCTGGCGCGTGCCGGGGGCGAGCGGGGGCAGCGGCAGGGGCCCTGCCGAAGCCCCTGCCTACGTAGTAGTACATGGGAGCCGGACGCGTCGTCGCCGCCGGGGCGCGGCGCTGGCAGTGGCACTGCGCGCACCTGACCGCCCGGGCTATGCGCCTCACCTGGCGCGTACCATACATACTCATCGACCCCTCTCGATCTCGATCTCGACGTCTCCGAGAAGCGCCGTACATACCACGGCTGAGTTTTTTTTTTTTTTTTTAGAATTGGCTGAGTATAATTAAGAGTATCTCCGGCCGCGCCCTCAACAGACAGGCCCTCCAATGTCTTTTTTAGCGCCGGCGTTAAAAAAAGTCCAGTCGTGCCTTCAGAAACCCATTTTTCGTCGGTTAGGCCCGATTTTGACGCCGACGGACCCAGGCCGAACCCGGCGCGCTGGAGGGGGCGGGGTAAGCGTTTTTGGCGCGAAAGCCTGGCGGGCCCGCCGAGTCAGCGACCAGCCGCGTCTCGTCTTCCTCATCGCCTCGTTTTCCCGCGGGGAATCAATGCCAAGGCTGCCGCCGGTCAGCCTTCCATTGATTCCTCACGGGTGGCGCAGTGATGGCACGGCGACGCGCCGTCCCCCTCCCGCCACGCGTACACACACGTCTGGGCGGCTATAAAAAGACACCCCCTCCCTCGCCGGTGGACGCACTCTCCTTTGCCCCGCAGTCCCTCTCTCGTCGCCGGCGCCCCATCCCGTCTCTCTCTCCTCCGCCTCCCTCTACATCCGTCGACGATGGGAGAGCGTTTCCCCGGCGACGGTGCGGCGGCCAACGGCTTCGGCCGCCGCACCCTGCACGAGTGGGAGGCGTGCCTCCTCCACGAGGCGAACTACCCAGCGCCGCCTGACATGCGCGTGCCGGGGCGGTGGAGGCTCAGCGCCGGAGGCGTCCCCGTCCCCCCGCAGCCCGACGCCGACCGCTTCCACGGCGAGATCGCGCATATTCGGGCCTCCCTGCCGGAGGAGGTGCGCGATCGCCCGGAGTACGACGCCAACAACCACGACAGCTGGGCGGCGTACTTCCAACGCCGCCACGCGGAGCAGGTCGCCTCCACCAACAATGCGCCGGTGATGGGGCGTCACAACGCCAACGGCCGCCGCCTGTGGTGGGGCGTCCCCGGGCGGACGCTGCACTACGTCCTCGAGCACCTCGAGTGCGGCAACCAGCCGCCGCTCCAGTACTCGGCGGTCCCGGCGCCTGTCCCCCACCGGAGCGGCGGCATTTGGTTGCCGAGGCGCATGGCGGGTGGGTCGTCCTCCTCCTTCTCCTCCTCCCGCTCCTCCGGTTCGCCGGCGCTCGCCAGCGTCAAGGCCGAGCCCGTGGAGACGCCGCTCGGGTGGCGCACCCGCGGCGGCGCCCTCGTCATCAACGAGGGCGGCCGTGGCTCCTCCTCCTCCCGCCTCGTCAAGCCGAAGACGGAGCGGGGCTCGTCGCATTGAAGAGCGAGTACGACGACATGGCCGCCGCCGACGAGGTCGCCATCAAGTGGGCGCGCGAGGACTACGTCATGCTGGAGATGGAGCGCCAGCACCGCGCCCTCGAGGAAATCGCCGCCCGGCGCCGCGGCCGCAACGAGGGCGGCGTCATCGCCCTCGAGGACAGTGACGACAACGCACCACCGCCGCCAACCAAACCCGTCCGCCAAGGCGACCCAGGGCAGGGGTGCAGCAAGGACGGCGGCGACTACAGCGCCTTCGGCGCGCTCTTCGGCCTGTAGGAGGGGCGGCGGGCGGCGGCGCAGTAGTTTTAATGTTTTTAAGTTTATAAATTTTGTTTTTAAGTTTTTATGAACAAATATTAATGAAAAACGTCTAGTTTGACCGAATATGTGTCGTGTTTGGCTGAGTTTTGGCAGAGTTTATTTTTAAAAAACGGCGTCTGGGGTGAGCTTGGGGTGGCGGTTGGGAAACCGACCGCCCCCACGCCAATATTTTCGCCAGCGCGTCTTCAAGCGGCGCTATTTCAAGCCCCGAGGGGCTGAACGGCCGGAGATGCTCTAAGCCTTTTTGCTCCGGTGTCTTCTCTCCACGAATACGATCGGCCGTGCCCACGCCATGCTGTCCGCCCCGACGGTATCCTATGGCGACGCGCGTGCCCCTCTCTCTCCCTTCTTGGCTGGCTGGGGTGATCATGCATGCACATGCTGACATGCACCTCGACCCATCCTCCTATATTAGTAGACTTGCACACTTGTGTTAATTTCTACTGGTGTTTCCTACAGATTCTCTCGAACTGAGCTGGAGATCATCAGAGTTGGGCATCTAAACATTGTGCGTACAGCTAGTACTAGGAGACCGGGGTATTTAGTTACGTATTACGGATAGTGGAGACATGCTCACATGCAGTGGAGTGGGGTTATTAGCAATTGGCGTGCGTGCATCATGGCACGGACCATGCACGAGCACCTGTACTGTACCTGCGCGCGAGTACTTCACTTGCTTAGCTTGGATTGTAGTGCTAGTGTCACACAAGTACTCGTAGTTAATTAATTATGACTGGTAGTAGTACTTGCCTTTTGCAACTTGCGCATTACTCTTCCATTCCGATTCGCGTGTACCGCATCAATCTCAGATGCAACCGCAGCTTTGCTGCGTGCCTTGATGCCTAGTGACGCTTGCATTTCGGCGCTACCAGGAGTGGGCGATAATCATAGACCTATGAACCCACTGCGAACGCCTACGTAAACTTCCAATCCAATAAACCACCCCCCGCCCCCCCGACTCAATCTTTAGGCTGGACAGCGTAAAAGTGGGCCGTACGTGTATCGATCGGGCCACAGATTCGATATTCGTGCCCCATCTGGGCGCTAGATCGTCTTGCCCAAACCACCGATCAACGTAAGTAACACACACGATTGGGGCAAAAACCATAAATTTGACCCGTGGACGAATTTTTTTCACAAAGTTAACTGTCTTTGAAATTTTTTCGCTCCGGACCCTTTCGTGTAGCGCCCGACAGCCAGGCGCCACACTACACTGTGCAGCGCCTGACTGACAGGCGCTACACGCCTGACCAGCGTCGCACTCTGAACTGTGTAAAAATTACTAAGTCAATATGCAACGCCTGAGAGCTCGGCGCTACACTATACGGTGTAGCGCCTAAACACTAGGCGCTGCACTACTTGGATTACAACAGCTGCAGCAGCTGGCACTCCCATCATCTCGAACGTTGTACATCACGGCTTTATGCATATGCTTATGCCCGAGGAAGGAAGACGACACGCACGGAGCATAATTCTGTCCGTGCATGCATGTACTATGTGTGGAGTGAAGTCTGATTTAAACCTTGAGATTGTAGAGCTTGTCGCAAATGAATCCTCACCTTCAAATCCCTGAAGTTTGTACCCTATCATTTGCAATCCCGGTCGTTTTCAACCCTAAACCAACCCTAGGCCCGTCCGTAAGCATAATCCCGGCCGGGATCGCTCGTTTCTCTCGATGAGAACCTGGGCCTACATGTCATCTTCATCTTTCTCTCCTCTTCTCCTTCTCTCTTGCGTGAGCCCATGCATCCGAGCAGCAATGCAGCATACGTTGGTTCTTGTGCGCAAACTGGGCGAATGTGTCGGCCAGACAGCCACATGCAGGAGCGCTCGAAAGGAGGTGCCGTTGATCTGATTTGCACATCGTGGATCTTGGATATTACATGGTCAGTTTGCAATGCTACAACTGAGTACGCATGTGTAAACACAGAAAAAGTAGAGCGCATGTGTAAAAGCTAGCAATTAATGCACGCTTGCATGGATCGATCTCGTACGTGCCTTCCTTCACATCATCGATTCCAACACAAAATACACAAACCACAATCCGAAATGTGGTTGTCCATGCAATCCAGTCCTCGTCTTCCTCCTGCTCGCCGTCTCCACGGTGACGACTAGAGGCAATGGTTGTATACTTGTGCTTATACTTTCTTGTAAACTAGGATAATTAGCTGGTTAGCTAGCTAGCTTCTAGGAGTTTGTTAGCACGTCGTCATGCACGTCTGCATGCCCCATGTACAATTGCCCTTTGGCTTGAGCAATACAATCACATTGCCTCACTTCTCTCTCCGGTTCTACAGGCAAGCCACTGCTCACGACGATCACCATTCACCAAGGGTGGTGCGGCCACGGTGCTCTACACCGCGCCGCTGAGTACCGGCCGCCTGATGGTGCTCGACCTACACCGACCACCACGTCACCGTGCAGCGGGCAGACGACGACCGGGACGCTCTCCACCCACTTCACCAACGGCAGCAGCCAGCTGTCCCTGATCTCCGTCGCCGCCACCGCCACCTGTGAGCCCGCCCCCTCAGGCGCCATCAGTGTCGCCGGGCTCGCACGCTCCAGTGCCTCGTTCCCGATCCAGCTGGCCAGCACGCAGAAGGTGGCCAGCTTTCGTGCTCTGCCTCCGGAGCAACGGCAGGACCGAGGCAACAGCGTGGGCGCAGCCATCTTCCGCGGCTGGCTGTTTTTCCTCGCGCCCTTGGTGGACCTTACATTACTATGTGGGCCAGTGTAGTGAGTAAAGAAAACTAAATTTTGATTCTGGCCGAGATCATGTTTTCCCTGTGCATCAAACATGTTAAGGGTTGGGATTGGCCAGGATCCCTATGTACAGGGTATAGACTTAGGCCATGTTCGGTTAATCCCCTCACCACTGGGATTGAAGGGGATTGGGGAGGTTTGAGGGGCATTTTGACTTGCAAGGGATTTAATCCCTTTCAAACCTCTTCAAACCATACCTAACCGAACAAGGTCTTAAGGGTTTTTGAGACGAGGGTTCATTTTCGACGAGCTCTACAATTTCAAGGTTTAAAATAGACTCCACTTCTATGTGTGCTGGCCTGCCGCTTTCGATCAAGTATTATTGTAATTTATATGCATCGCGCGTGGCTAGGTAGTAGTGCTAGGGGTGACAGCTAAACGTGGATTGATCGATTCGTTTTTTTTTTTTTTTTTGCGGTGGGTCGATTCGTTTCTGACAAGAGTGTATTAATAACAGAGAAAGGACTGAGGAGAGGTGAAGGGGTGATGGATGGATGGAGCCCAAGTCTAACAGGCAGCTGGAAAGCGACAGGAGAATGCAGTGCTAGACACGCCTACGTTGTACAAACGTTCGAGATGATCAGAGGGAGTGCCACCTGCTGCGTAATGCAAGTAGTGCAGCGTCTAGTGTCTAGGCGCTACATACTGACTTAGCAATTTTTAGATAGTTCGGAGTGCGACGCTCACTAGATGTGTAGCGCCTGTCAGTCAGGCGCTGCACAGTGTAGTGTGTCGCCTGACTGTCGGGCGCTACACGAAAGGGTCAACGGAGCGAATTTTTTTCAAAGACAGTTTATTTTGTGAATTCTTTTGATCCACAGGTCAAATTTGTGGGTTTTTTCCATGATTGACGTTGTTAGGGCGTCAAATCCATGTCACTGTGCACCATAACACAGCACCGAGGGTACGTGACTACCTCATTAGCTAAAAAATGACGAATCCAGGATAGCTAACTAGATGAGGTAATATATGCCTATCAAACAATTCCCCTAATTATTCCTTCAGATCATACTATCAAAATTTTCTTGCTCTGATTGACTAATAATCAGAAAATTGAACTTATTTGCTACGCTGTTCGGCCTGATTAAGGATTTTAGACGCACGCATGCATGCCCACCTTTTGTGGAAGATTAATTAGAAGATGGTTGGCGTGTTGCACTCGCAGCAAAAGCTCTAAAACTTGACCACTTTGCTTTGCTTTCTACCATGTCAACGTCGTCTACTCAGCAACGTGTGGATAATGGTGATTAATTTTGTTGGTTCCATTCATGCTAGATTCATGCTACCATGCTTTGCTTTCTACCATGTCAACATCTCGTCTATTCAGCTACTTGTGTGCACAGGTGATTAATTTTGCCGATTCCATTCATATTACAAGGTCATTTGTTTTTTCACAAGGTCATTTGTTGGTAATGTGTAACCACAATAGACGACCATATATACCGATATTTCGGTCACAAAGAAAAAACATTGGGGGTCCTTTTAGGTACATCTAATCGGTATGGACAATCCATTTCAATGGACGAACGGACCACATCAACCAATACCACAACACAGTTCATGTACTATTTAGACTTGGAACAAATCATGCGTCCCTAAAGGGTATTACACAAAGCCGAAAAAGGTAGAATTGGGACTACATACGAAGAATGAGACACGAGACTCTAGCGAATTGTCATCTACATCAGTTTCTCAGTTTCCTAACTAGACACCATCTACACCAGTTGCGTAGGTGAGAGATAGGCTACACTTGATTTCCATTCACGGTGATGATGTGGCGGACATCTCATTCGCATCCTTTCTCCTCTCCGTCCGGCTGAGACCCTACCATTCCTCATCAACCCTTGCTTGGCCCCTAGATCTCCAGCGACAAGTGTGTACTAGTATTTGAATCTGGGAACATATATTCTGAAGTAGAAGAATTTGATATACAAATAGAAAGACCAATGCTTCACCTTCACACATTCATAGGAGGCGAGAAGCCTCATCTACATGATCAATTGGCTCGGATAGTCATGTATCATGAATCAATGAATCGTGCTTCAAAGAACTGAATCAAATCATTCATGCTTCAAGCATATAATGATCCAAGCTACAATCCACTCTTAACATCGCAACTAAGAAATAAATTGGGTGATTTCAATTATGTGAAATGTCGACCGAGTTGCGGAATGCAGACGAATGGCCACATATGAAATGGAGGTGAAGCATAAAGTGTGGGAGCATGATAGCGAGCTACGAGCACACGACATGATCGATCAAATGACTCCATACACCGATGGGCAAATTACCCCTGCTGAACTAAACATGAAATACCTAAACTGCCATACAAAATCAACTATTAGACCAAACTAATACTACACCTTGATTCAGTAGTATGACTTACCGTAAAAAAAACCTTGTTTGGAGGGTTTGCCCACTAGTTCAGTTTTCTTGCAAATAGTGGGCCAACCATGGACCGACAAAATCTTCAATAAAATTCTGGCTGGCCACATCTCTCATTCATTTGACACAAATTAGACACACCCTAAAGTCTAAATATGTACTTCTTATTAGGTGGCCCCTTGTGTATGTACTACCAATATATATATAGGTCATTGGCTACAAAAAGTTTGAACTCTATGTATATGTGGAAACGTAAAGTAGTGGTCCTTGAAGTTTGTGTGGCCCATGAAAAAGGATTGCTAGAGTCTACTCGTCTATTCAAATATGTGTGCATAGGAGTGAATAATTTTGCCGATTTCATCTCACATTGCCACTTTTCTTAACCGCTCTTTGCCGTCAACTTTTTGTTAAATGGAGCATGAACCTTTGGAGTAAAAATATGAGACTACAACTGAAAATACATAATTTAACATTTTATTATTATATATATGCAAATATTTACTAAATATTAATAATATTGTATCATGGAAATTCTCATGCATGTTTGCATGTTGTGGTGAGCTTTTCCCTATGCATGGTTGCATATTGAGGTGCGATTTTTCCCATACGTGTTGCATGCCGAAGGGACATACTTGCATATTAAGAGAAATACGTTAATGGTGGATAGCTATTATATATAGATGATATACATGTGCTAAACACTTCAAAAAGGGTTATGTGTTGGTAATATGTGACTGCAATAGACTACCATACAAAATTTTGGTCACAAATAAAACTTAGGGACCTTTTACAATACACATCTAATCGACATGGGCTATCTACTTAAGTGGATGAACGAACAAGATCAACCAATACTACAACACATTTTGTGTAGTATTTGGACTATGAACAAATTTTGCGAACACAAAGGGTATTATGAGAAGCCAAAAAAAACGGTGGATCTAAGCGCAAATATGGAGACTCGAGACTCCAGAGAATTGCCAGATCTCTAACTGGACACCTGCACCACTAGTTGCGTAGGCGAGAGATAGGTTGTGCTTGGTTTCATCAGTGACGACATGGCGGCCATCTCTTTTGCACACTTTGTCCTCCATCCAACTGAGACACTCACATCCCTTGTTGCCCCTGCTTGGCCCCTATACCTCCAACGACGAGAGCATACCAATATTTGAATCTGGCAACATATGTTCTTTAAGTAGAAGGAAGTTGATATACAAATACAAAGACCATTGGTTCGCCTCCACACATTCATAGGACGAGAAGCCTCATCTACACATCCATCAGGAATCAATGAATCGTGCTTGAAAGAACTGAATCAAACAAGTCATGCTTCAAGAATATAATGATTCAAGCTACAACTTTCTCTTAACACCGCAACTAACAGAAGAAATTGCGTGATTTCAGTTATGTAAAATATTGACCTAGTAGCGGAAGGCAAACGAATGGCCGCATATGCAGATGGAAGCGAAGCAGAAAGTGGTGGGGTGCCATTGCGGCCTATGAGCACAAAGAAGGATCAATAAAAATAACTCCGGACACTGATGGACAAATTACCCGTACTGAAGCCACCGGGAAATACCTAAAATGCCCTAGAAAATCAATCGTATATCAAGCTGCACATAGATTTAGTAGTAAAATGCATCTGGAAAAAAATTCTCTTGTTTGGATGGTTTGCCAAATTTCTGGTATGCCTTGCTCGCTAGTTTAGTTTCCTTGCAAAATATTTGCCCAACCATGGACCGACAAATCCTTCACTAAAATATTAGTTGGCCACATGTCGCGGTCATTTGACTCAAATCAGACACACCCTATAACCTAAATATGTAGTTGATAATTAGCCTTTTGTGTATGTACTACCAATATATAGGCGGTTGGCTAGAAAAAGTTTGCTCTCTATGTATATGTGGAAATGGAAACGTAAATCAGTGGTTCTTGAAGTTTGAGTGGCCCATGCTAGGATTGCTAGATTCCATGATGCCTCTACAATCTGCTACATGATAGGACAAGGAATTTTCTGGCAAGATTTAGTATATTCGAGATGCAATCATGTACAGGGAAGAACTCTTTGAAGCTAAGGTTGCATGGTGCTCTACCCAATCAGGCTGTTGATCATGTAATTCGATGACTAAGAACAAGAGGCGCACAATTCATGGTTAGTGAATTTCTCACTTGCTTTATAGCCAAAAAAGAAAAGGTTCTTTGGTTCCATTTAGGCAGTAGACAAGAACACACCAACTTGTCTAGTGAATAGTGATTAATCACAAGTCGCACTCTCATATGAAAAATGAATAATTAAACCTGTCTATAAAAAAGATCGAGCTCAGCTCAGTATTGTGTTACTCCACTTGTTGGGACATGACTGAAGGTGACAGCACTAGTTAGAGGATAAGAAAGTTAGACAACACAGGGGTCATCCTACTTTGGTTTGGGGGATAATATAATGTCCCTGGAGTGCAACAAGAACCTTTTGAGAAAAGTTACGGGTTAAGATTTCTTATCCGTTTTGCATCATGACATGCATGATTCATGACTACTCATTGCATGGAAAACTACGGACGCAAGAGTTGTACCTGAGTCGATATAGGGAAACTGATGTGATTTGATAATTCAACCAAAGGCTGACAGGATTGTATTGTAATAATTCCTATTGTGTTGGCTCACCTAGAAAATGGTAGTTAATTACTTTTGAGGAGACGGTTGGTATGAGTAGGGTTCACCAATAGTACCACAGATTGGTGTAGGGCCGATGTGGCGTAATACACATTACATTTCTAATATTTTATCATCGTCTAAATATCGTCAATCTCAAGATATTGTGTTGCCTCAGCCTTTCGAAGATGCTTATAAAAATATGATATGCAGTGCGTGCGTTCGTAGGGATGACTGAATGTGCGTGTATGTGAATATCTGCGTTGTGCCGTGTTCAAAAATAAAGTGCGCACGGGGTGGAAGAATCGGGCACTAGCTAGCTTGGTCTTTCTAATTTTCTCTGGTCAGTTCAACTAGTATGATAGTAATATGGAAAGGGAGAAACAAACAAGTGCAAGCGCACGTTCCCCTATATATCTATCTGATCAAGCTTCATGAGCCAGGAGACTACCAATCCATGGAGCGAAGTAGTTTGACCCGATTACATGCATGGAGCAATAGCAAGGAGAGGCAAAGTGCAGGTTCATTGGATTGGATCGTCTGCTCTAAGCTAGCGTCGAGACGCATGCATCCATCGGTCTGGTGGTGGCGCCCAACAGCCGAAGAAAGGCAGAGACGTGGCAAAAGATAAAAGATGACGATCCATGCACAAGAAGCTGGATAGAGTTCTTCGAACAGATCTGGATGAAAATCTGCACTTGGCTAGATGCCAAGACCGGCGATGGCGGCGCTCTACGGTGTCGTTTTCTTCTTGAAGGCATCGCTGTGGAGAAGTTATAGACCAATATTTGCTACCTCCGGGGGAAACCCTAGATCGATAGATCCGAAGAAGGCGGCGCGCTTGTGTCGTTTTCCTCTTGAGGGCGTCATTTTTGGAGGTGTACACGAGCTCGAGGGACCAGTGGACGACGTCTTCGGTGGAGCGGTGCTTCATCCTACACATTGATGGCGACGGATCTCGATGGCATGGCGCCCTGGAGATTAGGCGTCTTATGTGCGAAGATGGACTCGCGCAGGAGGTTGACGTTGTCTGGCGTCGTGGTGGCGTCGACGGCAGCTAGACCGGGCAAGGTAGATGCGTCAGTACAGCTCTGAAGATGGATTGGTGGCAGTTGACGGCGGCGGCCTCTGAGTGTGCGCCGGATCGGTGGGTGCCCCATACCCGGCAGGTGGCTTGGTTGGGCCCTTAGGTCTTAGATGTTAGGTTTGGCTGCGAGGTCAGTTTGGTATTAGGCTCAGACTATCAGCATCCCTTTATCAGCTGGGTAGGAGTAGCGATAGATGTTGTCTAGACGGTGGCTCCAGTCTTACTGCTGTATTACTTTGTAAGGTCTTTTGTGGATAATTAATAAAATGGCTGCATGCATCGCCCAGATACAGAGGCCGGGGGTCTTCCTCCTTTTTTTTAGAAAAAAAAGATAGAAGATGGGACAGAGCCGAGGTGCTAGACCACATTGTTGTCGGTTGTCTTGGATTGTTATTAGCTCGTGCACAAAATATCTTAAGACGACGAGTCGAGTTGAGTGGCTGCAAACAATGTCTCCGGTCACATGAGAGCTTATTTGTTCCCCTGTGTATGTATAAACTGCTCGGCGATGAAACTCAAGAGCGCAAAATCATGCGTCGACTGACTTCTTAACGGCAAAATTATGGCGAAAGCGCACAAGAAGAGATTGATCAACCGCCTGGCTTGCACAAAGTACAGTATAATCACACTGGATAGACGTGGCCAGAAAAGCAAAAAGCCTTGATGGCCGGTCTCGATCGTAGCTGCTGCCGCTGCGCCAGCACCGTCCAAACTAGTGGCAGCGGGAATGTGGAATTCGCTGCCTTCATGGTGCTCATGTAGATCCATGGATGGCGTACAGTGCTCGGTCATCAAGAGTTACGTCCAATGCACCTTCAAGCAAGGTAAGCATTCCTTGGCTACGAACAGGCCGCTACAAGTTTTTTGAGCGACTTTCCTGTCCATGCATACAGACCCTTGCGGTTTCTGTGGCGATAGATACCGCCGTCTTCTTCCTTGAACATCCAAGCACACACTCAAAAGTGGAGAGTAACTCACAAATACCACCTTCGAGATGTCAGTATTAATACTGATTCCATAGGTTTGAATAGGCTCAACAAGAAGCAAGCGAAGGAGGAGGCCTGTCTCGTCGTTGAGGAGGAGGAGGATCGCCCTTATGGGCTGGAGGCCTCGCAAAAGGATCCTTTACTCGACGAGTGCCCGGATTGAAATCCCAAAACACACTTCATTTTTTGGGATATCCAAAATGCTCACGTACAGATCATGTATGAAAAGCCAATGGCTCGTCCACCCATCTCCTATCGGGCGTCACATCCTTCCCGTCACCGCTATGCTAAGGAGACATTAGATGAGCGCTACCCCGCCCACCTCTCGGTCGTCCGCCCGGCGAAATCTTCAAGCATATCAACATCGGGAAGGTGTCAGGACAAAGAGCGACCGCGCCATCTTGCTCAATTACAAGAAGAAACAGACGAACTTGGTGGCGCTTTAGATGGCGTTGTTGACGTATAATGTGCTGCCTAGTCTCTTCTATCAGATCGGTCTTTTGGTTGCATTGGCTAGAGCATGCACTTCTACATGGTATCAGAGCCAAGAGATCTTGAGTTCAAGACCCGACTGGCGGAATTAAATTGCAGCCCACTTTCGGTCCACGTTTAGGCCTGAGGGAGCCACACGTGAGGGGGAGTGTTGACGTAGAATGTGCTGCCTAATCTTTTCCATCAGATCGGTCTTTTGGTTGCATTGGCTAGAGCATGCACTTCTACAGGCGTGATATTCACTAGACGAACTGCGCAGTATTGGGTCTTCTCCTTCTCAAAAGAGTCATCCCCAACCTTGACGACGACGATGAGTAGGAATGGTGAAAGAACATGCGGTGCCCCATGTGAGATTTTGGTAATTGATGACAATCTCTATGGACTAATGGTTGCCTTGAGTTATATTTGAAGGATTTGTCCATAGGCGTTTCTTGAAGTCCATGTGTTGGTTTCAAGGAGTTTATGAGTTGACCAAGGTGCTATTAAGGAATTATACAAAGATTAGTCATGTGAGTGTTGAGCTTATTGTAAGCATGTCTTGAAGAAGAAGATTGTGTGATTATTCATGTTTACCTTCAAGACATCATCCGAATGAAGAGAGTTGGAAAGATTCAAGGTTGATCAAGACTAAGTACAGAGAGTGATTCAAGTTGATCAACACACAAAGCGTAGAAGATGTACCGAGAGTGATCAAGTGATCCCATGGTATGGTAAGCATTGTCCATTACGCTTTGTGTACTAACCCATGGTCTACGTGAGAGTTCTATGTGGGGTTAGGTATGTTTCCATGGGCTTACGTCAATAGAAAGATATCATACAACCCATGGAGAGGATGACATCAAGTGATGATCGTCATCAAGATTGCGGTGTGCAAGGTCAAGTGGAGCATCACGAAGAGATCAAGTGCTTGAAGCTTGCCATCCATTGTGGTGACAATGGACTTGTGAAGATGTGCCGAAGAGTGGCTCACCCATAGTGGAGTATAGGGAGCAATCAACTAGTCTTCATCAACCCAACGCAATCAAGAAAGATGGTCCATCTTGAGAAGGACAAGATCGTCATCATCTAGCTCAAGTGGATCATGCGCAAGGAAATGGTTTGCCCTTGACAGGATTTCTATTTTACCGGTCTCATGGTGGTAGTTGGGAGACCGGGTTATAGGATTGATTGCTGTACTATCAAGGGGGGCTCTCAAGTTGGTAGCTTGATCGTATCATTCGTAGAGAGCTCAAACCATTGCATCCTTGCATCATCTTTCTTAGTTCTTGTTTGGTTCTCTTTGTGAGTCTTAGAGCTTATGGTCATCTTGATGACAAGCTTGAGTTCATCGAAAACGGAGTTCACATGCTTCTTCTATAATGTTTTCGATGTTGGAGGTAATGCCGGTTCTTCTCTGTTGGAGGTTTCTCTCTTCTATATCTTGGCATACCTCCCCTGCCTCTTCTATTGGAGGTTTCTCTGTTGGAGGCTGTTGGATGCTACTCGTCATCATTTATCCAACAAGCTTGAGTTTGCTCAATTTGGAGCTCATTTGCAGAAGTTGTGGCAGTTCTGATTTTCCTGGAGCATATGTTTTGCTTGGAAGTGGCATAAGGGAGGCGCCAGCGGTAGTACCGCGACCCCGGAGCGGCAGTACCGCTGAAAGCCATAAGCGGTAGTACCGCTGTTTCACAGCGGTAGTACCGTCCATGGCCACAGGCGGTAGTACGGCTCTGGTTCCGCGCTAGTACCGCCTCGACTTGAGACCTGCGTGTCTCGTCTCGGGTTCAGCGGCAGTAGCAGGGGCAGTAGGAGCAGTAGTACCACTTGTAAGTGGTAGTACCGCCCCTACTACCGGTACTAGTGCCGCTCAATGGCCCTCCTCTCTGTTCCTTCTCCCTTAGGCGTTGTGCGAGGTCCCAGCGGTAGTACCGCTGGGCCGAGCGGCAGTACCGCTGCAGCCAGCGGTAATACCGCCCGCTTCGGGCTGAGAATGGGGATAACGGTTGGATTTCTCCCCTTCTATAAAAGGGGGTCTTCTTCCCCATTGAACCTTAGCTCTAAAGCTTGTGTTCTTCCCCCATTGTTGACCTTCTTCGAGCTTGCTATCTCTCAATCTCTACATGGATTCTTGCTAGTTTTTGGGGGAAAAAAGAGAGGAGATCTAGATCCACATTTCCACCAATCACTTTCTCCTCTATGTGAGGGGAACCCCTTGGATCTAGATCTTGGAGTTCTTGGTGTTCTCCTTCTTGTTCTTCCTCTCATTTTTCTCCCTAGCATTAGTTGCTTTGATGGGATTTGGGAGAGAAGGACTTGGGCACTCCGTGTGCCCTTGCCATTGCATTTGGTGCATCGGTTTGAGTTCTCCACGGTGATACGTGGAAGTTACAAGTTGAGAAGCTTATTACTCTTGGGTGCTTAGTACCCTTGAGCTTGTTCCTCTTGGGTGCTTGGGCGCCCTAGACGGTTGGTGATGTTCGGAGCTCAATCATTGTGGTGTAAAGCTTCGGGCAAGCGTCGGGGTCTCCAATTAGGTTGTGGAGATCGCCCCGAACATTTTGACGGATTTCGGTGACCGCCCCCAAGGGTTGCCAAAGTGTACGGATTCGGTGACCGCCCCCAAGGGTTGCCATTTGTACGGGTTCGGTGACCGTCCTCAAGGGTCCCTTAGTGGAATCACGGCATCTTGCATTGTGCGAGGGCGTGAGGAGATTACGGTGGCCCTAGTGGCTTTTTGGGAGCATTGTGCCTCCACACCGCTCCAAACGGAGATTAGCATCCGTAAGAGTGTGAAGTTTGGGATACATCGTCGTCTCCGTGTGCCTCGGTTATCTCTTACCCAAGCCCTTTATTTATGCACTTTACTTTGTGATAGCCATAGTGTTTCATGTTATATATCTTGCTATCACCTAGTTGTTTATCTTGCCTAGCATAAGTTATTGGTGCATATAGGTGAGCCTAGTTGTTTTAGGTTTTGTGCTTGACAAATTAAACGCTAGTTTTATTCCGCATTTGTTCAAGCTTAACCCGTAATTATTTTAAAGCGCCTATTCACCCCCCCTCTAGGCGACATTCTCGATCTTTCGAATGCAACGAGGACGAGGTCACTAGACCCTCACACCACCGCGGGTAGAGGACGAGTCGACTCATCACATAATCCTGTGTCGCGTGCACTGCATTCATCGTCGTGATGATAAAGGAGCAACTATTTGTTCTTCCACTACATCAGTTTAGTAAAGAAAAGGTCGTTGACCAACTTTTCTACCCATATGCCACCACTTTCTAATGCAGTATTATCTTGAATTAGTGTTTTAACCTCTGAAATTGAGTGTGTGGGAAGAGTCTGCAATGGAAACTGGGCACCGGATACCTTTTCTCCTCTCGTGACCGTGTGCCCCCCCCCCCCCCGGCGGGCAACCGGCCGCGCGACCTCCCTTCTCCCTCCAGGCCCTCCCTCCCTCCTTCCTTCCCGCCGCCATCGCCGGCGCCCGCAGCCGGCTTGGCCCCGGGGCCGCTGGTGGCGGCGGCCTCCCTGCCCTTCCCCTCCCGGTCGCTCTCCGGCGCGGGCGGAGCTGCTCCGGGGGGTGCACTTAGGCAGCGGCGGTCTGGCATGGCGGCGGGGTTCCGTGGCACGACGCAGGCGAGCAGCTGGGCGGCGGCGCCGACGTTGGCGGCGGGGCGGCGCGGCGGCGTGATCTGGCGACGCCTGCTCGGCCCAGATCTGGGCCCTTCGGGCCCCATCTGGGCCTGGGCGGGCCGGCGGCGGGGATGGTCTCCGGCGTGGCTTCCGGGAGGCGGGGGAGACGCGACGAGCGGCTGGGTGCTGGCGGCGCCGACGCCGTCCTGCTGCATCGTGGCCGGCGGGGCTTAACGGGCCCGCTTCGGGCCTGGCTGGGCCAGGGGTGGCCCGGCATGTCCCGCTGCCGCGTCCGGACGGCGACCGCGGCGGTGACGGCGGTGGAGGTGGTTCCCTCCCGCTCGGCTTCGGTGTTGCTGCTCCCGTCGTGGTGCGCTTCTCTCCGGTCCTCTTGGCCTCGTGGTGGTGTTCGTAGTGAGGCGGCGTGGATGGCGGCGCAACTGCGTTGGCGCATGGTGGTGGGCGACGGTTTGGCGGGTCGGCTCCGTCCGGTTGGGTGGTTGGGTTTGGAGTGCGGGAGAAATCCTTGCCGGCTTCGGCCCCGATGCGGTGACACCTGCGGGTGCCACCATTCCTTCTTGGAGGGTGTCGGTGGTCTCCATCCCCCACCTCCCTCCGCGTGCCGGGGAAACCCTAGGACTCGTCCGGGCAGCAGCGTCGTCGGCGTCGCATTCCTTCTTGGAGGTGCTGCTTGGTACGCGGCGGTTCGGAGCCTCGGACTGTGGTGGTTTGTTTTCGGTGGGCGCCGCGGTGGCGGGTCATCCGCGCTTTGCCGAGTTGTCGTGGTTGGCATTTGTTTCTTCTTCTTTTTCTTTTGGCTTGTTGTGCTGCTCGCCACAGCGATCCTTGTACTCGGTGTTGGTTGCTTTGGAATACAAAGCGGGGGGAAACCCTTTTTTGGTAAATTGAGTGTGTGAATTTTTGAGTTAATGCAACCCAAAACAGAATAAATAAATAAAAATAAAGACCGTATTATATCGATTTTGTGTTTGCGCACAACAGTCTTAGTCTTCGTATCCATATGAAGCACACTCCATCTCCTGGGCCACTAAAGTTACTACTCCCTTTGTTTTTCTTTACTCTGCATACTAGATTTGACTGAAGTCAAACTTCATAAAGTTTGACCAAGTTTATAGAAAAAAATATGAACATTTACAATAGCAAATCTATATGATGTGAAAGTATATTCAATAATGAATCTAATGGTATTGGTTTGTTATTGTATATGTTAATATCTTTGTCTATAAACTTTGTTAAAGTTTACAAAGTTTGACTTTGACGAAAGCTAATATGCGGAGTAAATAAAAACAAAGAGAATATAAAAATTAAGAGTTAAGGCCACATAGCACATCATGCACACAAAACAAGAAAGTGCATTGGACAATGAAAACAGTGGAGATAAGGGTGTAAACAGTGCAACCGCGTAAGTAGTGGCATCCCACAGTGGCTATTCTACCCCCGTACATGCTCGTCTACACTCGGGTCTAAACAGTAAATTAAAAAAAGAAGAAAAAAAATCAGAAATCTTTAGGCATCAAATATACTCATGTGCGCAAGGTTTGTGCAAAATTTCGTGATGTTCGGACATCTAAGGAGCTCGTGTAAAAAATAAATTTGGGCATGTGAGGAACTTTGAAAATAAGACTATTCACATGCGATGTTTTTGGTGTGAGCTCCTCAGATGTCCAAACACCTGAGAGACTGGGATCCGGGTGGCTCCTCCCTCGCGACCCTCTTCCCCGCAACACTAGGCCATCGCCGCCACCCTAGTCATGATCTTCTTCTCCTCCCGCGACACTCCTCTTACCGCGACCCTAGCCGACCACCGCCGCACTCCTCTCGATCCCTCTCTCTCCTTGCCGATCCCGAAGGCGGCTGCCGGACAAGGTCACGCGACACCCATGGTGGGGGCCGCGGGGATAAGATTCCCGATGATCTAATGGGCCACCGACGAGGGGTCCCCTTCGAGGAGGCGGGAGGTGGTTGCAGGCCGACCTAGCACGGCGGCCAAGGTGGAGTCCCTTGGTCGGGCGGTGGCGACGGTCGCCTCCATGGTCGGAGGGTCATCATGGGACGGTCTCCGGCATGCTCTTAGGCAATGGTTTGTGGCGGCAGCCGTGGACCTGATCCCCATTTAGATCCGCCATTGTGTGGCCCTTGGCTGGCCGGCGGCGCATGGAGGGGTCGGTGAGGGGCAGTTGGAGGTCCTCTACCGGCATTTTGGTGGCTGTGTGCGTCTTCACGGCGCTGCTCCGTGCAGATCTAGTCAGCTGCAGAGTCGAGATGGTGCGAATGCCGGTCAAAATTGTGCCGAATTCGGTCATGGTGGATGATGGTGTCGTCTTTGAAGTTGTTTCCTTGTCGAGACATCATCGTTGCAGTCTACGTCACCTTGCTCGGGCAGCTCGGGGGAAACCCTAGATCTGGGTCACGCAGATCGGATGATGTCGACGCCTTTGGTACCGTTGTCCCTCTTGGGGGAAATGTTTTGGAGCTGGTGCTGGCTGGAGGGAAGAGTTGATGCGGTGTTGCATCTACCGCATCGACGATGAGGGGTCTCGGCAGCGTGGCACAGTGGAGTCTCGACGATCGACGCATGTGGAGACATGCGTACGGTGGTGGCGCCGTATGGTGTCGTGGTGGCGTCGACGACAGGTGGGCCTGGCAAGGTCAATGTGTTGATCCCTTCTGAAGATAGGATGGCGAAAGGTGGCGGGGCGAATTCTAGAGTGTGTGCATGTGGTGCGTGCTAAGGGTCTGTTAGATCGGTTGATGCTCTTAGCTCGCCGTCGGAGGGCTGGGTGAGGCTACATGTGTTAGTGCGAGATCGGGGCACATCAACAAGCTTTTAGGTGTAGCGGCACATGTTACTGGAAAGATGGCTTTAAATTGATCTTTTATTTGTTTTGTTAGGCTCTATTGAATCATTTAATAAAAATAACTTTGTGCATCCTTGGATGCAGAGGCGGGGTTTCAACATCCTTTCTGAAAAAGAGATGTTTAAACTCCATGAAAATTTACACGCACCTTCTGCACGTGAGCTTCGAAAATGCCTAAAATTTTCAATTTTTTTTTATTTCTGAATTTACTTTTTTTTGTAGTTTACTATTCAAGAGTGTAGATAAGCCGGGCACCGTTTTAAATTTGACGGGCCGCCTCGGTGCGCGTGGCCGCCGGGTCGGAGGAGAGGCCGGCCGGTCGCGCCGATGTTGGAGTAGAGGCGTACAGGGGTCGACGGCGACGGCGGGCGACGCAAACCGATCAAGCATAGATCGGAAAACCAAAAACAAAACGCCGATCAAAACGACCGGCGAGAGAGCGAAAAAACCCAGAACAAGGGCTCGGGAAAAAGACTCTCTAGACTTTAGGGCAGCCGGTCAACACGTCCGGCGGACGAACCCTAGGTATGGGCGGCGCGGCCCCTGGCGGCGGTCATGGAGGCCGACCACCCCGGGGGTGGCACACGGGTGCGGAAGCGGCGGCTGCTAGGGTTTAGGATCGATTAGGCTGATACCATGTTAGAAAGGAGAGAGAGATTGGCGAATATGATGGATGTATTATTGAGCCTCGATTGCGAGTATATATTGAGTACAAGACTTGAAGGGCAAGATGCCTCTCCTGGAGATAAGGTAGGAGACAGATTACAAATCTTAGACTACCAAATACATGTATCCCAAATATATCTCTAACACATATGGAGACGTGCGCAGGGTGGTGACGCTGTATGGCGTCGTGGTGTCGTCGACGGCAGGTGGACCTGGCAAGGTCAATGTGTTGATCCCTCCTGAAGATGGGATGGTGGAAGGTGTCGGGGGCGGATTCTATAGTGTGTGCATGTGGTGCGCGCTAAGGGTCTATTAGATCGGTTGATGCTCTTGGCTCGCAGTGGGGCAGCTGGGCGAGGCTACCGGTTAGATGGTGTGTGTTGGTGCGAGATCAGGGCACATCAACAAGCTTTTAGGTGTAGCGACACATGTTACTGGAAAGATGGCTTTAAATTGATCTTTTATTTGTTTTGTTAGGCTCTATTGAATCATTTAATAAAAATAACTTTGTGCATCCTTGGATGCAGAGGCGGCGTTTCAACATCCTTTCTAAAAAAGAGATGTCTAAACTCCATGAAAACTTGCATACACCTTGCGCACGTGAGCTTCGAAAATGCCTAAAAATTTCAATGTTTTATTTTTAAATTTCTGAATTTACTACTCAAGAGTGTAGATAAGCCGGGCACCGTTTTAAATTATCAGTGGCCCTATGATGTCGATCCTCTACATTTCTTCGTAACAGTATTACAAATCTAAGACTGTTTTGCGCAAGTTGTGATTTCACTTGACCCCGCGGCGGTTGCGCTCCTTGACGAGCTCGTGCGCGAACTGCTCCAGCTTCTCGGCGTTGGTCTGCTCCGCCAGCTTCTTCCCGCGGAACAGCACCGACTCCACGTTCTTCTGCGACAGCATCTCCTCCGCCGCCACCGCGCATCGGCTCCCCCGCGGCGACCCGATCGCCTGTAGATATTCAAGAGACATCGATCATTAGCAAAAGTTTTATTACTTACGACAGTAACACAAACTAGTAGCTGGACTGGGAGTAGCGGCACTGACCTGGATGCGGGTGTAGTTGCTTGTCCTGTTATGTCCGAACGCCATGGCCACTGCTTGATCCACCTGCCACATACATGTCGGAAGCGTTAGGGCAGGATCCATGCAAGATAGGACCACGCTGGTAATTGGTAAAGATCGACAAGTGTTGGCTGGCTGGACTGAATTCTAGTGCGTAGATATTATCGTACCATGTCGGAAACGCCCTCGGCGGCGATCCTGACGATCTCGGAAGTCGAGGCGCCCTCGCCGCTGCCGATGGAGATGACCAGCAGGTCCTCCACGCCGGACGCGAGCGGGAACTCGCGCTTGTTGTTGAGCACGTGCGTGATGGCCGCCGCCGTGGGGTTGCCGAGCGCCACGCCGCCGCCCACGGCCACGATGCGGGTCGACCCGTCGCACGACCGCACATCCACCGCCGAGGAGGAGCGACCCGAACCGGCGCAGGTCGCGGCGCACACGTCGCCCAGGCGGAAGTCGTAGGCCGGCGTCTCCACGGCGTCGGCGCGGGAGAAGAGGAACGGGGCCCCCGTGGCCAGGTCGTAGCACGGGACGAGCACCGGCCGCGCCGTGTCCCGCAGCGTCAGCTCGCCGAGCACCTTGCGGAACGCGGCGCCGCCGGCCGGGCGCCGGAGCAGCGCGCGGAGGCTCCCGGACGAGGACGACCAGCCGCGCCGGAGCCTGCGCACGAGGAACGCGAGCGCGTCCTCGGCTGAGTAGAGCGGCCGAGCGTCGTCCTTGCCGCGCGCCACCAGCATGGCCGCCAGCACGCCGCCGGCACCAGAGCCCGCGACCACGTCGAAGAAGTCCGCCAGCCGCGCCTTGGGGTCCCCAGTGCACCGCCTCAGCGACGCCTCCAGCCTCACCAGCGCCGCGCCGGCGAGCAGCCCGTCGGCGGCGCGCCCACCGCCGTCGATCGACAGGATGCACACCTTCCCGGCCTGCGCCCGCGGGGTGGTCACCTTCCCGACCACCGCCCCGGACGCCGGTATGAGAGGCGAGCCACCGGCGAAGAGAAGCTTGGGGTCGTCATCGCCGAACAGGAACTTGCTCTCGAGGATGGAGAAGATCTCGTAGGTGCGCTTGTCCACGTCCATGGAGGCGGGTGGCCCCACTGGTGCCGCTTCCATCCTCTGGTCGACGCCGGCCGGAGCGCGCGCACCAAGCTGAGAGGAGGCGTTCTGCGTTCTGCTGTGTGCGACGGGGGGCGGGTGTGGAGAGCAGAGCACCGAGCAGTTGCCGGCTTTTTATAGTGGCGGGAAGGTAAACGGAGGCGTGGGTTCGTGGCGTTGACTCGGCTGACCCGTTGTGGCGCGAGCTGAGACCGGACACAGTAATTGCCGAATCAAACGTTTTTTATGATAATTTTATGTTTGTCATGTTCGACAAAGCATTTTAGTTCTCCTGAAAATTGTCATGTTTGCAAACTAAATTTTCATCCTCGCGTCAATATAAATTACCATAGAAAACATTCGATTATGCATAAAAGTCTAATGTCAGACCTTTCGGTTTTGCTAAACTACATATATATGTGCTACTTTTTTTAATACAATAGTTTATTTTTCTTACTTGTAGAGTATGTAGAGTAACGAGGAACTTGACTTATACTCCCTCCGTCTGGGTTTATTAGGCTCCTTATATTTTAGGTTAGACTTTAATGATCTATTCGAATAAAAAAATATAAAGTATATGCTCCAAAAAGTATATTATTGGATTTTTATTTGAGCTTTCCACGATATAATTAGTGTATAGTTTATATTTTATTAGTTAATTTCATGATTAAAATTTGGTCCAAAATAAAGGGGTCTAATAAATCCAGACGGAGGGAATATATCTCTATATTTGCTCAAGTTAATTTATCATCATATAATGATGGAGCAAAAACAGAATGTTGAGTACGAAAAAAAGGTAGAGCAAAAAGCAGAATGTTCCGGACGCAAAGTTTTATCCTGAAATCACATTGGTGGAAGTCATGGGGAAAAAATCAGAACTCCAAAATGCGTTTGAAATTTACATTTTCAGAGCATTGATTTTGTTTCTTACCACGCCTTCAATCAATATGATTTCGTGATGAATTTATGCATGCACTCCAAACATTCCTTAAAGTTTGTCACGAAAAAATTCAGATTTTTTTATTTTTTCTATATATTTTTTTAAAAAAAATACTGTGCGTCTAGGAGCATTTGAGCTCGAGATTAGAAACTCCGCGTCCGACTCTACGGCTATATTGTGAAATCAAGAGGAGTTGTACTAAAACAGAACAGTCTCCACGACATCAAGAAAACAAATTGCAAAGTGGAAAAGTTTAGAAGATCTAAGGACATGAATCATTTATCTATTAATTTACTATGCTCCTAAATTTTTAAGGCCTCACAATCAATTGAGGTCTCCAATTTGAAATTGGGCCACTCAATTTTTATCGGGTCTATCAATTTCTAAAGGAGTAGTCTCGTTCTATTCTTTTAATTCACTATGCTCCCTAATACTGGAGCTCTCCCATTTGATTGAGGTATTCAATTTTGAATTTGGTTTACATTTTAACTAGGTTAACGGTTTTTCAAATCAATCGGCAGCAACGGGCCTATAAAGACATACCAATCTCACGCTCCCTATCGCCACCTAGAGAAAAGAAGCGCAAACATGTGATAGTGTAGCACCAATATAGAACATTTGTACATGCAGCCACTGACGTGGAAAATTTCCCAACATAATTATCGATTGATTAGCAGATAACCTAGAATCACACCGTGAAAGACCCACCAAAACACCACATTATAAATAAAAATAAGGCACACTCCATCATCTTCCCAACTCGCCAAACAAAATTCTCCCTCCGAAATATATGGTGTATTAGTTTTTTTTTAAAGAAAATTTTCTTTAACTTTGACCAAGTTCAGAGCAAAAAATATCGACATCCACAATACTAAGTAAATAAAATATAAAAATACATTTCATAATGAATCTAGTAACACCGATTTGATATTATGGATATTGATATATTTCTCTACAAATTTGGTCAAACTTAAAGAGATTTAACTTTTTAAAAAACTAATGCACCTAATATTTTGAAATAAAGTGAGTAAAAAATAATATAAAAACCCAATAACATGAACGACGCAGCAAATCACGCGCAACCCTTCTAGTCTAATACATTATGCTCCCTAATTTTCAAGCCCTCTTATTCAATTGAGGTCTTCAATTTTAGATTTGGTTCACAATTTTGACTGGGTCAACGATTTCTAAACAAGCTCTCTCATTGAGTTATGCTATTCAATTTTTTATTTGATTCACAATTTTCATCAGGTCAATGATTTCTCAAATTAATTGGCAGCAACCAACCTAAAATTACTCGATAGTCCCCGCGGATCCTCTCACCACCTAAAAAAAGAAGCATCAACATGTGACCCTGTGGCACCAATATAATACATGCAGCCACCAGCGCAAGAAAGCCCACCAAAACATCGCATTATAAAAATAAGAAAACATAAACCATATTCCCCACACGCAAACTAAATAAGAAACAAAAATTTTGAAATCTCAATAACACCAAAGGTACAACGAAGCATGCTCAGCCCTTCTAGAATGTAGATGAGTCATGAGGCCAATGCACAATGAGGATGGACTGTCGAGGAAAACAAACCAATTCATAAGTAGGAATTATCTAGACTTTTGTAGTATTATAGAGGGTTCTAGCGTAAAATATATTTAGTGTCATGTCTCTTGTACTATTGTGTCACCTAGCACTACCCCTACAATGTTGTAATTATATAAACAAAGTGTGCCCTCCCATCTCATGTAAATTAGGGAGCCGAGCAACTAAGCAAAAAGACTACCAAGTATAAGAGGATAGAACAAGAGAAGGTCCTATGCTAGAGATAGGGTAGCCAACACAAAACATCCAAAAAATTTCTCTTTTTCAAATGTCTACTCAACTCTTTGTTGAGAAGATGAATAAAACCTCTACCCTTCAACTTGTTGGATAGATAGGTTAGATGCATTTCGATGCATTTATTTTCTTTATCGGAAAATGGATTAGGTGTTAATCCAATAAGATATTTTTGTTGTAATACCGTGGAATCCAACTACAAGAGAACCAAGTAGTTGTCTACTCTATTTTGACTATTTGATACAAAACTAAATTCATAGTTACGATTAATTATATGGGGAAATATGTATTTTCTTAGATTTCCCATATGGAAATAGTGCCTTCTGAATCTGACGTAACAAATTATTTCTAATTTCTAAGAGCCATCGAATGAATGGATACTCTTAGATATAATGGGACAAAACGTGTTTGATCTATAAAGAGTAATTTGTTAAGTTCTCCTTAATTTTATAAATCCTTATGTAATTTAGATAGTAGGGTCACCTCAATTTCTGTAGAAAAAGAGATTTATCATCAAAAAGATTATCATATGTGCCATCACCATGTTGTACATCCCAATCAATTATAACTTTTGTTTGTCAATTTCCAAATCAAATTTTAGTGTACACTCATGATTTAGTTAGCTAAAATATTGTGCTTCATTAGCTATAATGTTATGAAAAAAACAAAATCCTTTTGTGTCTAGAATGCACGATGAACTGGATTCAATGTACATGTATTCTAGATGCAACACATTTTGATTTGATTTATGTCTATTTGAATATGTTTACACCTATTATTCTATTTTGATTTTTCTATCTTAACACCCTCCCACCTTTCTTTTGTTGGTTACAAGAGGTAGCTTCAAAAATATATGATGCATGCTTTTTGAACCAAAACATTCAAACTTGAAAAAAAAATGTCTGAAACAAATCATGCAAATCAATATCAGTTTTTAGCATTATCTTTGTTTTTCAACGAAATCTTCAAACAAATACCAATTCGATATGTTTTGCGGCCTTCTGGAATATTATGTACACTAATTGTAAATTAATTTACTCCGCGTTGTTGTTAGAGAGTGTACTACATTTTTTTAGACGGTGCCCTACATCCTAAGGGAGTGTAGCATTTCTAGAGGGGGTGTATTGCATTTTTAGCGAGTGTATTGCATTCTTGAAGCCAGTGTACTGCAATTTCCAATATTTATTTCAAAAAAAAATAAAAAAACTAGAACATAAATCAGAAAAAAGGTGTGCACCACTAGTTCTAGTTACTAGTTTACCACCATACGTACGTTGTTTATGGAAGTGTGGACTAGTTCGCGGTCTACAAAAATTGACTTCAAATCTAGTCACTAAGGATAAGTACTACCTCCGTCCGGGTTTATTAGGCCCCCTTGTATTTTGAATCAGACTTTGACCATCCATATGACTAATAAAATATAAAATATGTGCTATAAAATAAAAGTACACTGCTAGATTTGTATTTGAAAGAGCTTTCCGATGGTATAATTTTTGTGACATATAGTTTACATTTTATTAATTAAATTTTTTGGTCAAACTTTAGCCAAAATGAGAGGGGGCCTAAAATACCTGGACGGAGGAAGTAGTGATCGTGGTTAATAGATAGTTGACTCTTCATTAAGTTAGAGTCGCGCTAAGAATGAGCATTCTATATTTCCTTTATACTCCCTCGTTCGGTTTATAGGGCTTATTTAAAAAAAACATTTTATAAGTTCAATTTTATTGCTCCTATTCACATGCTTTCAAGGTGCACTAAGTTATTGCATACAAGGATTAAAATAAACTCACCAATGGGTATTGAGGGATGGAAGAGTCAATGAGTACTCTATTTTCCATGCTGATACAGCTGGACGTGGCTGTAGGTCTATGTATTGCCCGATACAACTTGTCGATCTCCTGCTCATGGCTGGGGACGTCTGATCAGACAAGTTGTTTCTGGTTTGGTTCCTGGGTGGGGTTTGATTCCATTTGCATACATCTGGGATGTGTTTGGTTGCCCCCCTCAATTTGCCCGCATTGCATGTGTTGCTCACTTGGGCCTAGTTGAGAAAAAACAGGAACAAACCAACATCTGCACCTTGTTTGGTTGCCAACATCGAGGCTGCCTGCATTAGGGGATAGGGTTTGGCATCGTGTTTGATGTCCTGCATTGGCCGGGCATATGCAAATACACGGTGTTTGGTTGTACACATGCAACGAGGTGTAATAACCTTGTACCCTACATGGTGAGCTTATCCGCTACACCTTACACACTAACGCCACAACACTACAATCACGACGAACTGAATGATGATGATGAGGTTCTTCAACCCAAACTGTCTATCCACCTTGGCAACTTCAACACTTCTGCAATGCTGCTTGAGCACGGCCTTGGAGTGAGCATCCTCTATCGCCTGTCTACTCTTAAACCCTCTGTGGCATCTGTTCTTGTAACCTGACATTTGTTCATTGCATGCTTCCCATGAACTGTAAACCCTTAGAACCCTCCCGTGGAACACCACATACCACTTGTCCTAGCATTGCAGAAGAGTAATAATTCAAGCAACAAGCAATGGAGCATACTAGACATGAAGCATAACAAAGCATGCCTGATTATACGAAATAGCAAGTTCATTCTACAACTATTGTGATGTCATCCTACCACTACATCCAAAAGAGGGTGTAATCCTACCACCGCAAGTTCGCTTTCAGCGTGGGGGGTTAGTATATACCACCTCACAAAAATATACAGACCATCAATAGTTTTCAAGCCCCAGCTACACAAAATATACGTCATCATCGTCATCGTCATCGCCATCACCGTCGAGGATCATGCACGCGGCCACCACCACCAGAGACAACACTAGTAGAAGTGCTTACCCAACCAACTCCTGAGCCAGAGCACCCTATGAGCGTCTGCCATGGCAACAAACCCAACACCTTGGGTCTTGTTGTCTAGCAGGTGGCTCAGAGCCGCCATCAGAGCCTCTTGGCTGGCCACCTTGGTCCATGATGGCGGTGTATATGTTAGGGTGGACGTTAAGCGGCTTTCTCTCCCTTATGGTGGTTGCCACCTCCTTGACGGCCTCAATCATGCTGGTGAAGACACTGATCTCCTCCGACATTAAGCCGCCCCTCGTTCTCTTCATATCAAGCACAGGGGCGTTCTAAAAGCCCTTATCAGGAGCATTAAGGACAATGGTCTCTAACTCCTGGGTGTCTGGAAACTTAGGCATGGGCGAACCGAGCGGCTCATCGGAGCCCATGGCATGCTTGCCGGTTGCCAGCCCAAAAAAGGTGTGCTGCATCTAGATGTAGTTCTGGAAGGGTGTGTTGAGGAACTTCGCGTCTTTGGGGTGTCCTAAGAAAAAACACGGCGTTGTTAGTTGCTAGAAGACAATGGTTGAAAGGCTTAGAGGGGGGGAGGCGTGAGCTGACCGCGGTGTGGTCTTGGTAGTGCTCTGCCACCAGAACGATCGAGCAAGTGGTCTAATCCCATGAGGCGCCGCTAAGACGTCTGAGCTTGGACACTTGGATCCATCTAGTCTCCACTTCCTGAGGTGGTTGTAGACCTGCGTGGAGGTCACCTCCTGGCCACAGAAATCGAACACCTGCTTCGCAAACGGTGTTCAAGTGCACCTCCTTCAGTCCTAACCCCACTAGATATGAGCTCACACATCTTGTTAAGCACGAACGTGGACATGAATGATTGCGACTTCATGTTGTTCTCCCTACAATCCTTCTTTGCCTTTGCGGCTACCGTCTGTGCAGCGGCAGCAGCAGTAGCATTTGGCACAGCGAGCACAAATGCTATAGGCACAAAAGGAGGACCCATGCCTGAAACCTCAAACACATCTGAATCAGGAGTCATCTGGTCCTTACTGGGGGGATGGGAGTCCACGACATAGGACAGGGGAACTGACTCTCGGACAGGGCAATGGCCCGACTAACCTCTTGCGTTTGCGTGGTTATATCCTACTATCATAGCTCACACATGTACAGTAAACATAACACACACTACCGGACCATCTAGCTCAACACAACACGATATGACTAGAATACATCAACAAGCATTCTACCAATCCATCACAACTAGCTACCAATCCATTGTGTTCAACACTAGGAAACAACCCTATCATGCTACAAATCCATCACCAATAGCTACCATAGCATCAGAATCACACAGATCGACAGTGTACAATGCTAGAAGATGGCCACAGATCAAACCCTACCACATGCTCTCAGATCAAGCCCTACTGCGTGCTCTCAGATCTATCTACAACGAGTACAGAGAAGGAGCTGATTAAACTCACAGAGGCCATCGCTGCAGCTCGAGGGAGACATGGAACAAGTCGTAGAAGAGGAGGACACGAGTCGCCGCCGCTGTGGACCGCCGGCCGAAGAAGAAGCATCGCTTACCTGCTCGTCGATGCCGATGCGCGTTGAAGGGAAAGGTTGAAAGGGGAGAGAATGGTGGCGGGAGTTTCGGCGGTGAGGCGAAGGGGGCCATATAGGACGACCGAATCGGCGGGAGGTAACCCAAAATCCTCCCGTCGATTTTTCGGAGACGCGCGCGAGCTCACACCATCTCCGTGGTTGCATGAGCTCCGCGCCGCGTTCCCCTTCCCTGCTCCGGCCGAGTTTGGCTTGCTAGAAACTGTCGATTCAGGGTTACTAGCGGGTCTAGCTGTGAGGTGCTTTAAAAACATCGTGCGATGCAGACCAAACAGTGAACTCGGGCAACTAAACAGCTCATATTCTTCGCGCGCGGGCCACCCCGTCGTTGCAGGTGCTCTTGTTGGACAAATTTTGTGCCGCAACCACAATAACATGATCGAGTACCGCGATCGTGATTGATCGTGCATGCGCGGAGCAGTTGTTTGCCGGCGAGTGAAGTCTGAAACGAACCCTGTGGTTGTAGGCGCAGTCGCAAATGAACCCCGACCTCGAAATCCCGGAAGTCCATACCCTGAACTCTCTGATCCCGTACTTTTACGCTCTTAAGCTCGTTTGAGGCCAGGATCTGCTGACGTGTCACCGTTCGAGGGGGGGATTGCGAATTAGTAATGCCAGCTGTGCTCGGGCAGCTTTCTTTTTAATAGCGGACGCTGGTGGGGAATTTCTCTAGGGTTCGAGGGCGAGAGATAGAGAAAGGCGGGCCACCTCGATTCAGAGCAACACGAGCGAGAGAGGGCGGCGATTGCCGGCGGCCGGGGCTATGTCGTCGTCCTCGATTGGTTCCGCCTGTTCACGCGGCGGAGGGATTCGACGGAGAGGCGCTGCTGCTAGGTCGCCGGTGCCGTATCGTGAGCAGCCGATGGAGTATGAGCTGGCGGTTTACTGCGGCCGTTGTGGGAGGAAGGCGCCGCGGTGGATTTCATGGAGTGTGGTGAACCCTGGAAGAAGATATTATGCATGCGTTGAAGTTCAGGTAGGCTCTGTTCTTGTATGTGCTCTCTGCTCCTCTTCTCTGTTCGATGTGTTTCTCTGATAAACTTCTGTTTAATTCTTGAACAACATGGGTTCATTGAGTGGCACGATAACCCAACAACTCCATTCCTACGTGTTTTGCTGGGAGATCTTCGAGATAGGGTATGGAAGCTAGAGGATGATGCAGCAGCAGTGTGTAAAGATGGAGATGCAGGTGCTGGTGCATTCTGTGTGGAAGTACAGAAGAGAAATGAGCAAACTGTAGGGGATGGTCCTGGTGCATCGACTAGTGATAATTTTGTTAGGAAAGGGTTGATGCTGGTGTGTGGCATTGTGATATTTGTGTCAGGTTTAGTTGTAGGGATGATCTTATCCTAGCTCATGTGGTACAAATGGAAGTGAAATGTACTGAATTCAGTTGTTATATTTGTTTCAATGAAATGCAGTTTGCAAAATTTGTCAGGCAATGTACTGAATTTTTAACAAGCAATGTACTGAATTCAGTTTGCATATTTTTGTCAGGTTTTAAGTGTCATTTTTGACAGCAACCAAATAAAGTGTATGCAGTGTAGAAGAGGAAACATGTACTTATAGAGAATGTTCACAGGAATGAACTGAGTCCCTGCTAATTTTGGCAGAACTCAGAGAGAATCCATGCTCTTTTTTAACAGCAACAAAATTAACTAAATGCATGCTCATTGTTGGCAGCAGCAAAATGAAGTGAAGCCATGCTCATTGTTGGCAGCAACAACATTAAGTGTAGCCATGCACATTTTTGGCAGCAACAAAATAAACTGAACCCATTGATATGAAATATCCTGAATATAGATCAAAGGAAATTTCCTACATATAGATCACGTTCACAAGTTCACTTAGCATAGCACATAAACACAAGTTCACAGGGACACACACATCCAAAATAAGAGTAGTTCACATGGTTCTACACATCAGTAGGGTTGCATATGGATCATAACAACCACATTTCAGTAGTACACAACTTCAGTAGTTCCCAGAAGCTGTGAGATAGGGCATGAATCCTCTTCCTCTACCTCTGCCAGCAGATGTACTTCCTCCAGGTGCTTCATTTCCAGTTGGTGCACCAGGCGTACCTTGCTCTTTTCGGCCGGAGTGGTCGTCGGCGGCCGCCGCAATCATCAGCTCGCCGACGTCGCCGCCGTGGAAGAGGAGCCGAGGCGTGTCGCGGGAGAGGAAGAGGCGAAGGGGAAGACAAGGGGGGTGAGCGAATTGGTCCGGCTCAACCAGGTTATAGCCTGAGACCCACCTGCAGGTGCTGACTCGGCCTGTTCCCAGCCTTTCCCGAGACACGTACGAATCCCGCCGTTTGGATAAGCACACAACGATCAAAAAGTACGGGATCAGAGAGTTCAGGGTATGGACTTCCAGGATTTCAAGGTCGGGGTTCATTTGCGACTGTCCCTACAACCACAGGGTTCGTTTCAGACTTCACTCTTTGCCGGCTCCACCGATTCCCGGCCCGGCAGACCGATCGGATCAGCGGCCGGAACAAAAAAGCAGCTGATAGCAAAACGCCAAGCTCGCTAGGTCCCTGGCGTGACAGACAGTGTGTGAATTAGCGTACAAACAAGGCACACGGGTCGGAGATGCGCTAGCTGATCCCCGACGCTGCGGGGCCGGTGCGCGGCGTACGGGTCAGCTGGCGCGTGCCGGGGCGGGCGGGGGCAAGCGCAGGGGCCCTGCCGAAGCCGTACGAACATGAGACGTATCCGGACGCATCGTCGCCCCGCCGGGCGCGGGCGCGGCGCTGCCACACCAGGCCGCCCGGGGTATGCGCCTCACCTGGCGCGTGCTATACTCATCGGTCTGGATCTCTCAGACGCCGTACGTACCGCGGCTGGTAGTGGTAGTATAATTAAGCCTTTTTTGCTCCGGTGTCTCCTCTCCACGACTACGATCAATCGTCGGCCGCGGCGGGATGCTCCCACGTCGTGCTCTCCGGGCCGACGGTATCCTATGGCGCCGCGCGTGCGTGCCTGCCCCTGCGATCTCGCCCGGCCGGACTGGGGTGGCTGATCATGCATGCACGTGCTGACATAGTGACATGCACCTCGACCCATCCTGCTTGCTACTGCTCCTGTGGTACAGTTAATTACTGGTGTTTCCTGCATAGTATTCTCTCGAACTGAGCTGGAGATCGTCAGAGTTCGATCGGCATCTAATCTAACATTATGTGTAATATACTACCAGTACTAGGAGACGTGCAGTGAAGTGGGGGTTATTAGAGCATCTATATCCGGGCGCCTCAAATCCTCCTTAAACGCCCGGACGGGCTGCCCAGTCACGTTTTTTCAACCCAGACAGACATCTCAAACATGTCTCAAACGCACGGGCTGACCGGCATCCCTCATATCCAGCCCAAATATGAGGCGGATATAGGGCGCCCGGGCACGCCCGCCACGTCGGACCCGGTCCATGCTGGCCCACCCGACCCAACATATATTCGTCACCGTCCACTCACCGGAGCAAACACTAGCCACTTCACTCCACTCACCTCCGCCACCCGAGCTCACCTCCGGCGAGTTCCAGCCTTCTCCGGCATGGCAGGCAGCGGATCGGACTCCGGCCACTCCGGATCCTTCGACTAGGGTGTCCTCCCGTGTGGGTTGGAGGAGGCAATGACAGTCCGCATTGCACTCCGCCGCTCCCGGGAGGACAGCGCCCGGCCGACGGACGAATCCGTCCGCCGCGACGCCATAGCATCGGCTCACCGGGCGCTCGGGTCCTCTGGTGCTAGGTCCTCTGGTGCTGGATCCTCGCGGTCCCGGCAGCCGGAACACCTCTCCTTCCCCATCACCGGTCGGGCAGACAATGAGTCCCACTGGGAACAGGCGGCCTGTCGTGGGAAGGAGAGGATAAGGGCCACCGAGGCCCGTACCGCGGCGGAAATGGCGGCGGCAGAGGAGGCTGATGCGGCGGCGCGGGCGGCCGCAGAGGAGGAAGCCATCCGCACTCGCATTGTGAAGAAACGGCAGCGGAGGAACACGTGCGCCCTCGCCCGAGAGCAGAATCGGGCGGTCCGTGCCATGGTCGGACTGCCACCGAAGGAGGAGAAGGAGGATAGCGACGGCGAGGACAGCTCCGGCGACGAGCAGATCCGGCTCGACCTTTACTGCGTCTTCGACCGGTACTTCCGCGAGAAGGACGGCAAGGGCGCCGGGAAGGGCAAGGGCAGCCGTGGATGAACTCCATCATAGCCAAACATGCCAAATTTTGGTAGTCCGATGGCATGTGTTGTTAGTAGTGATGGAGTAGCCGGACGATGTGTGTGCATCGACGTAGCGGCAAGGACAGCTCCGGCGACGAGCAGATCCGGCTTGATCCGTACTGCGTCTTCGACCGGTACTTCCGCGAGAAGGACGGCAAGGACGTCGGGAAAGGCAAGGGCAGCCGTGGATGAACTCCACCATAGCCAAACATGCCAAATTTTGGTAGTCCGATGGCATGTTTAGTTAGTAGTGATGAAGTAGCCGGACGATATGTGTGCATCGACGTAGTTGCATGAGTTTGTATGAATTTGAGATATGATAATTGAGATGTTCGGACGTGGATTACATTATTTGAGAATTTCCCGGCCAATGCCCACGGCCGTGTCCGGACGTTTAAGTGGCTGGATTTATCAAGTCCGGCTGTGGATGCTCTTATCAATTGGCTGCATCATGGCGCGTACACGCACGGGCACGGACCATGCACGAGCACCTGTACTGTACCTACGCGCGAGTACTTCACTTGCTTAGCATAGATTGTAGTGCTAATGTGCTAGACTAGTACTAGCAGTTAATTAATTATGATTACTACTGTAGCATCAGTCTAGGTGGAGGTGGTTGGCTTTTGCAACTTGCGCATTACTCTTCCATTCCCTTCTATTTCGCGTGTGCCGCATCAATCTCAGATTTGCTGTGTACGTATCCTGGTGCGTAGTGATGCTAGCATGTGTGGAGTGGAGTGGAGTAACCTGCTCCCTCCTTATCCAGAAAATCTCAACGCTACAGAGAGTGGTCGCTCCCACGAGAGAGACAGAGAGATGCTAACTCACTGAACTCAATCTTTAGGGCCGGACGGGCTAAAAGTGAGCCGTACGTGTACCGATCGGGCAACCACTAGTAGAAAACAGGGCTTTCGTCACAGCCGGATCGGAGCATTAATCCCGGTTGCATTACGAACCGGGACTAATGTGAGCATTAGTCCCGGATCGAGCGGCGCAGGCATCAGTCCCGGTTCGAACGGGACCTTTAGTCCCTGTTGGAGACATCAACCGGGACTAAAGGGTTTGCGACCGGCTTCGAACGGTGCCAGCCCCTTTAGTCCCGATTGGTATCTCTAACCGAGACTAAAGGTCTATCTTTAGTCCCGGTTGAAGGAGGTACCAACCAGGACTAAAAAAAACTTAATTTTGGAAAAATCATAACTAAATCATCCTAATTCAGAAAAATACAAATAATATATCAAAATTTGCAGAACAAAAAGATTGATCCGAAGAAACAACAAGTTTTCCGTTTCGACAACTTTTTAAAATCACAAAATTTCAAAGGAAAAATAGAGTTTTTGAACGTTTTAGACGTTTTTAGGGTTTAGGGCTAGGGTTTAGATTTCAGAGCTTAGGGTTAGGTTTTATGGTTTGAACCCTTAGTGTTTACTGTTTAGAATAGAGTTTCGGACGTTTAAAGTCCTGGGTTTAGGGTTTAGGACAATTTTTTAAAATCACAAAATTCCAAATGAAAAATAGAGTTTTTGGACGTTTTAGGGTTTAGGGCTAGGGTTTAGATTTTCAAGTTTAGGGTTAGGTTTTAGGGTTTGAACCTTTAGTGTTTACTGTTTAGAATAGAGTTTCGGACGTTTTAAGTCCCGCGTTTAGAGTTTAGGACAATTTTTTAAAATCACAAAATTCCGAAGGGAAAATAGAGTTTTTGGACGTTTTAGGGTTTAGGGCTAGGGTTTAGATTTCCAAGTTTAGGGTTAGGTTTTAGGGTTTGAAACTTAGTTGTTTACTGTTTAGAATAGAGTTTCGATGTTTTAAGTCCCGAGTTTAGGGTTTTCAGAGTTCATTTGTAGTGCTTTTCAATTTCACGCTAATTTAGCTCAAAGAATCATTAAATGCATGAAAAAATAGCAAATAAAGTAAAAAAATGTTGAAATTTAAGGATGTGGCTTTGAATGGTTCATATTGAACACACAAAAATTCTGGAGTTGAAATAAGATTAAAAAAATGAAATGTCTTTGTAACAGCTGAGTTTTCGTCCGAAACCCTGTTACTTCGAAAGAGATGGTCCAGTTTGTACACGAAGTGCATACAGTTTTTGCCATAACCTCTCAACTTTTTAGCACAAGCTATTTGGGTGAAATGATGATACCATGCCAAGTTTCAGGGTTTTCAGAGTTCATTTGTAGTGCTTTTCAATTTCAGGCTAATTTAGCTCAAAGAATCATTAAATGCATGAAAAAATAGCAAATGAAGTCAAAAATGGTTGAAATTTAAGGATGTGGCTTTGAATGGTTCATATTGAACACATACAAATTCTTCAGTTAATATATGTTTAAAAAAATGAAATGTGGTCAAACTCTGGTCAAACAGTGGTCAAACTACTTATTCAATAAATATTAGTGCTACTAAATAATTATTGTTTTTTAGAATAATAATTTCAAACTCAAACGGTGAAGCGTGTGACATCATGGTCACATTTTTTCTGATAATAATGGATATATTATTTGTCGAATTTTGATTTACAGATTTAAAGATATTAAATAAATAAATGGCATAATAAGAATAATAATAATAATAATAATAATAATAATATTACTTATTTTATTTTCATTGAAATTCAAAATTATTATTACTTATTTTATTTTGAACTTTTTGTATTATTTTGGATTTTTGGATTTTTTTTTTGAGAATTTTTTTTGTTTTTGTAATTTTTTCCTTTTTTTGAAGTATTTTTGAGTTTTTAAATTAATCATTATTGTTTGTTAATCATTGTTGTTTATCTTAATAATTGTTTGGAATTCAAAAAATTAAATCATGTCACATCAAGACCTAAGGGTTAACATGATTGATATCTTACTATTGTCAGAAAAACAATAAGTGCAGACTTGGTAACTAGAGGAGATAGAACTTGAAAGTTAAGCGTGCTTGAGCTGGAGTAGTGAGAGGATGGGTGACCAGCCGGGAAGTTAGACGATTTGGAATGAGTGCTGATTAGAGATTAAATTCTGAAGCAGTGAGGAGGGGTGATTAGAGAGATTTGAAAATCAGAAGAAAATTAAAAACAAATAAAAAAATTTGATTTTTTTTTTTGAATTTTGGTAAACCGGGACTAAAGGTTCTCCAGCCCACGCATAGAAAGCGGCCACGTGGAGGGCCTTTAGTCCCGGTTCGTAACACAACCGGGACTAAAAGGGGGGGGGGGGCTTTAGTCCCTATCCTTTTGTCCCGGTTCCAGAACTGGGACAAAAGGCCCTTTGGAACCGGGACTAAAGGCCCGTTCTCTACTAGTGCACAAGTGTCACTAGATAGTCGTGGCCCCGTCTGGGCCCTAGATCTTGTTGCCCAAACCACCGAGATCAAAGCAAGTAACACGACATTGTTGGCATTGTTAGGGTGTCAAATCCATGTCACTGTGCATACTAGTGATTAATTTTGTTGATTCCATTCATGTTCCCATGCTTTGCGTTCTACCATGTCAACATCTCATCTATTCAGCTATATGTGTGCACGGGTGATTAATTTTGTTGATTCCATTCATGTCACAAGGTCATCTGTTAGTAATGTGTGACCACAATAGACGACCATATCAATATTTCGGTCATAGAGAAAAAAAACATTACGGTCCTTTTACGGTACATCTAATTAGTGGGCGAACGGATCAGATCAACCAATACCACAAACACAATTTGTGTAGTATTTGGACCCTGAACAAATCTTGCGACCCCAAAGGGTACTACAGGAAGTGAAAATTTTGGAGTTGGAGTGCATACGAAGAATGAGACACAAGACTCCGGCGAATGGCCATATAAATTTCGTAACTTGACACTATCTCTACTAGTTGCATAGGTGAGAGATAGGGTACGCTTGGTTTCCATTCACGATGACAACATGGCAGACATCTCTTTTGCACCTTTTATCCTCTACGTCTGGCTGAGACCCTACCATCCCTCGTCGTCCATTGCTTGGATCATAGACCCCTAGCGATGACTGCGTACCAGTATTTGAATCTAGGAATCGTTTTCTGGACATTTTTACCCTCAATATGCCTGTCACTTAAGGGTGGGTCCTGTAACTTGTTTAGAAAAAGCAATCAGGTCCCTGCAACTTTTAAAACAAAAGCTATTAGGTCCCTGTATCATTTTTAGAAAAAGCAATCGGGTCCTTGTAATTTCTTGGAAAAAATCAATCGGGTCCTTGTGGCCATGGCGGCGCCGTCCATGGTGGTGGCCGGCCGTGTAGGGCCAGCCCTATGTTTCGGAAGGCCCTAGGGCGAACTAGACGATATGGGCCTCTATGTCCTAAGACCACACATATGTATTTGTGTGTGATACATAAACAAATTATATATAACTTCATTTGGATAATATTAAGAGTAAACATTCAATCATACATCTTTAGTATGAGATTTGCCTATAATAATTGTTGGCAATGCCATATTATGACATAAATACTGACATGACATGATTACCTCAAATAAGAACCAATTCAGCTGACTCCATCGACAACAATAATGCTTTAGTACTTAACAAAAAAGTTTCTTCGGACGTTTCTTGATGCAAAGTCATTAAGGACAATATCAATATCAACATTGTCCAAGATATCCTTCTCAAGAACCCTTCTCTGATTCAATTTTCAGATCGCTTTCTTTTCTTTTTCCCCTTTCATGAGCACCCGACAAATGCTTCTTATTTAACATTGTAAGCCAGGCTAATGTCCTAAAATTATGAAGAAAAGAGGATGCAAAAACTTAGAAACTTATACAACAAAACCCAAATCATGTACAATGAAATTAGGGTTGTGGTCTTGGGGATGGATAAATTAATACGTACACCCTATTCTCGGTCTTGCGGATGCCGGACGGCGAATAGCCGGGTCGCCGGCATGCCGGACGCCGGACGGTGCACACATGCCTGACGGGGTGACGGCGCACAGGGATTCAAGAACGGCGGCGACCGAGCCGAGCGACAGTTCAGCGGAGCGAACGGAGGAAGACGAAGCGAAGCGATTGATTGATTCACGCGTGGTCATGTGCATCCGTGCCTAGCGTACTTCACCTATATCGCTAAAAAACAGGCTAAGTGTACTATACAAGATCATGGGCCCCTCGCAGGCATGGGCCCTAGGCCGCCGCCTCTCCGGCCATACCCCAGGGCCGGCCCTGCGGCCGTGCTGCTGTTGCTTGCAGCCATTGTTGCTTGCCTCGCAGTTGCTTGCACCGCTAGTCATCGCTGCTACTTAAGCCGCCTGCTACCGCTGCTGCTTGTTGTCGCCCCGCCGCTGTAGCTTCCGCCGCTGCAGGACAGCTGCTTGCCGCCGCTACTGCCAGCTGCTGCTGCTTGCCGCCGCTACTGCCAGCTGCTGCTGCTTGCCCCGCTGGCCGCTGCTGCTTGCGCCGCCGCCGAACTGCTGCTGCTTGCCCCGCTGGCCGCCGCTGCTTGCGCCGCCGCCGGACTGCTGATGCTTGCCCCGCTGGCCGGTGCTACTTGCGCCACACCACCGGACTGCTGCTTCTTGTCGTCGTGCTGCCGCTGCAGCTTGCACCGCCGTCGCGCTGCTGCTTGCCCCTGCTGCTGCCTGCTGTTCTGGCACCGCCCGCTGCCGTCGCTGCTTGCATCATCGCCGCGCTGCTGCTTGCGAGAGAACTCGCTCGAGGGGACGGGGGAGAGAGCTCGCCGGAGAGATTGAGAGGACAGAGAGAGAGTTTTATTTTTTTTCTTTTTGTTGGGTCCCATGTGTAAGTGGTAGAGATGAGAGAGTTTTTTTTTTCTTTTTTACTTTCTTCGGGTGGATCCCACCTGTAAGTGACCTACGAAGTGAGGGGTACAAATGTCTAGGGAACAGATCATTGACGGTCAAAGGCCTTTGACCTGACGGAAACGGCGCGGAGGGGTATTTCCATAACGCCATCTAGCGGAAGAGGGGTATAGTTGAGCACTGTTTTTATTTAGGGGTAAAGATGAGGCCGGGACAAAGTTAGGAGGAAAAATGTAAATGTCCCTAAAAAACCCCTACAGAATCAATCGTTAGGCCCAAACTAATACTACACCTTGATTCAGTAGTAAGAGGTAGCGTAAAAATATATCAAATTATCCTTGTTTGGATGGTTCGCCCACTAGTTTAGTTTTTTTGCAAATACCGACCATGAACTGACAAAATCTTCACTAAAATTCTGGCTGGCCACATCTCTCATTCATTTGACTCAAATTAGACACACCCTAAAAGTCTAAATATGTACTTTTTAATTAGCCTTTTGTGTATGTACTACCAATAAATAGGTCATTGGTTACAAAAAGCTTGATCTCTATGTATATGTGGAAACGTAAAGTAGTGGTCCTTGACGCTTGAATGGCCCGTGAAAGGATGGCTAGATTCCACTTGTCTATTCGGCTATGTGTGCATACAAGTGATTAATTTTGTTGATTCTATTCATCTCACGCTGCCACTTTTCTTAAACTCTCTTTGCCATCAACTTTTTGTTATGGAAAACAGAACCAGGAACCCAATTAACGATACATGATACCCCACACGTTGCTCCACAGGTTACACAGAGCATGAACATTTACAGAAATAATATGAGAACTAAAACCAAAAAAACATATGATTTATTGTTTCTATTATTATACATTTGTAAACTATTTATTAAATAGTAATAATATTATTTGTGAGCTTTTTCTGTGCATGATTGCATGTTGAGGTGGGTATTTTCCCATACATATTACATGCTGAGGTGGCATAGTTGCATGTTAAGAGAAAGATGTTAGTGTGGGCTATCTATTTTAGATATAAATATGCATGTTTGCATGTTGTGGTGAGCTTTTTCCTATGCGTGATTGCATGTTGAGGTGGGCATTTTCCCATACATTTTGCCTGCTGAGGTGACATACTTGCATGTTTCGAGAAATATGTTAGTGTGGGCTAACTATTTTTATATAGATGATAAGTCTATGCTTATCGCTTCAAAGAGGGTTGTGTGTTGTTAATTTGTGACTACAATAGACTACTGTACAAAAAAAAATTGGTCACAAGTAAAAATTAGGGTCCTTCTACGATACATCTAATCTACATGAGCTATCCATTTAAGTGGGCAAACGAACCAGATCAATCAATACCGCAACACATTTGGTGTAGTATTTTGACTTTGAACAAATTTTGTGACCCGAAGGGGTATTACGGGAAGGAAAAAATGATGGAACTACGCACGAAAACGAAAGCTTGAGACTCCAGCGAATCGCCAGATCTCTAACTAGACACCAACTCCTTTAGTTGCATAGGTGACAAATAGGTTGTGTTTGGTTTCCTCACGATGATGACGTGGCTGCCATCTCTTTTGCACCCTTTGTCCTCTGTCTGGCGGAGACCCTCCCATCCCTTGTCGCCATTCCTTGGCCCCTATACCTCCAACTGCGATAGCATACCAATATTTGAATCCGGCAACATATGGCCTTAAGTAGAAGGAAGTTGATATACAAATACAAAGACCATTGCTTCGCCTCAACACATTCAGAGGATGAGAACCTCATCTACACGATCGATTGGCTTGGATAATTCATCCAGTAGGAATCAATTAATCATGCTTGAGATAACTAAATCAAACTAGTCATGCTTCAAGAATATAATGGTTCAAGCTACAACCTTCCCTTAACACCGCAACTAAAAAACTAACAGAAAGAAACTACGTGATTTCAATTATCTGAAATATCAACCGAGTTGCTGAAGCAAACAACTGGCCGCATATGCATATGGAGGCGAAGCAAAAGGGGGGTGTGTGTGGGAGAGGAGGGGGGGTGATTCCAACTACGAGCACAAGGAAGGATCAATACAAAGAACTCCAAACAACCGATTGAAAATTAGCCCTACTGAACCAAACAGGACATAACTAAACTTTCCTACAAAATCAACCATTATATCAAACTAATACTACACATTGATTTAGTAGTAAGATATACCTAAATTTTTTCTTATTAGAATGGTTTCCCAAATTTCTGGCATACCTACGCCCGATTGCACACTAGTTTACTTTTCTTGCAAAATAATGGCCCGACCATAGACCAAAAAATCCTTCACCAAAGTTCTGGTTGGCCACATGTCCCAGTCATTTGACTCAAACCAGACACACCCTAAAATCTAAATATGTACTCCGTGATTAACCTTTTGTGTATGTATACCAATATATAGGCGGTTGGCTAGAAAAAAAGGTTGATCTCTATGTATATGTGGAAATGGAAATGTAAAGTAGTGGTCCTTGAAGCTTGAGTGGCCCATGCAAGGATTTCTAGATTCCATGATGCCTCTGCAATCTGCTACATGATAGACAAGGATTTTTATGGTAAGATTTAGTATATTCGCAGCGCAATCATGCACACGGAAGGACTCCAAGGTAGCATGCTGCTCTACACAATCATGGCCGTCGATCATGCAATTCGATGACTAAGAGCAAGAGGTGCGCAATTCATGGTTAGTGAATTTCCCTCTTGCTTTATAGCCAAAAGAAAAGATGTTTTGGTTCCATTTAGCTAGGCAGTAGACAAGAACGCACCAACAAGTCTACCAGTGAATAGTGATTAACCACCAGTCGCACTCCAATATAAAAATGAATAAGTAAATCAGTCTTTAGAAAAAAGATTGAGCTCAGCTCAGCATCGTGACACCACTTGTTGGGAGATGACTGAAGGTGACAGCACTAGTTAGGGTACTCTTGCTTTGGTTTGGGGGATAATATAATGTCCCTGCAACAAGAACCTTTTGAGAAAACTTATGGGCGGGTTAAGATTTCTTATCCATTTTGCATCATGACATGCATGATTCATGACTACTCATTGCATGCAGAACTAGGCGTGTCTACGCAGAAACTGATTTGATAATTCATCTGAAGGCTGCCCAATATTGTAACTCCTATTTCTGCTGGCTCACCTATGAAATGGTAGTGTAGCTAATTACTTTCGGAGACGTTTGGTGTGAGTAGGGCTCACCAACAGTATCATTGACAGTCGGGTGTAAAGCGAACCAACCTATGATGGGATGGTTAGAGGGATTGTGGTATTCTCAGCCCATCAGGGTTCAAATCCTGATGCTCGCATTTATTTCTGGATTTATTTCAAGATTTCCGGCGATGCGCATTCAGTGGGAGGAGATGTTCCCGTCGACGACGAGGTGTCTACGGTGACTTCGTAAATTTCAAGATGATATGCCGGCTCAGTCTTTCGGAGGTGCTCATAGGGATAGGGTGTGCGTGTGTGCGTTCATAGACGTGAGTGTATGCGCGTGTATATGAGCGCTTGTGTCTGTACTGATGTTAAAAAAAAAAGACAGTCGGGTGTAAACTACGGCACAGTACAGTGGTTATCGTCCAAAGTGCGCACGGGTGGAAGAATCGGGCACTACCTAGATTTGGTCGTTTTGCTTGATTTCCTTCGGTTAGTTTATTTAACATTTGAAAAAAAAGGAGAAACCAAAAAAGGCATGCGCACGTACGCGCCAGCCGCACTTGTTAATTGAGGTGGTGGTGCCGGTCGGCCGCACCCAATAATGCATGCGACCTCCAAAGATCAGCGATAATTACGTGCGGACGTTTGTTTAACAGATCAAATGGGAGCTGTCCCCTATCTACCTGATTACGCTTCGTGTATATATCATGAGCCAGGAGACCACTAATCCATCGAGCGGAATAGTTTGACCCGATTACATGCATGGATCAAATCCAGTCAAATATGAGGCGGATATGAGGCATCCGGACGCGTCCGCCGATCCCGCTGCAGGTCGTAGTGGTCCCACCTGCAGCGACAAAAACTCCGTCCTCTCTTATCAATGCACCCAAATTTTAGTCCCATATTGCCGCGCGAGGCGGACGCCGACCGGCTTAAATAGCCACACCGGCGCATGACGGCAAGCTTCTCTGTTGTTGCGTAGGTCTATCAATTCTTGCTGCGTGAGCGAGATAACTTGACGCTAGACTGCATTTCATTAACTGATGATTGTTCATCGAGTGTCAAGTTCGTCTTGTTCTTGTACGTTCATATCTCTAACCTCTACTACAGTGACAGTATATTTTTATTTTGTTCATCAATTTTTATCGACACATTGTGATTCATAAAAAGCAGTACTGACATGAATGTTTCCCTTGTGAAGGAAATAAACCCTGACTATGAATCTTCTAAATCTTCTATGTGATAAACATAGAAGATTCATATAAACAGTCTATCTTCTTGACAAAGGATACAATGATGTCAGAAACTTATCGCTTCTGGATGACCCGGCTATTTAAGCCGGTCGGTCGACTAGCTCGTCAGGCGGCGAGATGGGACTAAGACGGGTGTAAAAATCTTAAGTATGAACAATTTTCGGTGTGTTTTGACAGCCCAGCCGGCCCAAAACGGACATGATGATCGTCGTGCATGGCCCTGCAAGTAATAGATGTTTTAAAAATAAGGTATGTGGTTGCAAATGGTAAAATTTAAGGTCCGCCCGGTCACTGTCATCGGGCGTGTCCGCGAATGTTTGAGGCCCAAATTTGCAACCTCCGGCTGTAGATGCTCTGACACAGTACTGTTGCAGCGTCCAAGTCTGTCTATGATTATCGTCCGAATTAACAAAGTGCGCACGGGTGGAAGAATCGGGCAGTAGCTAGCTCTAGATCGGTGTTCAAAATTTTGGCCGGTTTAATTAGGATATAATCTGTTGAGAAACTGAAAAGGGAGAAACCAACAAAGGAATGCGCACGTACGCCAGCAAAGAGTTGTTAATTGCGGTGGTGGCGCCGCGATGATCACGAGCACACGACACGACGACCCAAAAATGCATGCGACCCCAGGCCACACGTACGTACACTCGAGAGAAGATGAGCGAGAATTGCGTACGTCCGAAAGTGCGAACGTTTGGTAACAAAAAAATCGGAGCTGTGCCCCCATCCACCCGATCACGGTTCATGTACGCATATCATTAGCCAGGAGACCACCAATTAATCCATCAAGCGGAATAGTTTGGGCACGATAAAAAGTGTGGAGCGATCGCAGCCATGATTGATAAAAGTATGGAGTGTAGCAAGGAGAGGCAAACTGCAGGTTCGTTGGAAGCAGCTTGGAATATATCGTCTGGTAGAGTGGCGGTGGTGGTGGCGACCGCCCGAAGGAAGGAAGGCAGGGACGTGGCGGCACATGGAAAAGAGGGGACAGAGAGCCGATGGGGTAGACCACACTGTTGTCTGTTTTTTTTTTGAGTAAAACTGTTGTCTGTTCTGTTAAGCTGTTGTTAATATCTTACTTAAGACAACTTCTCAAAAAAAAAAAAACTTAAGACAACTACTCGAGTGGCTGCCCGGTCGCATCAACATTTGTTCTCTGGGTGTACGCCGATGCATGGGTGGATGAAACTCGAGAGATACCAAGTTTAAAAAAAAAAGAAAAAATCACACCACTTTTAGAAATCCTAGTTCATTTGATGGAGCCAAGCCAAGTAGGGTGAGAGCCTGAGAGGACAATCAATCAGTCTGCATCCCTAGTCAGCTCAGCGCGGAACCAAAGCATCGGTCGGCCTGTCAAGGACGAATCCAGAGGCGGAGACAGGGGGGTGCGAGCAGGGGTCAGACACCCCCCATCGTCTCGCCCCCCCTGTGATTGTTCGCTAGGTATTCGTATAAGGGTAGCGTAAATATACGTATGTAGACATAGCTGACGTTCTATTTTAGAGTTAAACGACCCAATACTCCAGCCCAAAGGCCCAACACACAGAATCGCTAGTTACGTACGCATCAGGAAAATAGGCGTATGTGCAGCCGTCGATCGAGTAGTCAGTTTCATTCCTAGTTTTTTTCGTGGCTTCGTGCGCCCATGCGCCGCCGCCTCTCGGATCTCGCTGCTCCTTTCGTCGCTGCTGGAGCCCTGCGCATTCATTCTGTGCTTCTAATCCAGCGATTGAATCACGGCTCCTTCATCAACAGATTTTGGCACAACTTAAGGTACGTTACTGGTATTATGGTACTACAACAAACTCCCAATAGTTTTTTCAGATTAGAGACACGTACGGTGAACTAGTCCAACTACATATAAAAATAGGTTGATCTACCTATTAGATGTGGTAAGGTTACAATTTAGAATTCAAATTCCACTCTCTGGTCAATGTTTCAATGGTTGTAGTATGAAGAGGAGGAATATAACGAAAGTAGATTTATTTTTAAGAGGAAGGCTTCCAGCTCGAATATTCATGCTACCCAAAATAAAAATCCAACTGATGTACTCAGAGTTAAATTTAAACTAATAGAGATGTAGAATTTTGTACTGTCAAATATTACTCCCTCCGTTCCTAAATATATGACCTTTTAGAGATTCTACTATGGACTACATATGGATATATATAGACATACTTTAGAGTGTAGATTCACTCATTTTGCTATGTATGTAGTCTATAGTGAAATCTCTAAAAGGTTTTATATTTAAGAAAGGAGGAAGTAGTTGCCAATGCTTTCGTATGAATGCTACTTTTGAAACAAAATTTATGTATTGGCTCTTTTGAATATATTATCTTTCTCGCCCCCCTCATGTCTAAATCCTGGCTCCGCCCCTGGACGAATCAAGGCGCAAGCGAGCGTGGACGAAGAGACTGACTCCTCAACCAACCGCCTAGACGGTCGCGAGCAAAATCAGTCCATGGAGGAGATGGCCAGAAAAGGCTAAGCTCAGTTCCAGTAAGCCATCCGCTTCACGGGAGTCAATCTTCTCGACCAGAAACCACAGGCGAAAACGGCGACACCCCGGCTCGGCCGTGCGGATGGACACGCGCGCGTGGCCCCAGCCATGGCGACGTTGCTGCTGCCGCCGTGCCAGCACTATCAGGGGCAGCGGGATTCGCCGCCTTCCCGTCCAAAGCCGTAATGGTAAGCCTTCCAAAGCTATGAGCAGGGCCCAAGAAGAGAGTGTACAGTGCTTGCTTGTCGATGGCGTGCGCACAAAAACGGCAATGTGTCGACATGCCAGATACCGCCGTCTTCTTCTACCCTCAACACCCGACTCAAAAATACAGTACATAGGCATTGACCCTGAAAAGAACACCCCACTCAAAAATACATATGCATTCCACTAGGAAACGCTCTGCAACTCTACGAATAGTCACACAAATGCCAATAGAGAAAGTAAGCTGTGGAAACCCAGAAACCAAATTTTGTTACTGCTCCTGAAAAAAGGCTCAGTAACCCTACGCAAGTGCGTCGACCCGGAAGCTCCTTTTGTTTTCTAGTACTACAACGGATGTAAATAAAACAGAACTGAATAATAAAAGAAAGGAGACAGACAGACAGACATACAAACACTGGACTGTGCATTTTGCACGTGTGGTCAGAAGGTAAGAGAGGCCCTTTCGGCTGACGCACTTCCGTCAACAGGGCAAGTAGCTAGCTACTCCTACTTGGGCCATAAGGAGGCGAAAGGGACAGCCCATCTCCACATCTTCAGTCTCTCAGGCGTACCCACACGGCACCGGAAACGATCGCTCAACCTGCAGGGCCTCCGTACAGAGGCCCACAGGACAGGTCCCTGCTCTCCTCTGGTTCCGGCGTGGTCCAGATCGACTCCGCACGAGCACTGAAAGGACAGTCAATCAGATCATCGCAAATGAGTACATCTGCCGCGACAGGACCGGGATCATGAATGCTGCATAGTGTGCCTAGATGGAGTGAAACAGGGTAAATCTCAGGGCTACCCACCTTGGGAGTAAGACGGCGGCAAGTCTTGATGAATTCATGTTCATGGTGTCCACATGAGCCACCGCTCCGTCAAGTGCTTTGCCGCGTGCGCCATGAAGCAGACGCCAACGCAGTGGGCTTTTGGGAACCGCGTCACCACTGAAAAAAACAGCAGGGCGTTCAGTTTTCACAGCGTTTTGATCGGTTAGAAAAGACAGTGGGTTCGGGTCCTTTTCAGTTTTATACAGTAGGCATGGGAAGAAATCTGAACTACAAACATTGAAAGGAAATTAACCAGTTTCAGTTTCAGTACAATCCGTCGTCTCTCGACGCATTCAGTATTGAAAGCTAGAGCAAACCAACAAATCTAGTACACCTGTGCAGGCATATACCAAGCATGTATTGACAGACGCTCTGCATTGAAGGTGACGCTTTGGGAAATTCTAGAAGTTGGGCATGATCAAGCCGAGGCCTAGATCTATCAATCAATTCTGTAGGATACAATGAGAATGTGACACAACTCAATCATGTGCTGCAGAGCTTGGGGCATCTGTCTGGTCCAGTCGCAGGAGATGGTCACCACATAGATGCCTCTTTCACACAACCATCTTATAAATGTTCAAATACTGCCACGGCTACTTATTACCAGTCCACGCCATACAGGGCCATGGCATAACTATATGTTTATTTATATGTTGATTTGTGCTCAACAACCATGAATCTTGTATTCCTTTTGATGTGGAAGAATCCTAACAGCTAGAAAATGTGAAGACTAAGAAAATAGACATAGAAGGGTAAAAAAACTCATGACAGAAATAAGCAGTGCTTACCTCTCAGGGCTACAACATTTGATGAGAGAACAAATGTTTCGACAATGAATATAGCAGATGATGGAAATTCCCAAACCTGCAAATTCGGTAATCAGCTAGAAAGAAAATATTTGATAAATAAATTCACAGGAAATCGTCGACATAAGATTCTTCTATACCATCATTGTCAGAAGAAATAACTTGAAATAGCTTGAAATGATGATGGCTAACAGAATCTGTCGATACCTGAGTAATGAAGAATGCAACAGTGAGCCAAGTATAACACACAGATGTAGAACTATGACATGATTTAACCCTCTTTTTATCATAGGAAAACTGCAGGGGAGGCCCCGACAGTAAACTCTTATATGATCTCATCCGCTTCGAAGATAGAAATATACTACTACAGAATTCCTACTGGATAACTACCTCTGTACCAAAATATCATTTTTGCAGTTCAAATTTGAACTGCAAAAATGTCTTATATTTTAGTTCGGAGAGAGTGCATTGACAACACTTCACACAGAATGAGATAACACCAGGTGTACTTATTAGGAACGATAATTTTATTTTGAGAACTGAAAAATACCACCTCAGAGGTATTCAGATATTTTATTTTAAAAAGGATACAAGCATACAACAATACCTTGTAATGTCAAAAGAAAATTTGAGGATATATCGGACTCCCAGGAGTAACATGGCCGTAAATATGATGTTCCCTAACAATGCATCACCCAGAACCTGAAGAAAGGCAGAACACCCAATACACTGCTTAGGTGACGAGAAGTGGAAACATTTGTTATCTGAATGCAGTCAACTTTAATCACCTCGCTGCAATTGCAAATTGTGGACAATGTGCTCCTGGACGAATCCCCATCAGCTTTGTTGTTTTTTGAAACTGATATTCTGACTACATAGTTATGGGCAGCTTAGGTTGAATGTTGGAAACTACCAGGATTAAAATAAAAAAAATTATAAATGAAAATGGATACAAGCATCAAGAATGATATGCATCAGAATGAACTGGCACAGTATTCCCTGCAAAACAAAACCGCAACCAGGCACATAAGAGAAAAGGAATATTTGGACTTAGCCACTAAATAATTGTTGAAGGAAAAAAGCAACATATTATGACTTATGAGTAAGGAAAAAGTATACAAAGGCAGAAAATATTACAACATGAGTGCCAAAATGCAGTTTGAACTTAGACGAATCATGAATAGATAGCTATATTTTCCATGTCATCAGCTTATATATGCTCTTGTTGGATGGATTGCCAAGGCATAAAAGGCTGAAGGTGTCATATGATACAGGCACAATATGAACAAGAAAAATGGCAGGCAGATCTAGGACAGATGAAACTTCAAATTCTGAAGCATTCGGACTCATAGGAAGTAGTGAGTAAATCGTGAAACTAGGAAAGTATTGATGATGCTAAATTGCTAATTGTTATCACCCTTTGTTGCTTGAGTAAAACGAGTAAAGTAGATATGGCAAATGAAGTACTTGCGATTTTAATGAAGGAGGAGCAGATCCAGGACAGATGAAACTTCAAGTTCTCAAGCATCAGGACTCATAGCAAGTATTGAGTAAATTGTAAAACTAGGAAAGTATTGATGATGCTAAATTGCTAATTGTTATCAACCTTTGTTGCTTGAATAAAAGTAGATATGGCAAATGAAGTACTTGTGTTATTAATGCAAAAGAGGAGCATCCACAGCAATTCAGCTTCCATATTTAGATAGAGTACACACTGAGTAAACTGTATGGTTTAACTCCAATGATCATGGTAGCAACAAAAAGCATCACATCTATAAATTAACTGCTCTGCATGCTTAGAGCATTAGTACCTATTAAAAGCTCAGGAAACAAGAAATATGTGGCGCAGAACGTTTTACGAGCTGAGTCGGCCTTGGGGAGTTTGAAAAGGTGGAACAGCACTTGCGTGAGGTTGCATGGCACCATAAGATTCGTACCTTGTCAAGAGATGAGCCAATGTGCAGCTTATTGAACAGTAGATGTCGGTATGCCCTGGTCTTGTGTAGAATCAGATCGATCAAGATAATCTACAGCGGTGTAAGAAGAGTGAGAGTCAAGGCCACGCAGCGCATAAGGCATGCAATAAATAGGTGCGCCGGACATAGGAAAACGGCCGAATAAGGATGCAAGCGGCGCACCCGCATAAGCCGCCAAATTGATCAGCCACTATAAAGTGAGCTAACTCCATCAAACTAAAGCTGCAACGGATTTGGCCAATTTAGGACTACGGAGCAGGAGTAAGCGGCGCGCCACTTGCACCCCTACGGTCAAATCACACATATGGCAACAATCTGAACCCATGCATCATTGATCATCATCATACCATACCATGAATTCACACTCGATGTAGGGATCGGCGACAGCCTTGCAGACATCCTGCACACGAACAGCATCCAGGGTTAGCACTGGCTTGCACGCAGGAGGCAAAAGGGTGACGCAGGCGATGCGGCGGGAGGGGTCTTGGCTCTTACGCATTTCATCAAACGGATGTTGCCCGGAGAGTACTGCACGAAGAGCGTCCTCACGCGCCGGCCGCAGCCGACGCAGCGGGGCGCCTCCCCTTCCGCACTGTCGTCCCCCATCACGCTGAATCCGTCCGCGCGAGCTCTGGAGACATCCAATCACAATTACAGCGAGAGTCGAAGCACGGTGAGGGTGGGGGTGGAGGCGGATCTAGAAAGACGAGGAGCTCGCCGCGGGTAAGTCAGCGTGGCGTACCTGCAGCGCGCAGTGGGGGCAGGAGCCGCAGCTCGTCGTCGGCGGCGGCGGCGGCGAGCAGAGCGGCGCTCGGAGGGGGAGAGGCGTGGCCGGCGGCGTCAGTGAGAAGCAGAGTGTGCTGCCGTCGTCCAACTGCGGAATGCAATCGATGAGCGGCCGGTGGCAGCCTGGTGGGCTGGCCAGCAACAGAGCCCGATTTGCTTCTGAAGATGGGCCTACGGGCCTGGATCTAGGGCTGGGCTGGGCCTGGCCGGCCAACGGGTCCTACCTGGCACGCGGAGAAGATACTAGTCTTGGGTCGTTGGGTTTCGGTTCTGGTATCTCCGACCTGCTCCGTCTCCGCCTCCGGCATCGGCACGGTGTCCTAAGGCGACGAGATCGCCGTGAGATCCAGAGCCGCCGCCTGCGCCACCGCCGCCCCCTAGCGCCTGACTCTCCTCCGGCTCCCCTTCCCGGTGAGCAACTCGTCTCGCCCGCCCGTTCCTTCCGTCCGATCTGGGGGAGGGTTGCCATCAGCCGGCTTAAATCCGACGGAGCTTGCCTCCTCCCCTCGCGCCTCGCGGCGGAGTAGTCGAGGGCTCTCCGCCGGGCGCGGCGTAGAGGAGAATTTCGTGCTGGTCTGTTGTATATTTGAAGAATCGCCGTCTTCTTAGGACTAGGAGCGCTTGTTAATGTAGAATTCCCGTCAAATCTAGAGTCTTCCGCTAGATTTTATGCTACCGCTTGCTGTAGCGTCTGACTGAGGTTGGTATGCTTTTGTGCTACAGCCGCAAAGATGGGGAGGATACCGTCTCTGAAGAACTTCAATGCGTTTCCGCACGCCGAAGACCACTTGCTGAAGAAGACTTACTCGGGTGCTATAGGTACATAAGATTATGTTGCTCTGTGAACTGTCTCTGCTAATGGTGCTTATGTTTTTGGAGATTTATTTTTAATTAGCGCCATTGTTGGTATGTCGACAGTGACGATTCTTGGGCTAATTGTTATGGTTACACTTTTCGCGCATGAGCTCACGTTTTACCTTACAACCTATACCATGCATCAGGTACGTTTCTTTCTTGTTGACCTTTTCTTGTAGTATGACTAGCACATGCAGCTTATTGTGATGTCTATGCTGTTCTGTCCATTCTTCCCCAACATTTATGGTTGTAGTTTGTGTTGGGAATATGCCTGTAGATGATAGAAATTTCTCCTGTTTAAGTTTATTCACTTCGACATACAAAACCAATCTGGCCAAGGAATTCTCATGATGACAAAGGATGCCTATGAATCGAACCGATCAATTACATTTATGTAAAATAATTTGCCCTTTGATAGTTTGATAGCTGTAAAGCTGCTGCCTTGTGACCATGAGGTCACGGGTTCAAGTCCTGGAAACAGCCTCTTACAGAAATGTAGGGAAAGGCTGCGTACTATAGACCCAAAGTGGCCGGACCCTGCGCAAGCGGGAGCTACGTGCACCGGGCTGCCCTTTATAGTTTGATAGCTGTAAATATTTGCTAGTTGTTATTTTCATATCATGGAAAAATCATTTGAACATGATAGTTTTATTTGCCTTGTTTTGGTTGCCAGCATTAAGATCATGAACCTGTCTCAAGTTTTTCTTTTCAATGTCTGCAGATGTCTGTAGATCTGAAACGAGGAGAAACTCTACCAATTCATATAAATGTATCATTTCCTTCTTTACCATGTGAAGGTCAGTTATTGATTAAATATATCCAGTATCAGTTTTTGTACAAGGTTCCATTTGGACATCCCTTTGCTTAAGGTTCATGCTTTTGATATTTGTTTCACTATCTTCTGTTGTCATACAGTCTTGAGTGTGGATGCAATCGACATGTCCGGCAAACATGAGGTTGACTTGCATACAAATATCTGGAAGGTACAATCTGATATCAAAAGATTGTTAATTTCAGTGGATGCAATTCAATATGGTATCAGATGCATATGCTTGTATGCTCTACTATGACACTAGCTGCAGTAATAATTAATAATTATCTCTATTGCTTGTGATTGAGAAACATTATGTAAATGCACATTCCTAGTTTCCTACCATCCGCGAAGCAGGCCCATAAGCTAGCTTATTTTGGCCAGTTGTTTTCCTAGGTTAGTGTAGGTTGCAGGGAACATGCACTTTAAGCTGTGGTTCATGTCTTGCTCTTGTGCTGACAATGTTCTTCATACTCCCAAATATATTTTCTCAGTAAAGTTGCATTGTAGTTTCTTTAAATGGTGCATTTTTTAACTATTCAGTATATGTCTGTCATGTCTAATTATACTTTGCATCCTCCTTTTTCTGATGTATGCAGCTTCGTTTGGATAAGTATGGCCACATCATTGGTACTGAGTACTTGTCTGATCTAGTTGAAAAGGAGCATGGAACTCATGATCATGGTATATTCTGTTTCCTCTATAAAAGGAAAACCAAACGTAGAACTAGTACTAAGTTGTCATACAAAAGAGTCTTCTTTTCAATCCATATTATGCATCCTTTTTCCTCACCATATAAAAACCGTGGCCGCTACTAATCGTTATTTTCTGTTATAGTTATTATCCTTTAGATTATAATTTGGAAGTACTACCTCTGTAAAGAAATATAAGACTTTTTAGGTCACTAAAGTATATAATTGAAATGGAAGAATGGATTATCGCTCACCAGTCTTGTTATGATGGAAAAATGGATACAACAACATTGATTAATTTGATGGACAAACATGTTGTGTAGTTAGAAATTTTATTTGTTGCCAAGACATGCTTTAACTAGAAGCCTAGAATATTCGATGCGTGCTGGAATAAACCCAAACATGGGAATAGTAGTATCTCTGTATAGTTCTGGGCTTTGCCGCTATACTGTACACATGACCATGTACTGGAAAGATCAAAGATGTACCAACGAATAGATAAATGATTAATGCAATGATCTCTCTCTCTCTCTCAGGTTAGCATTGGTAGAAGTAGAACTAGGGCATCAGACATAGTTTCAGACAAGACCAAATGAGCAGTCAACTGAGTCCTGTATTTAGTAGTTGCAGCTTGTCGGCTTACTTTGTTCATTCGGATTTTGATAAAATCACAAAGCTAATTGCTTTCATAGATTATTAAATAAGTACTTCCTGGGTTTTATTGCGTTCTCAATGTGGTAGCTGTTGTTCTTTTCTCCTTCTGGAAAATTGGCTTGTTGTAAGATTATATTGGTGTTTAGTCTTCTGCATGTAATATGCTGATGCATTAAAGTTTAAATCAGACCATGGCCATGAGCATGATGTAGAAAAGAAGCCTGAGCACACCTTCAACGAAGATGCAGATAAAATGATTAAGAGTGTCAAACTTGCAATGGAAAATGGCGAAGGATGCCGAGTAAGTTTTTTCTCCACCAGTATTAGTTCATTTTACTAATGATATTAGTGCTGTGGTCATCAAGTATATTCTGGTGTTTTTAACGAGTTTATGGCTTCAAACTTTACAGGTGTATGGTGCTTTGGACGTGCAGAGGGTTGCTGGCAACTTCCATATATCGGTGCATGGTTTAAATATTTTTGTTGCAAATCAGGTTATTCATCTAAAACTGCAGATACTTTAGTGCTGTTCTTCAAACTGTATATTTTCTGTTGTGAAGTATTTAAGCTTTTAGGAAACTAGCTAATTCGTAATGTATGAACCTGAGACAATTACTTACATTTTCTTCATAAGGTATCATTTAAGTTTTTAATTGAGCATATATCCGAGCTGTGGCTAGGTATAGCCATATAGGGAATTAGGCATCTAAATCCCTACAAAAATCACTGAAACAGGGCATTCTCAATCTCATGGTAATTTTGCCAGCTTGGGTCAGTATTTGTAAAATGGACGGCTTAAGGTCTTATTGTGTGCTATTTTGAAGCTAAGCATATATATATACACCAGTGATTGCAGCGGTGTTGCGCCCGATGAGGGAAACACAAAACTTAAAAAGATGATAAGAGAGGAATATAGGACGAATCGGACAGAGAATAACCAAAACCGGTTTCAGGCACACCAGAATGGATGTGATTGGAATGACAACGGAAATATTGTTATATATCTGTAGCTAATTATCTGCCTATGGTGGCATGGCATCATATGGTATTTCCCATGGGCCTTTCATTGGCATATTCTGATGATAAGTTAGAATGGATCGATTTTCTTTGAGGTCTGTTTACATTTCTTTATGCAAGTGATTTCTAATAATGAAACAAATCGTTGGTGTTCATTTTGATCTTTAAATGTTCACACGCGGTCTTTGTTTTCTTCTCTTAAGTCTTGGTGCTGAGAGGGCTCTCCCTGTGCTTTATGTATATATTCTTGAATCTTTTCATTGCACTGTCCTTCAGTTTCCAGCTGATCACTTCCTATAGATGATTTTTATTCATCTGGTGCATGCAGATTTTTGATGGGTCAAGCCATGTCAATGTTAGCCATGTTATCCATCGACTGTCCTTTGGTCCAGAATACCCTGGAATTCATAATCCACTTGATGATACTTCAAGGATACTGCATGACACAAGTGGGACATTCAAATACTATATCAAGGTTAGTAGCCATTCATTCAGTAGTTTCCCCATTGTTGTCAATAATGTTGAGACAGCCACTTGTAGTTGCAACATTTAGGGGAAATAATAAATAAGGCCCCTGCTGAAGAGAATATATCGATGAAATAAAATTGTACAAATATCCTTTGTATGCAAAATCATCAGCAGGCCAAAAGGAAGTGTTCCTTTTTCCTGTCAACCTATATGAAGTTGGTTGACTGGATCTGATTTGTACACCAAATGAACGAAAGATCATCTGCACCCCAGATGGAAATCTAACACTTGATATTCTCTGCAATCAGTTGCTTTTTGTGGGAGACAATGTTGCCATCTGTTATTCAAATTTGATTGATACGCAGGTTGTTCCAACCGAGTACAGATACCTCTCAAAGGGAGTGTTGCCAACAAATCAGTTTTCCGTAACAGAGTATTTTGTTCCCATTCGCCCAACTGATAGGTCCTGGCCAGGTAAACCCCCCCCCCCCCCCTCAATCCTTGCTCTCAAAGTATGGAATGCTCATCTGGATTTAGGCCTAATCTGTTTTCCTTTTGCAGCCGTTTACTTCCTGTATGATCTCTCACCAATCACAGTCACCATCAGAGAAGAAAGACGGAACTTCCTACATTTCATAACTCGCCTTTGTGCAGTTCTTGGGGGTACATTTGCAATGACAGGTTTGCATCCAGCACTACAAGATTGTGCTTTTTATCTTATGCTGGTGTTAGGATTGGCTTCAGTAATACTTCTGTCGTATGATTTTCCGAGTTGCACACACGGCGATCTGCATCTTACATGAACAAGCAGTAATTTCTTTTCTACGGTTTAACGTTCTTCTAATTGACATCCACTTTTCTGCCTTTGTGGTACAGGAATGCTTGACCGGTGGATGTACAGGATCATCGAGTCTATCTCGAGCTCAAAACCTAGAAGCGGAATGCGGTAACCGGGCATCCCATGCCGAGCGAAGGAGGCTACTAGCCTGTGGCCAGTCAAGTGAGTCGTCGACGATGTTGTTGTCTCAACCAAGTGATCAAAGCACGGTCACCCCCCCTGCGGGCTTTCATGTTTTGTCCAGTCCATGCACCTATAACTTAAAAGATATGGTTTTAGTCTTATGATTAATCATGTTAGATTGGCACTGGTGGCAAGTATACAGTTTTGTTATCAGGGATGCAACCGGAGGCGCCAACGATGTCGTGTGGCTGAGGAGCATACTTTGTGATACTTTTAGCTTGTACTACCAGGGAAAAAAATGCATATCATCAGTACGACAGTTTGACAAATAGCATCAATTGGACTTTGAAACGGAATTAAAAACGTAAACGTTCGAGCTGTATTGCTGTGTACCGACTGGATAATCTGTTAGCATCGGTCTCGTAACGTTTTTATTGCTTGGGTCACTCACATCCCCCTCATGTTCATCTGTTGGATGGGGTGCGCTTGGTGGTTGGTCTAGGTCAGGTGGTTTTTGTTTCATTGTGTAACACCCTGGCCTAAGAGCATCTAGGACATCTTTTTAGGCTCGGTGACTCTTTTTGCCAAAAAACGGCCCAGCCATGCCCCCAGCGCCTCCCCCCTAGGACATCAAAATAGCGCCGGCAAACCTAGGCGAAGCCAAGCGCGTTGGGAGGCTCTTGGGGGCGTCGGCGGAAGTTTCGGCGAATCATGTCTCCCCACATGTCATTTTTCTTGGCCCACTTAATCATTTCCCTCACAAACTTTTGGTTGGCGTGGGGTGTGGCTGGGAAGATGCCCTCCCTATGCACTCCTATTTCGGTCGGATGAAGCATTTAGCCCCCCAAGACACCAACTTTTTTGGTTCGATGGTGTTCTTGGGAGCTTCAACGGCTGGAGATGCTCTATATCTGCTTGATGCCCAACCCATCCGAGCGAATACCACATGGAACACCATGTCTTCATTTGCTTAAAGTCCGACCCATCTGTGGGGTGGGCCCACGTGTACATAGTATCTGTATTAAACTTGCGTTTTCACTTTGTGTGGAAGGGTCGACTTGGAGATCCTACTCCCTCTGATTGGGTTTATAAGTTTGACACACGATTTTAGGTCTTCAATTTGACTACAAAACATGTTTTATATTTTATGGAAAATATATCTTTAGATTCATCGTCAAATGAATTTTCTAGCCATAGAATTTATGTGGCTTATTATACATGTCCCCCCCCCCCCCCCCCCCCCCCCCCACCACCTTGATGGGTAGCGACTCAACAGATTAAATAATAAAATCATGTCATTCGTCGAACATCCAGTTTGTACCTTCATTTCGCCACTGATTTACCATCATATCAAGCTGTGGCGGATCCAAGATTTCATGCTTGATTGTTCAAAAAAAGAAATCTGTTGGTTTAATTTTTTTGATCTAATATCTAAAATGTTCATGTACCAGTGACTTTTTTTTCCATCAAAATGACAATACCTTACAGAAATGACGAAAGAAATACAGAGTATTTACTACATAATCATACATTTGGGGATCATATAGCCATCATTATACAATCACTAGTAGAAAATAGGGCTTTGGTTCGGGCCAGCCCAGCCCATTAGTCCCGGTTCAGTCACGAACCGGGACCCATGGGGGGCATATGTCCCGGTTCATGCGCCCAGGGGGCTGGCCGGGGCCTCGTGGGCATTGGTCCCGGTTCGTCTAGACCCATTTGTCCCGGTTCCTGGCACGGACCGGGACCAATGGGCCTCACTCCTGGCCCACATCCATTGGTCCAGGTTCGTGGCTTGAACCGGGACAGAAGGGGGGCCTTTAGTCCCGGTTCCACGCACGAACCGGGACCAATGAGGTGGCTATATATACCCCATCGCCGGCGAGCAGAGCACTCCACACTGCTCTGTTTTTTCTGGCCGGCGAGGGGAGAGCTTTGTGGTGCTCTAGCTCACCTCCTATGCACATGAGGTGTTTGATGAAATGCCCGAGCCACACTAGTTAAGCTTTCTCCTCTCGAAGCTCGACCTTCAAGCTCCATTTTCCTCAAGATTTGTCTAGGTTTAGCGGTCCGTCACGTCCCGTCCCCGTCTTCACCGCCGTCGATCGCCCGCGCCAATCTCGTCGCCGGCATAACCGTGATGAGCCTCTTATTCTTATCTTCTTTCTAAAAGAAAAAAATTCTTACTTGTATGATTTAGATAGATACTTGTCTAATTTTCTTACTTTTATTATTGTTTGTTATTATATAGTGCGATGGTTTTGGTATCCGCCCCGTCGGCCCTCGTCCTGTCTATGATTCGGATGTGGTATATATTATATTTTATAACTATTTGGTTCATTTATTGTTTATGACAATTATGCCGACCAACATGACATAGATTTTTTTATCTAGGAGGTATGTGAACCGGAAATTCCAACCGACCCTATTGTCGAGAGGTTAAATTTAGTTGAAGAAGAAAACAATTACTTGAAGGAAAAATTGAAAAAAATTGAGGAGGAGAAGATGATATTGGAGTTGCATGTTGCGGATGTCGTCGATGATCACAAGATCAAGATGGATGCAATGCGCTTCAAGATTAGAAAGTATAGAAAATATGTCATTCATACCGAGGCTTGGTATCATTATGCCGTTGGATCAATTGTTACCTTGGTTGCGATTATGATCGCATTTGTTGTTGCATTGAAATGTTTTACATAGTTTCAATGTATGGTTTAATTAGATGCTCTGGAGAGCTATGTGTTGTTCAATGAGAACTATGTATGTACTTTGGTTTTAATGTGATGATGAACTTCTATTAATTTGGTCACTTATCTATTCATGATGTTTTGTAATGGTTTTTTACACACTTAATTATATATAATGCACGCAGATGAACCGGCAATGGATATACGGTGACAGACGCACCTCCGAGTACATTAAGAGCGTGCATAATTTTCTCGAAGTGGCTGAGGCAAACAAGCAGAATGGTTTGATGTGTTGTCCATGCCCTATATGTGGGAATACGAAGTCTTACTCTGACCGGAAAATCCTTCACACCCACCTGCTTGAGAAGGGTTTCATGCCACACTATAATGTTTGGACCAGGCACGGAGAAATAGGGGTTATGATGGAAGACAGCGAAGAAGAAGAGGACAATGACAACTATGTGCCCCCTGAATACGGTGATGCTGCAACGGGGGAAGCTGAAGATCAAGAGGAACCAGACGATGTGCCCGATGATGATCTCCGCCGGGTCATTGTTGATGCAAGGAGACAGTGCGAAAAGTGAAAAGGAGAAGCTGAAATTCGATCGCATGTTAGAGGATCACCAAAAAGGGTTGTACCCCAATTGCGAAGATGGCAACACAAAGCTCGGTACCGTACTGGAATTGCTGCAGTGGAAGGAAGAGAATGCTGTGCCTGACAAAGGATTTGAGAAGCTACTGAAAATATTGAAGAAGAAGCTTCCAAAGGATAACGAATTGCCCGACAGTACGTACGCAGCAAAGAAGGTCGTATGCCCTCTAGAATTGGAGGTGCAGAAGATACATGCATGCCCTAATGACTGCATCCTGTATCGCGGTGCGTACGAGGATTTGAACGCATGCCCGGTATGCGGTGCATTGCGGTATAAGATCAGACGAGATGACCCTGGTGATGTTGACGGCGAGCCCCCCAGGAAGAGGGTTCCTGCCAAGGTGATGTGGTATGCTCCTATAATACCACGGTTGAAACGTCTGTTCAGAAACAAAGAGCATGCCAAGTTGATGCGATGGCACAGAGAGGACCGTAAGAAAGACGGGAAGTTGAGAGCACCCGCTGATGGGTCACAGTGGAGAAAAATCAAGAGAAAGTACCGGGCTGAGTTTGCAGGTGACCCAAGGAACGTATGGTTTGGTTTAAGCGCGGATGGCATTAATCCTTTCGGGGAGCAGAGCAGCAATCACAGCACCTGGCCCGTGACTCTATGTATCTATAACCTTCCTCCTTGGCTGTGCATGAAGCGAAAGTTCATTATGATGCCAGTACTCATCCAAGGCCCTAAGCAACCCGGCAACGACATTGATGTGTACCTAAGGCCATTAGTTGAAGAACTTTTACATTTGTGGAATGGAAACGGTGTACGTGTGTGGGATGAGCACAGACAGGAGAAATTTGACCTGCATGCGTTGCTGTTTGTAACCATCAATGATTGGCCTGCTCTCAGTAACCTTTTAGGACAGACAAACAAGGGATACCACGTATGCACGCACTGTTTAGCTGACACCGAAAGTATATACCTGGACAAATGCAGGAAGAATGTGTACCTGGGGCATCGTCGATTTCTTCTGACCAACCATCAATGTCGAAAGAAAGGCAAGCATTTCAAAGGCGAGGCAGATCACCGGAAGAAGCCCGCCATGCGTACCGGTGATCACGTACTTGCTATGGTCAATGATTTACACGTAATCTTTGGAAAGGGTCCCGACGGACTATCTGTTCCGAATGACGCTGAGGGACGCGCTCCCATGTGGAAGAAGAAATCTATATTTTGGGACCTACCCTACTGGAAAGACCTAGAGGTCCGCTCTTCAATCGACGTGATGCACGTGACAAAGAACCTTTGCGTGAACCTGCTAGGCTTCTTGGGCGTGTATGGAAAGATAAAAGATACACCGGAGGCACGGGAGGACCTGCAACGTTGGCACGAAAAAGACGGCATGCCTCCAAAGCAGTATGAAGGTCCTGCCAGCTACGCTCTTACCAAAGAAGAGAAGGAAATCTTCTTTGAATGCCTGCTCAGTATGAAGGTACCATCTGGCTTCTCGTCGAATATAAAGGGAATAATAAATATGGCAGAGAAAAAGTTCCAGAACCTAAAGTCTCATGACTGCCACGTGATTATGACGCAACTGCTTCCGGTTGCATTGAGGGGGCTTCTACCGAAAAACGTTCGATTAGCCATTGTGAAGCTATGTGCATTCCTCAATGCAATCTCTCAGAAGGTGATCGATCCAGAAATCATACCAAGGCTAAGGAGTGATGTGGCGTAATGTCTTGTCAGTTTCGAGCTGGTGTTCCCACCATCCTTCTTCAATATCATGACGCACGTCCTAGTTCATCTAGTCGACGAGATTGTCGTTCTGGGCCCCGTATTTCTACACAATATGTTCCCCTTTGAGAGGTTCATGGGAGTCCTCAAGAAATATGTCCGTAACCGCGCTAGGCCAGAAGGAAGCATCTCCATGGGCCATCAAACAGAGGATGTCATTAGGTTTTGTGTTGACTTCATTCCTGACCTTAAGAAGATTGGTCTCCCTCAATCGCAGTATGAGGGGAGATTGACTGGAAAAGGCACGCTAGGAGGGGACTCAATAATATGCAGGGACGGGCATTCTTGGTCTCAAGCACACTACACAGTTCTACAGAACTCTACCTTGGTGACCCCGTATGTCGATGAACACAAGAACATTCTGCGCTCCAAACACCCGAAGCAGTGTGACGACTGGATTACATGTGAACACATCAGGACTTTTGGCAGTTGGTTGAAAACACGTCTCAGAGGTGACAACACTGTTTCTGATGAGCTATACTCGTTGTCCAGGGGACCATCTTCGACTGTATTGACTTACAAAGGATACGAGATAAATGGGAATACATTTTACACGATCGCCCAAGATCAAAAGAGCATCAACCAAAACAGCGGTGTCCGCTTTGATGCAGCAACCAAGAGGGGAAATGACACATATTATGGTTACATAGTGGACATATGGGAACTTGACTACGGACATGATTTTAAGGTCCCTTTGTTTAAGTGCAAATGGGTCAATATGTCAGGAGGCGGGGTACAGGTAGACCCACAGTACAGAATGACAACAGTGGATCTGAACATTCTTGGCTACACAGACAAACCATTTGTCCTAGCCAATGATGTGGCACAGGTTTTCTATGTGAAGGACATGTCTACCAAACCGAGAAAAAGAAAAGATAAGGAAGCGAATACATCATACGATGAGCCAAAGCGCCACATAGTTCTTTCAGGAAAAAGAGACATCGTGGGATTGGAGGGCAAGACAGACATGTCTGAAGATTATGAAAAGTTTCATGAAATTCCTCCCTTCAAAGTCAAGGCTGACCCAAGCACCCTGTTAAGAGATGAAGAATATCCATGGTTACGGCGCAATAAGCAAAGGACACAAGCGAAGAAAAAGTGAAGACTTTCTCTCCACAACTATTATGATGATGCCTTTGATCTAGAATATCACTGCAGTTACATGTGAAGAAATGAAATCCCTTTGTAACAGACGAGTTTCCGTATGAAACCCTGATACTTCGAAAGAGATTGTCCGTTTTGTACATGAACTGCATCCAGTTTTTGCCGTAACCCTCTCAACTTTTTAGCACATGCTATGTGGGTGAAATGATGATACCATGCCAACTTTCAACCTTTTCAGAGTTCATTTGAAGTGCTTTTCAATTTCAGGGTCATATAGCTCAAAAAAATCAGTAAATGCATGAAAAATAACTAATGAAGTCAGAAAGGGTTGAGAATTGATGATGTGGCTTTGAATGGTGCATTTTGAATACACAAAAAGTCTGGAGTTCAAATAAGTTCAAAAAAAATGTCTTCAGAATTTTTTTGTTCGAAACTTTAATAGCAAACTAAAATAACAAAATCTGTTTTTGATTAAAACAGACATTTCAAATAACCTAAAAATTACCAAATTGAATTTAATGATAAAGCACAGTAATATTAAATAGCAGGAAAAACAATTACTCAAAAATCTATTTTTATAGTAAAGTTATTCACAAACTATTGATTCACACAAATTTCAAAAAATTCAAATTTAAACTATTCAAATTGCAAAACTAATGGCACTAACAGAAAGTTTATAATTTTTATTACCTAAAAGCAAAAAGAATCACTGAAAAACAGTAAGTATTTTGTTGTAAGTAGAACCAAAATAAAATAAATTAAGTAAAAAAGAAAACAAAAAAACAGGAAAAAAAATAAAAAAATGCCACCTACTGGGCCGCCACGGCCTGAATACGACTAGGAACCCAACCATGGGCCAGGGTTCAGGCCCGCAGTAGGCCCAGTAGGCCCACATGCAAGGATTGATAGAGTAGGCCCGAAAGCCTGCAGTTGAGAGGAGCTCGAGAGGGTAGGCGCAGCAGCGCTTATAAACCACTCTCGAGCTCTCTCAACTAGCGAGGTGGGACTAAACATCCCACCGCACCGCGCCAGCGCAAGGCCTTTCGTCCTGGTTGGTAGCACCAACCGGGACAAAAGGGGTGCATTGGTCCCGGTTGGTGGCACCAACCGGGACCAATGCCCCCCTTTGGTCCCGGTTCGTGCCACCAACCGAGACCAAAGGTCTCTGTTTCCCGCCCTTTGGGCTGCTGAAAACTGACCTTTGGTCCCGGTTGGTGGCACGAACCGGGACCAAAGGTGGGTATTGGTCCCGGTTTGTGCCACCAACCGGGACCAAAGGTTGTGGTATACAAGGCCACACTTAGAAATTTTTCCCCAAATCTCCCATTATCTCCCACGACGGCCGAACCATAGCACGACGCCGCCAGGCTGCTGCGCCGGAGATCGCCGTCGCCTCGCCGTCGCCGAGCCCTGCCCCGACACCGCGCCCTGCCCCGACCTCGCCGCGCCCTGCCCGACTTCCGGTCCCCAGCTCCCCTGCAACACTGTGAGCCGCGCCTCGCCGTTCCCCTCCTCCTTCCTCCCCCCCGCGCCCCAATGCCGCCGCCCACCCCGACGCCGATGCCGCCCGCGCTCCGGCCGCTCCGACCACCGCCCTGTTTTTCTCTTTTTTTTCCTTGTTTCAAGTTGAATTATGTCATGGAGATTATTGGAGATTATGTATGCTCTATATATGCATGTATATGCTCTTTTTGAAATTTTAGGTATAGTGCTCTTTTTTGCATTTTTAGAAAATATTGGAGATTATGTAATGCTCACAAAAAGTCTATTTTTGGTTCATAGAATTTTATGTATGTATGTTCATATGCAAAAGTTACATTAAGAAAAAAAGAAAATGTATGTATATTCATATGCAAAGAATATGCAAAGTTAGAATTTTTTATGTTCATAAATTTTTTTTGGTGATATTGTAGAATATGAACCTTTTGAATATGGATGGATGGATGGATGAACATTTTGTTAGATAATTTTTTCTGTAGTATATATGAGAAACTTGGTCAAATTTTTTTGTAGGAGATGATGATGAGGATATGAAAACTTGGTCAATTTTTTTTTGTTCAGAGCATGTTTTTGTTCATGATGAGGGGGGTGGGGGTCGATGTACATATGTATATATATGATGTAATTTTTTTGTTCATATATATATATATATAATGTAATTTTTTTCAATGTATATATGTATGTGTAGCTTATATATGCATGATGAGGGGGTGGGGGTCGAGATACCCCCTCCCCGATAACTTCGACATGAGGGGGGGGTCGATATAACCCCCTCCCCGATAACTTCGACATGAGGGGGGGGGGGTCTATAGCCCCCTCCCCGATAACTTCGACATGAGGGGGGGGGGTCGATATACCCCCTCCCCGATAACTTCGACATGAGGGGGGGGTCGATATACCCCCTCCCCGATAACTTCGACATGAGGGGGGTCGATATACCCCCTCCCCGATAACTTCGCCGCGTGCTCCCCCGAGCTCGGCCTTGCTTTGCCACTGCTCCATGGTCGCCGCCCCCCGTCACCCGAACAAGTCTATGTATTATTTTATATCGCGGTGGACATATATCAAAGTTTGATCATATGTCAAAGTTTGAATTTTGACATATGCAACATTTGATCATATATCAAAGTTTGATCATATGTCAAAGTTTGAATTTTGACATATGCAACATTTGATCATATGTCAAAGTTTGAATTTTGACATATATAGATTTATCAAGAATGCCCCCATTATGGATGTGCACAAGTTGATCCAATTTTTTTCTGATCTCATCTATATATATATTCTTCTATATGTCACGTTGTGTGTCAAAGTATTGAAGAAATCCATGGCTTCATCATTAGTCGGAAGTAACAGGCGTATGATGCTACGAAGCTCTTCAAAGTTGTTTTGGAACGGAGTTCCTGATAGAATAATTCACCTTTTGGTACGAATTTCAGCAAAGGCCTTTCAAATAGCGATATTCGGAAGGCTCTTGCTGAACTTTGTACCAAAAAGCGAATTATTCTATCGGGAACTCCGTTCCAAAACAACTTTGAAGAGCTTCGTACCATTATACGCCTGTCATTTCCGGCTAATGATGAAGTCATGGTTTTCTTGAATTCTTTGACACTAGACAACATGACATATAGAAGGGTAGATGAGATCAGGAAAAATATGGACCATTTTCTGCACATCCAGAATGGCGTCATTTTGTTAAATCCCTTGTCGGTCCGGACGTCGGACATTCATGAGAGAGGCGGTCCGACCCAAACCCTAGAAGCGTTGTCGAGGCCACCCCAAACCCTAGAAGCGTTGCCTAGGCCACCCCAAACCCTAGAAGCGTTGTCGAGGCCACCCCAAACCGTAGAAGCGTCGAGCTAGCTAGGTCTACGTTTGCACTAATATATCCATCTGTCATGTTTGTATGTTAATTGCCATGTTGTAATATTTGCAGAAACTATGGAGCACCGAGACATCGAAGCAGAACAGTTGTTGGGGGACATAATCCTTGGCGGAGGTGATGTCTTGTCGTTTCTCAACGACACCGATGATCTGGAAGGAGAGGGTGAAGCAGGCTCCGGTGATCGAACAATGGAGGTGGAAGGACATGATTATGATGGCTCCGGTGACGGAATGCTGGTGGAAGAAGGAGACCGTGATGACTGCTCCGGTGAGCGAACGGAGGAAGGAGATGTTGCAAAGTCCGGCGAGGTATATATATTAATTAAGCCTGTGCTGACTAGCTAATTGATGCATTAATTGTTTTGGTATGTACACATATTAACTCTCTTCTTTCTTCTTTTCTAGCCCTCCGGATCGAGCCAAACTTCGGTAACGAGACGAGGCCCGAAGAAAAGGTTGCGCCAGGATGAAAGGTTCACGATCACAGCAATCAAGGGCGATGGCCAACCGATTGAACCCAGCCGGACCAAGGAAGCATTTTCTGCTCAGTGCGGGGTTCTTGTTAGGGACATGATCCCGATCAGCATCCACCAATGGAATAAGCCTAAGAGCGAAGACCCTCAAGTGTATTTTGTCAACGATAGACAGAAAGATGATCTTTGGACCGCGCTGAAGGCAAATTTCACCCTACCGCCAGAGGAGGATCCGGATAAGCCAGTTATAGAGCCATTGGTCAAGGCTCATGCTCTTAAGAAGATGGCAGATCTATTCAGGAGGTGGAAGAATGAGTTGAAATCAACGCTTGTCGACAAAGGGAAGACTCCAGAATTCACCGGCCAATTTGAGAAGATAAGAGATCACTGGCCCGCATTTGTGGCCCACAAGACATCGGAGAAGAGTAAGAAGATGTCAGCGACAAACAAGAAAAATGCTGCAAAGAAGGAGTATCACCATCGCACGGGGTCAGGTGGCTACCTCAAAGCCCGGCCGTTGTGGGACAAGGCTAAGAAGGACCTGCTTGATAAAGGGGTTGAACCAGAGACATTGAACTGTCCAGACCGTTCAAGGACTTGGTTCTTCGGAGTTGGAGGAACCTTGGACCCTGAAACAGGGAAGTGCCGTTGGACGAAGGAGCAACTTGAAATACCCGTCAAGAAGCTTCAGAAGTATATCGCCGCAGCGCAGCAAGGGACGTTCATTCCCGACAGAGAGAACGACGAGCTCACACAGGCCCTTCGGAATCCTGAGCACCCAGGACGAACACGAGGCACGGCAGGCTCCGTTGCATGGAAGGAAGGGTTTCCCAGCGCAGGCGGTTACAAAACCCGGGAGAGGAGGAGGAAAGTGGAGCAGACCAAACTGCAGAAGCTGAATGCAAGGGTACGAGCGCTAGAGGAACAAGCACTAGTTCAGAGGTAGCGACCTGCCGAAGCTACCCCAGAAGCTACCCCGCCATCTCAGCGGAGAAGCAGCATGGCTTCCACCGAGCTCCTTCAGCAGCCTCACTTCACGGCTCCCAGCTACCCCGTGGATGCTATCACGGAGGCTCAAGATTGCCACCTTATGGCGCAATGGCAGCACCTCAAAGTCAAGGCGGCTGTCGGCTCTGTTGCACCTCCTCAACCCGGCGCAACTTTTCACTTCCTTCCGATTCTAGAAGGCTATGCTGTTGTGATGGTCGATGAAATAACGGAGGGATTTGAGGAGCTCGAGCTTGACCACCCTACCGGTGAAGGGGAGACTCAGCTGGGTCTTGCTCTGAAGACTCCATGTCTATGGCGGAAGGAGCTCATCAACCTTCCGAACTGGACACCTCCGCCTCCTCCTCCGGCGAGTCAGGGCACTCCGCCTCCTCCTCTGGCGAGTGATCAGGGCACTCCGCCTCCTTCTCCAGCTGCTCCGGCGCGTGGCGGCACTCCGCCTCCTTCTCCGCCTGCGCCGGCGCGTCCGAGCAGCCCGCCTCCTTCTCCGCCTCGTCAACAACAGCGAAAGACAGCCGCCGCCGCTCCGGCTGCTCCGGCGCGTCGTAGCACTCCGCCTCCTTCTCCGCCTCGTAAGCAACGAAGGAAGACAGCCGCAGCCGCTCCGGGTGCTCCGGCGTCTAGCAGTACAGCCAGAGGCGGGAGGCAATACAAATTCGGTCCATCTATCAAGCCTCTAGAGAAGTTACCATACGAGATGACCGAGGAGGAAAACGCGGAGATCTATCAAGCCCAAGTGAAGGACTTTTTTGCAAAGAAAAATCCACCTCTGGAGGAGAAGATGGATCCGGTGAAATTGAAGCGCACTTTGAAGAACCTGAAGCGACCACCACCGCCTCCGCCGGATGACAACCATGTCCGCGCTCTGAAAAAGGCAGTGGAAGGAGCGCGCCGGTCGGGAACTACTTCAAGTGACAAAAGGTTACAAGAATGAAGAAGAGGGAAAAAAATTCCCCAGCTCGGCGAACAGGCAAACCAATCGTGCCCCCCGCTCAAGGTGTCTAGCGATATCGTCGCAAATCTGCCGAGGATGCTGCCCGGTACCAATCATGGTGATTACCTGCCCGACGATGCACATTTTGATACAATGGAGGTGGACGAACACAAATACCAGTACGGGAAGCCTCTCGTCAGACCTGGTGATCCTCCTCTAACAACGATGATGCGAAGATTCCATAAGTGGTACATGGACACCTGCAAGTCTGGGAAGGATATTTTGACGCTGAGAGTTAAAGAGGAGCACGACCTCGTTGGAATTGATCTGTTGTCTGTTCCATTTGAGGAGTTCTTCTAGTTTTTCAATCAAAAGGACCTCGATAAAATAATCATCACTTGCTACTGTCTGTAAGTACTATACTTCTGTAATTAAGTCTCTATATATAGCTCAGCTCTTTCATTGCATGTATATATAATTATCCTCACTATATTATGCAGATTGAAGATCGTCGAATGCAGAAATGCACAAATCTATGATATTGAGTTCATTAACACAAATCTCATAGATGAATGGACGGTTACATATCATGCGGAAGAAACCGAGGCCAACTTGCTACAATCGTTGCTTAAAAATCAAAACAAAGATAAAATACTCTTTCCTTACAACTTCAAGTGAGTGTTACTGTCTTCTGCATATTCGGTTTCCCTTATTACTCAAGGTTATAGTAATGTAATTGATGAGTTATGCATGCGTGCGCATCTTCCACTTTATTCTCCTAGAGATTAAGCTTGAGCAGGGACTAGTAACCGTCTTAGACTCAAGACGAAAAGATCCCAAGGAGTATGCGGCCATGACTGAAATGCTCCAGAAGTAAGTTCAATCGATTATTATCGCACCATATCGGCAACTTTGGTCATTTCCTGATATCAAGTAATTATTTTCTTTGTCTCGTAGGGTTTGGAAAGTGTTCATCACAGAAGCTCCGGGACTGCCGGGGGAGCTGCGATTCACACACCCGAAAGTAAGTACTACTAGCTAGTTCCGCGCATCTCCCATTGATTCTAGCTAGTTTCATCAATACCTTTTATAATGCTTGATTATCAGTTTGATTGACCTTTATTTCTCGTAAAGTGGTTGTGGCAGGAAGGCAGAAATAATTTTTGTGGATACTACGTTTGCGAGTACATCTACAACGCGACGACCTCTAAGCGGGGCTACTCTGAAAAACAATATGAAGTGCGTAAGCAATAATATTCACAATTTTATTTTATTACCATCATTTGTGTTGAGTTTCATTCATATATATGTATTGACCCCCTTCTTCAAATTAGATTTGGCAGATGCGGGATGAACTCCTACCACAAGATCGCATAAAAGCAATTCAAGAGGAATTGGCGGGATTCTTTCTTGACCACGTCATCAATCCAGCCGGAGAATACCATGTGGAACTTGACATCAAATGTTAGGGATTGTAAGAGATCTTATATTGTATATATGTAGCTAGTAGCGTCGGATAGATATACGAAAACTTGTTGTGTCGACCAATCTCTCGGAGAAGGAGGAGGTCGATCACTTCTCTCTGTATATGTTCATGACGATCTTGTGTACTTAATGGTTTCTTCCTTTGCTTACTAGCTAGCGTGTCAAGTCCTCTTATACGATAATACGTAGCGTGCGACCAAGCACGGAGATAAGAGGACACTTCTCTCTAGCTATTAGCTAGCTAACACAATATATGAAACCCCTAAATTAACCTACAAAAACCCCACAACCCCCCCCCCCCCCCCTTTCAAAAAAAAACAAAAACCCCAGCTCCTGAGCTGCTGACACGTGGATGATCTTTGGTCCCGGTTGGTGTTACCAACCGGGACTAAAGGCCCTCCTCTATGGGCTCGCCGCAGCGGCCACGTGGAGCCCCATCTGTCCCAGTTCGCATAAGAACCGGGACTAAAGGTGTTGGGCTTTAGTCCCGATCCTTTAGTCCCGGTTCCCGAACCGGGACAAATGGGCCTTATGAACCGGGACAAATGGGCCTTTTTCTACTAGTGAATGCATCTGAAGACAATGAGCAAGAAGAATGCTAATTACTGGTGCAGACTAAGGCATAGCCTAGAAGTGGGAAGCGGTTGATGCCTTCCCACCTTCAATGCATGGTACTTATAATTTGGGTTTGTTGCACCAATTGAACTCCCTTACAATCTTCATGTCAATTTCTTTTACATGTGCTGGTGACATGCGTAGGTGTAGGCTGTTGTGTAACTCGTGCTATAGGTAACAGCCGTGATGCCATGGCACTAGCGAAAAAGGTCATTTTTTTCATGGTAATACGTGTCTCGTTCATATTATAAAAGAACACAGTATAAGTCACGTAAAGACCAACATGACAAAACTGAAAAGATAGCAGAACATCTCTGAGCTTGACACCAACGCTCATCACCTGCCTCCGGCACCACCACAGCAGCCACCGAAGAAAAGAATGACGAATCACCTCCTCACCCGAGCTCGACGCGGCTCCATCGCTGATATGCAGCTTTGCGGGCCTCCAAGGTGGCTCATTAAAAGTGAAGCCATTGCCGTTGAACGAATCAGACCGGGGCAACACCCCGGACACGCCATCGAACTCCAGATTTGGCACCCCACCATGACTAAGACACCGAAGGAGGAAACCATACCTGCCATCCACGAACCACGAAGCTAGCACACGTTTCGTCTTCCAGATGTCGTCGATACAGACCACAATCTGCATCCGCTCCTGGACTACCTCCCAAGCTCCGGCCGACGCTGGAGCAAACGCCGTCGCAACGGCGGAGCCCGAGGACACAAGTCCACCACGAGGATGCCGCCGCCGGCACGCCATCCTTGCTTGAACAGACTGGTTTCCAAATCCACCCCCAACCATAGGACCGATGGCCTCGTCAGGGAAAGATCCAAAGAATCTTTATTCAGCGCAGTCATCGTCGCCGCCGAAGCCAAGACGATGAACAGTCTAAAAACTTAGACTACAAGGGAGTAAAAACGATCCATGCGCGTGGATCCGGCGACCCCCCTCACCACCGACGACCAAGGTCGCCGGCGGAGGGGAGCCGCCGGAGGACGGCGCTGAAAGATGGCCTCTCCTGGCGGCGGCTAGGGTTCCAGCTGCCACGGACCAGAGAAAACGATATAGCGAAAAAGGTCATTTGGGGGCTGAAAGTCTTAAAATATAGAACATGTATAAAAGTTTCTAGCCATTTTTTGAGTGTACATCTGTAGACCCATGACCAACTGCGGATCCGCCCCTGATATCAAGACATATATCCACACTAAAACAATCACCAGACAGTTGTATCTGCACCTCAATCCTTGAGGTTCATGATCCATGACTTTACACGCATTTGCAGCACCACCTGGATTCGTACTCGTGCACTTTGTGAACTCACATTTACAATCATACTCACCAGATAATGTTGATGTTTTCTGCCAAGGTGCGGCAGGTGCCACTGTCTCAGCATTACGACGAACTATCATGGCGTTGTGTTGTGGATGCCATCGTCCTCATGGTCGGGCTATATGCTGCGCAAAAAGGGTGACCTCGAGCCCCCGAGGGCCATGTGGGAGCAAACCCACCACCCAACTCCACTTGAGCCACATAGCCATCCGCAGAACCCCACGTTTGATGGTTAGCAACTCAGCATATCAAACACATTAAGCTACGGGAGAATGGCAGCCAACTAGCATGGCCACGTGGCGCGTGCTAGTTGGCCGTGGCAAAAATCATTTTGATTTTTTTTGAAGATGAAATTGAGAAATTTTTTGATTTTTTTGAAAGATGAAATTGAGACCTTTTTTTCTTTTGAGAAAAGTTCTTTTTGAAGATTATTTTTGAAAGATGGAAGTGAGACTTTTGTTTCTTTTTCATTTTAAGAATGTTTTTTAGGCCTTTTCTTTTTCTTTTTGAAATGGATGTGATGTTCACGTGTTGTGAGAAAATTTTCTTTTTAATTTTGAGATGAACTTGAGATTTTTTCTTTGAGAGGAAGAAATACACGCATAACTTCCTCTCAAGAGGCCCACAATGGCGGGCCCCAACCACTAGTTAAATAATAAAGTCATGCCATTCACCGAACATCCAATTTATACCTCCATTTCGCCATTGATTTGCCGTCATATCAAGACATATATCCACATGAAACCAATCACCAGTTGCGCCTCTATCTTCTGCACCTCAATCCTTGAGATTCACAATCCATGGTTCACACGTATTTGCAACACCACCTTGGCTCGTATCCTTGAGCTTCCTGAACCATTTAAATTCATACTCATGAGATAATGCTGATGCATTGTGCTCAGGTGGCACTGTCTCAACATTACGATGAATTATCATGGTATTGTTCCGTGGTTGCCATCGTCCTCAGGGCCGGCCATATGCCGAGCAAAAAGGATGACTACATTGGGCCCCGAGGGCCATAGCCCCCCACCCCCCACCACACACACACACACACACACCAAAAAAAAAGAACATAATAATTGTGCATATCAATCACCACATTATTATCTCTTTGTACAAGTAAGAGGCTAGTAAATATAAATTAGATTACATATCTAGAAAAAAAATGCTCAATTTGCAGTAGCAAGCCCACATCATAAATCAGTAGTGTGCAACACGTACAAACAAATCAATCTGATCACTGGCGGCTAGTTTAGGTTGCTAGCCTCTCTCTGGTGAATGCCCTACTAGCCATATTCAATACTCCCGCAACATAACAAAAGGCACTATATGCAGGACCTAACATTTCTGAAGTTGTTCCGAAGCTTATTTTCGAATTGCCTAATTTACAACAGGAAAAAGAGAGATGAACTACCATAAACATAACAAAAGATGCTATAGGCAAGACTTAATATAGTATGTCAAAATTTCCGAAATTGCTACCCTTAGCAATCTTGGATTTTGAACTGACTATAGTGCACATACTCACTATGAGTTGCATGTTGCTGGTGTAGTTGTATGTAAGAGCTTGTTAAAGAAGTGTCTGTTATTCTTTACCCTCACCACGGAAAGCAGAAATTTCACATAATCCGACCCAACCATTACCCAACGGGGCCAATAATTATAAATGATTATAAGCACCATGTGCACAATAAACAGCACTACATTCCCAACCTGTAACCATCCATGATCCACATCAAGGTGCTTATCTGGACCTATATATACTATATACAACTGCAGATCAGAAGTCAAGTGCCGGTTCAATCGCTCTGAATTATACAGGCATATGAAAAATCAAGTCTCAAGCAGTGCTCTTGATATACACCTCATCTACATCTGGAGAGTCACATGATTAAGCACATGAGCCCACGCATCTGCTGCATCTACCTAGCATCTTCTGGGTCCTAAGCCAGGCTCAAGCAAATCCAAATCCCTGCATTGTCCATAACAACGCCATAGTTATTCAATAGTCAACAACAATACAATATAATGTTCCACAAGGAACAATGTATGAAACTAGCACAAATATCGAAACCAGGATGTAACTTTTTAAAGAAAAAATGACAGTAAAGTTTTTGCATATTTTCAAAAGAAATGTTACAGACAGCAAAGGCTTGCACTAGTCATTGTTCTGAAGTTTTTACTACTTGTGAGTTTTGACTACAGCTTTCTAGTGAGGGTTGTCTCACCTAGCTGCACTCATCTATGCTGTTTCGTCTTCATCATGTCGACTTCTCAAACCTGCGACAAGCTTGCATGTCTTCAAGAAAGCATCCAGCAACTGCATACGAAGCACCCATGTTAAAATTCAGCTGTTCTGACTGTTGAACATATCAACACATGCAGGCATATGAACAACTTCTAGGAATGCCAAAACTTTCCAACATGCTGTCAAAAGGTTAAGCACCCAGGCAGCAACTTACGACATAGTAGATAGGAACAATCGACACTTGCGACATGGACTTGCAGTACTTACCCCCGGGTATTTTTGCAATGTAGGAGAGTAGTGATCAAGAGTTACATATATCTTTTCGAGAAGGCTCAAATGCGTATTAACCTTGTCGCCCAAAATGACAACCTGAATCACGTAAGGAATAATGAGTTCATAATGATATATTGCAAGTTATTGCAAGCATTACAAGTTTAATACAATGAATGAACCTTTCATTGCTATGCATGTCTATGACTTAATCTGTAAACAAGGAATGCTCCACAAATGCTACTGTATAGGAAGAAGAAAATACAGTGTCTGACAATATAACCCAGAAGATAGACAGTGTAAACAAGGAATACCTTGGCTTCAGCCTTTTGGAGCTCAGAGCGCCTTGTTTCAAGCATTTGTTTGTACCAGAGGCCTACTTTTGTTAGAACCACGGCTTGTTTGACCATGTGACTGCAATGACCAGTCAAATCCTCTAATCTGAAATAAATAAATAATAACCACATCAAGTTATAATTGGGTGTATTAAAAAGACATTTCTTCGGAAGTTGCTGCCATGATCAGGATTTGGTAATGCCCAGTCTGTAGTCTTCGCAAGCAATTTATGAAACATTCATGAGAATAAAATAAAATAAAAAATAGTTAAATATGTTAGATTGGATCTGCATTTTAAATGCAAGATGGACTGACCTGTTTTCAGTTTTTTCTGTTGACAATTTCTGTTCGATCTCCACAAACTCCTTTGACAACTTCATGATAGATACCAAAATGCACTCCAATTGCTTTTCTTGCCCATTCTTAGTGAGAGCACCATCGTAATCCATAACTGAACCGTTCAGTTTGAGAAATTCATCATACTGCAGAGCTTGCTTGGGAGTCTCATGTGATCTTTTTGGTGATGTGTTGTTAGGCTCCACCTCGATGTCACGCAGAATCATTTCAGCACTCTCTTGCTTGATGACTTCCGGATCTTCCTGGTGCTCTTGGAACAAACGCTCTTTCTCTACCGCTGCTAGCTTCTCCTTCAACTTACGGTTTTCTTCATTCGACAGACACAGGGCCTTCTCCTTCTCAGAGATCACAGCTTCAAGTGAAGACAGTTTTGCATCAAAGCTCAGTGCAGCTTCATGCATGTCATCCATAGAATCATCAAGTAAACTTCTTGTAACAGTACGATATAGTCCATCCCTCACATCACCGTCAATTCGGAGCTCCTCCCGCTCTTCTTTGCTTTTCTCGATTTGCCTCAAGAGCTCTTCTTCTGAAGATAACTGAAGAGATATGTCTCTGCTGGCTTCAGACAGCTGAGATGATAATTCCTTCACATCCTTCATGTTATCTGCAAGCAAACCTCTAAGATGCTGATTATCATAGTATAAGGAATCAATTTTGCTAGCCAGTCTGCAGCTTTCATCGAGTTCATCGTGAGTCGTGTGAAGTGTGGGTGCCTTTATATTCTTGGACATGATTTGGTCCATTCTAGCGATGATCTGTGGGATTTTCTTTCTAAAAGGTTCAAACTCCACATCATTCTGAAGAGCAAGAGACCCCTTCTCTCGTTTCAATTTGAAGAGCTCCTCTGTCTTTTCTTGCAAGGCCAGTTCATGCGCCCTCTTCAATTTGCTTATTTCTGACTTAAAGTAGCTTATTGTTTCTTCCCTGGTCATAGCATTCAAATGGCGGAAGTCAGATTTTTCCGAGATAACCATGGATTTCTGTTTCCTGAAACTCTTGCTTTCCTCGGTGCGGGGTGAAGCATGATCCTCCTTTGTTTTCTTTCCAAATAAATACTTCCACTTATTGCTCTTGCCACCTGAACTTTCCTGCTTACTGTGAGAAATGTGTGATTCTGGTACTGAAGGCAACAGCAGCTTAGAAAGAGCACCCAGGTCCTCACGCATCGCGGCAAACTGAGATACTGCTTCCTGCCAATTCTTACTCATGATGTTTGTGACAGAAATTTGCTCATACAACTTCCTCTCTAGCTCCTCCTGCAAGCCAGCAATGCATTCTCCGACCGTAATGCCGATGATTTCCAGTTGCAACTCATGCTCCCACTGAAGATCAGTAACCGACGGGTTGGACAGGCCAGGCATGTCCCTAGCTTGCCGGAACACGACGGCCAGCAGCAGCTTCAGTGCGTTGAACCTTTCATCTATCTCGATCAGCATCACATCAAGAGACATGCCCAGGTGCGTGCCGACAATGTAGCCATTATCCGGTAAAGCGTAGTTTTCCAGACCATTTACATCCCCCTTGAGCTTATCCAGATGTGTATCTACTTCCAGTTTCATCATATCTAAGTACTCCAAGTAGTTGGTCTCCGCATTTGGGGGGCAAATGTGTCGATTTGATCGCGACAGTGATCTTCCAGACCCTTCAAAGTAGCTCTCAGTGCTGGAGTTGGACTTGAAGGACAACCTCGGCGTCAGTGAATCTTCGGATGTTACAGACCAGCCGTCTGGAACGGTTGGTCTGTTGGGCAGAGAGGTCATTCTTTCACTAAACACCTGCAGACGGTTTTTTAGATTTAGTTTAACATCAGGTGGGAAATTAACATTTTGACACAAACTTGAATCTTGGAATTAAATTAAAGTAACCAACAGAGGAACAGTCTTAAACTTGAGCATAAGAATGATGATTTTACTTTCACTGGAAGTAAAATTGATGAAACCGATAAATGAATATACTAGCATCATTTGATTTCAGCATTACATTCACATATGTAATCAAATGGTATGGATCACACATGAATTTTTGTTTCAAAGAGAACATAGCACTCTGTGAGTTCAGTTGAACTTACCAACACCCAATCGTTGGACACAGTTGTTTTAGAATATACTCACTGGACACAACAGAAAACTGATTACTAATTGTCGCATATTTCAGGAGTAGCACGACGATGTTAGATTGTAACTGCGACCCCAAGGCAGAGCGGGTGAAAATTGAAATACTACTCAAACTGTATGGAAACTTTAAAATTGTTTGGTCCAAAGCACCAGATCACTGTACACAACAGAAAGCTGATAACTAAGCAGTGGAAGACAGTTGCTAATTCGTCAAATACTCCCTCAAAATTCCAAGTTCAAATTCAGTTCCCGTCAAGAGAAACTGAAAACAGAAATCCCTGACACATTCATGTTTATATAAGAAAAACTGACGAAATGAAGCGTACACAGATGTTTGGTTGATTGATTCAGAACAGAGGAAACACCTGACCAGATATGTGAGAAACGAATACATTTCATGATGATTATTCGGTCCTTGGGAGGAAATAAAGCTTTCCAATCCTCGCCACCTTATGTGTCGAGCGAGCAAGCAGGCATGGACAGAAAAACAGAGCATCGACATGGACGGCACAAGAGGCACGCATACCTTGGTGATCGGATGGCTCGCTTGCTGGATCGCCTCCATGGCCGCCTCGCCCGCGTCGCCGATGGCGGTTTAATCGGCTGACTTCCCTGCGCGCGAGCACCACAGCCTAGCGCTAATTCGCGGCTGCTCCGGCGTCCAGGTGGGCACTAACAGTAACTGGCACTGACCAACTACTCGGTCGTACAGGAGACAGGGGCCGCCATTATTGGACTGGAGACTTGGGGAGGATAGAGGGGAGGATAGGCGGAAGGCGGGAGGTGATGGCGACGGAGAAGGAAGGGAGTGAAGCGGGGTTAATGCGGGAGACAGCGACCGCCGCGGGGAGAAAGTGTATGAGGATAATACCGGGAGGGTGGTTAGCCCCGGAAGCGAACGGATCGCCGGCGCGTCGCCAGGTAGGTGGTGACGGACGGACGGGGCTGGCGGCCGGGGACTCGAGCGGGATGGGATGGTGGCAACTGACGCCGGCGGGCCCCGCCTCCGCCGAGATGTAGACGGGAGGGAAACAGTCGAGAGTCCACTCAGTGGTGGCCGTTCTGATTGGCGGGGGCTTCGGTTCCGTTTTCCACGGGACACATCCGGTCGTACATCGCCATGCTTATCACGACTGGCCCGCGATGTACATCGCCTACATGGCCATTTTGTGATAGTCTTTTTTTTTTAACGCATATGATCATAAATACACGTATACACTCATCCCTGTGAACATATATACGCACACTCTATCTTTATGGGCACATCCAAACAACTGAACCGGCGTATCATCTTGAGATTGACGAAACCATCAAAGACGCCTTGTAGTCGATGAGAACGTCCCCTGCTCTCCTCACACTGAATGTCTCCTCATAGTCATGATTTGATCATATAGCCCCGCAATGATTTGACCATGTATAAGAAAATTTATCAACATATATGATATCGAATCGATGATTTCACCATTAAATATACTTATACGATGCATCCTAATCTTTAATATTGTTTTTCTGAGAAGAAAGGTCGTCCCTCCATAATTTATATCCGACAAAACATATTTATATAGAAATTCATGTTAAAGTGTAACTTTAAGAAGTATATCGACATGAGTTTTGTGAACCAACCTGTGGTTGGATGGTTAGATGGATAGTGGTATCCCCAGTCCATCAGGGTTCAAGTCCTGGTGCTCGCATCTATCTTGGATTTATTTCAGGATTTTCGGCGATGCACGTTCAGTGAGGAGACGTTCCCGTTGACTACGAGACGTCTATGGTGACTTCGTAATATCTCAAGATGATATGCTGGTTCAGTCTCTCGAAGAGGCTCATAGGGGTAGGATATGCGTATGTGCGTTTATAGGGTGAGTGTATACAGGTATATATCAACGCTTACTTCTGTACTGTGTTAAAAAAACGACATGAGTTTTTGGACCAATGTAGTACATCATCTCCTGTTGTTGGATGTGGAGACACGTATGTTAATGCAGTGCTGGCGTTTAGGTGAGGGAACAACAACAACAACCCATATAACCGATTCTACATGAGACAAAGCATGTGCGTAGAATGAAACGAACAGATATTCGTAATTTAAAAGGTTGGCTCGATCTGAACAGTTGGCATTCGTCATTTTGACAATGCGGCCAGTGAGTTGTCACAGGGGGCAATCATAGAGTAGCAGCAATGCAAGTCAATGATGGGAGCATTCTTGTTTGCAGATGGAATTAGTTAGGTCAGAGAGAGACGCAGCGCTGCTGGCTTGCTCTCGCTATTGTGACGGCCGGAAAGGGGCCATCTGCTGTTTCGAGGTTCAACTGAAACTAGCAGCATGATGTACAACGATGTTGCATGATTGATTGGTATGTAGATTAATATGCTATCAATTATAGTTTAAACATGAAAAATGTAGTTGTTGAGAAAAAAAAAACACCTCGCTCCATTCCCGCTCACCAAAAAAAAAGGCTTAACCTTGCTCGGTTGAGTGTGAGAAAGGAATACCAAAATAATGTGGTACCCGTGCGTTGCCATGAAACCGTTGGCTTAGAGGTGGCGAAATAACATTAGTGTCCTTTATCAATGTCGTTAGAGAATTTTAAATGACCATATTAGGTTGGGGATAGAACTAAAATTAAGGTCGTTTTGGGGTTGAAGTCACATTTTTATCTTGTTATTTATGCCTTTTACAAATAGTTAGTCTCACAAGAAAGTAATGTATTTTTTTAATTTATGATAGATCCCACATGTGAGTAAATTACATTTATTTATATGTCTCTTGGATTCCCTTTGAGGACATCCGATAAAATATATGTCTCTTAAAAGGTTGCTAGTTTCAGGGACCCATATGTGAACTCACCATCAACTCCTATCTTTATAAGTAGGACAGAAATTGAATTCTGAATCTCGAGGTCTGTCTTACAACCTGGTTTGGACCATGACACAAGGATATTCAAGGACACATTGGACAAGTACAAAGAGAAGTTTTCTCATCCTTCGTTGGGTATTTCCTTAAAATAATCATGCAACTCAACTTGACAATGTATTATGTTCCTGTTTGACATAAACATTCATTGCGTAGAAAAACACTATCTTGTTGATTTTTCTCTACCTTGAACTTTGTATCGCGGGCATGACTTAGCACAACTAGGAAAGCAAGAGAAGATAAAGGTACGCAAGACTAGAAAAAATATTCGTCGGATACCCCAATCAGATTGGTTATCTAGCACCATTCAGAGGAACAAAGTACCCTCTACTTGAGTTTCGACTTGGCCCTATTGCAAGTGGCAGAGAAGTATTCAATTATCTCCATTCTTCACTCTGAAATGTCACATAGCGATTCTTTGTTGTGTTGAAGCAAAAATGGTGCATTTCTCGAACAAAAGCCTAGCTATCTCCCCACGAAGCAAGGAAGGATTATCGTTGCTCGTATGACATTGAAAAACTTCATAAGAAATAATAGTTTGTATGATTATCGGGCGACGATGATAACTACTATCCTCCAGACCATGTGGTCAACACTATGTTGGAGGTGAAACTACGACCATGGGCACAACTTGGAACATGATTGCCGATGATGTGTTAGCGACAGAGAGTAGGATTGTCGTATAGTTGACGGTACTGAAAACCGTTAGTAGTCCCAATAGGATGGTGCGCAGGACCGAAAGTACCAGAGAGGATCGCACAAGGGGGGTTTACCCAGTTTTAGGTCCTCGTCATGGAGGTAAAACCCTACTCCTACTTTGAATTTGATTGATGAGGGAAAACACCCCGTGTGAGGGGGTTACAATATGTGTGGAGATGTTGCTATCGATACAATGGCTATGATATCAGATGTCTTGAAGTGCCCCTGATGGGGAACATTGCATGAAAATCAAAAAAATTACTACGAACACCCAAGATCTAATCTAGGAGATGCATAACAACGAGAGGGGAGTGTGTCTACATAATCTCGTAGACCGAAAGCAGAAGTGTATTTAACGCAATTGATGTAGTCGTACTCTTCACGATCCAACCAATCTAGTGCCGAATGGACGGTGTAACACCCCCAGTGGTTAACTACAGTAACCACCCTTTTGATGATGCCAAGTCAGCATGGTTAACAGTGCATGATCATTATTTGCATCATATTGCATTTCAACTCCTAAGTCAAATCCAAATTAAATTAAAGTGGCAAAATTAAAAGTTGTTCGAACACATAAACTAAAATGTCAGATAAATAATAAAAATTCCAGAGACACTTCTAAAATTGAAACCAACCTTATTGGAATTGGATAAGTGACTCAATCATCCTCGAACAGTGGATAAAAATAATATTTAATAACCATTTATTAAATCTAAATTAAATATGAAATTATGTTTTGACCAAACTAGTTTTTGGTGTTAGGATATATTGCCCTGTATTTTATGAGCTAGGTCACTAATTTTGTAAAAGTAATTTGGAGGCCTAACTATTTACTAAACTGAGACATAAGAATAAAAAAAATAATAATAAAAATTAGAGAAAGGACCCCCCTCTTTTCCCCACCGGGCCTCAACCCCGCCGGCCCAGTCGGCCACCCCCACAGGCCGGCCCACCCCGTTGCCTCCTTATCCCCTCCCACTCCAGAAACCCTAACCCGTCACCCCCACTCCCCCCTTGCTCCACTTCCCCCGATCTGGATCGGGGGCTGCGACCCCGTCGCCGCTCGCTATCGCCGGCGCCGCCCCTCTCGGGCTCCTCTGCGCCTTCCTCTCCCTCGCGCGGCACCCGCCTGAAGCCTCGGCCTCGACTCGTCGCCGGCCCGACGCCATCGCCCGTCGTCGCCACCACCACATCGCCAGACCACCTCGGCAGACCGCCATCCCGTCGTCGACCCCGCGCCGTCGTCCCCGTCGTCCTCCCCATGCCCCGCTGCCTAAGACCCTACGGCCCCGCCGTGAGCTCTGACCTCTCCTCCTCTCTCCCCTGTTCCCCGCTCGCCCATCGACCGCGTCGTCCGCGCCTAGGGCCAGCCCCGCACGGCGCCTCCTCTCTGCTCCCGCTTCCCCTCGCTAGCGCAACGCGGTCACCGTGCTTGCACGCACGCCTCGACCGCGCCCTGCACCTCGAGCTGCTGCTCTGCCGCGCCCTGCCTCGCTCCGGGGCCGCGCTCGTCGCGCCCGCGACCTCCTGTGGCCGCGCCTGGAGTTCTGCTCCCCTGCGCCTGCTCCACTCCCTCTGCACCCTGGCCGCACCCACCTGCGCCCAGCCACGCGTGCCCGCTCTCGCCGCCGCAACCGCAGCTCGCCCCGCTGGCCGCACGTTGGCGCCCGCGTGCGTCCCCGCAGCCGCGCGCTGACCTCGCCCGCGCCACGCCCGGCTCGCTCGCCGGCCGCGCGGTTCTGCTGCGCCACCGCCCGGCCTCGCCCTGTCCGCTCGCCCGCGCCGCCCACTGCTGTGCGAGCCGCCGCCCTTCCTCCGCCCCGCGGCAGGGCGCCTGTGGCCGCCGGTGCCCCGTAGCTCCCCGCGCCCGGCGCTGCTTCCGCCGTCGCCGGCCATCGAGGCCTCGGGCGCGCTCGCCCTCGCCTCTCGTGGCCTCGGGTGCGAGCACCCGCACGTGTACGCCCGTTCGCCCGAACCCGCTATGGCCTATGGGCCAATGACATATGGGCCCCGCCCAGAAAACGTTTTAAAGTAAATGAAAATAAAATGTAAATAATAAAAATAATTATGTAATTATTTAATTAATTAGTGGATTAATTAGTTTAATTAACTCTAATTAGGTTAATCTAATTAATTAACTAGTTTAACTAAGCAGTAATTAATTAACTTAACCCTAATGACTGCTGACATCAACATGATGTCATGCTGATGTCATCAATTACTATTCTGGATAATTCGAAATTAAATAATAAAAATAAATTCAGAAAATTAATAAAAACTTTAGAAAATCATATAAAATAATCCGTAGCTCAGATGAAAATACTTTGTACATGAAAGTTGCTCAGAACGACGAGACGAATTCGGATACGCGGTCCGTTCGTCTGTCACGCATCCCTAGCATAGCAAACTTGCAACCATTCCTCTCCGGTCATCTGTCTAACAATTGCCCGGAACCGGGAAAACATTCCCGGATGGATTCCTCCTTCCTCGGTGACGTGCAACCACACGTTAGAACACACCCGGCATTGCATATTGTCATGCCGTACTTTGCGTTGCTCATGATTTGCTGTGTATTTATACTGTTTCCTCCCCCTCTTCTCTCTCGTTAGACCCCGACACCGACGTCGTCCCCGAGACCGACGCAGCTCCGGATCCCGAAGACACCATAGACGACCTTGCCCTTGCCGCCGAGCAACCAGGCAAGTCCCCCCCCCTTTGAGCATACCGATATCGCCCATTCTATTTCTCATGCTTGCATTAGAATTGCTGCTGCTGCTGCTGCTTTACCTATTCTGATGCATAGCCTGTTCATTGTAACCTGCTGTTGATAATTACCTACATATCCTAAACTGTTTAGTCTAGGCTGGGTAGAGACCTATCAGTGACCCCACTTATCCCGACTGCCGCGCTGGATCGTCAGAAGACCCGATCAACGGGATTGAAGACCAGGACCCGACACCGCACATCACCCCCCCCCTTAGTTGTAACGACACTGCAGCGTTACTATCGAGTGCCGAGGGTGAAACCTCTTGTAGCACTTCTGATGTTAACTCTGTAGAGTAGCTATTCGGTCGTGGTCATCGAGGGTGATTCCTCCTTCACCGCTTCCGATAACGACGCTGTCGTACAACACCTCAAGTGTGGACCCAGTGAGGGTGATTCCTCCGAGTTCACCTTGACGGATACATCGAGTGGGAATTCAATGAGGGTGATACCTCGGATTCCCTGATGTTATGGACACACGGATACTTGGACTTTACAATGTTACTTGGAAAGGCGGGTCGACCCTGAGGGGTACCCGCGTGTGATGTGAAGGCGGGTTGCCAGTGTGGTGCCCGAGTGGTGAATACGAGGCGCGGCCGGGCATTCTTAACCCTTGCCGCAAGTCCTCGAGACGGGGCGACGGGGTCACATCTTTCGTGAGTCTCTGCTCGTTACCGCAAGCCCTAGTCCATTAACGATTTGGATATTTGATCCGAGCAGGCCTCTGGTCTGATAGCACTAACCATCACGTGGGCATAGTATGGGCGTTCTGCATCGTAGCATCAGCCGAAAGCTCTGTCAAACGTCTAGTTCAGCCTTGCGGCCGGGACGGACCGGCGCCCCCCTGGTGCCTGGCTTCCCCCTGCACGCAACGACTCGGAGTGCACAGGGCGATGGCCCAAGACCTCTGAGCGCTTAGGATGTAGACCGACGGGGACCTCTCTGCTGAGCTGTAGGTAGGGTTGTGATGTGTCGTTTGGCCGAGGCTGGGCATGACCCAGGAAAGTGTGTCCGGCAGAAGTTAATCGAGCGTGTTGGGTAAGTTGGTGCACCCCTGCAGGGAAGAACACTTCTATCGATAGCCGGTCCTACGGTAAAGGACACTCGGAGTTGTATCCCGATCGATACAACTAGAACTGGACCCTTGAGACGTTAACAGGTTGATGACTGTATTGTCTCTGGGATCGCTTTCTCACAGGGAGTCGAGAAAGGATCTCAGGACGAGGTTTGATGACTTTATGGCTCTGGGATTGCTTTCTCGCAGGGAGTCGAGAAAGGATCTCTGGGTGAGGTTGATATTATTACTGCTACATTATATGGTATTGTTCTACTCTCTTCTACTGCTGCAAGACCGCTGAAGATGCTAGTCTTCGATAGGACTAGGCCTTCTCTCTATTCTGGCATTTCTGCAGCCCAGTCCACATATACAGCCTCCCCTTGAAAATGTTGCATATGTAGTGTAGATCCTTGCTTGCTGAGTACTTCTGAGTACTCACGGTTGCTTTGTTTTCCTTTTTCTCCCCATATCAGTTTGACGTGACCAGAGGACGGAGCCCCCTGAGACAGATGCCCCGACGATCGCTACTACTACTACCCAGAGGATGGATACTACTACGAGTTGACTGACGACCAGGAGTAGGATCGGAGGGTCCCAGGCAGGAGGCCTTCGCCTTTCGATCGTAGTGTTTTATTTTGCCCCGCCTTTCTAAAGGCCTTTCTGTTTCTATTTAATATCTGTACTCAGATATCTGATGCTTCCGCTGACGCTTGTTCGCAAGCTCATGTATTCGAGCCCTCGAGGCCCCTGGCTTGTAATATAAAGCTTGTATGACTTTATTTATGTTTTAGAGTTGTGTTGTGATATCTTCCCGTGAGTCCTTAGGCTTGATCGTGTGCATTTGCGTGTATGATTAGTGCACGATCGGGCCGGGGGCGTCACAGACGGCATCTCCGAGTTTAGCACACGTGCGGCTCGGTGATGTCTCCTCCTCCTTGATCCAGCAAGAGAAGGTGAAGAAGTAGATGTGATCACAACCAGCACGACCCGTGGTGGTGATGGTGGTGGTGGATTCGGAATACCGGCAGGGCTTTGCTAAGCGCTACGCGGGCATGTAGTGTGTCCGGAGGTAGAGAGGGGGCAGCGGGGCTGTGGTGTGCCTTTGATGCGCCTGATACGTCTCCATCGTATCTATAATTTTTTATTGTTTCATGCCAATATTCTACAACTTTTACATACTTTTGCAACAATTTATATGATTTTCTTGGACTAACATAATGATCCAGTGCCCAGTGTCAGTTCCTGTTTGTTGCATGTTTTTTGTTTCGCAAAATATCCATATCAAACGAAGTCCAAACACGATAAAAATTTATGGAGAATTATTTTGGAATATATGTGATTTTTGGGAAGCGGAATCAACACGAGATGATGCCCGAGGGGCCCACAAGCTCAAGGGGCGCGCGCCTACCCAGGGCGTGCCTGGCAAGCTTGTGGCCACTCCGTAGGTCGGTTGGAGGTGTCCTGCGGCCGCAAGGAAGCTTATATCTGGATAAAAACCGTGTTAAATTTTTAGCCCAATCGGAGTTACGGATCTCCGGATATTTAAGAAACGGTGAAAGGCCAGAAAATAGGAATATGAAACAGAGAGATAGATCCAATCTCGGAGGGGCTCCCGACCCTCCGCCGCCATGGAGGCCATGGACCAGAGGGGAAACCCTCCTCCCATCTAGGGGGGAGGTCAAGGAAGAAAAATAAGGAGGGGGGCTCTCTCCCCCTCTCTCCCGGTGGCGCCGGAGTGCCGCCGGGGCAAGGATCATGACAACGATCTACACCAACAACCTTGCTACCGTCAACACCAACTTTCTCCCCCTCTATGCAGCGGTGTAACACCTCTTCTCCCTGCTGTAATCTCTACTTAGACATGGTGCTTGATATGTCTCCAATCTATCTATAATTTTTGCTTGTTCCAAGCTGTTATATTATCATTCTTGGATGTTTTACAATCATTTTATAGCAACTTTATATCATTTTTTAGGACTAACCTATTGACATAGTGCCCAATGCCAGTTCTTGTTTTTTCCTTGTTTTTTACTTCGCAGAAAATCAATACCAAACGGAGTCCAAACACAAAACTTTTTGGAGATTTTTTATGGACCAGAAGAAACAACTTGGGCCGAAGAAGTACCAGAGGGGTGCCCCGAGGGGGGCACAACCCACCTGGGCGTGCCTGGGGGCCCAGGCACGCCCTGGTGGGTTGTGCCCACCTCGGTGGCCTCCCGCACCGCCTCTTTGCTCTATAAATACCCCAATATACCAAAAACCCTAGGGGAGTCGACGAAACACAATTCCAGCCACCGCAAGTTCCAGAAACACCAGATCCAATCTAGACACCATCACAGAGGGGTTCATCATCCTCATTGGTGCCTCTCCGAGGATGCGTGAGTAGTTCATTGTAGACCTTCAGGTCGGTAGCTAGTATCTAGATGGCTTCCTCTCTCTCTCTCTCTCTCTCTCTCTTGTGATTCTCAATACAATGGTCTCTTGGAGATCTTTTTGATGTAACTCTTTTTGCGGTGTATTTGTTGGGATCCGATGAACTTTGAGTTTATGATCAGATCTATTTTTTATCCATGAAAGTTATTTGAGTTTTTTTGATCTCTTATATGCATGATTACTTATAGCCTCGTATTTCTTCTTTGAATCTTTGGTTTAGTTAGGCCGACTAGATCGATTTTTCTTGCCATGGGAAGAGGTGCTTTGTGATGGGTTTGATCTTACGGTGCTTAATCCCAGTGACAGAAGGGGACATGACACATATGTATCGTTGCTATTAAGGATAACAAGATGGGGTCTATTCCTACATGAAAAGATCTTGTCTATATCATGTCATCATTCTTATTGCATTACTCTGTTTCTCCATGAACTTAATACAGTAGATGCATGCTGGATAGCGGTCGATGTGTGGAGTAATAGTAGTAGATGCAGGCAGGAGTCGGTCTACTAATCTTGGACGTGATGCCTATATAATGATCATTGCCTGGATATCGTCATGATTATTTAAAGTTCTATCAATTGCCCAACAGTAATTTTTTTACCCAACGTATGCTATTTTCCTCGAGAGAAGCTACTAGTGAAATCTACGGCCCCGGGTCTCTCTTCATCATATTTGCTTTCCGATCTATTATTTGCCACTTTTATTTTCAGATCTATTATTCCAAAAACCCAAAATTACCTTGCTGCACTTTTTGTTACTTCTTTTATTTCGCGTTTATTCGAGATCTATTTACCCAATCTATCATAATTTTTATCCCGTCAACTTGACAATTTCTGGCACCGTTACCCGAAAGGGATTGACAACCCCTTTAACACGTCGGGTTGCAAGTATTTGTTCTTTGTGTGTAGGTACCGTTTACATAGTGTTGCTTGGTTTTCCTACTGGTTTGATAACCTTGGTCTCATCACTGAGGGAAATACCTACCGTAGCTGTGCTGCATCATCCCTTCCTCTTTGGGGAAATACCGACGTAGTTCAAGCGACATCAGTGCTCAACACTATATATTATTATCCAATGATATGTGGCTATCCTATGATGTTTGAGTAGATTCGTTTTGTCCTATGGGTTGATTGATGATCGTGATTGGTTTGAGTTGCATGTTTTATTTTGGTGCTGTCCTATGGTGCCCTCCATGTCACGCAAGCGTGAGGGATCCCCGTTGTACGGTGTTGCAATACGTTCATGATTCTCTTATAGTGGGTGGTGTGAGTGACGGAAACACATACCCGAGTAAGGGGGTTGTTGCGTATGGGAGTAAAGAGGACTTGATACGTAATGCTATGGTTGGGTTTTACCTTAATGATCTTTGGTAGTTGCGGATGCTTGATACGTGTCCAACGTATCTATAATTTTTTATTGTTTTATGCTACTATATTATCAATCCTGGATGTTTTATATGCATTATTATACTATTTTATATCATTTTTATGGGACTAGTGTTGGAGATATGCCCTAGAGGCAATAATAAATTGGTTATTATCATATTTCCCTGTTCATGATAAACGTCTATTATCCATGCTAGAATTGTATTGATCGGAAACTCAGATACATGTGTGGATACATAGACAACACCGTGTCCCTAGTGAGCCTCTACTAGACTAGCTCGTTGTTCAAAAGATGGTTAAGGTTTCCTAACCATAGACATGTGTTGTCACTTGATAACGGGATCACATCATTAGGAGAATGATGTGATGGACAAGACCCATCCGTTAGCATAGCATATGATCGTTCAGTTTTTGCTACTGCTTTCTTAATGTCAAATACATATTCCTTCGACCATGAGATCATGCAACTCCCGGATACCGGAGTAATACCTGGTGTGCTATCAAACGTCACAACGTAACTGGGTGATCATAAAGATGCTCTACAGGTATCTCCGAAGGTGTCTGTTGAGTTGGCGTGAATCGAGATTGGGATTTGTCACTCCGTATGACGGAGAGGTATTTGTGGGCCCTCTCAGTAATACACATCACAAGAAGCTTGCAAGCAAAGTGACTAAGGAGTTAGTTGCAAGATGATGTATTACGGAATGAGTAAAGAGACTTGCCGGTAACGAGATTGAACTAGGTATAGAGATACCAACGATCGAATCTCGGGCAAGTAACATACCGACAGACAAAGGGAATTACGTATGTTGTCATAAAGGTTCAACCGATAAAAGATCTTCGTGGAATATGTAGGAATCAATATGGGCATCCAGGTCCCGCTATTGGTTATTGACCGGAGAGGTGTCTCGGTCATGACTACATAATTCCCGAACCCGCAGGGTCGCACGCTTAACGTTCGTTGACGCTAGAGTAGTATTGGGATATTTGATGAGTGGTAACAAAATGTTGTTTGGAGTCCCGGATGAGATCCTGGACATCATGAGGAGTCTCGGAATGTTCGAGATGTAAAGATTTATATATGGGAAGTCATATTTTGGGTTCCGGAAAAAGGTGCAGTTTTTTGGGTATTGTACCGGGAAGCTTCCAGAAGGTTCCAGAGGATTCCGGAGGGGTCCAGAAGTCCAAAAGTGGGTCCACCACGACCCAAGGGCTAGCATGGGCTGTGGGGAGGCGCCCTGGCCTTATTGGGCTAGGCGCACCAAGTCCTCGAAAGCCCATGTGGCTAGGGAAGGCAAAAAAGGAAGGAGTCATAGTAGGAATAGGACTGGACTTGGAGTCCAAGTCCTCTCCCCCTTAGCTGCACCCTAGGGCTTGGAGGGGATGTTTCCCATGCCCCTCCACCTATATATAGAGGGGAGGGGCGCCCCAAGAGGATACACCAAGCCCTTGGCGCCCCTCTCTCTCCCGTTACTCTGTAGTTCCACCGCCTCGTCCTAGCGACGCTTAGCGAAGCGCTGTCGGTGCTCCACCACCACCATCACCAACACGCCGTCATGTTGGTTGTGATCCCATCTACTTATCCTCTCCCGCTTGCTAGATCAAGAAGGAGGAGACGTCATCGAGCCGCATGTGTGCTAAACTCGGAGGTGCCGTCCGTTCGACACTAGATCGGTTGGATCGTGATCGGATCGCGAAGAGTAAGACTACATCAACCGCGTGATAAATGCTTACACTTAATGGTCTATGAGGGTATGTAGACTTACTCTCCCCTCTCGTAGCTATTCATCTCCATGGATAGATCTTGCGTGTGCATAGATTTTTTTTTGTTTTCCATGCAATGTTCCCCAACAGTGGCATCATGAGCCAGGTCTATGCGTAGATGATATGCATAAGTAGAACACAAAGGAGTTGTGGGTGGTGATGTTCATACTGCTTACCACCAACATCTTATTTTGATTCGGCGGTATTGTGGGATGAAGCGGCCCGGACCAACCTTACATGTCCACGCATATGAGACCGTTTCCACCGAGTGACATGCAGCTTGTTTTGCATAAAGGTGGCTGGCGGGTGTCTATTTCTCCTACTTTAGTTGAATCGAATTTGACTACGGCCGGTCCTTGAAGAAGGTTAAAACAACAAACTTGATAATCATCATTGTGGTTTTGCATAGGTAAGAACGGTTCTTGCTAGTTGCCTGTAGCAGCCACGTAAAACTTGCAACAACAAAGTAGAGGACGTCTAACTTGTTTTTGCAGGGCATGTTGTGATGTGATATGGTCAAGATATGATATGATATATGTTGATGTATGAGATGATCATGTTTTGTAATAAGTTCACGACTTGCATGTCGATGAGTACGACAACTGGCAAGAGCCTTAGGGTTTTCTTTAATTATTGTATGACCTGCGTGTCAATCACTAAGCGCCGTGTAATTGCTTTACTTCATCGCTATGCATTAGCAATAGTTGTAGAAGCAATAGTTGGCGAGATGACCTCGATGCTACGATGGAGATCAAGGTGTCGTGCCGGTGACGATGGAGATCATGACGTTGCTTTGAAGATGGAGATCAAAAGCACAAGATGATGATGGCCATATCATGTCACATATTTTGATTGCATGTGATGTTTATCCTTTATGCATCTTATTTTTCTTAGAACGATGGTAGCATTATAAGATGATCCTTTCACTTAAGTTCAAGATAAAAGTGTTCTCCCTGAGTATGCACCATTGCTAAAGTTTGTCGTTTTGAGGCACCTCGTGATGATCGGGTGTGATAGACTCTATGTTCACATACAACGGGTGTAAGCTAGTTTTACACATGCATAATACTTGGGTTAAACTTGACGAGCCTAGCATGTACAGACATGGTCTCGGAACACTGGAGACCAAAAGGTCAAACATGAGTCATATAGTAGATATGATCAACATGAAGATGTTCACCATTGAACAGACCCATCTCACATGATGATCGGACATGGGTTAGTTGATTTGGATCATGTATCGCTTAGACAACTTGAGGGATGTTGATTTAAGTGGGAGTTCATTAGTAATTTAATTATTTGAACTAAAATTTATCATGAACATAGTCAAATGTCTTTGCAAATTATGTTGTAGATCAATAACTCCCGATGTACCTGCCCTGTTTTTGATACGTTCCTAGAGAAAACTAAGTTGAAAGATGATGGTAGCAATAATGCGGACTAGGTCCATGATCTGAGGATTATCCTCATTGCTGCACAGAAGAATTATGTCCTTGATGCACCATTAGGTGACAGACCTGCTGCAGGAGCTGATGCAGACGTTATGAACATTTGGCAAGCTCGATCTGATGACTACTTGATAGTTTAGTGCACCATGCTTTACGGCTTAGAATCAGGGCTCCAAAGTTGTTTTGAACGCCATGGAATATATAAGATGTTCCAAGAGCTGAAATTGGTATTTTAGGCTCATGCCCGTGTAGAGAGGTATGAGACCTCTGACAAGTACTTTGCCTACAAGATGGAGGAGAATAGCTCAGCCAGTGAGCATGTGCTCAGAATGTCTGGGTACTACAATCGTTTGAATCAAGTGGGAGTTAATCTTCCAAATAAGATAGTGATTGACAGATTTCTCCAGTCACTATCACCAAGCTACTAAAGCTTTGTGATGAACTATAATATGCAAGGGATGACGAAAATGATTCCCAAGCTCTTCGCGATGCTGAAATCGGCGGAGGTAGAAATCAAGAAAGAGCATCAAGTGTTGATGGTTAAAAAGACCACCAGTTTTAAGAAAAAGGGCAAGGGAAAGAAAGGGAACTTCAAGAAGAACAGCAAGCAAGTTGTCGCTCCCGTGAAGAAGCCCAAAGCTGGACCCAAGCCTGAAACTGAGTGCTTCTACTGCAAAGGAAATGGTCACTGGAAGCGGAATTGCCCCAAATACTTGGCAGATAAGAATGATGGCAAAGTAAACAAAGGTATATTTGATATACATGTTATTGATGTGTACCTTACTGGTGCTCATAATAGCCCCTGGGTATTTGATACTAGTTCAGTTGCTAAGATTAGTAACTCAAAACAGGAGTTGCAGAATAAATGGAGACTAGTTAGGGGCGAGGTGACGATGTGTGTTGGAAGTGTTTCCAAGATTGATATGATCACCATCGCACACTCCCTCTACCTTCAGGAATAGTGTTGAGCCTAAATAAATATTATTTTGTGTTTGCGTTGAGCATGAACATGATTAGATCATGTTTATTGCAATACGGTTATTCATTTAAGTCAGATAATAATTGTTGTTCTGTTTACATGAATAAAACCTTCTATGGTCATACACCCAATGTGAATGGTTTATTGAATCTCGATCATAGTGATACACATATTCATAATATTGATGCCAAAAGATGCAAGTTGATAATGATAGTGCAACATACTTGTGGCACTGTCGTTTAGGTCATATTGGTGTAAAGCGCATGAAGAAACTCCATGTGAATGGACTTTTGGAATCACTTGATTATGAATCATTTGATACTTGCGAACCATGCCTCATGGGTAAGATCACTAAAACTCCGTTCTCCGGAACAATGGAGCGAGCTAATGACTTATTGGAAATAATACATACAGATGTATGCGGTCCGATGAGTGTTGAGGCACGCGGCTGGTATCATTATTTTCTGACCTTCGCAGATGATTTGAGTAGGTATGGATATATCTAATTAATGAAACACAAGTCTGAAACATTTGAAAAGTTCAAAGAATTTCAGAATGAAGTGAAGAATCATCGTAACAAGAAAATAAAGTTTCTACGATCTGATCGTGGAGGTGAATATTTGAGTTACGAGTTTGGCCTTCATTTAAGACAATGTGGAATTGTTTCACAACTCACGCCACCTGAAACACCATAGCGTAATGGTGTGTCCGAACGTCGTAACCGTACTTTATTTTATATGGTGTGTCATATGATGTCTCTTACCGATTTGCCACTATCGTTTTGGGGTTATGCATTAGAGACAACCGCATTCACGTTAAATACGGCACTGTCTAATTCATCGAGACGACACCGTATGAACTATGGTTTGAAAAGAAACCTAAACTATCGTTTCTTAAAGTTTGGGGATGCGACACTTATGTCAAACAACTTCAGCCTGATAAGCTCGAACCCAAAGCAGAGAAGTGCGTCTTCATAGATACCCTAAAGAAACTATTGGGTATACCTTCTACCACAGATCCGAAGGCAAGATCTTTGTTGCCAAGAATGGGTCCTTTCTAGAGAAGGTGTGTCTCTCGAAAGAAGTGAGTGGGAGGAAAGTAGAACTTGATGAGGTAGTTGTACCTTCTCTCGAATTGGAAAGTAGCACATCAAAACGTTCCCGTGATGCCTACACCAACAGAAGATGAAGCTAATGATAATGATCATGGAACTTCGGATCAAGTTACTACTGAACCTCGTAGGTCGACCAGAGCACATACCGCACCAGAGTGGTATGGTAATCCTGTCCTGGAAGTCATGTTGTCAGACAACGGCGAACCTACGAACTATGAAGAAGCTATGATGAGCCCAGATTCCGACAAATGGCTTGAGGCCATGAAATCTGAGATAGGATCCATGTATGAGAACAAAGTACGGACTTTGGTGGAATTGCCCGATGATCGGCAAGCCATTAAGAATAAATGGATCTTCAAGAGGAAGACGGACGCTGATGGTAATATCGCTGTCTATAAAGCTTGACTTGTCGCGAAAGGTTTTTGACAAGTGCAAAGGGTTGACTACGATGAGACTTTCTCACCCGTAGCGATGCTTAAATCTGTTAGAATAATGTTAGCAATTGCCGCATTTTATGATTATGAAATTTGGCAAATGGACGACAAAACTGCATTCCTTAACGGGTTTCTTAAAGAAGAGTTGTATATGATGCAACCAGAATGTTTTGTCAATCCTAAAGGTGCTAACAAAGCATGCAAGCTCCAGCGATCCATCTATGGACTGGTGCAAGCATCTCGGAGTTGGAATATACGCTTTGATGAGGCGATCAAAGCATTTGGTTTTATACAGACTTATGGTGAAGCCTGTATTTTCAAGAAAGTGAGTGGGAGCTCTGTAGCATTTCTGATATTATATGTGGATGACATATTGCTGATTGCAAATGATATAGAATTTCTGGATAGCATAAAAGGATATTTGAATAAGAATTTTTCAATGAAAGTCCTCAGTGAAGCTGCTTACATATTGGGCATCAAAATCTATAGAGATAGATCAAGACGCTTAATAAGACTTTCAATGAGTACATACCTTGACAAGATTTTGAAGGAGTTCAAAATGGATCAGTCAAAGAAGGAGTTCTTTCCTGTATTGTAAGGAGTGAAGTTGAGTAAGACTCAAAGCTCGACCATGGCAGAAGAAAGAGAGAGGACGAAGGTCGTCCCCTTTGCCTTAGCCATAGGCTTTATACGATATGCCATGCTGTGTACCACACCTGATGTGCATTGCCACATGTCTAGCAAAGGGGGTACAAGAGTGATCCAGGAGTGGATCACTGGACAACAGTCAAAATTATCCTTAGTAACTAGAGGACAAATGAATTGTTTCTCGATTATGGAGGTGATAAAGAGTTCATCGTAAAGGGTTACATTGATGCAAGCTTTGACACCGATCCAAATAACTATGAGTAGCAAACCGGATACGTATAATGGAGCAGTCATTTGGAATAGCTCCAAGTAAAGCGTGATAGCAGCATCTACAGTATGACATAAGGATTTGCAAAATACACATGGATCTGAATGTTGCAGACCCATTTGACTAAAACCTCTCTCGCAAGCAAAACATGATCAAGCCCCAGAACTCATTGGGTGTTAATCACATGGCGATGTGAACTAGATTATTGACTCTAGTGCAAGTGGGAGACTGCTGGAGATATGCCCTAGAGGCAATAACAAATTGGTTATTATCATATTTCCCTGTTCATGATAAACGTCTATTATCCATGCTAGAATTGTATTGATCGGAAACTCAGATACATGTGTGGATACATAGACAACACCATGTCCCTAGTGAGCCTCTACTAGACTAGCTCGTTGATCAAAAGATGGTAAAGGTTTCCTAACCATAGACATGTGTTGTCACTTGATAACGGGATCACATCATTAGGAGAATGATGTGATGGACAAGACCCATCCGTTAGCATAGCATATGATCGTTCAATTATTGCTACTGCTTTCTTAATGTCAAATACATATTCCTTCGACCATGAGATCATGCAACTCCCGGATACCGGAGGAATACCTTGTGTGCTATCAAACATCACAACGCAACTGGGTGATCATAAAGATTCTCTACAGGTATCTTCGAAGGTGTCTATTGAGTTGGCGTGAATCGAGATCGTGATTTGTCACTGCGTATGATGGAGAGGTATCTTTGGGCCCTCTCGGTAATACACATCACAAGAAGCTTGCAAGCAAAGTGACTAAGGAATTAGTTGCAGGATGATGTATTACAGAACGAGTAAAGAGACTTGCCGGTAATAAGATTGAACTAGGTATAGAGATACCGACGATCGAATCTCGGGCAAGTAACATACCGATAGACAAAGGGAATTACGTATGTTGTCATAAAGGTTCAACCGATAAAAGATCTTCATGGAATATGTAGGAATCAATATGGTAATCCAGGTCCCGCTATTGGTTATTGACCGGAGAGGTGTCTCGGTCATGACTACATAATTCCCGAACCCGCGAGTCGCACATTTAACGTTCTTTGATGCTAGAGTAGTATTGGGATATTTGATTAGTGGTAACCAAATGTTGTTCGGAGTCCCGGATGAGATCCCGGATGTTCTCCTCGATGTTCTTGGAGATCTTTCGATGTAATCTTATTTTGCGGTGCGTTTGTTGAGATCTGATGAATTGTGGGTTTATGATCAGATTATCTATGAATAGTATTTGAGTCTTCTCGGAACTCTTTTATGCATGATTTATATAGCTTTGTATTTCTCTCCGATCTATTGATTTGGTTTGGCCAACTAGACTGATTTTTCTTGCAAATGGAGAGGTGCTTTGTAGTGGGTTCAATCTTGCGGTGCTTATTCCCAGTGACAGAAAGGGTCATGACACGTATTTGTATTGTTGCCATTAAGGATAAAAAAATGGGGTTTATTCATATTGATTGGATCTATCCCTCTACATCATGTCATCTTGCTTAAGGTGTTACTCCGTTCTTGTAAACTTAATACACTAGATGCATGCTGGATAGCGGTCGATGTGTGGAGTAATAATAGTAGATGCAGGCAGGAGTCGGATTTCTTGTCACAGACGTGATGCCTATATACATGATCATTGCCTTAGATATCGTCATAATTACGCGCTTTTCTATCAATTGCTCAACAGTAATTTGTTTACCCATCGTATGCTTTCTTTCAAGAGAGAAGCCTCTAGTGAAAACTATGGCCCCCGGGTCTATCTTTTATCATATTATTTTCAGATCTATAAAATCAAAAACAGAAAAAAATATTGCTGCAATTTATTTACTTTTATTTTATTTAGCGCTTTTACTTATCTTTTATATCTATCACTATCAGATCTCATCCTTGCAAGTAACCGTGAAGGGATTGACAACCCCTTTATCGCGTTGGGTGCAAGTATTTGTTTGTTTGTGTAGGTGAAATTATTGGAGACTTGTGTGTTCCTCCTACTGGATTGATACCGTGGTTCTCAACTGAGGGAAATACTTATCTCCACTTTGTTGCATCACCCTTTCCTCTTCAAGGGAAAAACCAACGCAAGCTCAAGAAGTAGCACTTCATTGCCGACTCGTTCCTCCATTGTTTGTTGACTGATCAAATGTTGATTTTGTTTTTCAGAAGACTTCAAGCTCGGGGCCCAGTATGCATCACTGGAGAAGGAGGTGAACCAACTCCGACTGGATCTGGAGGTGGAGAAGAGGAACACCACTCGAGCTGAGAAGAGGCGTGTATCATGGGAGGTAAATATTGAAGACCGAACAACGTGCCTTACTTTTCTTTCTTCCCTTAAACCGAATGACCCCGCTCACGTAGATGTACGTAGCGAGAACCACCGACTTCAAGTGCGGCTCAGGACCTCTATTTCTTTAGAAACTATGAAGCAGGCACTTGTTGACAAGGACAATGAGTTGGCGGGAGAGCACAAGGTGGCAAGGGAGAAGACCAAGGCTGCTGAAGAGAAGTTGGCTTCAGTCGAGAAGCTTGAAAAGGAGAAGAAATCACTGAATACTACTGCTCAGGAGGCAAAGAAGGAGATTGCCGAGCTCAAGAAGCAACACGCAGAATGGGATGACTGTGACGCCCCCGATTCAATCGTACACTAATCATACACGCAAACGTGTACGATCAAGATCAGGGACTCACGGGAAGATATCACAACACAACTCTAAAAATAAATAAGTCATACAAGCATCATAATACAAGCCAGGGGCCTCGAGGGCTCGAATACAAGTGCTCGGTCATAGACGAGTCAGCGGAAGCAACAATATCTGGGTACAGACATAAGTTAAACAAGTTGCCATAAGATGGCTAGCACAAACTGGGATACAGATCGAAGAGGCGCAGGCCTCCTGCTTGGGATCCTCCTAAACTACTCCTGGTCGTCGTCGTCGGCCTGCACTTAGTAGTAGGCACCCTCGGTGTAGTAGGGGTCGTCGAAGGTGGCGTCTGGCTCCTGGGCTCCAGCATCTGGTTGCGACAACCGGGTATAGAAAGGGGAAAAGGGGGGAGCAAAACAACCGTGAGTACTCATCCAAAGTACTCGCAAGCAAGGATCTACACTACATATGCAATGGTATCAATGAAATGGGTAGTATCTGTGGACTGAACTGCAGAATGCCAGAATAAGAGGGGGATAGCTAGTCCTATCAAAGACTACACTTCTGGTAGCCTCCATCTTGAAGCATATAGAAGAGAGTAGCTGGTAAGTTCACCAAGTATCATCGCATAGCATAATCCTACCCGACGATCCTCTCCTCGTCGCCCTGTGAGAGAGCGATCACCGGGTTGTATCTGGCACTTGAAAGGGTGTGTTTTATTAAGTATCCGGTTCTAGTTGTCATAAGGTCGAGGTACAACTCCGGGTCGTCCTTTTACCGAGGGACACGACTATTCGAATAGATAAACTCCCCTGCAGGGGTGCACCACATTACCCAACACGCTCGATCCCTCTGGCCGGGCACACTTTCCTGGGTCATACCCGGCCTCGGAAGATCAACACGTCGCAGCCCTACCTAGGCCTAACAGAGAGGTCAGCACGCCGGTCTAAATCCTATGCGTGCAGGGGTCTGGGCCCATCGCCCATTGCACACCTGCACGTTGCGTGGGCGGCCGGAGAGCAGACCTAGCAACCTCCATTACAAAGGAAGTCGCGTTACGCGGTCCAACCCGGCGCGCGCCGCTCAGTCGCTGACGTCTAGGAGGCTTCAGTTGATACCACGACGTCGAGTACCCATAACTGTTCCCGCGTGGTGGTTAGTGCGTATAGGCTCATAGCCAGACTCAAATCAAATACCCAATCTCGTTAAGCGTGTTAATTGATATAACCGCGGACGCCGACTAGGGAACAGGCCCACCTGTCTCCTAGGTGGTCACAACTTGCCCTGTCGCTCCGCCACAAAGTAACACTCGGGGGCCATCGGGAACCTAGGCCCACCTCTGCCTGGATGGAACCACCTGCCCCTTCAGCCCCCATCTCCGTACAGTAACATAGGTAATGTAAAAGTATATAGTATATGTACCCGTGATCACCTCCCGAAGTGATCACGGCCCAGTAGTATAGCATGGCAGACGGACAAGAGTGTAGGGCCACTGATGTAATTCTAGCAACCTATACTAAGCATTTAGGATTGCAGGTAAGGTATCAACAGTAGTAGCAAAGACAGGTTATGCAGCAGAATAGGATTAACCGAAAGCAGTAACATGCTACACTACTCTAATGCAAGCAGTAGAGAGAAGGAATAGGCGATATCGGGTTGATCAAGGGGGGGGGCTTGCCTGGAAGCTGTGTCGAGAGAGAAGGGTCGTCGACGTAGTAGTCGTTCACGGCAGCGTTGTCAGCGGTCTCAGCGTCTATCGAGAGAGAAGGAGGGGGAAGAAAACAGTAAATACAAAGCAATCAAGGCTACACAAAGTATGACATGACAATATGCAGTGCCGGGTGTGCTCTAGCGTGGGGTTGCACGTTACCGAGAAAGGGGGATCCCATCCGGGAAAGTTTTCCCGGTTTCGGACATTTGTTAGACAGATGACCGGAGGGGGACGGTTGCATGTTCAGGTATTTAGAGGCATCTGACGGGAATACGGAGGGCGTATTCGGGTTCGTATCGGAATTCTGAGCAAGTTTCATGTATAAAGTATTTTCATCGGAGTTACGGATTATTTAATATGATTTTCTAAAGTTTTTATTAATTTCTAGAATTTAATTAATTATCTAAATCAACATTATCCGAAACAGTGTTATGCTGACGTTAGCATGACATCAGCAGGCGTCCTGACACGTGGGTCCCACATGTCATAGACTGATTAGGTTAATTAGGGTTAACTAATTAATTAACATTTAATTAAACTAATTAATTAAATTAGATTAACCTAAACAGGGTTAATTAACTTAATTAATTAATCTATTTATTAATTAATAATTTTAATAATTCTATTTTATTTTTATTTTATTTGTTTTTTTTCTATTTTCGTTTTTCTCTTGTTTTTTGAAGATACAGGGGCGGGTCCCTATGGTCAGTGGCCCCTCCGGCCACGAGGGTTAACGGGCGCCGGTGCGGGTGCGGGCGCCGGGCGCTGGACCCGGGCGCGGGGCAGGTCCAGGCGGCGGCTGCGGTGGCCGGCGACGGCGCGCAGCGAGCAGCGGCGGCAGTTGCGGCCGGTGGTAGTGGCTGCGGGAGCCCAGCGGCAGCAGTGGCCGCAGCCAGCGGCGGAGCCCGCAGCGAGTGGGCACGGGAGTGGGGGGCGAGGGAGCAGAGCTCCGGTGCGGCCGTGGAGGGCGAAGGCGGCCAGCGGGCGAGCGGCAAGGCGAGCAGGGTAGGCGAGCGGGAGCGAGGCGGGCAAGGCCAGGGGTGGGGTGGAGCAGCGGGTATCGGCGGCGGAAGCAGGCAGCAACCGCAGGCAGAGCACCGCCGGCGGGCGCGGGTGCACGCACAAGGTGCGACCGGTGCGCGGGTTGGGCGGCAACGGCGAGCGGCACGGGGCGCAGCTGCAGCAGGGGGAAGCGAGCGGGGTGCCGTGGTGCGTGCCGGCGCACGCGCGCGCGACGTGAGGGAGTGGCGGACGGTCGCCGTACGGGAGGAGGGAAAGGAGGATAGGAGGAGGGGTTTCCTCACAGGGGAGCTGCAGGGGGAAGGCAATGGGCTCGCAGAGTTGGAGCGGAAAGTGTAGTAAGCGACGATGGGGGGGGGGCGTGGGGGGGGAGGCAACGTTAGGGGGGGAGGTGCGGCGTCGGGGTCGAGCGGCACAGGCTCGGGACGGTTCCGGCGGGGAGGAGGACGAGGAGGCGACGAGCAGGCGCCGGGTCAGGGCAGGGCGAGCGGCGGGTGGTGGTGACCCGCGGCGGAGCGGGCAGTCGGCGGGCGAGCCCGCGGGTGGGGCGGGGTCGGGGGGGGGGGGCCCGATCCAAACTGGATCGGGAGGGAGAGGAGGGGGGGATCGGGGAGTGGGGGAGGGGGAGTGTGCGGTCGGGGGGGGGGGGGGTGTTAGGGTTTCCCCCCTGGTGGGGATATGGAGGAGGGGTTGGGCCGGCCTGGCTAGCCCAGTGGTTAGCTGGGGCGAGGCCCAGCAAGGGGGGTCTCTCTGTTTTTTTGTTTGTTTGTTTTTGTTTAGTCCTTTTCTTTTTCTTTATTTTCTTTTCTATTTTAATTCATTTAAATGTATTTAGACTTTTTATAAAAGCATGGTTCCTTCACCATAAATACCTAGGCATTAATCGGCACACTCCGAACATTTTAGTTTTAACGTTTGGAAAATTTTGATGTTTGACAAAAATTCAAATTTGAATTCGAACCAGTTTCGAACTAACGCGAGATTAGCAACAGTAACGGAGGTGACGTGGCATTGTTAGCAGAGGTTCACTGTAGCACAATTATCCGGGCGTTACAATGACAAGCTCAAGACACAGGCGAGTGTTTTCGAGCAAGAGAAGAAGACTTTGAGCGAGAAGGTCGCCCAGCTTACTCAGAAAAGGGACTCTCTGTAATAGTACAGAGAAGACTTCACGGAAGGGATGTACACCAAACTCGCAGGTATCCTATACCGTCCGAGTGAACTTCGTACATGCTGACCTCTGTCCTTTTTTCTTGTTCACAGAGTATTGCCGCGATTTTGGGTTGGAGACTGATAGAATCGAGAGGGACCTAGATCCCACCAGGTCACTTATCAGGGACAAGGCAGCCCTGGGTATTCTGTGGCTCGAAGCCCGCCTCGATGATGCATTGGGGTACATCATCTGTCTGCGGGCTGCGATGGGAAGAATTGACAAGGAGCTGTGGCCAGAAGAGACACTCTAGAGTGATCTGGAGGCGATGATGGCTCGTCTTAACTAGATTCCTCGCCGAGTGCAAGTATGGAAGAAGTCTGCTGCCCGTTGTGGGGCTGATGTGGCAATCTCCCTTGTCCATCTCCACTGCAAGGATGTGAAGGAGGAAAAGTTGAAGTCTCTCCAGGTCGCCAGCACGAAGAAGCTCAAGTTTGAAGACTTCATGGAAACATTCATCGAGGTGGCCACTCGGATTGCTGACGGCATTGATCTAGACACCTTCGTCGAGCCGGCTGATACGTCTGCATCATATCTATAATTTTTGATTGTTTCATGCCAATATTCTATAACTTTTACATACTTTTGGCAACAATTTATATGATTTTCGTGGACTAACATAATGATCCAGTGCCCAGTGTTAGTTCCTGTTTGTTGCATGTTTTTTGTTTTGCAGAATATCCATATCAAACAAAGTCCAAACGCCATAAAATTTACAGAGATTTATTTTGGAATATTTGTGATTTCTGGGAAAAAGAATCAACGCGAGACAATGCCTGAGGGGCCCACAAGCTCGAGGGGTGCGCCCCCTACCCTGGGAGCGTCCAGCAGGCTTGTGGGCCCCTATAAGGCGGCTGGTTCCCTTCTTTTGCTGCAAGAAAGATAATATCCGAAAGAAAATCATGTTAAAATTTCTGCCCAATCGGAGTCACGGATCTCTGGGAATTTAAGAAACGGTGAAGGGCCAGAAAACAAGGTCACGAAACAGAGAGATAGATCCAATCTCGGAGGGGCTCCCGCCCCTCCGCCGCCATGGAGGCCATGGACCAGATGGGAAACCCTCCTCCCATCTAGGGGGGTGGGGAGGTCAAGGAAGAAGAAGAAGGAGGGGTCTCTCTCCCCCTCTCTCCCGGTGGCGCCGGAGTGCCGCTGGGGCAAGGATCGTGATGATGATCTACACCAACAACCTCGCTATCGTCAACACCAACTGTCTATCCCCCTCTATGCAGCGATGTAAAACCTCTTGTCCCCGCTTTAATCTCTACTTAAACATGGTGCTCAACGCTATATATTATTATCCAATGATATGTGGCTATCCTATGATGTTTGACTAGGTCCGTTTTGTCCTATGGGTTGATTGATGATCGTGATTGGTTTGAGTTGTATGTTTTATTATTGGTGCAGTCCTATGGTGCTCTCTGTGTCACGCAAGCATAAGGGATCCCCGCTGTAGGGTGTTGCAATAGTTCATGATTCGCTTATAGTGGGTTGCGTGAGTGACTGGAACACAAATAAGTGGGTTGCTGCGTATGGGAGTAAAGAGGACTTGATACTCAATGCTATGGCTGGGTTTTACCTTAATGATCTTTGGTAGTTGCGCATGCTTGCGAGAGTTCCAATCATAAGTGCATATGATCCAAGTAGAGAAAGTATGTTAGCTCATGCCTCTCCCTCATATAAAATTGCAATAATGATTACCGGTCTAGTTATCGATTGCCTAGGGACAAATAACTTTCTTGTGACAAAAATCTCTCTACTAAAACTAACTCAATTGTTTCTTTATCTAAACAGCCCCTAGCTTTTATTTACATATTTTTATTATCTTGCAAGCCTATCCCTTTACAACTACAAAGTACTTATAGTTTCATACTTGTTCTAGGTAAAGCAAACATTAAGCATGCGTAGAGTTGTATCAGTGGCCGATAGAACTTGAAGGGAATATAAATTCTACCTTTAGATCCTTGTTGGGTTCGACACTCTTACTTATAGAGAAAGGCTACAATTGATCCCCTATACTTGTGGGTTATCAAGACCTTTTTTCTGGCACAATTGCCGGGGAGCAATAGCATGGGGTGAATATTCTCGTGTGTGCTTATTTGCTTTATCACTAAGTAGATTTTATTTTGTGCTCTTGTTTTCTATCTTTAGTTATGGGTAGGAAACGTAAAATACCAAAAAATTAGTTGTACCTACTAAACCAATGGTTGAAGAACCACCCAAAATCTATCATACTGCTGAAGCTTTCTACTTGGATCATCTTCGATCCCTATGTGCTCGTGTTGAAAATCCAACTAGCTTAGTTGAGGGAAAATCATTAGATGAGCATGCTCATTTTGTGCGATACCGCTTATCTAAAAAAGGGAAACTTTTATGGCATCATATTAATAATTTGTATTGCTATGCTTTGAATTTATGCGAAATACACAATTTTACTTGTTGTTCTGAAGACCCTAAAAAACACGTTTCTCTCCAATGTGAGTTTAAGGATAATGGAATCTTATCTTCTTATGCCAAGGGTGTTTATAATTACTATGATGTTGAACAAATTGAAGAATTTGTTGCTTTTAAGGGTGCTTATGAAATTGCTTCTTTGATTGAAAAGTATGATGTTACTCTCTACAAATCTGAAAATGTTGCCATACTTAAATATTGCTATGAGAATTATGCTTCTAATGCTTATGTTAAACCATATATTGAGGACTCCTCCAATGTCCAAGAGGAGACTAATATTTTGCAGGAATCTATGGAAGAAGAAATTGCTGAAACTGTGAGCTCATTAGATGAAAAAGATGAGGAGAGCGAAGAACCAAAGGAGGAAGAGCGGATTAACTACCCGTGCCCACCTTCTAATGAGAGTAACTCTTCAACTCATACATTGTTTAATTTCCCTTCGTACATACCGAAGGATGAATGCTATGATGATTGCTATGATCCCTTGGATTCGTTTGAAATATCCCTTTTTGATGATGCGTCCTATGCTTGTGCCCATGATGGCAATTTGAATTATGCTTATGGAGATGAACTTGCTATAGTTCCTTATGTTAAGAATGAAATTGTTGCTATTGCACTCACACATGATAGTCCTATTATCTTTTTGAATTCTCCAAACTACACTATATCTGAGAAGTTTGTGCTTATTAAGGATTACATTGATGGGTTGTGTTTTACTACTACACATGATGATTTTGATGAATATAATATGCATGTGCTTGCTGCTCCTACTTGCAATTATTATGAGAGATGAACTAAATCTCCACCTCTCTATGTTTCCAATACAATAAAATTGCAAGAAACTGTTTATACTATGCATTGGCCTTTACTTTGTGTGCATGAATTGTTCTTTTATGGCATGCCGATGCATAGGAAGAGAGTTAGACTTCGTTGTTGCATGATATATATTACTTTGTGTTCAATACTAGAATACAAATCATTGTTAAATAAAATTGGCTTTGATATACCTTGGGATCCGGGTGGATCAATTACTTGAGCACTTTATGCCTAGCTTAATGGCTTTAAAGAAAGCGCTGCTAGGGAGACAACCTGGAAGTTTTAGAGAGTCATTTTATTATGTTGTGTGCTTTGAAAAAATTTAAAAACAAAAAAATATAGAGGGGAACCTAAAACATTTCAAAAAGAAAAGTGAAAGTAAGAAAGACGAGCACCGTTGAAGTGTGGGAGCTCCTTGAACTTTGTTCATGCCCATGGAAACTTTGCAAATCTTGAATTACAGAAACTTTTCAACAAAAATAATTATCCCCTTGTACAAATCCATTGTATTATAAAAATAATGTGCCAAGATTTGCCTTTAGGATGTTTAGATTCCTTGTTTGGTATGTGAAGTGCAAAAACAGAAACTTTGGCTGTAGTGCGTGAATTTACATTTTTTACTGGAACATCAAAAGTTTCTGAAGTTTTTACATGGTACTGCTATGCAAATTTTATTATGTCCTAATTTTTCAGAATGTTTTGAGTTAGAGAAGTATATGTACCATCTGCATCTTTACAGATTGTCCTGTTTTCACAGATTGCTATTATAGTTGCATTATTTGCATATGTTTGAAATCTTGTTGAGCCTCCTTTGACTTGGGGCCATAGAATTGTGATAGCATATAGTGGGTAATGATTGATTATAATTATACAATAATGTTACAACATTACATGGAAGGATTTTATGTATATGTACTAACCCCGCTAATAAAAAAGGTTCGGTTAAGTTTTGTGTGGATGAAGTGTTCGAAGATCGAGGAGGTATCGATATGAGGAGAATAAGGAGAGGCAAGAGTTCAAGCTTGGGGATGCCTAAGGCACCCCAAGTAAATATTCAAGGAGAGTCAAGCATCTAAGCTTGGGGATGCCCCGGAAGGCATGCCATCTTTCTTCAACAATTATCGGTATGTTTCAGTTTTTGCTTTGTTCACATGATATGCGTAAATTCTTGGAGCGTCTTTTGTGTTTATTTTCCCTTTTCTTTTATGCACCATGCTGGTATGAGATAGTCCCTGGTTGATTTATAGAATGCTCTTTGCACTTTACTTATATCTTTGGAGTATGGCTTTATAGAATGCTTCATGTGCTTCACTTATATCATTTGAAGTTTGGATTGTCTGTTTCTCTACACATAGAAAACCACCATTTGTAGAATGCTCTTTTTCTTCACTTATATTTGTTAGAGCATGGGCAAATCTTTTGTAGAAAGAATTAAACTCTCATACTTCACTTATATCCATTTAGAGAGCCAACAGGAGTTGGTCATTCACATGGTTAGTGATACGTCTCCGTCGTATCTATAATTTTTGATTGTTTCATGCCAATATTATACAACTTTCACATACTTTTGGCAACATTTAATATGATTTATTGGACTAACCTATTGATCCAATGTCCAGTGCCAGTTCCAGTTTTTTGGATGTTTTTGTTTCGCAGAATATCCATATCAAACAAAGTCCAAAGCGATAAAAATTTACGGAGAATTATTTTGGAATATATGTGATTTTTGGGAGTTGGAATCAACGCAAATGGGGGCCCACAGCCCCCAAGATACACCAGGGTACGCCCCAGGGCCCAGGCGCGGGGTGGTGGGTTGTGCTCACCTCATACGTTGGTTGGAGCCCTACTTCGGGCGCAAGGAAGCTTATATCCGGAAAAAAATCGTGTTAAAATCTCAGCGCAATCGGAGTTACAGATCTCCAGGAATATAAGAAATGGTTTTCGGCCAGAAAACAAAAAATGCGAAATAGAAGAGAACAGAGGGATAGATCCAATCTAGGAGGGGCTCCTGCCCCTCCGCCGCCATGGCAACCATGGACTAGAGGGAAAACTCTCCTCGCATCTAGGGGGAGGCCAAGGAAGAAGAAGAAGAAGAAGGAGGGGGGCTCTCTCTCCCTCTCTCCCAGTGGAGCTGGAACGCCGCCGGGGCAAGGATCGTGATGGCGATCTACATCAACAATCTTGCTATCGTCAACACCAAATTTCTCCCCCACTTTGCAGCGGTGTAACACCCCTTCTCCCCGCTATAATCTCTACTTAAACATGGTGCTCAACACTATATATTATTTCCCAATGATATGTGGTTATCCTATGATGTTTGAGTAGATCCGTTTTGTCCTATGGGATAATTGATGATCGTGGTTGGTTTGAGTGTATATTTTATTTATGGTGCTGTCCTACGGTGCCCTCCATCTTGCGCAAACATGAGGGGTCCCCGCTGTAGGGTGTTGCAATACGTTCATGATTTGCTTATTGTCGGTTGCCGGAGTGACAGAAGCCTGAACACGGATAAGTGGGTTGTTGCGTATGGGAGTAAAGAGGACTTGATACTTAATGCTATGTTTGGGTTTTACAACCTTAATGATATTTAGTAGTTGCGGATGCTTGCTAGAGTTCCAATCATAAGTGCGTATGATCCAAGTAGAGAAAGTATGTTAGCTCATGCATCTCCCTCATGTAAAATTGCAAGAATGATTACCGGTCTAGTTATCAATTGCCTAGGGACAAATGACCTTCTTGTTGACAAAAGCTATCTACTTTTACTACCTCGCAATTTATTCATAGTTTTTATTCTCACAAAGTACTCGTAGTTTTATTCTTGCAAAATAGTTTCATACTTGTTTTAGGTAAAGCAAACGTCAAGTGTGCATAGAGTTGTATCGGTGGTCGATAGAACTTGAGGGAATATTTGTTCTGCCTTTAGCTCCTCGTTGGGTTCGACACTCTTATTTATCAAAAAAGGCTACAAATTATCCCCTATACTTGTTGGTTATCAAGACCTTTTTCTGGCGCCGTTGCCGGGGAGCAATAGCATGGGGTGAATATTCTTGTGTGTGCTTGTTTGCTTTATCACTAAGTAGTTTTATTTTCTGTTCTAGGTTGTTCTCTATCTTTAGTTATGGATATGGAACACGAAACACCAAAAAAAATTAGTGGTACTTGCTACTCATGGAGATGGGGAACCTCCTAAAACCCTTGATACTCGTTATGTGAAAAATATTAAACACCACTTTGATAATCCTGAGAAAACCCCATTCAACATGATAATGGGAGACACGTTGGATCAACGTGAATACTTTAGGGATTATCGCTTGACACAAAAATGGAAACTTTTATGGGATCAAATTGAAATGTTGCAATGGTATGCTTGGAATTTATGCTCGAGATATGATTATACTTGTTGCTCTAGGATGAAGGCTCGACACCTTCCCTTTTCATGTGAATTTAGTGATAATGAAACCTTGGCTTCTTATGCTAATGGTAGATATGATTATTATGATGTGGAACGAATAGAAGAATTTGTTGCTTTTCAGGGTGCTTATGAAATTGAATCTCTGTTTGAAAAGTATGAAGATTATGATGATTCTGTTTATAGTCCTGAAATTTTTGCTATACTTAAATATTTCTATGAAAATTATAAATACAATGCTGATATTGATGCTCTTATTGAGAAATTCTCCGCTGTCCAAGAAGCGACTAATATTTTGCAGGAGTCTATGGAAGAAGAAATTGATGAAACTGTGAGCTCATTGGATGAAAAAGATGATGAGGAGAGCGAAGAACAAAAGGAGGAAGAGCGGATTGATCACCCGTGCCCACCTTCTAATGAGAGTAACTCTTCAACTCATACATTGTTTAATGTCCCTTCAATCTTACCGAAGGATGAATGCTATGATCTCATTGATTCGCTTGAAATATCCCTTTTTGATGAAATTGATGCTTGCTATGCTTGTGGCCATGATGCCAATTTGAATTACACTTATGGAGATGAACTTGCTATAGTTCCTTATGTTAAGAATGAAATTGTTGCTATTGCACCACCACATGATAGTCCTATTATCTTTTTGAATTCTCCAAACTACACTATATCGGAGAAGTTTGCACTTATTAAGGATTACATTGATGGGTTGCATTCTACCATTACACATGATGATTTTGATGAATATACTATGCATGTGCTTTTTGCTCCTACTTGCAATTATTATGAGAGAGGAACTACATCTCCACCTCTCTATGTTTCCAACACGATAAAATTGCAAGAAACTGCTTATGCTATGTATTGGCCTTTACTTGGTGTGCATGAATTGTTCTTTTATGACATGCCGATGCATAGGAAGAGAGTTAGACTTCATCATTGCATGATATATGTTGCTTTGTGCTCATTACTAAATGCCAAATCATTGTTAATTAAAATTGGCTTTGATATACCTTGGGATCCAGGTGGATCCATTACTTGAGCACTTTATGCCTACCTTAACGGCTTTAAAGAAAGCGCTGCCAGGGAGACAACCCAGAAGTTTTAGAGAGTCATTGTATTCTGTTGAGTGCTTTTATAAAGTTTAAAAACAAAAAAATATAGAGGGGAACCTAAAACTTCACAAAAGGAAAAGTGAAAGTGAGAAGGATGAGCACCGTGGAAGCGGGAGCATGCCTTGAACTTTGTTTATGCCCATGGAAACTTTGTGAATCTTGAATTACAGAAACTTTTCAACAAAAATAATTATCCCCTTGTACAAATCCATTGTATTATAAAAATAATGTGCCAAGATTTGCCTTTAGAATGTATAGATTGCTTGTTGGTATGTGCGGTGTAAAAACAGAAACTTTGGCTGTAGTGCGTGATTTTACATTTTTTACGGGAACATCAAAAGTTTCTGAAACTTTTTGCACAGTATTGCTATAAATTTTTTATATTTTTTTTCCTAATTATTCAGAATTTTTGGAGTACCAGAAGTATGGTGAATGTTCAGACTACTACAGACTGTCCTGTTTAAGACATATTCTGTTTTTGATGCATTGTTTTGCTTGTTTTGATGAAACTATCGATTTTTATCGGTGGTATAAGCCATGGAAAAGTTATAATACAGTAGCTACAATGCAAAAACGAAATATGAATTGGTTTGCAATAGTACTTAGAGTAGTGATTTGCTTTATTATACTAACGGATCTCGCCAGTTTTCTGTTTAGTTTTGTGTGGATGAAGTGTTCAAAGATCGAGGAGGTCTCGATATGAGGAGAAGGAGGAGAGGCAAGAGTTCAAGCTTGGGATTCCCAAGGAACCCCATGTAAATATTCAAGGAGACTCAAGCGTCTAAGCTTGGGGATGCCCCGGAAGGGATCCCATCTTTCTTCAACAAGTATCGGTATGTTTTCGTTTTCGTTTCGTTCATGTGATATGTGTAAATCTTGGAGCGTCTTTTGTGTTTAGTTTTCACTTTTCTTTTATGCACCATGCTGGTATGAGATAGTACATGGTTGATTTATGGAATGCTCATTGCACTTCACTTATATCTTTTGAGTATGGCTTTATAGAATGCTTCATGTGCTTCACTTATACACTACTGGAATCTGAGAATTTGCCATCAGTCAGCTCTTTGCCGTTTGCTAGCGGACGGCAAAGAAGGTCTTTGCTGTCTGCTTATAAAAAACAGACGGCAAAGACTTGGCTGACGGCGAAGAGCCTAGTTGCCATCAGCCAGTTCTTTGTCGTCCGCCAGCTGACGGCAAAGAATCTTTGCCGTCCGCTAGCCGACGGCAAAGAGGTGGGTGGGGTCAAGTGCAGGCCTAAACCTTAACGACCCACCTCATTGCCGTCCGCCAGCTGACGGCAAAGAATCTATGCCGTCTGCTGGCAGACGGCAAAGAATTGAGTATGTAACAGCCATCCCGCCCCCTCCTCTCTCTCTTCTCACTCTCTCCCTCCCCTCCCCGACCCCCCACCAGACCCAGAGTAACCGCCGCCGGCCACCGCGCCCCCGACCCCCACCGCCCCGTCCACGTCGTCCCGCCGCCCTGTCCACACCGCCCTGGCCCGCCGCTCCGGCCCCCCCCCACCCCAACGACACGCCACGCCGGCACATTGCCACGGCGCCGCGTACGGCCACCAACACCACCCTAACGACGCCCACGTCTGCCGCAGGCTCCCACGACGCCACCGCCGCTCCGGCGCACGCGTAGAGATGCACGGACCGCCCGACACCCCGCACGCCCGGCCCCCTCGCCCGCCCAGCCTCTCGACGCCCCGGCCCCCTCGCCGTCGGCCCCTCCACCTCCCCCACTCCGGTGAGCCCCTCCCCCTCTTTTTTCCTGTTTAGTGTATGTTAGATTTAGTTTAGTTTTTTCTATTTTTTAGGTTAGGTTTAGGTTTTGTTTAGTTTAGGTTTTTTTTTTCTTCTGTTTTTTAGGTTTAGGTTTATATTTAGTTTGTTTAGGTTTAGTTAAGAAGAAAGATGAAAAAAAAAAAGAAAAGAAGAAGAAGAAGAAGAAGAAGGGAAGAAGAAGAAGAAGAAGAGGAGGAGGGAAGAAGAAGAAGAAGAAGAAGAGAGAAAAAGAGGAGGAAGAAGAAGAAGAAGAAGAAGGAAAAAAGGAGGAGAAGAAGGTAAACGGGCGAGGATCCATCTATTCTTCTTCTCATACTAGGCGGGGCTGAGGGGACGAGATCTCTCCCACTCCTAACGGCCTGGTCTCGGATTAGCTTCTACTTCTCTCTTCTTCTTCTTCTTCTTCTTCTTCTTCTTTTCTGTCTTCTTGTCTTTCTTCTTATTCTTCTTCTTCTTCTTCTTTTCTGCTTCTTTTCTTCTTCTTCTTCGTTCTTCTTCTCTTATTGTCTTATCATTTCTGCTTCAAGGGGTCGAGGGTCGAGGTTAGGGGTGCATCGGCGCCGACGGAACCGGGTCGAGGGGTCGAGGGTCGAGGTTAGGGGTGCGTCGGCGCCGACGGAACCGGGTCGAGGATCACCGGTCGCCAAGGGGTCGAGGGTCGGGGCAGAGGGTCGAGGATCGCCGGTCGCCAAGGGGTCGAGGGCCGAGGGGTCGAGGGTCTAGGTGTCGATGGTCGAGGATCTTCCGGTCCGAGTGCTGACCGACTGGTGTCGTAGCTTAAGATGAGGATGTCCCCGAGCTGAAGGTCATGAGCTTGGGTGAACTGCTTCCATCCGTGCGTGAAGAACGGATGGAAGCAGTTCGCCCACGCTGATGACCTTCAGCTCGGGCACGTCCGCATCTTAAGCTACGACAACAGCTGCCCAATGTTCACAATGAAGGGGTCGAGGGTCGCCGAGGGGTCGAGGGCGAGGGGTCGAGGGTCGAGGGGTCGACGATCGCCGAGGGATTCCTAAGTTATGTTGTACTTGATGATGAGACACTAGCTAGTACTATTATACGCATATTATTATTCATGTCGGTATTAATTTTTTTATGTTGTACTAATTTCGTTTACTCTATGTCATGGCTGGTGTTGAAAGATGGTGGGCGCGGGTAAGGAGCGCTCCGAGGCTCCTTCTTCGTCGGCGTGTGGTGGGAGGGGTACTTCCATTTCACCCTAGACTCTCCGGAGTGCTTTGGACGACAGTATGAAGACACCGGTGGGCGCTTCTTCGTCGGAGTCATTGCCCACCGGGGGAGGACGTCGGGGAGGGAAGAAGAGAGGAGGAGGTCGGGGAGGACGTGGCCATGGGAGAGGTAGGCAGGCTCCTACGCCTTCCTCGCCGCCACCCCTAGCTGATTCACCCGAGCACAGGACTGCTAGGGTGAACATGTCTAAGGAGGAGGCTACGCGGACTCCGGTCCACGAGCCTCAAGTCGACGGGCCTTCGGCCCACGAGACTTGGCCCTACGAGACTCTGTCCCCGGAGACGTCTGGATGGGGTACCTGGACGGGTCCGCCTGAGGGGCCGAGTGGCCATGCTGATGGTGGCGGGGATCCGACTGATAGCGAGGGCGAGGTGGTTGAGGGGGCCACCATCTACCAGCGTTGTTGTACACGGCTCCTGTCCGTGCCGGCGACCCGCGAGCAGAGGTGGTTGATTTACCCTGATGGGGAGAGGTAAGTGCATATTTACTCTTTTTATACCATTTGCCTTCACGTTTCTTCAAATATCTAATGTGTTGGCCTTGTCATACTACAAGGGTTGGCACCACGCTGATACTGTGCGCAGGCCCAACTCCGTCCTTGGTGTGCTTTGCCGGCAGAACTTCCCGGGTTTTGTCACATTGCCTGGTGAGGGTCAGGTTCCGGAGCTAGGATTGAGCTGGGAGCACTACTTGGCTGCCCCGGCCCCACCGGAGGTGATGATCGACGGTGTCTTGTGCCACACTAGGGCAAAGATGGTGATCAGAAGCTTTTGGGTAATTTCTCCTTTACACAATTAAAATTCTTCAAATAGCTAGTTATTGTACTAATCAATGCTGTCTCGTTTGATTGCAGACCTTCTACAGGTGTGAGGAGGGATACGAGAAGGCCGCGGCAAAGGTTATCGACACCGAGTGCAGGCACCTACTACAGAACTTACGGCACGAGGCTCGGGTGCAGGCTATTCGAGACTACTACACCTCGCATCGTATTAAGAAGCCCAAGCCAGCGTGCCGCGAGAAGTTTCTACAGAAGGAGCAGTACATGACGGTAATTACCTATTCTTAAGGCCTTGTACTTAGTTTCCTTGATTTGATTCGTAGGCGTAGCGCTCAAGTTTCTCTTTACTAACTTAGGTGCCCCCGAGATGGTGTGCGGATCAGATGGACTGTTGGGAGGTGTTGGTCGATGAGTGGTGCTCAAAGGAATGGCTTGCCCAGCGCAACAATGCCAAGGACAAGCGTGCCCAAATGGTAGGTGTGCCACACCATCAAGGCAACGCCAACTTATTTCAGCTTGGGCGGAACTGGGTATGTGGTTTCCTTCATAATTCATGCAATTCATTCTTCATGCTAGCTTGAGACCTTTAATTACTAATTTACTCTGTTCGTCTCTTTTAGGCAAAACACAATAAGGCGGAGGTGCCAGAGGTGTTCGACCTCTATGCCATGGCCCATACTGGGCCGTACAAAAAGGTCAAGGCATTTGAGCCATCTGACCTCGATAATCCAAAGAATTTCACCAACATCTCCTCCCACAACAAACTCGTGAAGTACAGAGATGAGGGGAAGGCGAGGAAAGGGGAGGACTTTAACCCGAGCGAGCAGTTTGATCCAGAGCTGGTGATGATATCTGGTGGCGGGAGGTCCCATGGCTCGATAGCCATTGGAGATGGACTTATCCGTTGTCCTCGCACTCTCCCGGAGATAAAGGCACGCCAGTCGAGCTCCGCTCCTGAGATGAGGCCTCATCAACGGCTAGTCGAGCTCGCCTTCTAGGTTAGTTATACGGACTCAGCTATCTTTCCTCCATTACATTGTGTGTGCGGCCATCGATGATTACAATGCTAACGAGGAGTGGTGTTGCAGGCTGCTCTTCAGAGTGAGAGAGATAGAACCCAGGCGCTTATGGCGGAGAGGGACTGGGAGGTGGAGGAGAAGCAGCAGGAGTTGGAGGAGAAGACGGCAAGGCTGATGGAGGAGGAGAGGGCACGGAATGACATGCAGAACCGGGCCATGTACGAGCTCCTCGTGGTAAGTTTCTTCTGCATATTAGCCAAATCATTCACGTAATGTTCGTTTCATTACTAACTAGTATGACTGACCCGTCAAAACCAAATGTGCAGTCTGTGTGCCAGAAGGCCGGTCAGACCCCTCCGCCGATGCCAGAGATTGCTCCGGGGACCACAGTGAGTTTAATTTGAATGGTCATTAGTTACTAGTATTAACATTTGAGTGTCATCATGCTAACGAGACATTGCAAATGATCTTTGGTGCAGCGTGCCTCCAGACAAGTATCACACGATCCTTCTCCAGGTGGTGGTACTGGCACGAGCCACGTCGGTGCTTCACCTCTGTGATGACGGTAAGTTTTCTCTAGTGTTTTGCTTCAGAAATGCATAAAGACCTAGACTTAGCTTTATTTCCTCCAAAATGCTTACCATAATGACCTAGACTTAGCTTATCTTCCTACAAAATGACATAATTAGCTTACTTAGCTCCAAAATGATCTATACTTAGCTTTGTTTCCTCCAAAATGATCTATACTTAGCTTTGTTTCCTCCAAAATGACCTAGTCTTAGCTTATTTTCCTCGAAAATGACATAATAAGCTTAATTAGCTCCAAAATGATTAATTTTACCTAAGTTAGCTCCAAAATGACCTAAGTTAGCTCTAAAATGCTAAATTAGCTCTAATATGCTTAGTTACCTAGGTTAGCTCAATAAAGACCTATACTTAGCTTACTTATGTCAAAAATGGCATAATATGCTTAGTTAACTCAAAAATGGCATAATTAGCTAGGTTAGCTCCAAAATGACCCATTTTACCTAGGTTAGCTCCAATATGATCCATTTTACCTATGTTAGCTCCAAAATGACCAAGTTTACCTAGGTTAGCTCCAATATGATCCATTTTAGCTAGGTTAGCTCCAAAATGATCCATTTTATCTACGTTAGCTCAAAAATGGCATAATTACTTATGTTAGCACAAAAATGACCTATACTTACCTTATTTCCTCCAAATTGACATTAAAGCTTAGTTAGCTCAAAAATGGCAATTACCCTGAAGCTCTAAAGACCCTAAGGAAAGAAGAAGAAAAGGAAGAGAGAAAAGAAAAAGAATAAAGAAGAAAAAGAGAAGAAAAAGAAAGAAAAAGAAAGAAGAAGAGTGAGAAGGAAAAGGGGTAAAAACCCTTCTTCTTCTTCTTCTCTTGTCTTTCTTCTCTCTCTATCTTCTTCTTCTTCTTACTTAGTCTTCTTCTTCTTCTGTTTCTTATTCTAGTCTCTTTTATCTTTTCTTCTGTTTTCTTCGTTCTTCTTCTTCTTCTTCTTCTTCTTCTTCTTCTTCTTCTTCTTCTCCAAAATGACCTAAGTTAGCCTCTAATATGCTTAGTTACCTAGGTTAGCTCAATAATGACCTATAATTAGCGCTGCTTTATATTAAAAAAGGCTAATATGCTTAGTTCACTCAAAAATGGCATAATTAGCTAGGTTAGCTCCATTTTACCTAAGTATGCTTACTTCTTCTTCTTCTTCTTCTTCATTTTCTTCTTCTTCTTCTAGTCTTCTTCTTCTAACTTTCTTGTTTCCCATTTTGCAGATTAATTCACTTCACGGAAGCTTGCATGGATGGAGTGCTTGTTTTCCCTTTCTGCTTTTCTTTTGTATTGATGAACAATGTGGAACTTGTTATATGGATGGATGGAACTATGTGTTGGATGAACAATGTGAAACTATTGTAATATGTATGGATGGAACTATGTGTTGGTTATGTATGTATGATGTAACTTGTGTGTTGGGTATGTCATATGTCTGCTATGAAATTGCCCTGTGAAAAAAAAAATCATATATTTTGCTGTGAAATTGCTTGGATATAAGAAAAAACAGAATAAAAAGAGGCAATGCAGCCTCTTTGCCGTCTGCCACCGACGGCAAATGGCTCTTTGCCGTCTGCCACGGACAGCAAAGAGGCCACATGGCAGCAACCTATGCAACCTGGGAGCTATACCATTTGGTTACTTTGCCGTCTGTGGCAGACGACAAAGGGGAGGGCATGTTTGCCGTCCGCTGGCAGACGACAAAGGCTGCCATTAGCCACCTAATGTGGCTAACGCCTATTCTTTACCGTCCACTTTCTTTGCCGTCTGCCACGGACGACAAATGTTCTTTGTCGTCCGCTTTGAGGAAGCAGATGGCAAAGAACCTGTTTACCGTCCCTCTCTTTGCCGGACAGCTTTGCCGTCGGTGGCAGACGGCAAAGGGGTTTGCCGTCCGCCTTTGGTGCCTTTGCCGTCTGCCATTCCTGTAGTGATATCATTTGAAGTTTGGATTGCCTGTTTCTCTTCACATGGAAAACCGTTATTCGTAGAATGCTCTCTTGCTTCACTTATATTTATTAGAGCATGGTCTTTTGTAGAAAGAATTAAACTCTCATGCTTCACCTATATCTATTTAGAGAGTCAACAGGAATTGGTCATTTGCATGGTTAGTCGTAAAATCCTACATAAAACTTGTGGATCACTGAAGATGATATGTTGAATTCCTTGCAATAGTTTTGCGATATAGAGATGATAATATGTGGGAGGTACTAGTAAACGTCTGTGGTGAGTAAGAATATTGGTGTTAAGGTTTGTGATTCCCGAAGCATGCACGTATAGTCTCTTGTTATGCTATGAAGTTGGAGTATGATTTATTATTGATTGTCTTCCTTATGAGTGGCGGTCGGGGACGAGCGATGGCCTTTTCCTACCAATCTATCCCCCTAGGGGCATGCGTAGTAGTACTTTGCTTCGAGGGCTAATAAAATTTTGCAATAAGTATATGAGTTCTTTATGACTAATGTGAGTCCATGGAATATACGCACTCTTACCTTTCCGCAATTTGCTAGCCTCTTCGGTACCGTGCATTGCCCTTTCTCACCTCGAGATGTGGTGCAAACTTCGCAGGTGCATCCAAACCCCGTGATTTGATACGCTCTACATACATAAGCCTTATTATATCTTCCTCAAAAAAGCCACCATACCTACCTATTATGGCCTTTCCATAGCCATTCCGAGATATATTGCCATGCAACTTCCATCGCTTCTGTTTTGATGACTTGAGCATTCATTGTCATATTGCTTTGCATGATCATATAGCTGACATAGTAGTTGTGGCTCAGCCACCGTTCATCATTTTTTATACATGTTACGCTAGATCATTGCTCACCTGGTACTGCCAGAGGCATTCATATAGAGTCATATTTTGTTCTAGGTATGCAGTTGTAATATTGAGTTGTAAGTAAATCGAAGTGTGATGATCATCATTATTCATTATTAAAGCATTGTCCCAGTAAGGAATTGATGATGGAGACTATGATTCCCCCACAAGTCAGGATGAGACTCCGGACCAGATGAAAAAAAAAAGAAAAAAAAGAAAGAAAAAAAGAAAAAAAAGAGAAAAAAAAATGAAAGAAAGAAGGAAGAGAAGGGGCATGCTAGTTCCACACTTGTGCTTCAAAGTAGCACCATGTTTTTCAAATAGAGAGTCTCCTATGTTGTCACTTTCATATACTAGTGGGAATTTTTCATTATAGGATTAGATGCACACCCACTTTGTTTTCATATTGAGCTTTCATACACTTATAACTCTTAGTGCATTCGTTGCATGGCAATCCCTACTCCTCGCATTGATATCAATTGATGGGCATCTCCATAGCCTGTTGGTTAGCCGCGTCGATGTGAGTCTTTCTTACTTTTTTGTCTTCTCTATATTTACCCCTATCATCATACTCTATTCCACCCGTAGTACTATATCCATGGCTCGCGCTCATGTATTGTGTGGTGGTTGAAAAAGCTGAAGCGCGTTAAAAAGTATGAACCAATTGGTCGGCTTGTCATCGGGGTTGTGCACGATAAATACTTTGTGTTAAGAAGACAGAGCATGACAAGACTATATGATTTTGTAGGGATAGCTTTCTTTAGCGTTGATATTTTGAAAGACACGATTGTTTGTTGGGATGCCTAAGTATTGATGTCTTTATGCCAAATTATAGACTATTGCTTTGAATCACTCGTGTCTTAATATTCATGCCATGATTAGATATATGATCAAGATTACGCTAGGTAGCATTCCACATCAAAAATTATCCTTTTTATCATTTACCTACTCGAGGATGAGAAGGAATTAAACTTGGGGATGCTGATAGGTCTCCATCGTATCTATAATTTTTGATTGTTTCATGCCAATATTATACAACTTTCACATAATTTTGGCAACATTTTATATGATTTATTGGACTAACCTATTGATCCAGTGCCCAGTGCCAGTTCCTGTTTTTTGCATATTTTTTGTTTCACAGAATATCCATAACAAACGAAGTCCAAACGCGATAAAAATTTACGGAGAATTATTTTGGAATATATGTGATTTTTGGGACTTGGAATCAACGCAAACGGGGGCCCACAGCCCCCAATATACACTAGGGCGCGCCCCAGGGCCCAGGCGCAGGGTGGTGGGTTGTGCTCACCTCGTACGTCGGTTGGAGCCCTACTTCGGGCACAAGGAAGCTTATTTCTGAAAAAAAATCGTGTTATAATCTCAGCGCAATCGGAGTTACGGATCTCCGGGAATATAAGAAATGGTTTTCGGCCAGAAAATAGAAAACGCGAAACAGAAGAGAATAAAGGGATAGATCCAATCTAGGAGGGGCTCCTGCCCCTCCGCCGCTATGGCAACCATCACTACTGCAGGATACTGCTAACGCGACACTACGATCAGAGACCCTTTGACGAAACTATGTGCGATGCATTGATCGCAAACGGTGATGTAAAAAAACCGTAAAAAAAGATGCAAAACGTTTGCGATGAATGATACATCAAACACGGTTCTGATTTTAGTTGCGTGTGCGATGCGGAGCATACGGTTGATCCATACGAACTGTTTGTGATGAGACAGAACAACAGAAACGGGCAGCCAGATCAAGGTGTGTGCGATATACGGCATAAAGTTCGCTCCGATGAACCATTTGCGATGATCGAGGTGAACACAAACGATTCAGCGTAACAAGATGTGTGTGATACCCGACAAACAGGTCGGTAATCAGAATTGTGTTTGATCATTATAGACAGCCCATATGGTCTTTATTTGTGAATTGTGTGCTCATCAGGGCACACAGTTCAACAAACCAACCTGTGGGCGATAATGTAGAAGATCTCTGTCGAATACATATTACTAACCGTCTGCGATGAGATTGACAGGATAAACAGAGATAACAAATTAATACGAGTGAATGGAAACAGAGATATATACAGTCTGCTTAATTTAGTCCTTCTTGTTGTTGTTGTTGTTGTTGGATGGCCCTGCGACATCGTCTTGGCGAGGACGCTTCTTGGCGCTGACCGTTGGCTTTTCATCGCCACCGCCGTCGTCATCGTCGTTGCTGTCGTTGTCGTCCTCCTCCTCGTTCGATCATTCCTCCTCCTCATCATCGTCGTCCTCTTCTTCATCCTCCGACGGCTTCTCGTCCGTCTGGTTGTCGTCTGACGACTCCAGAGGCGGCGTCCCTTCCATGATTCGGATATAATCGAGGTCTGGGCTCGACGCCAGACACATGGAAGACGAGCGGGATGATTCCGATGTTGACCTATCATCGGACGGCAGACTGCTGGCCGAACTGCCGTCCTCGCTGTCGCTCGACATGGCTGTGGTCGTATAAAAACCATGAGAAAGCGAGATTGTAGAGTGTGTGCAAGTGTGTAGCGCGGCCTGCCGAGGATGATGAAGATGGTGGACACTTAAGCGGGGTATGCAGAGAAGAGGAAATGCCAATTGAAGCGGGGGTTGACGTATTATCTAACCGCTGATATAATCAACCGCAATTATTTGTACCTAGTCGCTCCAAATTCCCGGGGTTGCGCAGTTCTCAATGGGATAATTAATTACGCACGCTCGTTGGAGTGTCCAAATATGAAACAAGCATTTTTCATAGTACTTCTACTCCCTCCGTACCGACGACCTAGGTGGGGGAAAAATGAGAGAACTTCATGATTACTCCCTTCGTCCCAAAATAAGTGACTCAACATTGCACTAACTTTAGTACAAAGTTGAGTCACTTATTTTGGGACGGAGGGAGTATTTGGTAATCAATACCATTGCATGCAGAGAATTGACCATTGCATGCATGTTATGCTAAGTAGTCTGAAGTCATTGAATGCATACTAGCCGCAGGACTCCTATTGGTTGATTTCTTTTTTCAGGACAAAAACAAGGAACGAGTTTTGGGATTATGCACCGGTACCGGTACGAACGGAGTAGGAAAGTTGGCAAGCAATACAGTGAGCTCTTCTTATTGATGAAGCCAGTAATAATCAAACTACAAAGGAAAATAAAAAAAGACAAAGGAAAATATCTGCACGAATCTTCGCATAACATCAATGGCATAGGACCTAGATGTGCATTACTTAGAGCACATCTAGATGTGCTTTAGCAATACTATCAAACAAAATCCCTAATCATCATTGCAAACATCGCATAGAACATGGCTAATGCGACAACCACAACTACACATGCTAGTTCCTTCTTGTCCCTTGCTTTCGTCTGTTGCCTGTGATTGATTCTTTCTTGCTTCATCGTATTGACTGTACATGCCAGATCAGCCAGTTTCTTCTTCAGCTTTACGTTATCTTCTGCGAGCTTGGTGATAACACTCCGAGCCCTGCCATGCCATTCTTCATCAAACCAGTTAACAAAGGCACAAGCCTCATATCCCTGCCAATGTTAAATAGTATTCAGGATGAGCGGTGGCATTAACTCAAGTAAAATGATGAACTTAGCACTAACCTCTAAGGGGCAACTGAGAAACCGCCTGCCAATGTCAAATCCCTCCGTGCATACACGTTGAGAGGGAGTGTGCCCGTGCACACAACTCGGCTTTTGGTACTTCTCAGTGGCGCAAAACTCGGAGTCGAACTCGTGTTTCGGGAGTCTGGAGTCATGCTCCGGATCCGGCGGCAGATCGCTTTCCTGGTGGGGGGGGGGGGGGGTCATTCAGGACAGATTTAGTAAGGAGCTACTTTGGACATGCTAAAAAAGATCGGGATAGATTGGAACCTGACAGGACAATTCAGATCCGTAGTACACCTACCTTCTGATGACCTTAGGCAAGTGCTCGGCGGCGACCGCCGTCGTGGCGGCGCTGCCGAGAGCGGCGATACGAGCAGGAGCAGCCGCACCAAAACCATCAGCAGCACTCGTCCGCATTCCCCCAATGTCAGCACCACGCGAGGGAATTTGGAGGCTATCTAGAGATTTGGGGGAAATGGGGAAACTGTGGGGATAAGCTAATGGTCGGGAACTACTTATGGCACTATATGTTATATACGGCACACTGTTTATACATGTCCTTTGTGTTAGGTATTGCAACTTCACACACGATTTCTGCACCAAACTGTGTGAGAAGACAACGTACGTGAGACATGGTTGCTGTTACATAACCGTATGTGATGTACTACCCTATACATATAATTGAGTTACAGTGATACCGTGCAAATAGCCGCTCTGCGGATATCCGTCAAAAAATAAAACAACCGCTTTGCAGATGGAGATGGTGGCGGCGGCCTAGGTAGTGGCTACCGGATAAGAGGTCAATCCTTGGTCGGTGGGCGGTGCCGGCGACATAGGAGGTCAATCCTCGGTCTGCGGCGGGAGATAGGAAGAGCTCAACCATCGAGGTCGGCGGCGGCGTGATTGGAGCACATCCATCATGGTCGATGGCGGGATAGTGGAGGTCGAACTTCAGGCGGCAGCTGCACTAAGCTTTGCTCCTCGACCCTGCTGTCTCGGCGTGCTGCCGCATCGCGCTTCTTTGTCTGCAGGGTGGAGGTCGCCGCACGGCTAATTAATTAAGGTATTCTTTTCGTGAGTGGCTTAATTGAGGTATTCAATTCCTAAGGGTAGTGCTGTAGTACTCTGCGTGTAAATTGACTGGCCATTAATTTTTGTCATGGCACGTCTGGATAACAATATGGAGCGCCCTCAGTAATTATGAAAATAAAACCTTGTGATTTATGCATGCATCTTTGGACATCAGTTAATCCATGTATTAATGTTGTTGTTTTGTTTTTAATTACCATTCGTGTGGTGCGGATGGAACGATCTCAATGGATGAAGAATCAGAGAACCACATATTTTATCAGTGGCGTGACAGAGTTCATGAATTTGGCAGAAACTACATAGAGGAGAATTGGTGATGCGGATTACATCCTATGTCCATGTACTCATTGTGCCAATTGTAGGATCGAAAGTAGGTCTAGAGGGGGGGGGGGGTGATTAGACTACTTGACCAAATAAAAATCTAGCCTTTTCCCAATTTTAAGTCTTGGCAGATTTTAGCAACTTAGCACAAGTTAAGCAATCAACTTACACATGCAATTCTAAGAGTGTAGCAGCGGAAAGTAAAACATTGCATATGAAGGTAAAGGGAAGGGTTTGGAGAAGGCAAACACAATGTAGACACGAAGATTTTTGGCATGGTTCCGATAGGTGGTGCTATCGTACATCCACGTTGATGGAGACTTCAACCCATGAAGGGTAACGGTTGCGCGAGTCCACGGAGGGCTCCACCCACGAAGGGTCCACGAAGAAGCAACCTTGTCTATCCCACCATGGCCATCGCCCATGAAGGACTTGCCTCACTCGGGTAGATCTTCAAGAAGTAGGCGATCTCCTTGCCCTTACAAACTCCTTGGTTCAACTCCACAATCTTGACGGAGGCTTCCAAGTGACACCTAACCAATCTAGGAGACACCACTCTCCAAAAGGTAATAAATGGTGTGTTGATGATGAACTCCTTGCTCCTGTGCTTCAAATGATAGTCTCCCCAACACTCAACTCTCTCTCACAGATTTGGCTATGGTGGAAAGATGATTTGAGTGGAAAGCAACTTGGGGAAGGCTAGAGATCAAGTTTCTTGTGGTAGGAATGGAATGTCTTGATCTCAACACATGAGTAGGTGGTTCTCTCTTAGAAAATGAGTAGTGTAAGTGTAGGCTCGTTCTGATGGCTCTCTCTTTAATAGAGAAGGGGGTGGAGGGGTATATATAGCCTCCACACAAAATCCAACCATTACACACATTTGACTCAACTCGGTCAGACCGAATGGAAGAACTCGGTGAGACCGATTCAATTCAAAATGTGAACGTTAGGAATCTCGGTAGGACCGATGTGCTAGGGTTAGGGCAAAATCTCACCTCGGTGTGACCGATTGCATGAACTCGGTGAGACCGATTTCAGCAAAGAGCAAATAGATAGTTGGTCAGGCAAACTCGATGGGACCGATCGCTCCTTTCGGTAAGACCGAAATGTTACGAAAGGGAAACAGAGAGTTTGCATTGCGAACTCGGTGGGACCGATCGCTTATTTCGGTGAGACCGAAATGCTACGAAGGGAAACAGAGAGTTTGCAATCCCATCTCGGTGAGACCGAAATCCCTATCGGTGAGACCGAACTGATTAGGGTTTCTGGCAGTGGCTATGTCAAAGGAACTCGGTGGCGCTGGATAGATCAAATCGGTGGGGCCTAGTTTGACTTTAGGTTTAGGACATATTTGGATTTGAGAAAGTGGTTGAGGGTTTTGGAGCATATCACTAAGCATTTTAAGCAAGTAGACCATTAAGCAACACCTCATCCCCTTTTAATAGTATTGGCTTTTCCTATGGACTCAATGTGATCTTAGATCACTAAAATAGAAATGTAGAGTCTTGAGCTTTTGCCAATCTTTGTCCTTAGCATTTTGAGGGGTCCACATCTCTAGTCCATGTGCCATGCCAATCATTGTACTTTCTGAAATATCTAACTTGAAAGGATATTAGTTCAATGAGCTATATATTGTTATGAATTACCAAAACCACCCGAGGATAGTTGCACTTTCAATCTCCCCCTTTTTAGTAATTGATGACAACATATAGATCAAAGCTTCGACAAATGATAATATGAATGAAATATATCGTCGCTTTGAGAAGTATGTGATAAGCAAGAGCTCCCCCTAAATTTGTGCATTATTTAAAATTTGCTTTTGAATGCAAATGCACAATCTATTAGGATCATGGGTTACTCTTCCATGTCACATACATCTTTGTGGAGCGCTCAAAATGATAGAATGTAAAGCATATGCACTCATCACCAAGGGAAACATGATTGATCATACACAAGTATTATAGATAGCATCATTCAAGCACACATTAAAGCATAATGATCAACCACATGATCATAAGTGTATCTCACACACAAGCACAAATAATGTAGCAACCAAACGAACAAATATCAAGTAGCAAGAGAGGCAAACAAAAGCAAAACACTCTCTCTCTCTCTCTCTCAGCCTAAGATCTATACACTTTCTCCCCCTTTGGCAACAAGTTACAAAAAGCTCAAAAATGCATAGTGCTATTCGGCACTCTAGGCACGATCTCCGGGAGCTCCTGAAGTGGTCTTCGGGCTGGTGGCTCCAGTGTGCGTAGATGGTGTTGAGAGGAGTCCGTCTGCAAAGGCTTCTGCTGATGTCTAAGGAGCTGGAGGAGTTGCAACTGAAGGTGCAACAGTGGCAGTTGCTGCAGGTGCTGAAGCTGTAGCTCTGGAATCTGTGACAACTGGCTCTGCTGCAGACCTCTGTGCTCTTGGCGCTCTGTGAAATGCATATGTGGTGTCTCTTCCTCTCCTGTCCTCTGCCTCTTCTTGAAGTTGCTCAACTGTGGTTTGGATCTCTGTGACCTTCAAGTCTAGATCATAAAATTTTGTTTCAATAATCCTCTCAAGACTTTCTTGGTTTTGAGTCAGGGTGGCTAGTCCTTTCTCAATCCTCATTATGGACTCAAGCAGATAAGTGAGCTGATCTTGCTTGGTCTTGAGATTCACAGCTGATACATCTAGCATCTTGGAAGTCTTTGCTGCCTTAGCTTGCTCTCGCTTCTCCTGAGCCTCTACAGATGTAGGATGTGATGCATCCATAACAACAACTTTGTCCTCAAAGTCTGGCCTCAGGGGAAGGTGTTCTCTGTCCAGTAGATATGTGCATGTTCCCATCTTGGAGTTGATGAGCATCTGAATGTGTGGGGCATATCCACATGACCTTTTCTGATCAGCAGCAGTTCTCTTGATGGTTTCAACAATCAAAGTCATCACCTTGAACTTTTCTGGCACATCAAACATATGCAGCAGGTTTATTGAGTGACCTCTGATCATTCTGTCATCTCCTGACTTGGGCAACAAAGTCTGCCTTAGTATAGTGTTCATAGTGGGTAGCCCTGACAGCAGATAGTAGATGGATCCAAACTTGTGAGACGCCAAGGCATGATCAGGAATTTCCTTGTACATGTGAGCCATGGAGTTATGATCTTTCCTGGGCTTGGCATAGACATCTGTGTCATCTTCACCTTCTTCAGGGGCATTCATCAACTTGGCCCATTCTGCAATAGATGATTGGTATCTTGTGCCTTCAGTCATCCAGACTATCTTGCCATCCGGATAGAAGTGTGAAGTTGAATAAAATTGCATGACCATCTCATCATTCCATTTAGTCAGCTTCTGACCAACAAACTTTTCAACCTCATTCATCCTGAAACTCTCATGAACTCCAGGGAAGTAATCTTCATTGTCGTCAATGAACTTCCAGTCAACCCATCTCATGTCACTGACTATGGGCTTCTTGTTCAAAAGAACTGTCTCATAGAAGTCTTGCTGCTCCTTGGTGTGAAATCTGTAGTCCACTGCTGTCCTTCTCCTCACAGCATATGGGTCTGTCTGTCTCCACAGTCTGAGACCTGCATCCTTTCTCAACTTCATGTTTTCAGCTATGGGATGATTGTCATCATGATCTGGAATTTTTGGTTTGAGCTTCCTGAGCACTTGCTGCTCCTCATACTCTTGAACTTCAGGAACTGGGGCCTTGTTCTTTTCAGTAGCTGGGATGTTTCTGGTGGATCTCTTGGGTGCTGTAGGCTTTGGGACTTGAGCTTGGGTAGATGGCTTTGGAGCTGTCTTGGGCTTAGATGAAGTAGCCCCAGACTTGATTGCATCTCCCATAAGCTTCTGAGACTTTGGTGCTGGCTCAACAGCTTCTTCCTCATCATCTTCATCTGGATCTTTCATCATTGATGATCTGCCAATAACTCTGGCCATGGTCTTCTTGACCCTTTCCTTTCCTTCCTTTTCTTGCCTCCAGCAGCCTCTTCTTCTCTTGGTTCAAGAGTGAACTCCATAGTTTCCTTAGTGGAGGTTCTGGCTTTTGACGTAGGCACTCTCTTGGCAGGAGCTTTCTTCCTCATGCCAGGCTTGGTGGCAGCAGCAGCATACTCCTTCTTGACTGCCTTCTTCTTTGAGGTGATCTCCTCATCAACCACAAAGTCCTCATCTTCAGAATCTGAGGTTCTCTTCTTCCTTTGCCTAGTTGCAGCCTTAGGCAAGTTGCTTGGGGTGCTTCTGCTACCCTCATCATAAGTGCTATTGGAGGGACTAGTGCCCTCACTGAGATTTGCTTGCTCCTCTGACCTGTTCTGGCTGTCACTGTTGTCTGACATGGCTGACACTGACCCTGTGAATAGATAGGTATAGGCAGAGTAGATGAGCATCACAAAGTACAGCTATTTTGGCAAAAAGTTTGACTCAAAAACTTAATTTTAATTTTCTGCAGAAAGCATTTCGGAGCTACCGATATGACTAACTCTGTGACACCGAAGCAACTTTGGAGTCTAAACAGGCAGTTTCGGTCAGACCAAGACATAGTTCGGTGACTCCGAGATGCTAGGGTTTCACTGAGAAAGTAAACTCGGTCACACCGATTCGTACACTTCGGTCAGACCGAGTAGTACATGTGCAATGGCTTGTGCCAAATCGGTGAGACCAAATACTTCAAATCGGTCGGTCCGAGATGAGTTCAGCGGAAACCTAACCTTAAGTTTTTTGCATCAAAACTAATCTAGAGGAAGTTTTGGTTGGATAGGATGATCTCAATCGTGGCTAGAAGCATGGCATTAACCTTTGTGCAAGAATCGGAGTTAAGGAATATACAAAGGGATCGAGTCCGTACCCTAACTTGGCGGCGAACTCGCTACGGCGACAACGGCGGCGAAGAATCCCATTGACGGCGGCGGAGACTAGTAGCAGGAGGGCGCTGGCAACAACGACGACGATCCGGAGACCAAGGGGGCGGCAGAGCTGGGCAGGCGCGGTTGGGAGTTTGAAGGATTTTCCAAATTTCAACCCACAGATATATATACCTAGTCACTGTCGGTGTGACCGAGTGGAACGACTCGGTTGCACCGAGATGCAGAATCGCAAGCGGTTACTGCAACTCGGTGTGACCGAACTGTTCTAATCGGTTGCATCGAGGTGAAAACCTAGATCAACCCAATGATTTCGGTGAGACCGAGATGGATGAATCGGTCAGACCGAAAGCCATTAAGAGGTTTTGGAAGTTTAAGCCCTTGACGGATCGGTGGCTCCGAGTGCTCCTCACCCGGAGGGTCCAAATTCGACTTGTTCAAACTTTGTGATGTAGCATGAATAGAGTTTGAGATGAGAAAAGCATACATAGCTAGAGGGAGTACTTAGGCATTCTTGTCCATCCATTTGGCAAAAGGAAAAACCAATCAATCAAAACAACAAATGGATGTTCTCGAATGGAGAAAATTATGCAACCAACATGCTCACACAATAAGATAGCAAATGAAATATGTGGCAAAGCATGCACAAACACTCTAGCATCTAACAGGCCATTGGCGATGACTAGGTCATCTATATATGAGTATATTGGCTTAGGAGTCAAATGAGAACATTTGATCATAGGTCATACTCATCGTTTAAGCACAAGTGGGGTTACCACTTTTACATAAAGCATTGTTGTGTTCACACCATTAGAGTTGCTTTAGCTCAATTCTTAGGGTAAAGCTCCCCCTAGATGTGATATCCCCCCTAAGAGGGATGAACTAACCTTGGGTTTTGTCGATGATGACTTCATGTAGATGTTGAAGATGTGGGTGCTCAATGTTGATGTAGATCATTTGGAGCAATCCATTGGACTAAGTTGCACTTTCAATACCTACATGGGTTAGTCCCACAAGGAACACACAAGGATATCCATAGACATAGAGTGAAATACACATATGATGTTGTCCATGAAAGCATTAGGTTACCTTGTCCCTTGTCTTACCAACAAGAGGGTTTGTGACTCCTTGAACTAGTGCAAGATATGGAAGTTGATTGCACTTGTCCTTGCCAAAATGAATATGAGTGAAGTATGTTGGCGGAGTCACCCTCAAGAAGTCTCTAGTTCTTCTTCTTTGGGACCCACATCAACTTGATGGGGATCCTTGGAGTTGTAGTCGTACTTGATGAAGTGGAACTTGATGTAGTCTTGGGAACCCACTTGACCAAGGCCTTTGGAGCTTCTTCAAATGAATCAATCTCCTCTTGAAGCTTGTCCTTGCCTTTTAGCTTGTGGTCTTGTGGTGGAAGATCATCTTGAGCTTGTGTTCCATCAAAAGAAGTTGGGTCATACTTCTCTTGTTAAGGAACAAACTTCATCTTGGGGTATTGATCTTCTTCCCATTCAACTCCATTGGCATTGAACTTGCGTTCAAAACCAACACCTTGATTCTTCCGGTGCCTTCCTTGCTTGCGTACAATCTCCTCAAATAGCTTACTTCCGGCAAGGCTCTTGTAAACACCTTTCTCTATAATTCCCTTCAATAAGCTATTTTCTTGCTCAAGTGTAACTTGGCTAAGAGAATCATTAGTGGAATCAAGGGAACTACTAGAAGCAACAATATTGGATTTAACATGATTATTGTTACTACTAGAAGAAGAATCTTTCTTGTTCTTGTTGCTAGATTTTACTTGTGGCATGTAAGTAGACAAGAGTAAACGCTTGTCAATGTAAGAAGAACTTTTCTTACGAAGATCATCATTGATTGCTTTTAAGAACCCATGCTCTTGCTCTAGATTGAGCTTTTCAAAGCGTAGCTTCTCATGAGTCTTTAAAAGCTCTCGATGATCCTCTAAGTTAGTTTCATGAGCTAACTTAAGAGTGTTTAATTCTTTAGTTAGACGCTCAATCTCCTTCTTATCATTATCATTCATTTCATCTTGATTAGCATGATTAATAGCAATTTCATCATAGTTTTCGTCACCAGAGTTGTCAACAAGTAAATCATCATCACCTAGCAAATCATCTTCATCACTATTGGAATCAACATACTCAGGGTGTGATACCTTGGGGCCTTTAGCCATGAAGCATCTTCCAATTCCTTCATTTGGTGAGTCAAATATGTCGTAGGAGTTGGATGACACAAGTGCAAGACCGGCAACACCTTCATCTTGAGTATATTCGGAGTCGGAGTGATAACTTCTCTCGGAGTGGTTGTCGGAGTCGTAACCTGATACCCATTCACCAACATGAGCTTGATGTCTTCGTCTTGTGTAGCTCTTTGATGACTTGTCCTTCCTTGGCGTGGTTCCGATAGGTGGTGCTATCGTACATCCACGTTGATGGAGACTTCAACCCACGAAGGGTAACGGTTGCGCGAGTCCACGGAGGGCTCCACCCACGAAGGGTCCACGAAGAAGCAACCTTGTCTATCCCACCATGGCCATCGCCCACGAAGAACTTGCCTCACTCGGGTAGATCTTCACAAAGTAGGCGATCTCCTTGCCCTTACAAACTCCTTGGTTCAACTCCACAATCTTGTCGGAGGCTCCCAAGTGACACCTAACCAATCTAGGAGACACCACTCTCCAAAAGGTAATAAATGGTGTGTTGATGATGAACTCCTTGCTCTTGTGCTTCAAATGATAGTCTCCCCAACACTCAACTCTCTCTCACAGATTTGGATATGGTGGAAAGATGATTTGAGTGGAAAGCAACTTGGGGAAGGCTAGAGATCAAGTTTCTTGTGGTAGGAATGGAATGTCTTGATCTCAACACATGAGTAGGTGGTTCTCTCTCAGAAAATGAGTAGTGGAAGTGTAGGCTCTTTCTGATGGCTCTCTCTTTAATAGAGAAGGGGGTGGAGGGGTATATATAGCCTCCACACAAAATCCAACCGTTACACACATTTGACTCAACTAGGTCAGACCGAATGGAAGAACTCAGTGAGACCGATTCAATTCAAAATGTGAATGTTAGGAATCTCGGTGGGACCGATATGACCAACTCGGTGGGACCGATGTGCTAGGGTTAGGGCAAAACCTCATCTCGGTGTGACCAATTGCATGAACTCGGTGAGACCGATTTCAGCAAAGAGCAAACAGAGAGTTGGTCAGGCAAACTCGGTGGGCCCGATCGCTCCTTTCGGTAAGATCGAAATGTTACGAAAGGGAAACAGAGAGTTTGCATTGCGAACTCGGTGGGACCGATCGCTCATTTCGGTGAGACCGAAATGTTACGACGGGAAACAGAGAGTTTGCAATCCCATCTCGGTGAGATCGAAATCCCTATCGGTGAGACCGAACTGATTAGGGTTTCTGGGAGTGGCTATGTCAAAGGAACTCGGTGGCGCCGGATAGATCAAATCAGTGGGGCCGAGTTTGACTTTAGGTTAAGGACATATTTGGATTTGCGAAAGTGGTTGAGGGTTTTGGAGCATATCACTAAGCATTTTGAGCAAGTAGACCATTAAGCAACACCTCATCCCCTTTTAATAGTATTGGCTTTTCCTATGGACACAATGTGATCTTGGATCTCTAAAATAGAAATGTAGAGTCTTGAGCTTTTGCCAATCTTTGTCCTTAGCATTTTGAGGGGTCCACATCTCTAGTCCATGTGCCATGCCAATCATTGAACTTTCTGAAATATCTAACTTGAAAGGATATTAGTTCAATGAGCTATATGTTGTTATGAATTACCAAAACCACCTGGGGATAGTTGCTCTTTCACCAATACAGAGTCACGTGAAGTTGGAGATGTCCAGTGGCACTTACTCTCTCGGGGATTCATGGATGGATATACACGTTGGACCAGACACGGTGAAGAGCAGGTCATGGATGAATATACCTAGGGCTAAGAGATGCCAAACCCTAGTCAGTGTCACATGGATGTTGAATATAACATCGGGGCAGAGGCGTCAAGCTACTAATGGAACACCGGAAAGCCGAAACACCCACTGGAAAACCAAGACGTCGACGATTTTGATATGCCAGATTGTGTTGCTATGATTGCAGATTTCAAGGGCCCAAAAAAGGATATGATTGGGGACAAGGATCTTCCAATCATTGATGTGGAGTCCAAGAAAGAATTGTATCTAGGTTGCAAAAAGAAATATTCCAAGTTGAGTGTCACCCTGGCGCTTCTCAGATTTAAAGCAGCAAGCGGTCTATCAAATAACGGCTTCACAGAGATGTTAGGTCTTTTCAAAGAAATTCTTATGGAAGATAATGTGCTCCCCAGAAGCATGAACGAAGCGAAGAAAATAGTTTGCCCATTGAAACTTGAAATACAGAAGATACACGCTTGTGTGAATGATTGTATATTGTACCATGGTGAGTACAAAGATTTGCGTGCATGTCCCACATGCAAGCATGCACGATACAAGCGCAAAAGAGCAAAGGACAAGTACAAATTGGATGACGAGATCAAGACAGGAATCTTGTTCAAGGTTGTTTGGTACTTGCCTTTAATTCCAAGGTTGAGGCGTTTGTTTGCAAACCCTAGAGAGGCAAAGAGGTTGCGGTGGCATCATGATGAGGGAACTACGGATAAATATATGAGGCACCCGAAAGATGGGGCTCAGTGGGAATTAATCGACAACAAGTTTCAAGACTTTGCCAAGGATCCTAGAAGTATAAGGCTCGGGGAGTGTACTGACGGGATGAATCCTTTTGGCGATATGAGCACCAATCACAGCACATGGCCGGTGGTTCTGTGCATATATAACCTAGCTCCTTGGTTGTGTATGAAGAAAAATACATTATGATGTCAATGATTATCCAAGGCCTGAAGCAACCTGGAAATGACATCGACATTTACTTTCAGCTACTGGTAGAAGAACTGCTGACAATGTGGATAGATGCGCCTGCTGTAAAATGTTATGATGCTTACAGAAAGGAGATTTTTGATCTACATGCGATGCTGGTGCACACCATTCAAGATATGCCGGCATTAGGCAACACATCGGGGCAGAAAACAAAGGGAGATGTAGGGTGTGTCACATGCATGGATAGGACAGCTAGTAGATTTCATCCCAACTCGCGCAAAACCGTGTATTTGTGTCATCGTAGGTTCTTATGGAGAAATCACCCATACCGAAAGATGAAAGCTGAATTTGATGGTATGGCAGAGGTAGATGTGGGCCCAAGACCCTATGATGGGGAGGTGGTCCACAACATGGCTAAACAAATTAATGTTGTGCTTGGCAAGAAGCACGCTTTGATGGTGAAACAAACACCCAAGGGTCAAGTGTTTAAGAAGAAATCAGTGTTCTAGAAATTACCTTACTGGGAGATTCTACGTGTACGTCACTGCATCGATATCATGCACGTAGAGAAGAACATATGTGAAAGCATCCTTGGTACTCTGCTCAAGATTAAAGGTAAAACAAAGGATGGTGACGGTGCACGGCTCGATATGCTTGCTGATCAATCAAAACGCAAGAGTGAAGCAGAAGATGATGACGAATTCATCAAAGCTCGCCAGAGTTACAATTCTAGTACAAAAGAAGCAACACAATTCTTCACCTATTTGTTGTCAGTTAAGACACCCTCTTCCTACTCCGCAAACATCAGAAGTCTCGTGGATGTGAGCTCAGGTAAAATGAAGTTGGGACACATGAAGTCACATGATTGCCACGTAATGTTGACACAAATCCTCCCGGTGGCCATCAGGAATCTGATGGACAAAGATATAAGAAACACACTCATTGAGCTCTGTGATTTCTTCAACCAACTATGGCAGAAAGTTGTAGATCCTGAAGAGTTGGATCATATGCAAGAGGATATTGCAAGAATATTGTCCAACCTAGAGATCTTTTTCCCACCGTCATTCTTTGATGTCATGGTCCATCCCACTGTGCACCTTGTCGATGAGATAAAGTATTGTGGTCCTGTGTTCCTTCGCAACATGTATCCCTTCGAGCGGTTCATGGGAATACTGAAGCGCTATTGTCAGAACCGAAACCATCCAGAGGCAAGCATCCTACAAGGTTATACCGCAGATGAGGTGGTTGAGTTTTGCACCGAATACATGAAACAAAGACCTATAGGTTTGCCCCTCTCTCGCCATGAGGGAAGGCTGAAAGGTAAGCTGGCCCTTGCTGGCACACAAATGGCTGCACCCGGAGAATTGGCAGAGAAAGCCCATTTGACGGTACTGTTTAATAGCCCAGTTCTCAGCGCTTATGCCGAAGAACACTTGGCGGAGATACGCCAAAGCTTCTTACCAATGGTGCCTCCATCAGATGTGGAGATGAAGGAGCACACTAAGAACTACGCCGAATGGCTGAAGAATTGTTTGGCACAAGGATCCATCGATGACATTGCTACGTGGTTGGCACAAAAGCCATCACCTACGGTGTTGACGTACCAAGCATATGACATAAATGGATACACATTCTACACTGAGGAGCGTGATGAGAAGACCTCATATCAGAACAGCTCTGTTCGAATAGAATGCATGACTGTAGATGAAGCTGATAAAAGGGTATACTATGGAACCATCAAAGAGATTTGGGAGCTTAACTATGTGAAAGTTTAGGTGGCATTATTCAGGTGCGCATGGATCCCTTTTGGTCATGTAAAGGTTGATGATTACAGGAAGACCTGTGTTAACAGGACAACGATGGCATATCACATGGACCCATTCATTCTTGCCAGCGATACTACCCAGATTTTCTATGCGGAAGACCCCTTGCATAAGAACTGCCATGTAGTGATGCATGGGAAGAGGAGGGTACTGGGTGTCGAGGATGTTGCCGATGAGGACGAGTACGATGAATTTGCTGAGTTGCCAGCCAAGGGATCACGCACCCATCTAACAGAGAAGCGTAAAATCATCAGAAAACCCAAGTTCATTCGGGGTCAACGTATTGATCCCAGTTCCCCCATGTACATGGGAATTAAGCCGTAAGACTAGTCTTTATGCCTACCTTGCAACTTAATTCGTTCAATTTAGAACTGGTGCGTGTACTAAATTTGTGAGTCCCGGTTTTCTGTTGATGTAAGAACCGTTAATATGTTGACCTTGATATGCTGTCAGCTCAGGCAATGAATATGAACTATTTATTATTATTATTATTATTATTATTATTATTATTATTATTATTATTATATCATAGAGGTAGCATACTCAATTGATCTCACTCCAGTATGTGTGAACAAAAGATTTGCAATCTGGTTTGCGAATAACACACGGTTTGTTCATGAAAGCCATGTGCCGACCAAACCCCGCGCACGATCTGAGTCGTGCTTTTTGATTGGCCAGAACCCAAACCCCACGGATCATACGTCTACACCGTTGGATGCTCCCAGATCAAACGACAATCCTCATCCCTTTCGGCAGCAAATGCAGTTCTGGTTGTAATTTTATTTTTATGCACAAAATGCACGTTAAACTCAAAAAATATCTTAAATATAGCTAACGATACCTGAAATGTGCCAGAAAATCAAATCCGTGGTATAATGGTGATTGCGTACCGTCGAAATTTTTATGAGGCCAAACGATGAAGTCACCAGCCACTGGAGTTTGAATTGACACGTCTTCTTTTGGAAACCATGATCCTTCATGTGAGATGCTCCGGTTTGGAAGGAGCGATCATCAAAACTTTTGCCAAACTTTACCAATTTTTTTCCACAGGATCGTGAGAGCACGCCCCAGGCACACATCGATTTTGATTATGTCCGGACTCCATCTGAATTCCCTATAATTAAAATACCAACTATACCTACGCCAGTGGCCACATCTCGTGGCCGAAATGTTTGAAACTTCTCCCCGCTTCTCGGACAAACGGATCAAAACTCGCAAAGCGACGCACAAATGATTTGGACACCTTCTTTGCTAAGGCTGGCCATAGTGGGGGTATCATAGCTGGTATCATGCACTCGGGAATAGCAAATATGATGATGTGGCAAGGAATTAAAGAAGGGAGAGTGGGTTAGAGTAACATATGTAGATACAGTAACATAATAAATGCTATACTACTTTGTGTCATGCATGGCCATAAATACGATCATCTATGATACTACTCTATGATACTATGCACTATGAAGGTAGTATCATACACTAGTATCAGATGCATGATACTAGTATATGATACTCCCCACTATAAGGGTGGCCATAGTGGTGGTATCATAGCCGGTATCATGCACTCGGAAATAGCAAGTATGCTGATGTGGCAAAGAATTAAAGAAGATAGAGAGGGTTAGAGTAACATATAGGTAGATACTGTATCATGTTAAATGCGATGCTAATTTGTGTCATGCATGGCAATAAATATGATCATCTATCATACTACTCTATTATACTATGCACTATAATTAAAGGTAGTATCATACACTAGTATCATATGCATGATACTAGTATCATATGCATGATACTAGTATATGATAATGTCCACTATGAGTAGCCTAAGTAGCCTAACTAAAACACCCACATGTAGTTGTAGTAGGGTTTTGACTTTATATGCACTAAATGCAAGGTAAGTGCAAAAAATGACTTAAACATAGCAGACGAGACCTGAAATGGGCCAGAAATCCAAACCAAGGGTAAATCCGTGATTGTTTACCATGATTTTTTTCGATGCGGAACGATGTAGTCACTAACGATTTGGAGTCCGAAGTGCCGCGTCTCCTTTTGGAAACTATGATCCTTCTTGTGAGATGCTCCGGTATGGAAGGTGCGAGCACCAAAACTTGTGCCAAACTTTACCAAATTTTTTCCATGCGATCGTGAGAGCACGCCACAGTGACACAATGATTTTCGTTATTTCCGGACTCTATATGCATTTCCTGTAATTAATATACCAACAAGGCCTACGCCTCTAGCCGCACCCCGCGGCCGAACTGTTTGAAGTTTTTTCCCGTTTCTCGGACAATGAATGAAAACTCGCAAAGCGACACACAAATGATCTTGCTAACACCCACGTGTAGTTGCGACTATTAAAATATATATATATATATATATATATATGTGTGTGTGTGTGTGTGTGTGTGCAAAAAATGACTCAAATATAGCAAACGAGATCTCAAATGCACCAGAAAATCAAACCATAGGGTACAATCATGATTTCTTACCGTGGAAAAAAATTGGAGGCGAAACGATGAACTCATGTTTTCATTCAAACGAAAATATGCTGTTAGTTCATGTAAATATTTTCAAATAGCACACGGTTCACTCACGAAAGCCGTGTGCCTACTAAACCGTGGCCGATGCCCCCCTGCCGCGCGCGTGATCTGAGTCGTGTGTTCTGATTGGCTAGAACCAAACCCCACGGATCATACGTCTGCACCGTTGGATTCTCCTTGATCGAACGGCAATCCTCATCCCTTTCGACAGCACATGCAGTTCCGGTTGTGATTTTATTTATATCCACAAATTGCATGTCAAATTCAAAAAATGTCTTAAATATAGCAAATGATACCTGAAATGCGTTAAAAATCAAACCCGGGGTATAATGGTGATTGCGTACCGTGGAAATTTTTATGAGGCCAAACGATGAAGTCACCGGCCACTGGAGTTTGAATTGACACGTATCCTTTTGGAAACCATGATCCTTAATGTGAGATGCTCCGGTTTGGAAGGAGCGATCATCAAAACTTGTGCCAAACTTTACCAATTTTTTTCCACGGGGTCATGAGAGCACGCCACGGGCACACGCCGATTTTGATGATGTCTGGACTCCATCTGAATTCCCTGTAATTAAAATACCAACTAGGCCTACGCCGGTGGCCACACCTCGCGGCCGAAATGTTTGAAACTTCTCCCTGTTTCTCGGACAATGGATGAAAACTCGCAAGGCGACACATAAATGATTTGTACACCTTCTTTGCTAACTAACACCCAGATGTAGTTGTAGAACGGTTTTGATTTTATATGCACTAAATGCAAGGTAAGTGCAAAAAAAAGACTTAAATGTAGCAGACGAGACCTGAAATGGGCCAGAAAATCAAACCTAGGGTATATACGTGATTGTTTACCATGAAAAAAAATTCGAGGCGGAATGATGTAGCCGCCGACGATTTGGAGTCCGAAGTGCCACGTCTCCTTTTGGAAACTATGATCCTTCTTGTGAGATGCTCCGATTTGGAAGGTGTGAGCATCAAAACTTGTGCCAAACTTTACCAAAATTTTTCCATGGGATCCTGAGAGCACGCCACGGTGACACAATGATTTTCGTTATTTCCAGACTCTATATCCATTTCCTATAATTAAAATACCAACAAGGCCTATGCCTCTGGCCGCACCCTGCGGTTGAACTGTTTGATTTTTTTCCCGTTTCTCGAACAATGAATGAAAACTCCCAAAGCGACACACAAATGATCTTGCTAGCTAGCACCCACGTGTAGTTGCGACTATAGCAAACGACTCAAATAAAGCAAACGATACCTCAAATGCACCAGAAAAGCAAACCATAGTGTACAATGGTGATTTCTTACCGTGGAAACCAATTTGGAGGCGAAACGATGAACTCTTGTTTTCATTCAAACAAAAATATGTTGTTAGTTCATGTAAATGTTTTTAAATAGCACACGGTTCACTCACGAAAGCCGTGTGCCTACCAAACCGTGGCCGATGCCCCCCTTGCTGCGCGCGCGATCTGAGTCGTGCGTTCTGATTGGCCAGAAACCAAACCCCACGGATCGTACGTCTGCACCGTTGGATGCTCCCAGATCAAACGGCAATCCTCATCACTTTCGACAGCAAATGCAGTCCGGCTAGGATTTGATTTATATGCCAAAATGCACGGTAAATGCCAAAAAATGTCTTAAATATAGCACACGAGACCTGAAATGTGCCAGCAAATCAAACCTGTTGTATAATGGTGATTGCTTAACGTGGGAAAAAATTAGAGGCGAAACGATGAACTCACGTCTTCATTTCAAAATTAGGACGTCTTCATTTCAAACAAAATTATTCTGTTTGTGCACACGAGCGCTTATAGGCAATCGTTTGCATAGGCCTTTCCGCGCGGCGACCGGGGATATTTTTTCACCCTTTTCACCTAGGCCGCCAACACCCCCCACCGCCCGCCCGTGTTTCACTCAATTAGTCCACCCAATCTCCATCGCCAGCTCCCCCCCTCCCCCAGATCCACAGCAGAACGCTCTCCAGCGCCGGCGTGCTCACCTCGGTCGTGTGCCCGCTCTTCGGCGTCAACCCTACCTCCACTGCCGTTCCCAACACGCGGCTGCCCGCGCCTCGCCGTCTTCGTTTGCTCGCCAGCCACCCTCGAGCATATCGATCGTGTAAACCTCGCCTCTCTTGTGGTCCTGCCGGGTTTGCATTAAGAAACCTGTTAGTTACTGCTCTCCATCACGGTGAGGCATATTTCCTCGCAATCCCTCTTCCCATTTCTTTCCGTATGTTCCCAAATTGGCTATAAAATAACGGAGAGCGTATATATGTTCATTATCTACCTTTCTAACTAGTACATATAAGCTGTATTTGTTCCAATAAGTTACTGCCGATTTACAGATCGCGGGCACACGAGTCACACAAACTTAACAAATAAGCCGTACATTTTCTAAATTATTGCATGACATGTTTAGACAGCTTGATACCAAGTTGTTAGTTTTATGCTTATCCTCCTTTCCTGAGTTTCGCATGTGTTCTCTGTACATGCCGAGTAGCAGCGACATCACTCATGCTTCAGGCGATGTATCTTCATCTGATTCCGACAACCCTATGTCTTCAGTAGATGGTGAGGGATCAAGTAATCTTGAACGGGATAGAGCTGCAGCAATTATCCTTCCGGTCAGGACACGGAGGAACGCTCCAAGGAAGCCCACACACCAGCCTAAAGGTGTATATGAAGTAACCGAGATCGATTTAAAGTCCTGGGCTCCAACTAAACCAGATAAAGCACGCACGAGGTTCAGGAGTGTGTGTGTGGATTTGTTGGCAGGGCAAGGCTCAACATTAATCTGCCGGGGTTTCGGAAGGCTGACACAGAAACATGGCAAAGGATAGTCTGGGAGATCATGGATCACTTCAACGTTCCAGAGCAGTGGAGAATGCAGGTGGAACACGCTGCACTGAAGAAGGCTAGGGATGTTTGGAGAAACTGGAAGCAAGTGCTGTACAAGAAGTACTTGAGTGAAGGCAAGGACCCAATCCCCGCATACCCCCAAATTACAAAGGCAGACTGGGCAGAATTCAAAAGGGTCAGGGCAACTACAGAGTTTGCTAAGAAGAGTGCCAAGCAATCGGAACTTCAGAAGAGGAACACACACCCCCACCGTATGGGTGTGTCAGGATACCATGGCATGAAACCGATATGGGACCAGGAGGACAAAGAAGCAGTGGCGGCGGGTGGGAAACCAGCCTTTAGTGAAATCAGGGGCAAACACACTAGAGACTACTTGCGGGCACGTGCAAGGAGGCGTGATGACGGAACTTATTACTTTGAAAATTCACATGACGAAGAACTATATCGCGTGATGTTAAAGGCTTCCATGATCCCTAGAAGGTTCTACAGGAACTCAGGGCCATGTGACATTCTGTCCGATGCTCTGGAAACAAGAGAACCCCCTGGCCGTGCAAGGGGTATAGGTGTTAATGTCCCGCACAAGAGGGCTTTCACCCTCAGCAAAGAAGAGAGGCTCAGCATGAAAAAAGCGAGGAGTGAAATGAAGCAGAATGAATTGTATGAAAGGTTGAGGAAGGACATGTATCCGGCTGTTCGAAAGGATATTGAGGAGTTAATGATGATGTAGAAGGCTCTAACACTAACAGATAGCCAACAGATGAAAGGGGAGGCGGGCATGGAGGATGCTGGTTATTGCGCGACAACGCCGCACAAGAGTAGCTGTGCATTGATGTTGGCCTGAACTATGTCGGTATTTCCCCAAAGAGGAAGGGATGATGCAGCACAACAACGGTAGGTATTTCCCTCAGTGATGAGACCAAGGTTATCGAACCCGTAGGAGAACCAAGCAACACTACGTCAACAGCACCTGCACACAAAGAACAAATACTTGCAACCCGACGTGTTAAAGGGGTTGTCAATCCCTTTCGGGTAACAGCGCCAGAAATTGGCAAACGGACGTGAGAAAGTTGTAATAGATTGATAGATGCAAATAAAAGCAAATAAAATTCAGTGAGGTATTTTTGGGTTTTTGATAATATAGATCTGAAAATAAAAGTGGCAAATAAATAAAAAGGCAAATAGCAAAATAGATCTGGAAATATATGATGAGAAAATAGACCCGGGGGCCGTAGATTTCACTAGTGGCTTCTCTCGAGAAAAATAGCATACGGTGGGTAAAAAATTACTGTTGGGCAATTGATAGAACTTCAAATAATTATGACAATATCTAGACAATGATCATTATATAGGCATCACGTCCAAGATTAGTAGACCGACTCCTGCCTGCATCTACTACTATTACTCCACATATCAACCGCTATACAGCATGCATCTAGTGAATTAAGTTCATGGAGAAATGGAGTAATGCAATAAGAACGATGACATGATGTAGACAAGATCTATTTATGTAGAAATAGACCCCATCTTGTTATCCTTAATAGCAACGATACATACGTGTCGGTTCCCCTTCTGTCACTGGGATCAAGCACCGTAAGATCGAACCCATCACAAAGCACCTCTTCCCATGGCAAGAAAAATCGATCTAGTTGGCCTAACTAAACCAAGGATTCGAAGAAGAAATACGAGGCTATAAGCAATCATGCATATAAGAGATCAAAAGACTCAAATAACTTCCATGGATAAAAACATAGATCTGATCATAAACTCAAAGTTCATCGGATCCCAACAAACACACCGCAAAAAAGAGTTACATCAAATAGATCTCCAAGGGACCATTGTATTGAGAATCAAAAGAGAGAGAGGAAGCCATCTAGCTACTGCCTACGGACCCGTAGGTGTACAGTGAACTACTCACGCATCATTGGAGAGGCACCAATGAGGATGATGAACCCCTCCGTGATGGTGTCTAGATTGGATCTGTGGTTTCTGGAACTTGTGGCGGCTGGAATTGATTTTTGTCGAATCCCCTAGGGTTTCTGGAATATTGGGGTATTTATAGAGCAAAGAGGCGGTGCGGGAGGTGGCCGAGGTGGGCACAACCCACCTGGGCGCGCCTGGGCCCCCAGGCGCGCCCTGGTGGGTTGTGCTCCCCTCGGAGCCCCCCTCAGGTACTTTCTTGGCCCAACTTGTGTCTTCTGGTCCAGAAAAAATCACCAAAAAGTTTCGCTACATTTGGACTCTGTTTGGTATTGATTTCCTGCGAAGTAAAAAACAAGCAAAAAACAGCAACTGGCACTGGGCACTATGTCAATAGGTTAGTCCCAAAAAATGATATAAAGTTGCTATAAAATGATTGTAAAACATCCAAGAATGATAATATAATAGCATGGAACAATAAAAAATTATAGATACGTTGGAGACGTATCAGCATCCCCAAGCTTAATTCCTGCTCGTCCTCGAGTAGGTAAATGATAAAAACAGATTTTTTGATGTGGAATGCTGCCTAACATGTTCATCACATAATCTTTTCTTTGTAGCATGGACATTTGGACTTTTATATGATTCAAAGCAATAGTCTAGTTTTGACATGAAGATTTCAATACTCAAGCATATCAACAAGCAACCATGTCTTTCAAAATATCAACACTAAAGCAAGTTATCCCTAGCCCATTATGCTCAATCATTGATCCATTCATGAAACACACTCGCATATTAGCTACACCCAATGCTCAAGTACGATCATAGTGCCCCTTAGTTGGTGCTTTATAAGAGAAGATGGAGACTCAAAATAAAAATTGCATAAAGTAAAAGAAAGGCCCTTCGCAGAGGGAAGTAGGGATTTGTAGAGGTGCCAGAGCTCAAAGCGAAAAAAGTAGAGATAAAACATTTTGGGTGGCATGCTTTTCCTGTCAATGAAAACGATCGAGTAATTCCCAATACTTTCCATGCTAGATATATCATAGGCGGTTCCCAAATAGAAAATAAAGTTTATTCCTTTTTCCACCATACTTTCACTTTCCATGGCTAGCCGTATCCACGGGTGCCCTCCATACCAACACTTTCCAAGGAATTTATTATTTGACAACATAAAGTAAATTCATTTTTCATTTCGGGACTGGGCATCCCTAATACCTTTGTCATACTCTCGTGCAATGACAAGTGAATAAACACTCATCTTGAGAATAACACATCTAGCATGGAAATATATCAGCCACCCCCTACCGTTTCATGAGCGGTACGAGCACACAAAAGAGAAATTTATTTTTAAATTAGAGATGGCACATACAAATTTGCTTAGAACGGCACGGAAATACCACATATACGTAGGTATAGTGGACTCATATGGCAAAACTGGTTTAAGGATTTTGGATGCACAAGTAGTGATCATACTTAGTGCAAATGAAGGCTAGCAAAAGATTGAGAAGCATCCAACCAAGAAACGAAAAATCTCATAAGCGAGCATTAAGCATAACTAACATCGAATAATGCACCACAAGTTGAATGTAATTTCATTGCATAACTATTGACTTTCGTGCTTGCATAGGGAATCACAAACCTTAACAGCAATATTCTTACAAAAGCATAATTACTCATCAACATGACTCACATATTATATCAACATATCGCAAAACTATTACAAGGAATCAAGTTTATTTTGTCCAATGATCTTCATGAAAGTTTTTATTATATCCCTCTTGGATATCTATCACTTTGGGACTAATTTCATTTGTTGCTTTTGATCATAGTTTTAAATAGCTGGCTATAGCTCCGCTATAGCCCGCTATAGCCTTTTCAGCAGAGTGCCGCTAAATGGTCGCCTTCACAAATAGACCGCTATAGCCTGCTATAGCCCGCTGTAGCTGACTTGGAAGCCCGCCGCTATTTTTCATAGCCCGCTATTTAAAACATTGCTTTTGATAGCTCAAACAAATCGAAGTGAAGAACATGAGCATAAAATTTTATTCTCTCAAAATAATTTAAGTGAAGCAAGAGAGAATTTCTAAAAAAAAATTACTAACTCTCAAATAAATCTAAGTGAAGCATGAGAGCATTTCTTCAAAAATACTAAAGCACACCGTGCTCAAAGAGATATAAGTGAAGCACTAGAGCAATTCCATAGCTCATAAAGATTTAAGTGAAGCATAGAGAGAAATTCTAACAAGTCATAGCATAATTTTGGCTCTCTCAAATAGGTGTGTCCAGCAAGGATTCATGACTAAAAATAAAAAGCAAAACAAGCAAAGACTCATATCATACAAGACGCTCCAAGCAAAACTCATGATATGTGACGAACAAAAATATAGCTTCGAGTAAAATACCGATGGTCATTAGAAGAAAGAGGGGATGCCACTTAGGCATCCCCAAGCTTATTTGCTTGCTTCTCTTTGGATAATGGCTTGGGGTGCCATGGGGCATCCCCAAGCTTAGGCTCTTCTTACTCCTTATTCTTTCATCCATCGTGATCTCACCCAAAACTTGAAAACTTCAATCACACAAAACTCAAGAAAACCTTCGTGAGATCCGTTAGTGTAATAAAACCAATCTTTACTTTAAGTACTATAGAAAACCCATTCAAATTCTGTTCTTGCATTATATCTACTGTATTCTAACTTTACCATGGCTCATACCCCCCGATAAAAACCATAGATTCATCAAAATAAGCACACAATGCAAAGAAAACAGAATCTGTCAAAAACAGACCAGTCTGAAAGATACGAATTGTTCTCATACTTCTGTAACTCCAAAAATTCTGAAAAATTAATATAACATAGGCAATTTGCTTATAAATCTTTTGTAAAAACTTCAGAATTTTTCGTTGCTTATGTAAATTTGAAAAATTGTTTTACTCTACGAAAAAGTTTATGTTTTCCAACAAGATCAAATCAACTATCACCAAAGCTATCCTAAAGGCTTTACTTGGCACAAGCACTAATTAAAACACAAAAAATACAATCATAATAGTAGCATAATTGTGCAAACACCCAAGAACAGAAAGAAAAAGACAAAAATAAATTTTATTCATTGGGTTGCCTCCCAACAAGCGCTATCGTTTTACGCCCTTAGCTAGGCATAAAGCAAAGATCTAAGTGTTGTCATCTTTAACTTCCAACTCTTCAATCACACAGTCAGATTTCATTGAAGACTTAGCAAGTAAAATAGCAAAATTTCTAGGCATAAAATTGAGGAAATCATTCTTATTAATAGGGTCGCTTATAACTTCGACAAAATCCGGGTGAATACTAATCATTAATATCTTCTTTACTACTAGAAGTTGCACCCTTGTTCTTAGTGGTTTGAGTACTCTTAATAATTTTACTGGGTTTTTTTCAATAGTTTTAGCAGAAGCAAAAGCTGTGCTTAAATTGCTAAAAATTTCTTCCAACTTATCGATCCGAGAAGGGCTTTCTTCAATTCTTTCGTGAATTACAGTTCCCTTTTCTTTTAACAACTTAAAAACTTCTCCCGTTTTTGACCCAAATTTAGTAGCAAAATTATGCATCTTCTTATCCAAGTTTTCAATGTGTTCTTCGGTAAGCATTTTCTTTTCAATAGCATCTAGCCTTTCCATAACATGCTCAAGAGTTAAAGTTGTTTCATTAACCATAAGAGGTGGTGATCCCACTAAGTTTCCCATAGCATTAAAAGTATCTAGAGAAGAACACATCAAGAAATTCCCACCGGTAATCGTATCAAGGACGAATCTATACCAAGTAGTGATGCCCACATAAAAACAGTGAAGAAGAACAACGGTAGATTGCTTACGAATAGATCTATTATGAGCATTGCAGATTCTATACCAAGCATCTTTTAAATTCTCCCCTCCCCTTTGTTTAAAGTTAAGAACTTCGTTCTCGGGAGTGCACGCAATAGAGGAAGAACTATCCATAACAACAAAAAGTGACAAACAAAATTGCAAACGAAAAACAGATCTGATGAGAAAACGACGAACAAAAAAGAGGGCGAATAAAACGGCAAATTTTTTGTGAAGTGGGGGAGAGGAAAACGTGAGGCAAATGGCAAATAATGTAAAATTCAAGGAGATGAGATTTGTGATTAGGAACCAGGTAGATGTTGATGATGTCTCCTCGGCAACGGCGCTAGAAATTCCTTTTGATGTTGGCTTGAACTACGTCGGTATTTCCCCAAAGAGGAAGGGATGATGCAGCACAGCAACGGTAGGTATTTCCCTCAATGATGAGACCAAGGTTATCAAACCAGTAGGAGAACCAAGCAACACTACGTAAACAACACCTGCACACAAAGAACAAATACTTGCAACCCGACGTGTTAAAGGGGTTGTCAATCCCTTTCGGGCAACGACGCCAGAAATTGGCAAACAGACGTGAGAAAGTTGTAATAGGCTTATAGATGCAAATAAAATTCAGCGAGGTATTTTTGGGTTTCTGATAATATAGATCTAAAAATAAAAGTGGCAAATAAATAAAAAGGCAAATAGCAAAATCGATCTGGAAATATATGATGAGAAAATAGACCCGGGGGCCGTAGATTTCACTAGTGGCTTCTCTCGAGAAAAATAGCATACGGTGGGTAAACAAATTACTGTTGGGCAATTGATAGAACTTCAAATAATTATGACGATATCCAGGCAATGATCATTATATAGGCATCACATCCAAGATTAGTAGACCGACTCCTGCCTGCATCTACTACTATTACTCCACACATCGACCGCTATTCAGCATGCATCTAGTGTATTAAGTTCATGGAGAAACGGAGTAATACAATAAGAATGATGACATGATGTAGACAAGATCTATTTATGTAGAAATAGACCCCATCTTGTTATCCTTAATAGCAACGATACATACGTGTCGGTTCCCCTTCTGTCACTGGGATCAAGCACCATAAGATCGAACCCATCACAAAGCACCTCTTCCCATGGCAAGAAAAATCGATCTAGTTGGCCTAACTAAACCAAAGATTCGAAGAAGAAATACGAGGCTATAAGCAATCATGCATATAAGAGATCAAAAGAATCAAATAACTTTCATGGATAAAAACATAGATCCGATCATAAACTCAAAGTTCATCGGATCCCAACAAACACACCGCAAAAAAGAGTTACATCAAATAGATCTCCAAGAGATCATTGTATTGAGAATCAAAAGAGAGAGAGGAAGCCATCTAGCTACTGCCTACGGACCCGTAGGTCTACAATGAACTACTCACGCATCATCAGAGAGGCACCAATGAGGATGATGAACCCCTCCATGATGGTGTCTAGATTGGATCTGTGGTTTCTGGAACTTGCGATGGCTGGAATTGATTTTCGTCGACTCCCCTAGTGTTTCTGGAATATTGGGTTATTTATAGAGCAAAGAGGCAGTGCGGGAGGTGGCCGAGGTGGGCACAACCCACCTGGGCGCGCCTGGGCCCCCAGGCGCGCCCTGGTGGGTTGTGCTCCCCTCGGAGCCCCCCTCAGGTACTTTCTTGGCCCAACTTGTGTCTTCTGGTCCAGAAAAAATCACCAAAAAGTTTCACTGCGTTTGGACTCCGTTTGGTATTGATTTCTTGCGAAGTAAAAAACAAGCAAAAAACAGCAACTGGCACTGGGCACTATATCAATGGGTTAGTCCCAAAAAATGATATAAAGTTGCTATAAAATGATTGTAAAACATCCAAGAATGATAATATAACAGCATGGAACAAGCAAAAATTATAGATACGTTGGAGACGTATCATGCATCAGCTAACCCCAGTGACACTGAGACTCCAGTTGCTCATGATGGTGCTATATCTGATATATCTGGAATGAAAGACAGACTGAAGGGCGTGCTTACACATTATGAAGGTACATTAAAATGTGCAACAGCCTGGGTTTGCCCACCCTTCTTGGAAGAGGGCCTCTTGTTGGACAATGTGCCATTGAAGCCGGGCTATGTGAAGTGCTACGTGACTGAAGTAAAGCCTGGATTCAATGAATTTGCCCTGAAGAATGTCCTAGGAGACTTTGATGAGCAAAGGACCTTGGGAGAAACACTGTTAGATCACATCCAGTGGCCATGAAAGGAAATAGAGTTCATGGATGAGATCCCTAAAGCCCCGCCAAGAGCAACCAATGTCACCCCTCAACCGGTGACGCTCTCCTTGCCACGGTAGCTCTCGCGTGCTTCCCCCAAAGAACCTAATACTCGTAATCCGACGGCTGATGCATCAACCTGTGATCAGCCGGACCGACTTTGTGCTGTACAGGCCATCTCATCGTCCGCCCCAGAGCAGCCAGTGGCAAGGCCTACAACTGCTGAAGATGCACCACCGGTTCAGATGCCGGCCGCTGAAACAGCGAGGGGAGACCCAGCTGTAGCAATGCTCAGCAGACCAACCTGGTGGAACGGACTGCTAAGCAGTGTGATGCTTCGGAACCGCCTGCTAAGCAGCCTGTAGGTCCAGAACCGACTGCTCATCAGTTCGTCGGTCCGCAGCCGTGTGATCAACATACCAATGCGTCAGCACTTCCTGCTCAGCAAACCAACGCGTTGGCACGGCCTCCTCAGCACACCGACAAGTTGGCACCACCTGCGCAGAAACCCGACATAGCTTCAACGCATGGTCAACAGTCTGATGCCTCTGCTCCTACAGCCCAGCAGTCCGTCACAGCAGCACCGCCAGCTCAGCGGTCCAGCATAGGTAAACCGTCTGCTAAGCAGTCCGTCGAAGCTTCACCGTCTGCTCGGCAGTCTACCTTTCAACCAACCAGACGTTCTACCAGAAGTGCTTCAAGTACCAAGAAGGAAGCGGCGAAAAAGGCTGCACCCATAAGGAAGCGCACCGTGAGAGCGGCGAGGAAAGAGAACGATTGCCTCTTACTTAAAGCACTCATCGCCCAGAACCAAATTAGCAGCAAGTTGTTCGAATCGGGGAGTAATATTATTTCTGACGGCATGGATGATGAAGAAATATCTTTGCAGCTTGCTAAAAATAAAGCAGACGTACTTGAAGCACGCAATTACGTCCATGGCTAGCCATTTCTTGTTGGAGAATACTTTGATGAGTGCAGCTCCAGTTGCCGCGAGTTAAATAAATATTGCATGGATCAAATGTCAGCAGGTCATCATATTCTGCTAGTCCACTACAACAGAGATCATTTCCGACACGATGCTGGTTCCATTAGTGTGGGTTTCGAGGACTTACATCTCTTCTTCAACTTCAATGAGCTCGATGCCACTCTTGTTAGATGCCTTATTTTGTAAGTACTTAATAAACTCTGATCCACTTCTCCATACAAGGTTGTAAATGATAAACAGCTAACTGCATTTTATTACTCTCAGGGGATTGAACGCGCAGAGAAGAAAAAGGGAGAGTGTGTATTTCATAGATCTTGCATTAGCAAATGGCACAACATTAGATGGTAAGGACCTACGGGACTGGGCCATTAACACAGTCATCCGTACCTTCGAAAACACGTCCCATGCAGAATCATTTCTCTGGCCATATCATGAATGGTAAGTCAAGTAAACAACCACGAATACACTGATTGTCTTTCAGATTTCGACATAATTCGTAAGTTCATGGCTTTCTTAATATGTAGCAATCACTTGATATTGGTATTCATTGTTCCAAACAAGAACACAGTTTACTACATGGATTCTCTCAGAGAGTCAACAAACGCTCTGGATCTGACGCATCTTCAGCAATTCATGGATAGGTATTGAATTCTATGATGTTGAAATTAATTTGCATTCATATCTGGTTCAATAATTGATGTTGTCAAAATTCATCTTCATTTGCAGTGTGCTCGCATTGTGGAAAACTAAACCAGGGAACCTGTTCAAGAGGGAACTACCTCTGGAGCACGAGATCATTTCTCCGATAACACACCGAAATTCATTATTTTCGGAAAATGTATCCAATAGCCTGCAAATACCTTTTCTTACGCTAGTCAAATGTTCAAACTTCTAAATAAACCTCTTTCTATTTCTATACAAAGAAAAAAAATACATCTAACACCGGTTAGGTTGTTCCTAACAGGAAACATACATGACTAATTCTGTACAAAAAAAATTTAGTGTTCTCAGCAACAAAGCAGGGACCAACCTTTGTGGATACTATGTTTGTAGACACATGATCTCCATCTGCAAATCTGCTGATAATTGTGAAGATGCTCACGAATTAGTACCAATAAGTCTATCTTAATTAATATCTTCTACTCCACTCATATGGCACATTCTGATCTTAAAAATACTGCAGCTCATCTTAGAACCGAGGAACCCTGAACCGCTCCCCGCTGGTGAATTGCTGATGGTTCGGAGATTTATCAGCGACTTCTTCCTGAATCACTACATCAATCCCACTCGTGATAATGAAGATTTCAGCATGCCTTCTCCTGAAACATTGAGTAAGAGTTAGCCGCTAAACATATACGCATGGAATCCTTTGTTTTTCATTTGATGAAGTCTTCGTATTTCGTACACTATGATTAATTATGTAATGCGTATATGTGTCGACAAATCATTAGAATTTAGCTACCACTTGTTCAATTGCAATTGTTGCGAAATCTGATGAATGTTCTTCCTATGGACACTATTTGTTCAATTGAATATTGTGGCGATTTTGCTTTTTGCATGCCGATTCAAATGCGATATTTTTGTTTTAACCTGGCAATTGCTCCGCACACGGTTCAACTAAATGAGTGTGTGCGATCCACATCGGAAAGCATACGTCAATCATAGCGGAACCGTCGGTGATACACAGCAGATCGCAAACGATTTGCAGCACTACTACGTGTGCGTAGGGGCTCCGGAACCGTTTGTGATATCACATTATCGCACACAAGAGCTCGGAGTAAACCGTGCCCATTGTAAAATAAAATCCCAGTCGTAAATTTTTCAGGAAACGTGTGGGATCCCAAACGAAAAGCACACGTCACTCTTGCCGCAACCGTCGGTGATACACAACAAATCACAAACGGTCTGCAGCACTCGTATGTGTGTGAAAGGGCTCCTGAACCATTTGTGATAGAACATTATCGCGCACGGTAATTGTTGGGAAACATGTGCGATGGAGTCTTGCATGGCAGATGGGTTCCGCAGAAAACTCGTGTGCGATGGGGCACATATCGCACACAGTTCATATGTTGGCCCGTGTGCCTTACATTCTGTTTCCCAAACAGTTCACTACGACACACCATTTGGTTTCACTGCGTCATTAGAAACTTTTAATCACCGATCCCACACGTGCGAAAGAATTTAGTGTGCGCTGCATCGCATACGATTACATTTGGCAAGGCCTCTGCATCATGGCTCCATATCCCCGACGGTTTCTGGGTCATGTGGGAAGGAGCCCCCTATCGCAGTCACTCACTTGGCGACGGTTCAAAATGCTGTTGCAGAAAGGGGTTAAAAACCGTGTGTATAACACCTTGATGTACCATTGCATGGACCAGAGGGGGAACTCTCCTCCCATCTAGGGGGGAGGCCAAGGAAGAAGAAGAAGGAGGGGGCTCTCTCCCCCTCTCTCCCGGTGGTGTCGGAACGCCGCCGGGGCAAGGATCGTGACGGCGATCTACATCAACAATCTTGCTACCGTCAACACCAACTTTCTCCCCCTCTATGCAGTGGTGTAACACCTCTTCTCCCCACTGTAATCTCTACTTAAACATGGTGCTCAACACTATATATTATTTCCCATTGATATGTGGTTATCCTATGATGTTTGAGTAGATCCGTTTTGTCCTATGGGCTAATTGATGATCGTGGTTGGTTTGAGTGTATATTTTATTTATGGTGCTGTCCTACGGTGCCCTCTATCTCGCACAAACCTGAGGGGTCCCCGCTATAGGGTGTTGCAATACGTTCATGATTTGCTTATTGTCGGTTGCCGGAGTGACAGAAGCCTGAACACGGATAAGTGGGTTGTTGCGTATGGGAGTAAAGAGGAATTGATACTTAATGCTATGGTTGGGTTTTACAACCTTAATGATCTTCAGTAGTTGCGGATGCTTGCTAGAGTTCCAATCATAAGTCCATATGATCCAAGTAGAAAAAGTATGTTAGCTCATGCCTCTCCCTCATGTAAAATTGCAAGAATGATTACCGGTCTAGTTATCAATTGCCGAGGGACAAATGACCTTCTTGTTGACAAAAGCTATCTACTTTTATTACCTCGCAATTTATTCATAGTTTTTATTCTTGCAAAGTACTCGTAGTTTTATTCTTGCAAAATAGTTTCATACCTGTTTTAGGTAAAGCAAACGTCAAGTGTGCGTAGAGTTGTATCGGTGGTCGATAGAACTTGAGGGAATATCTGTTCTGCCTTTAGCTCCTTGTTGGCTTCGACACTCTTATTTATCAAAAAAGACTACAAACGATTCCCTATACTTGTGGGTTATCAGTTAGTCATAAAATCCTACATAAAATTTGCAGATCGCTGAATATGATATGTTTGATTCCTTGCAATAGTTTTGCAATATAGAGATGGTAATATGTGGGAGGTACTAGTGAATGATTGTGATTTAGTAAAAAATTACGTATAATTATTTTGGAATATATGTGATTTTTGGGAAGCGGAATCAACACGAGACGATGCCCGAGGGGCCCACAAGCTCAAGGGTCGCGCCCCCTTGCCCAGGGCGCGCCTGGCAAGCTTGTGGCCACCCCATAGGTTGGTTGGAGGTGTCCTTCGGCTGCAAGGAAGCTTATATCCGGATAAAAAAATTGTTAAAATTTCAGCCCAATCAGAGTTACGGATCTCCAAATATTTAAGAAAAGGTGAAAGGCTAGAAAACAAGAATGCGAAATAGAAGAGAAACAGAGAGATAGATCCAATCTCGGAGGGGCTCCCGCCCCTTCGCCGCCATGGAGGCCATGGACCAGAGGGGAAACCCACCTCTCATCTAGGGGGGAGGTTAAGGAAGAAGAAGGAGGGGGGCTCTCTCCCCCTCTCTCCCGGTGGCGCCGGAGTGCCACCGGGGCAAGGATCGTGACGGCGATCTACACCAACAACCTTGCTACCGTCAACACCAACTTTCTCCCCCTCTATGCAGCGGTGTAACACCTCTTCTCCCCGCTGTAATCTCTACTTAAACATGGTGCTCAACACTATATATTATTATCCAATGATATGTGGCTATCCTATGATGTTTGAGTAGATTCGTTTTGTCCTATGAGTTGATTGATGATCGTGATTGGTTTGAGTTGTATGTTTTATTTTGGTGTTTTCCTATGGTGCCCTTCATGTCGCGCAAGCATGAGGGATCCCCGTTGTAGGGTGTTGCAATATGTTCATGATTCTCTTATAGTGGGTGGTGTGAGTGATGAAAACACATACCCAAGTAAGGGGGTTTTGCATATGGGAGTAAAGAGGACTTGATACTTAATGCTATGGTTGGGTTTTACCTTAATGATCTTTAGTAGTTGCAGATGCTTGTTAGAGTTCCAATCATAAGTGCATATGATCTAAGTAGAGAAAGTATGTTAGCTCATGCCTCTCCCTCATATAAAATTGCAATAATGATTACCGGTCTAGTTATCAACTGCCTAGGGACAAATAACTTTCTTGTGACAAAAAGCTCTGTACTAAAACTAACTTAATTGTTTCTTTATCTAAACAGCCCGTACATTTTATTTACGTGTTCTTTATTATCTTGCAAACCTATCCATTTACACCTACAAAGTACTTCTAGTTCCATACTTGTTCTAGGTAAAGCGAACATTAAGCGTGCGTAGAGTTGTATCGGTGGTCGATAGAACTTGAAGGGAATATAAATTCTACCTTTGGCTCTTCATTGGGTTCGACACTCTTACTTATCGAGAAAGGCTACAATTGATCCCCTATACTTGAGGGTTATCAGCACCCCTATCCTCAATATATAGGTGTGGAGGGGCCAGGAGTCCATCCCTTCTCGTCGTAGGGCTGGCGCCAAGGGAGAAGGAATTGGACTCTAAGTCCAATCCTTCTCCTACTAGGTTTCTCCTTCCACCTCTTCCCTAGCCGCATGGGCCTTTGGGGGCTTGGTGCACATAGCCTAATAAGGCCAGGGCGCCTCCCCTAAGCCCATGCTGGCCCTAGGGATGTGGTGGAACCCTTGATGAACTTCTGGACTCCTACGGAAGTCTTCGGAACCTTCTGGAAGCTTCTCGGTACAATATCGAAAACAACGAAACTTTTTCTGGAACCCTGAAAACAATTTTTCGTATATAAATCTTTACCTCTCAACCATTCTGAAACTCCTCATGACATCCGGGATCTCATCCCGGACTCTGAACAACATTCGGTTACCAACATCAAATATCCCAATACTACTCTAGCATCAAAGAACGTTAAGCGTCCGACCCTGCGGGTTCGAGAACTATGTAGACATGACCGAGACACCTCTTCGGTCAATAATCAATAGCGGAACCTGGATGCCCATATTGGTTCCTCCATATTCCATGAATATCTTCTTCGATTGAACCATGATGTCGAGGATTCAGTTAATCATGTATGCAACTCCCTTTGTCCGACAATATTTTACTTGCCCGAGATTCGATCGTCGGTATCTCCATACCTAGTTCAATCTCGTTACTTGCAAGTCTCTTTACTCGTTCTGTAATACAAGATCCCGTGACTAAAATCATTAGTCACATGAAGCTTCTTGTGATGTTGTATTACCGAGAAGGCCCAAAGATATCTCTCCATCACACGGAGCAACAAATCCCAGTCTCGATCCATGCAACCCAACAGACACCTTTGGAGATACCTACAGAGCACCTTTATGATCACCTAGTTATGAAGTGATGTTTGATAGCACACAAGGTATTCCTCCGGTGTCCAGGAGTGACACGATCTCATGGTCTAAGGAACAGATACTTGACATGAAGAAAGTTGTAGCAAATAACTAAGCAATACGATCTGTTGCTAAGCTTACGGTTGGGTCTGTCCATCACATCATTCTTCTAATGATGTGATCCTGTTATCAAATGACAACTCATGTCTATGGTTAGAAAACCTTAACCATCTTTGATCAATGAGCTAGTCTAGTAGAGGCTCACTAGGGACACGGTGTCACTACTAGGCAAAACATTATACACGGAGTCTTATCAGTAGCTTCGGTTATAGACAGGTGCTACTGTCAGGCGCTACAAGTAGGGGGTTAGCAGTAGCGCCGGCCCTCGGACTAGTGCTATTGCTAAGTGGTCCCACATGATGATGTCGCCGTGGCCCACGGACTGGCCATAGCAGTAGCTCTTGTCAAGGACCCACGCTACTGGTAAACACATTAGCAGTAGCGCGTTCTTTTGAACTGCACTTCTTTTATGGCTAGCCCGGGACTAGCTGCCCATTCCCACTTAGCAGTAGCGCTTGTCTTGGGCCGGCACTATAGCTAATGACTTTAGCAGTAGCGTTGGGGCGAGACCCGCGCTACTACAAAGCCCATGTTATCATTGGCTTCCCCGCTTGACCTCTCAGTCTCCCTCCTCACTCTCCATCTCCACTTTCTCTCCCACCCTCGTCGGCCGGCCCCCGCACTGCTCCGGCTGCCTTCCCCCACACTGGCCATCCCTCGCACTCTGGCCACACACCCCGGCGTCGGCCCTCCCCCATGCCTGCCCTCTCCATCCCCTTCTCGGCCCCGGGCTGCCTACCGTGAGTACCTCCTTCTCCTCTCAATTCACCCAAAATCTAGGTTTCTCTCAATGTGTTGGATGAATTAGCAAATGCAACATGTTCAGATTTTTTACTAATTTTGTTCATATATATGAACCCTAGGTGTTCATATATATGAGCCCATTTCATCATTAGAGTAGTAAATAGGTTTTTTGAGTACAATAGAATGTAGATATATGTAACCCTAGGTGTTCATATATATGAACCCACTACTAGTAGAAAGCTTATAGATAAATGGGTGGATGAAATTAGATTTTTTTTAAATGCTTGGATAGATAGATGGATCGTCAGATGGATTAAACAAGATTTTTTTAGTAATGCTTTGGATAGATAGATGGATAGATGGATAGTTGTTAGGGTTAGAACTAGGTTATTTTTTATCAATGTTGACGATATCGCTTATTGTTAGCATCTCGGTCAGCTGGGGATTAGAGATTAATCGGAAATCGGCTGATTAATCGATTTTATCGATCGGCTATATTAATCGGCCATTTTTTGCAAATCTCAGGTTCCCAACACTAAAATATGTTATATTCAACACTAAAACAATATTGGACAGAAGTGTTACCTTACTTCCTAGCCTTTGAATCCTCTTATAATTAATGACAAACAAGCTAGGACAACAATACATATAGCGTAACAAGGTCCACAAATCGCAAATAAACATAGTTTTTGCAAACATAGTGCTATGAATAGGCCCGATTTATCAGTGGATTCCCGATAAATCGCTTGTCATAGCGATAAATTGGGCCAAATGATAAACGGTGAAGATAAGGCATAATCTTATCGGTCACCCCAAGAGTAGTGATAAATCAGACGATAAATCATTGAATCGGAAGATTTTTTAAACAGTGTTTTGGATAACACAAATTTTTAGGAAAAAAAACTAGTAATACAAATTTTTAGTAAATGTAGGTCTTTTGAATAAGCATAATAATGTTTAGTTGATAGCTTATAGGGTTTCACTAATTCCTAAAATCAGGATAATAATGTTTTTGTTTATATTTTGTTTTTGCAAAAATCAAGGAGCCCCTGCATCATCCCCGTCGTCGTCCCCGTCACCGACCCCCTCCGACCTCGAGGTGAGACCAGCCAAATCCCCATGTTGTTGATGTCGATGATGATGTAGATGTAGTAGAGTAGTAGATGAGTAGCTGTGACAATGTGATGAAGCTAGTTTTTTTTTGAGAAAGTATCTGTGAGGCTACTCCCTGTTATATGCACTTATGTTTCATTATCAATGCAGAGAACACCTCTGAGTGGCCTATGTTTTGTTGGAGTGTTGATTAATTTCCATTCCAGAAAATTTCAGGCGCTCGATATGTCCTTTTTAGCAAAGGTCATGCCGGATTATTTCATGAATTTTAGCACGGCTTGTGCTAGAATGTAGGAAATATTGAGTGCCTTGGATTTGCCGGAAAGATAATTAAACAACATTTTGGGTTGACTTTAAGTCTGTCGGGGCTCCATACATGACAGTCAAAAAAATAGTGAGGGAGAGTGTCCACCATATATGAGAGAAGAAGAATCCCGACTGTTGTCGTGAGGGGAGCTTCTTCTTCATTTGAAGGTCCTACACATTTTGGTGTAATGCACTTTCAAATGAAAGTAGGAGCTTCCATCACCGACGGTCGCAAATGTCAGATAGGAAGAAGAATCCCGACTATTGTCGTGGGGGTCACTTCTCCTTCGTTCCCGTGTGCTAGACATTTTGGTGTAATGCACTCGGGAACGAAGGGAGCATCGACCATCACCGACGGTCGAATATATACACCACGTGAGCTGAGAGTTTTCAAGAAAAGACCCGACACACCGATTGTCAACCCGTGATGAATAATAATGATCTAATTTAGTTTTTGTAGTACATATATTGAATTTTAGAAGTTTAATCTTTGAATTACGAACATAGGAAATGTCTAATGACGACGATAGGATCCCTGAGTGTGACTACGACCGGGGTCTGTGCGACAGGCCTCACCTGGAAGACGGTCGGCACTTCAGTATTAAGCTCAACAAGACCTTCGATGTTGAGACGGTACGCAGTGACGACAAGTCTTTTTTTGTAATTAAGCATGACTTCTGCTTCTTGAACGTGTAATTTCTGTCTTTTACAATTCGACTAGTGCATCCCCTGCCATGCAAGACATTATGTCTTGGAGAAGCTGGATTTCAAAGATCATGAGAATATGGAGACAAAGAGAGTTCACCTTAGGACCCATCATGGTTATGCTTTTGTCGTAAAGCTATACAGTGCGGAGAGCTACTCCCATTTTGGTTGCTTGAATTGGGAAGCACTATGCAAGGCGTATGGTTTTCAGGAGGGTATGCATATCACCTTCGATCTTCGTGATCCTGAAGATGACATCGACGAAGATAATATCGACATTTGGGTCGATGTTGATACGCTTCCACTTCTACCTCTATGGGAGTTTCTCAAACATATTTATTAAGTAATTTATATGGTTTATTTAAAAATAGTTAACATCTTATTTCCATTGACAGCTTATTTCCATTCTTCAAAACATGTACGGAAAGTAGTAGACAAAACCTACTACAGTTATGGGTTTGAGCTAACTTGCGAGGAGATAAATCATTTTGTTTCATGGATTAATGATGTTGAGACTTTTAAGATGAATTATCATATCCCTCCAAGTTATTCTCAATACGTGCCACTAGTCCACGTGTTGAACTACGGTAACATCCATCGAGATATCATGGCAAGATTTTTCCTATTATGTCACCAGTGCATTTTTTGCATATATTCCTCTTAAGCTAAACTACATTTTGCTAATTAAGTATGTTATTATGATGTTCTTCAACAGAAACTTCCGGCGGATTGTATACCTAGTCTGTTGCAAATGAAATGTGACATGAGAATTGTTAGCTTAAGGCCAAATTGGCCTATGATTCACCGCAGTGCATACATGATTCATCGAAGAGATGTCATCCTCACAATCAAAGACTGGAGAAAAGTTCTGAATGATCACAGATAACTACTTGGGGGCAACATCAAGCGCAGCCCACAAATGGGAGATAGGTTCATCTGTATTCTCCATAATGGAGAATCAGGGGTTTACCTGTTTTATGCTATTTTACCTTTGAGAGAGTAGAAGGTCTTAGGTACTTATGTGCTACATTGTTAGCTAGTTCTCATATGACTATGATGATGAGTTGTTATCATGATGATGATGATGAGTTATGTGCTACATTGTACTAGAATGATGAGCTAGTTCCTATATGATTATGATGACTAGTCGTCAACCCGTGCATGCGCACGGGCTAGCCTATTTTAGGTAGATGTATGTACCTTGAACTTCTATTAACATTTTGCTGCATGCAATATTCATTAGAAGTTAGCTACTTCTCCATGAAGAGGGGATAATTAGCACATGTAAATATAATTTTCAAAATTACTCTTGAAAATAAATTATAGCTCACCGTAATTCATAGAGTATAGCATATATAATTTTATATGTAAATATCAGGGTGACGAATTATTCCTACAATGGAGTCATGACCAATGATCCACTGCCAACTACAACACCTATAGCAGGCATGAAAATATTTTGTAAGGTTATGTGACCTTGTTTATGCTACTGTAAAGTCTGAAGCTTCATTGAATATTTGAATTAATATATTTGGAAGGAACACACACTTGTAGAGTACGTACATGACGGATTTGTGTTTTTATATTCCTTGTGACAATGTTAATGAAAGGAAACATACTATACATGAAAGCATGTTACTACAAAATTGGCAAAAAAGTAACATATCAATATTGCTCTCCTTTTGTATATTTACAAACTGAGTCTCCTTGAGCCGAAACTTATTCTTTGTAAAATAGTTATGTAACATACCTTACTATAAAAAAAGGGTAAATATGTTTTCATTGTGAAAAAGTACTATCATTTCCTTTCATAAAAAGTGCGAGTCAAAATCGTGTGTGCTTCTGCCTAAACTCCAGTGGCAATAAATATTGTATGTAATCCGCAAATGTGGATGTGCACATTCTAAATTTCGGAAAAAATAAATGTAGATGTCTGCAACATAAAAAATTTATAGTTAATATTTTAGTGTGTATGTTAACAAAAATATGAAGAAGTGCATATTTCATTTATTATTTCAAAATTACGACCCGCAGATTAGTCTGGTTTGTGTAACAGGAAATTCAAAATATGCCATATTCAAATGCTAGTATAAATATTTACATTTAAAGGAAAAACACTCAGGAATTTCTCAAATTTAAAGAGGGATTGGATTGATATTATTTTGTTGAACATTTTTTCCTAAAAGAAGGCTGGGAGCAGAATGTTTGCACTTGATATGGTCTTATTAGTACATTTTTAAGGAAGATAATGAAGACAAAATAACAAATGTATAGATAGATAAGTTTGATTTTTCTTATCACAAATATGTCCTCCATACTTTTCCTCTGCCTTAATAACACCATTTCATATTTTTGCATACACCTAACTAAATTGTAAATATGGAAAAACGGTTGCTCAAGCCTAACTTAATTATATGAAGTACAAATTATAGGACAAAACTGCAGGCTTTTAGAAAATATGAATAACATCAATTCCCAATCACAGGCCTATTCAAATGAATGCCTAGCCCTATATGCTCTTTAAGGTTGAGAGGAAGAGAAAATTTCCATATACATTTAGACATAGCAGAACATGAGCTGAAAGAGTAGCTATTAGCTCAGATATAAAACTAGAAGTTGCTAGTGTATGTAGAATTCCATTCTTATATTTTTCTCGTCTCTTCATTGGAAGATAATATGTACAATTTAGCATGCATATGTGCGGACATAGCAATTGGTCAGCTACAGAATGTTGATCGGAATACAATTAGAAACTTAGATAGCAAGACATACTATACTTGTAGCCAATTATGCGTGTCTTCAAATCCTCTAGTCAAGAAGTCAACCAAATCATCAATTATTATAAGGGAAAGAAACTAAGAAATAAAAGGATCTGAAAGATAATGTATTTTCAACAAAATAGCAGTGCAACACACCATCTGTACAGAAAAGCTGTACGTAGCTATCATGCATGCATATGATACGTGATCCTTAATTTTGTCATAATCCAGTTGAATAGAGGAAAACATACATCTATATAGGATGTATGCCACCGTCACCCATCTGCCCATGGCATCCAGACACGCCGTTGCCAGCCGTTGCACCACCAACCTGACACTTGGGCACCTCATGCCACCACATGAGGATGATTGGTTGTGGAGTCCGTAGCAGGCTGTTGTTGGGGGTCTCTATCGGCCTGCTCGCAACATCCATATCGATGTCCTCGCCGGACAAAAAATAGTGCTATTGTTGGTAGCTAATGTTCTCTGGCTGTCTTCCAAAATGAACTACAAAGGTATGACCAGATTGCCTATAAACAATGGGATAAATAAATGGAATATGTTTTAGTTTCATTTTTGAAAGACATGGTTGAACTCTAAGAAACCAAATTCATAGATGAGGTTAGAGAGGTCGGACAGGTTACATAGCTATTCTCTCTAGAAAACAACAGAATCAAAGTAGCAAGAGGTAGGTTATTGATCTGTTGCTACAGAGTCTTGGTGCACGGAATAAGTTCCGAAATAATGATAACTTCTTTCCAGTGTCTTGAACTAATCATCATCTTCCAAGCTTGAACATTATTAAAACAATATAAATTTAATCACATTGCAACTCTACATATGTATCAGAGGAGGTCAAAATCCTAGCCACTGATTAGCAATTATGTGAAGCTCTAGATGCCCCAAAGGCATGGACGTAGTGCAAACCTGTTCATGCATGTTCATTACGTTTGAGTGGAATCATCCCCGGAATCACTTGGTCACCGGCGTTAGGCTGCGTTTCTCGATCTTCTTTGCACGACCGGTAGAGTGGCAATGGAGAGGGCGTGGGTGGATCTACAGGGCATAAAGGACAAACGCATGTCAGCGAGGATACCATGATGGCATGGGAAAAGAGGAGATCAATCACTTGAGCTGGCGGAGAAGAAGCCACAATAGATGGCGCCCATTGACAGGCATGACGGCGGCATGAGGACGACAAAGCCGGCAAGCTCGCTAGGCCTCGGCAGACTCGCTAGGGCTTTGCTGGCGTGGAGCGCCAGAGAATCCTCGGGAGAGGGCGAGATATTAGGAGTTCTATTTGTTTACCATACCTAATCAAGCTAGTTACGGCAAGGCAGGAATTACAAATTGTATTTGCCTAGCTAAGTGGCCAGATTGGACTTGCCTTTTTAAAAAACTATATTGAACTTGTTGCCCGTATAGCATATACCTTTTTTTAAATGGTATAGCACAGACCTTTAGCATTACATGCAACGTTTTATGGATCAATCCGGAGCCTAGTAAAAAAAGATTCATTGATTGATTCCTAGGATTGATCTAGACCGTAATAACTTGGTCCCACCAGATTAACAGCTCCTAATTTCTAATTAACGTGAGAATTTCTTGGGAGTCCAGAATTAGTATAGGTATAGATAGATATAGAGGTATAGCTAGATGAGAAAAAAATAACGTGAAGCAGAAGACATAAGCCTTGCTGGCGTGGAGCGGCAGAGAATTCTCGGGAGAGGGCGAGATATTAGGAGTTCTATTTCTTTACCATACCTAATCAAGCTAGTTACGACAAGGCAGGAATTGCAAATTGTATTTGCCTAGCTACGTGACCAGATTGGACTTGCCTTTTTAAAAAACTATATTGGACTTGTTGCCCGTATAGCACATACTTTTTTTAAAATGGTATGATGACCCACAAGTATAGGGGATCAATCGTAGTCCTTTCGATAAGTAAGAGTGTCAAACCCAACGAGGAGCAGAAGGAAATGACAAGCGGTTTTCAGCAAGGTAATGTCTGCAAGCACTGAAATTATAAGTAACGAGTAGTTTGGTAACAAGATAATTTGTAACGAGCAAGTAACAGTAATGGTAACAAAAGTGCAGCAAGGTAGACCAATCCCTTTGAGGCAAAGGACATGCCAAGATGGTCTCTTATGATAAGCAAAGCGTTCTTGAGGGTACACGGGAATTTCATCTAGTCACTTTCATCATGTTGGTTTGATTTGTGTTCGGTACTTTGATAATTTGATACGTGGGTGGACTGGTGCTTAGGTGCTGTTCTTACTTGAACAAACCTCCTACTTATGATTAACCCCCTCGCAAGCATCCGCAACTACGAGAAAAGTATTAAGAATAAATCTAACCATAGCATTAAACTTTTTGATCCAAATCAGTCCGTTACGGAATAGCGCATAAACTAGGGTTTAAGCTTCTGTCACTCTCGCAACCCATCATCTAATAACTACTCCACAATGCATTCCCTTAGGCCCAAATATGGTGAAGTGTCATGTAGTCGACATTCACATGACACCACTAAGGGAATCACAACATACATATAATCAAAATACCGAACACATATCAAATTCACAAGATTACTGATATGTCTCCAACGTATCTATAATTTTTGATTGTTCCATGCTATTATATTATCCATCTTGGATGTTTTATATGCATTTATATGCTATTTTATATGATTTTTGGGACTAACCTATTAATCTAGAGCCCAGTGCCAGTTTCTGTTTTTTCCTTGTTTTTGAGTTTTGCAGAAAAGGAATATCAAACGGAGTCCAAATGAGCTGAAAATTTACGGTGATTTTTATGGACCAGAAGAAGCCCCCGAAGGAAAAGAGTTGGGCCAGAAGAGCCACGAGGCCTCCACAAGGGTGGAGGGCGCGCCCTCCGGTCTTGTGGGCTCCTCGTGGACCCCCCCTGACTTGTTCTCAATGCCAAAAATTCCGATAAATACAGAAATCCCTAGAAATAAACCTAGATCGGGAGTTCCGCTGCCGCAAGCTTCTGTAGCCACCAAAAACCATTCGGGAGCCTGTTCCGGCACCCTGCCGGAGGGGGAATCCATCACCGGTGGCCATCTTCATCATCCCGGCGCTCTCCATGACGAGGAGGGAGTAGTTCACCCTCGGGGCTAAGGGTATGTACCAGTAGCTATGTGTTTGATCTCTCTCTCGTGTTCTTGATTTGGCACGATCTTGATGTACCGCGAGCTTTGCTATTATAGTTGGATCTTATGATGTTTCTCCCCTCTACCTTCTTGTAATGGATTGAGTTTTCCCTTTGAAGTTATCTTATCGGATTGAGTCTTTAAGGATTTGAGAACACTTGATGTATGTCTTGCATGTGTTTATCTGTGGTGACAATGGGATATTCATGTGATCCACTTGATGTATGTTTTGGTGATCAACTTGCGGGTTCTGTGACCTTGTGAACTTATGCATAGGGGTTGGCACACATTTTCGTCTTGACTCTCCGGTAGAATCTTTGGGGCACTCTTTGAAGTTATTTGTGTTGGTTTGAATAGATGAATCTGAGATTGTGTGATGCATATCATATAATCAAACCCGTGGATACATGTGGTGACATTGGAGTATCTAGGAGACATTAGGGTTTTGGTTGATGTGTGTCTTAAGGTGTTATTTTAGTACGAACTCTAGGGCTGTTTGTGATACTTATAGGAATAGCCCAATAGATCGATCAGAAAGAATAACTTTGAGGTGGTTTCATACCCTACAATAATTTCTTCGTTTATTCTCCGCTATTAGTGACTTTGGAGTGACTCTTTGTTTCACGTTGAGGGATTGTTATATGATCTAATTATGTTATCATTGTTGAGAGAACTTGCACTAGTTAAAGTATGAACCCTAGGCCTTGTTTCCAAGCATTGCAATACCGTTTTTGCTCACTTTTGTTACTTGCTACCTTGCTGTTTTTATATTTTCAGATTAAAAAAACCTATATCTACCATCCATATTACACTTGTATCACCATCTCTTCGCCGAACTAGTGCACCTATACAATTTACCATTGTATTGGGTGTGCTGGGGACACAAGAGACTCTTTGTTATTTGGTTGCAAGGTTGTTTGAGAGAGACCATCTTCATCCTATGCCTCCCACGGATTGATAAACCTTAGGTCATCCACTTGAGGGAAATTTGCTACTGTCCTACAAAACTCTGCGCTTGGAGGCCCAACACGAGTCTACAAGAAGAAGGTTGCGTAGTAGACATCAAGCTCTTTTCTGGCGCCGTTGCCGGGGAGGCTAGGTAAGCGGCACTCACATCCCGTCAACGAAGCTCTTTTCTGGCGCCGTTGCCGGGGAGGTTAGTGCTTTAAGGTATATCTTTAGATCTTGCAATTGAATCTTTTAGTTTCTTATTTTATCACTAGTTTAGTCTATAAAAGAAAACTACATAAAAATGGAATTGAGGTTGCCTCATATGCTTCATCTTTTTAATATCTTTCGTGAAAATGATGGAAAGGAAAATTGTGCTCAATTGCTAGAAGAAGAAGTCAATAAAATGTTTGGCACTAAATATTTGAATGATGAGCATGATTGCAATGTTGTTAGTATGAATTCTTTAAATATCCATGATGCTATTGATATGCAAATCCATAAGCTTGGGGATGCTATGTTTGATGAAGATGATATTTTTTGTCCCCCAAGTTTTGATGAGGAAATTTATTATGATGATAGCATGCCTTCTATTTATGATGATTATGTTTATGAAAGTGGGTTTGGAAGAGTGTCAACTCTAGTTAGTGATCCCACTATTTTGGAGGGTGTTGAATCTTATAATATTTATGAAAGTGGATTTGGAGAGGTCATGACTTTATTTAATGATGAACCCACTATTTCGGAAGAGGTTCCAATTGATTATGAGAACAAAGTTGCTATCTATGATGATTATTGTGATGACATATATGCTATAAAGAATAATGATAACCATAAAACTTGTCATCATGACTTTAATTTTCAATTGGATTATGCCTCACATGATAGTTATTTTGTTGAGTTTGCTCCCACTACTATGAATGAGAAGAATTTTGCTTATGTGGTGAGTAGTAAAATTTCTATTCCTTTGCATCATGAGAATAATGCTTTATGTGATGGTTACATTGTTGAATTCATTCATGATTCTACTAAAAATTATTATGAGAGAGGAACATATGCTTCTACATATTGCAATAATATCAAGTTTCCTCTTTATGTGTTGAAAATCTTGAAGTTTTGCTTGGTTTGCCTTCCTATGCAAATTGATTCTTGTTCCCTTAAATTGTTTTCTCACAAAATCCCTATGCATAGGAAGTGGGTTAGACTTAAATTTGCTAGTCATATGCTTCATGATGCTCCCATTGTGTTTCAATCCTTATCTTTTATGTGAGCATCATTGAAATCATCCTGCCTAGCTTAAAAGGCATTAAAGAAAAACGCTTGTTGGGAGACAACCCAATATTTACCCCTACTGTTTTTGTGTGTTCACATGATTAAGCTACTGTAGTAATCATGTTTTATAGCTTTTGTTTCAATAAAGTGCCAAGTAAAGCCTTTGGGATAGTGTGGATGATAGTTGACTTGATTCTGTGCAAAAACAGAAACTTTTGCGTCCAGTAAAAGAATTGTTAAAATTCACTGGAACGTGTAAAAACTCTGAATTGTTTTACAGAGGATTGATATACAAATTTTCTATGTTTTCCTAATTTTTCAGAATTTTTGGAGTAACATAAGTATGAGCTCAATTCAGATCTTCACAGACTTTTCTGTTTTTGACAGATTCTTTTTTCGATGCATAGTTTGCTTGTTTTCTAGTTTCTATGGCTTATATTGCTGAATATAAATTGTAGAAATGATAGGGTACAGTAGGTATCATGTGAGAAATTTTTTTAATCTTGTCTTGATAGTACCAAAGTGAATGATTTTTTTTATCATACTAACCCATCTCACGAAGTTCCGTTAAGTTTTGTGTGATTGAAGTTTTCATTTTTAGGGTGAGATATCGATATGAGGAGAATAAGGAGTGGCAAGACCCTAAGCTTGGGGATGCCCAAGGCACCCCAAGGTAATATGCAAGGAAGATCCAAGCAACTAAGCTTGGGGATGCCCCGGAAGGCATCCCTTCATTCGTCTTCAACATTATCGGTAACCTTACTTGGAGCTATATTTTTATTCGTCACATGATATGTGTTTTGCTTGGAGCATCATTTTATTTTATTATTATTTGCTTGATATTATTTAGAATAATGATTTTCATATTTTAGTTCAATAAAAATGTCAAGTATAGCCTTTACCATGCTTATTTTGCAAGTCTATATGTTGCTGTTTTGAAAACAGAAAGTTTTCTATCATTGTCTGAATTCTTATGGAAAGTCAGAAGGCGATAAAATCTTGAAATTTTTACACAATTAGTAACAACAAATTTTATACAGTGTGGTATTGTTTCAGAATTTTTGGAGTTAGGGAAGTATGAGTACAATTTCACTATTTACAGACTGTCCTGTTTGGACAGATTGCTGTTATGATTGCATTGTTTGCATATGTTTAATGATTCTATTTGAGGATAGGAGTATTAAATATGCAGAGGCATTTAGTATGCAATGTTAAATAATAATTTTAGTGATTTGCTACAGTAGAGAATGATAAGGTTTTGCATTTGATTTAGACTAACTTTTCTCACGAGTTCTTGTTGAGTTTTGTGTGGATGAAGTTATTAAGATTTAGGAAAACCATCATATAAAAGGAATTAAGGAGACACAAAAGCCCAAGCTTGGGGATGCCCAAGGCATCCCAATATAATATTTCAAGAAGTCTCAAGCATTTAAGCTTGGGGATGCCCCGGTAGGCATCCCACCTTTCTTCATCATGAATTATCGGTTAGTATCGGTTGAGCCTAACTTTTTGCTTCTTCACACGGTGTGTGCTATTTTTAGAATGTCATTTTATTTTGTTTTGCTTTCTGTTTGAATAAAGTACTTAAGATCTAAATTTTCTTTATGAGAGAGAGTCTTCACATAGCTACTTAATTATTTGACTACTCATTGATCTTCACTTATATCTTTATCGAGTAGTTTGTCATTTACTCACGTGCTTCACTTATATCCTATGAGTAAATGGTTGAATGATTTGAATATCATAAATCTGAAATTATATATGCTTCATATGCTTATACCATGGGGAGTAATGACTTCACATATAAGAAGTAGAGGTGGTAAATTTATTGAAAGTTAGCAAACATAGTATTGGTCACTTGAACAATTCATGAAAGAATATTGAAGGAAGAGAGATTTCACATATAAATATACTATCTTGGACATCTTCTATGATTGTGAGCCCCATTAATTATTTTCAAACTTGAGCAAATTAGTTGAAGTTGGACAAGGAAGACAACATAATGAGTTATCCTTGGGTATATTTGTATAGAAGTTATATTGTTATGGATCCTCCAACATGTGGTGCTTGCTATTTAGAATGTTTTGCTAGCCAAAATTTCTGTACTAAGCAGGAATACTGCTTGTGCATCCAAAATCCTTGAACCAAGTTTCTTCCATGAGTGTCCACCATATCTACCTATATGCGGTATTTACCTGCCGTTCCAAGTAAATTTGCATGTGCCAAACTCTAAACCTTCAAATAATAATCTGTTTTGTATGCCCGAATCGCTCACGTAGCGACTAGGGGCTGTCAGTATCTTCCATGCTAGGTGGGTTATTCTCACGATGAGTGTTTATTCACTTGTCATTCACGCGAAAGTGGCTGGTAATTGGGATGCCCAGTCCTATGATCAAAAGATCAAAAACAAAATTTCAAATAATTAAACAAAACTCCCCCAGGACTGTTGTTGGTATGGACGGTACCCGTTGTTTTGGACCAGCCGTGGAGTGTGATTGTTGGTGGAGGGGGAGTAAAAACTTTACCTTTCTGTTTGGGAACCGCCTATAATGTATCTAGTATGGAAGGTATTGGGAACTCTTGGTTGTTATGTTGACAATGAAAGCATACCTCTCAAAATTATTTTCATCTCTTTTTAAAAACTTCGAGCTCTGGCACCTCTGCAAATCCCTGCTTCCCTCTGCGAAGGGCATATCTTTTACTTTTATTCAAGAGTCAGTAGTATTCCTTCTCATTCCAACCTAGTCTTTAGTTGGCAAGAATCATGTGATGGGGAAAGATCTAAGCATATATGGCCATTCAAATATATTTGATCATGAATTATTATTGTTGACAATTATCTATATGATAAATAAGTTGGGAGGCGAAACATTAAGCCCCTATCTTTCTCTGTGTTCAATGGATGCTATTTGTTCTAAAAATATGCTTTGAGTGGTAGCAATCATGGAAGACTATATGATAGTTGAGTATGTGGGATTTGCTAAATCAAAGCTCTTAGACCCTTCCTGAAAATAAGATGAATTGCAATTGTTTGATGACTGAGAACCTAGTTTGTTAGTTTTCAAGAAAGTTTATGATCTATGCTTTGACATGTGAATAGTTTGCTACTTGATCATGAGAAGTTTTATGAGATGAGCTACTGTTTATGATATATAATGATGCTAGAAAAAGTGATTGAAATTATCATTGATCAAACTTGTGCACTTGCTAGCATTCCACATCAAAAATTCTGTTTTTATCATTTACCTACTCGAGGACGAGCAGGAATTAAGCTTGGGGATGCTTGATACGTCTCCAACGTATCTATTATTTTTGATTGTTCCATGCTATTATATTATCCTTCTTGGATGTTTTATATGCATTTATATGCTATTTTATATGATTTTTGGGACTAACCTATTAATCTAGAGCCAAGTGCCAGTTTCTGTTTTTTCCTTGTTTTTGAGTTTCGCAGAAAAGGAATATCAAACGGAGTCCAACTGAGCTGAAATTTTACGGTGATTTTTTATGGACCAGAAGAAGCCCCCGAAGCAAAAGAGTTGGGCCAGAAGAGCCACGAGGCCTCCACAAGGGTGGAGGGCGCGCCCTCCGGTCTTGTGGGCTCCTCGTGGACCCCCCTGACTTGTTCTCGACGCCAAAAATTCCTATAAATACAGAAATCCCTAGAAATAAACCTAGATCGGGAGTTCCGCCGCCGCAAGCCTCCGTAGCCACCAAAAACCAATCGGGAGCCCGTTCTAGCACCCTGCCGGAGGGGGAATCCATCACCGGTGGCCATCTTCATCATCCCGGCGCTCTCCATGATGAGGAGGGAGTAGTTCACCCTCGGGGCTGAGGGTATGTACCAGTAGCTATGTGTTTGATCTCTCTCTTGTGTTCTTGATTTGGCACGATCTTGATGTACTGCGAGCTTTGCTATTATAGTTGGATCTTATGATGTTTCTCCCCTCCACCTTCTTGTAATGGATTGAGTTTTCCCTTTGAAGTTATCTTATCGGATTGAGTCTTTAAGGATTTGAGAACACTTGATGTATGTCTTGCATGTGTTTATCTGTGGTGGCAATGGGATATTGACGTGATCCACTTGATGTATGTTTTGGTGATCAACTTGCGGGTTCTGTGACCTTGTGAACTTATGCATAGGGGTTGGCACATGTTTTCGTCTTGACTCCCCGGTAGAAACTTTGGGGCACTCTTTGAAGTTCTTTGTGTTGGTTTGAATAGATGAATCTGATATTGTGTGATGCATATCATATAATCAAACTCGTGGATATTTGTGGTGACATTGGAGTATCTAGGTGACATTAGGGTTTTGGTTGATGTGTGTCTTAAGGTGTTATTTTAGTACGAACTCTAGGGCTGTTTGTGACACTTATAGGAATAGCCCAATAGATCAATCAGAAAGAATAACTTTGAGGTGGTTTCGTACCCTACAATAATCTCTTCGTTTATTCTCCGCTATTAGTGACTTTGGAGTGACTCTTTGTTGCACGTTAAGGGATTGTTATATGATCTAATTATGTTATCATTGTTGAGAGAACTTGCACTAGTGAAAGTATGAACCCTAGGCCTAGTTTCCAAGCATTGCAATACCGTTTTTGCTCACTTTTGTTACTTGCTACCTTGCTGTTTTTATATTTTCATATTACAAAAACCTATATCTACCATCCATATTACACTTGAATCACCATCTCTTCGCCAAACTAGTGCACCTATACAATTTACCATTGTATTGGGTGTGTTGGGGACACAAGAGACTCTTTGTTATTTGGTTGCAGGGTTGTTTGAGAGAGACCATCTTCATCCTACGCCTCCCACGGATTGATAAACCTTAGGTCATCCACTTGAGGGAAATTTGCTACAGTCCTACAAAACTCTACGCTTGGAGGCCCAACACGAGTCTACAAGAAGAAGGTTGCGTAGTAGACATCAATTACTTGCAACAAGATTTCTCCCGTGACCTCAAGAACAAAAGTAACTACTCACTAATGATAATCATGCTCAAGATCAGAGGTGTATTAAATAGCATAATGGATCTGAACATATAATCTTCCACCAAATAAACCATATAGTAATCAGCTACAAGATGTAATCAACACTACTAGTCACCCACAAGTACCAATCTATAGTTCCGGTACAAAGATTGAACACAAGAGATGAACTAGGGTTTGAGAGGAGATGGTGCTGTTGAAGATGTTGATGGAGATTGCCCTCCCCAAGATGGGAGAGTTGTTGGTGATGATGATGACGATGATTTCCCCCTCCGGGAGGGAAGTTCCCCTGGCGGAATCGCTCCACCGGAGGGCAAAAGTGCTCCTGCCCAAGTTCCGCCTCGAGACGGCGGCTCATTTCGAGTTGTGAAGAATAGGTAGCCTGACGTAGCTTTTTCAAGTCCAGATTTCCAGCTGTCGGAATTCTCCCTCTTTGTGTGAACCTTGCATATTATAAGAGAAAAGGCATTAGAATTACTCCAAAAAGCATTATTATGCATAAAAACATCATAAATAACAGTAGGAAAACATGATGCAAAATGGACGTATCAACTCACCCAAGCTCAAACCTCGCTTGTCCTCAAGCGAAAACCGAAATCGAAAAACATGTCCACATGCTTAGAGAGAGAGGTGTCGATAAAAACAAAATACGGACATAGAAGCATCATGTATATTATTATAACAGCAACAAAATTTAACATAGAACTTTATCACATAACTTTTATCATAAACTTCTCATGAATAAGTAACAATTCATCACAACATCGAAGTATAAAGCACAAACTCTATTGAAAACCAACAAACTATGTTCTCAGTCAACTTTGCAACTACAATTCATCATCTTTTCAGGAAGGGTCACGTATCGGAGCCTTTTTGGCAAGTCCACATACTCAACCATCATATAGTCTTCTATGATTGCTAACACTCACCGCATACACATGAGCAAAACGTTTCAACCGGACACACAGAAAGATAGGGGCTTAAAGTTTCGCCTCCCAACATACTCACCTCGAGGGTGATGTCAACAATAATAACTCATGCTACTCATATCCAACTGGATATATGTGCCTAGATCTTTCCTCACCACATGATGCTTGCCAAAAGAGAAAATAAAAAGGAATAGAGAGAAGAACTTTGACTCTTGCATAAAAGTAAATACATAAAAGTAAAAGATAGGCCCTTCGCAGAGGGAAGCAGAGGTTGCCATGCGCTTATTTATTTGTATGCTCAATCTCTTAGTGCAAAAGAACGTCACGTTATATTGCCCCTTGTGATAGCAACCTTTATTATGCAGTCTGTCGCTTTTATTCTTTGCCATCACAAGTTCGTACAACGCTTAATTTTCTCTTACACTAAATGATCCAACACTTTTAGAAGCAATTTTTATTGCCCTATTTGCACCGATGACAACTTACTTGAAGGATCTTACTCAATCCATAGGTAGGTATGGTGGACTCTCAAAATAAGATTTGGGTTTAAAGGTTTTTGGATGCACAAGTAGTATCTCTACTTAGTGCGGAATTTTTAGCTAGCTAAGATGGGGGCAAGCACCACATGTTAAAGCATCTATGATAATATAACTTCTATGTGAATATGAACAAACATAAATCATTACGTTGTCTTCCTTGTCCAACGTCAACAATTTTGGCATATAATATTTTGATGGGGCTCACAATCACAAAACATGTCCAGGATAGTGTATTTGCATGTGAATCTTCTCTTCCCTTATTAATTCCTTCATGAATTGCATCATTGACCAATGCTATGTTTGTCAATCTCCAATAAAATTTTCTACTTATACTCTTCCTTATGTGATGTCATTACTTACCATAAAATTAGCATATGATCTTTTTCATCTATTTCCTTTCTTTTTATTGAACATGAAAGTAAAGAAAACAAAACTCAAACTAAAATTTATTATATATATATCTTGCACACGATTACCAAGATAGATCACTAAGCAAACACTCAAAAAGAAAGGATTGAACTAAACTTTTATTCATCTAAAGCAAAAGATAACTATGGATCGAACTAAGATAAGTAAAGGCAAAAGATAGTGGAGGTGATACGATACCGGGGCACCTCCCCCAAGCTTGGCACAAGCCAAGGGGAGTGCCCATACCCGATTACTCAATTTTCCTTTGGTGATGAAGAAGGAGGTGGTGGTGATGAAGTGGAGGGTTTTTCTGCCATTTTCACCAACTTATTTTGAAGGTAAAAATTATCTATCCTTAACTCTTCATTCACCATCTCAAGCTTTATTATCCTCTTGCATAATGCCTCCATGCTTTCATGCTTGAAACGAGGAGGGACTGGTTCATCTTCATCTTCTTCATCGGAGAGCCATATATAGGGATAGGTATCCTTGAAGATATTTTTATCTAAAGGCTGATAAGAAACTGGACACTCCTCCCCGGAATCTTGAGATGACATATTTTCAGATCTGACAAGAAAACAACAAGAAAAGAAGAACGTAAGATTTCTCCACGATACAGTGGTTAATAGGTTCGGGGGGTATATAAAGATTTTTTTTATCATGGGAAAGAAGTAAACGGAGTCCGGAAGGTACCCGAGGTGGGCACAAGCCACCTGGGCGCGCCTGGCGCCAGGCGCGCCCTGGTGTCTTGTGCCCACCAGGGGTGCCTTCCTGGTTGTCTCTTATTTTCCTAATTTTTGTTATTTTCCAAAAATGACAAAAAATATTTTTGCGGATTTTTCGGAGTCCGTTTACTTACCGTATCACGTACCTCCTCTTTCTCAGTTATTCTGGAGTGTTCCGGAAGGTTTCCTTTATGTGTTCTTCCGGTGTCATAGTTTCGATAATATTGCTTTCAACATTAATGGGCGTACCTGAGATATAATGTTTTATTCGTTACCCATTAACAACCTTCGGGTTAGTACCTTCGGCATTATTTGTCTTGATGGCTCCGGATCGATAAACCTCCTCGATAACATAAGGTCCTTCCCATTTGGAGAGGAGTTTTCCTGCAAAGAATCTGAAACGAGAGTTGTACAAAAGAACATATTCTCCAACTTTGAACTCACGCTTTTGGATTCTTTTGTCATACCATCTTTTAACTTTTTCTTTAAATAACCTGGCATTTTCATAGGCTTGGGTTCTCCATTCATCTAGTGAGCTAATATCAAATAACCTCTTTTCACCGGCAAGTTTGAAATCATAGTTGAGTTCTTTAATTGCCCAATATGCTTTATGTTCTAACTCAAGAGGCAAATGACAAGCTTTTCCATAAACCATTTTATACGGAGACATACCCATAGGATTTTTATATGTTGTTCTATAAGCCCAAAGTGCATCATCTAACTTCTTAGACCAATTCTTTCGGGACCTATTGACAGTTTTTTGTAATATTAATACCATTTATCTATTGCTAAGTTCAACTTGACCACTAGACTGAGGGTGATAAGGTGATGCAATTCTATGGTTAACATCATATTTAGCAAGCATTTTACGGAAAGCACCATGAATAAAATGTGAACCACCATCAGTCATTAAATATCTAGGGACTCCAAACCTTGGGAAAATGACTTCCTTAAGCATTTTAATCGAGCTGTTGTGAGCAGCACTACTAGTTGGAATAGCTTCTACCCACTTAGTAACATAATCAACAGCAACCAAAATATGTGTATACCCATTAGAGGAAGGAAAAGGTCCCATGTAATTAAATCCCCAAACATCAAATGGTTCAATAGCAAGAGAATAATTCATAGGCATTTCCGGACGCTTACCAATATTACCAATTCTTCGACATTCATCACAAGGTAAAACAAACTTACGGGCATCCTTGAAGAGAGTAGGTCAATAAAAACCAGATTACAATACCTTGTGAGCAGTTCTATCTCCCGCGTGATGTCCTCCATAAGCTTCGGAGTGACATTTTTGTAGGATTTGTCCCTGTTCATGCTCAGGTACACAACATCTAATAATACCATCTACTCCTTCTTTATAAAGATGTGGGTCATCCCAAAAGTATTGTCTTAAATCATAGAAGAATTTTTTCTTTTGTTGGTATGTGAAGCTAGGTGGTATATATTTAGCAACAATATAATTGGCATAGTCAGCATACCAAGGAGTGTTATGAGAAACATTTATTGCAGCTAATTGTTCATCAGGAAAACTATCATTAATAGGTTGTGGGTCATCAAGAATATTTTCTAACCTAGACAAGTTATCAGCCACGGGGTTCTCAGCTCCCTTTCTATCAGTGATATGTAAATCAAATTCTTGTAGCAAAAGAACCCACCTAATGAGTCTAGGTTTAGCATCCTTCTTTTCCATAAGATATTTTATAACAGCATGATCGGTGTGAACGGTCACCTTAGAATCAACAATGTAAGATCTAAATTTATCACAAGCAAACACAACTGCTAAAAATTATTTTTCAGTAGTAGCATAATTTCATTGAGCACTGTCCAGACTTTTACTAGCATATTGAATAACATTTAATTTCTTATCGACTCTTTGTCCTAGAACAGCACCAACAACATAATCACTAGCATAACACATAATTTCAAAAGGCAAGTTCCAATCAGGTGGTTGAACAATAGGTGCAGAAATCAAGGCTTTCTTAAGTGTTTCAAAGGCTTCTACACAATCATCATCAAAAACAAATGGAACATCCTTTAGTGAAAGATTTGTAAGAGGCCTAGAAATTTTAGAGAAGTCTTTAATAAACCTCCTATAGAAACTAGCATGATCGAGGAAACTACGAATACCTTTGATATCTTTAGGGCATGGCATTTTCTCAATTGCATCAACTTTAGCTTTATCCACCTCAATACCTCTTTCAGAAATTTTATGTCCCAAGACAATACTTTCAATAACCATAAAGTGGCACTTCTCCCAATTCAAGACGAGATTAGTTTGCTCACATCTCTGCAAAACTCGATCAAGGTTGCTCAAGCAATCATCCAAAGAAGTTCCGTAAATGGAAAAATCATCCATGAAAAGCTCAACAATCTTTTCACAAAAGTCAGAGAATATAGCAGTCATACATCTTTGAAAGGTAGCAGGTGCATTGCATAAACCAAAAGGCATACATCTATAAGCATAAGTTCCAAAAGGGCAAGTAAAGGTGGTTTTCTCTTGATCAGGTTGTGAGACAGGTATTTGAGAAAAACCGGAATATGAATCAAGAAAGCAAAAATGTGTGTGCTTTGATAGTCTTTCTAACATTTGATCAATAAAAGGCAGAGGGTAATGATCTTTTCTAGTAGCTTTATTTAGTTTTCTAAAATCAATTACCATTCTGTAGCCAGTGACAATTCTTTGTGGAATAAGTTCATTCTTATCATTAGGAACAACGGTAATACCTCCCTTTTTAGGGACACAATGAACGGGACTTACCCATCTACTATCAGCTATGGGATAGATTATACCTGCTTCCAGAAGCTTTAGTATTTCTGTTCTTACCACTTCTTTCATTTCAGTATTTAAACGTCGTTGGTGATCAACAACGGGTTTAGCATCAGGTTCCATATTAACTTTATGCTGACAGAGAGTGGGACTAATTCCCTTTAAATCATCAAGAGTATATCCAATGGCAGCTTGGTGCTTCTTCAGAACCTTCAATAATCTTTCTTCTTCATGTTCTGAAAGGTTAGCACTAATAATAACAGGATAAATCTTTTTCTCATCAAGATAAGGGACATGGAGTATTTGATCCCGAGCTCATATGCTCCCACATGAACAGTAAAATCGAAAAAAATAGTAAAAAAATTCAAAAAAATCTGAAAATTTTTTGTGATGAACTTTCATAAATTTTCTAACTGCGTGCAAAATTTCAGGTCGAAATGACATTCGTGCAGGTCTGGGTGAAAAAAATAAAATCGATGGTCCAAAAAGACTATTGTTGGAAGCATTTTGGAGCATCGATTTTGTTATTTTTGCCCAGACCTCCACGAATGTCATTTCAATCTAAAAATTTGCACGCACTTAGAACATTCATCAATGTTTGTCAGAAAAAATTTCAGATTTTTTTGAATTTTTTTACTATTTTTTTCGATTTTACTGTTCATGCGGGAGCATATGAGCTCGGGATCAAAAGAGGACTTTCGCAAGATAAGCATATTTCAAAGTGTCTGGCAATTGTTTTAATTCAAACACAGGATCACCTTTAGGTGGAGGAAGATCTCCTAGAGTTTCAATAGGCAAATTGTGTTTAAGCAGAGGAAGTTGTTCAAAGAAAACCTTATCTATTTCATTTCTTTCATGCAGATGCATATTATTTTCGTGGTCTAGCAAATATTGTTCTAGTGGATCGGTAGGAGGCACAGCAATAGAAGCAAGACTAATTATTTCATCCTTACTAGGCAATTCTTCCTTATGATGTTTCCTACTAAACTTAGAAAAATTAAACTCATGAGACTCATCACCAAAACTAACACCGACGATTTGTTTCTCACAATCTATTTTAGCATTGACGATGTTCAGGAAAGGTCTACCAAAGATAATGGGACAAACGTCATCTTGTGGGGAACCAAGAACAAGAAAATCAGTAGGGTATTTTATTTTCCCACACAAGACTTCAACATCTCTAACAATCCCAAGTGGCGTGATTGTGTCCCTATTAGCAAGTTTAATAGTAACATCTATGTCTTCTATTTCAGCAGGTGCTATATCATTCATAATTTCTTGATATAAGGTAAAAGGAATGGCACTCACGCTAGCACCTATGTCGCATAAACCATGATAACAATGATCTTCTATTTTAACTGAGACAACAGGCATGCCAACAACAGGTCTATGTTTATCTTTTTCATCGGGTTTGGCAATTCTAGCAGCTTCATCACAGAAGTAAATAACATGCCCATCTATATTTTCAACCAAGAGATCTTTAACCATAGCAACACTAGTGTTCTTCTTTGATTTGTTCAGCATGTTTGGAAGTTCTAATATAACTTTTGTTGACCACAATTGAGACTTTAGCATGTTCCTTTATCCAAACAGGGAAAGGTGGTTTTTCAATATAAGCAGTAGGCACAACTGGATCAACATTGTAAATAATAGTTTCATCTTTAGCTATTACTGGTTCTTTAATTTCTTCTTTGATAGATGGGTGATATTTAAACCACTTCTCCTTAGGGAGGTTAACATGAGTAGCATATGATTCACAAAAGGAGGCTACTATCTTAGAGTCAAGTCCATATTTAGTGCTAAACTTTTGAAAAGCATCGGTATTCATAAAAGATTTAACACAATCATACTTGAGCTTAATACCTGACTCTTTACCTTCGTAAAGTTCCCAATCTTCAGAGTTGCATTTAATTCTTTCTAAAAGACCCACTGGAAGTCAATAGTCTTCTTCATAAAGGAACCAGTACAAGAAGTATCAAGCATGGATCGATCAACATGAGAAAGCCGAGCATAAAAATTCTAAATAATAATTTCTCTTGAGAGCTCAAGATTGGGGCATGAATATAACATTGACTTAAGCCTCCCCCAAGCTAGAGCGATACTTTCTCCTTCACGAGGCCAAAAATTATATATATAATTCCGATCACGATGAACTAGATGCATAGGATAATTTTTTTGGTGAAATTCCAATTTCAATCGATTCCAATTCCAAGATCCAATATCATCGCATAGCCTATACCATGCCAATGCTTTTCCCTTCAAAGATAAAGGGAAAACCTTCTTCTTAGCTTCACCTCCGGGTAAACCTGCAAGCTTAAATAATCCACAAATTTCATCCACATATATCAAGTGCATATCAGGATGTTCGGTTCCATCTCCTGCATAAGGATTAGCTAGCAATTGCTCTATCATACCCGAAGGAATTTCATAACCAATATTTTCAGTAGGTGCAGTAGGTTGAGGGGTAACTAATTTGGGTTCTGGTCGAGGTGAAGATACCCTGAACAAACCCCTCAAAGGATTGTTCTCCATAGTAACAAGTGACAATAAATTTCAGCACGTAGTAATAATTTTTCCTTACCGATTTCCAGTTACCAAGAGCACTACAATCCCCGGCAAAGGTGCCAGAAAAGAGCCTTGATAACCCACAAGTATAGGGGATCAATCATAGCCCTTTCGATAAGTAAGAGTGTCAAACCCAACGAGGAGCAGAAGGAAATGACAAGCGGTTTTCAGCAAGGTAATGTCTGCAAGCACTGAAATTATAAGTAACGAGTAGTTTGGTAACAAGATAATTTGTAACGAGCAAGTAACGGTAATGGTAACAAAAGTGCAGAAAGGTATCCCAATCCTTTTGAGGCAAAGGACAGGCCAAAATGGTCTCTTATGATAAGCAAAGCATTCTTGAGGGTACACGGGAATTTCATCTAGTCACTTTCATCATGTTGGTTTGATTTCTGTTCGCTACTTTGATAATTTGATATGTGGGTGGACCGGTGCTTAGGTGCTGTTCTTACTTGAACAAACCTCCTACTTATGATTAACCCCCTCGCAAGCATCCGCAACTACGAGAAAAGTATTAAGAATAAATCTAACCATAGCATTAAACTTTTGGATCCAAATCAGTCCCTTACGGAATAGCGCATAAACTAGGGTTTAAGCTTCTGTCACTCTCGCAACCCATCATCTAATAACTACTCCACAATGCATTCCCTTAGGCCCAAATATGGTGAAGTGTCATGTAGTCGATGTTCACATGACACCACTAAGGGAATCACAACATACATATCATCAAAATATCGAACACATATCAAATTCACATGATTACTTGCAACAAGATTTCTCCTGTGACCTCAAGAACAAAAGTAACTACTCACTAATGATAATCATGCTCAAGATCAGAGGGGTATTAAATAGCATAATGGATCTGAACATATAATCTTCCACCAAATAAACCATATAGTAATCAACTACAAGATGTAATCAACACTACTAGTCACCCACAAGTACCAATCTATAATTCCGGTACAAAGATTGAACACAAGAGATGAACTAGGGTTTGAGAGGAGATGGTGTTGTTGAAGATGTTGATGGAGATTGCCCTCCCCAAGATGGGAGAGTTGTTGGTGATGATGATGACGATGATTTCCCCCTCCGGGAGGGAAGTTCCCCCGGCGGAATCGCTCCGCCGGAGGGCAAAAGTGCTCCTGCCCAAGTTCCGCCTCAAGACGGCGGCGCTTCGTCCCAAAAGTCCTCCCCTTATTTTTTTTCTAGGTCAAAATGACTTATATACCAGAAGAGGGGCACCGGAGGTGGGCCGAGGAGGGCACAACTCACCAGGGCGCGCCTGGGCTCCTTGGTGCGCCCAGGTGGGTTGTGCCCACCTTGTGGACCCCCTCTGGTAGTTATTTGCACCAATAATTCTTATTTATTCCATAAAAATTCCTCATGAAATTTCAGCTCATTTGGAGTTGTGCAGAATAGGTAGCCTGACGTAGCTTTTTCAGGTCCAGATTTCTAGCTGCCGGAATTCTCCCTCTTTGTGTGAACCTTGCATATTATGAGAGAAAAGGCATTAGAATTACTGCAAAAAGCATTATTATGCATAAAAATATCATAAATAACAGTAGGAAAACATGATGCAAAATGGACGTATCATGGTATAGCATGGACCTTTAGCATTACGTGCAACGTTTTATGGATCAATCCGGAGCCTAGTAAAAAAAGATTCATTGACTGATTCCTAGGATTGATCAAGACCGTAATAACTTGGTCCCACCAGATTAACGGCTCCTAATTTCTAATTAACGTGAGAATTTCTTGGGAGTCTAGAATTAGTATAGGTATAGATTTAGTTGTTATTATAATGATGATGATGATGATGTATGAGTTCTTATATGAATATGATGATGAGTTATTATGATCATGTTGAGTTATTATATCATTGGTGGGAGAAACATGGATTAGATTCATGTGACTAAAAGTTGGATTAGTCGTCCTACTAATCCAACTTTTGGTCACATGAATCTACTTCATGTTTCTTCCACCTAATGATATAATAACTCAACATGATCATAATGATATAACAATCCCTTAATTGCTTCTATATCAAAATTTGTATAACGATGTACAAATACAAAGGAAATATGCAGCAATTTTTTTCTAAAACTAATAGCAGTAGCGAGGGGTGTGATTTTAGCAGCAGCGAGCACTTACCCGTCTGCGCTACTACAAGGCCTTTTACCCGCGCTACTGCTAGGCTTTTCCCTAGTAGTGTGTTGTCTTTGTATTCACACATGTATTTAAGTTTCCGGTCAATACAATTCTAGAATGAATAATAAAAATTTATCATGAACGGGAAATATGATAATAACCAATTTATTATTGCCTCTGGGCATATTCCCAACAACCCCTTGGTCTCATCTTATAAAGGGGGACCTGACTTAGGGTTACATGGTTTGCTAAACGACCTAGAGTCCTGATCAAATGAGGGGTTCTTGACTTGTACGCAAAGATGAGAACCTTCTGGAAGAAGGTCTTCCAGCGGGCCGAGGGACCCTGGCCATACCTCGCCCTGCTGGCCCTGAAGCCGACGCAGAGACTAGGTTCCTGGCTACCCCCAATATTATACACTGTTAGTAGCCCCTCGATATAGTTGGGGTAGAAAAATGCCATGAGTTTGAATCTAGAATTAATTTATGAATTTGGGCATTTTTCTTTTCAGGCACATGTCATTTTGCAAGCTAGCCCCTCACTTTTGTAAAATTCATAAGTATTTCATTCCTTGCTCAATTTTTACAAACTTGATACCGGTTCCATATTAAATCTTCCATGGGCGCAAATATAAAGTTGGATTTCTTATTTTGGAAATCTAAATCGGTTATGTACTGTTTTGCTAAAAAACACTCTAATGGTTTTATTAATAACTTAAGCATCTTTTGTCCAATTCTTATGAAGCTTATATCCATTTTAACTAGCTCATTCCATGTATTCAAAAAATGCACTTGGTTTTCCAGGTTGGTGACACAATTTTAAATTTATTCTTGTTTTCCACAAAGCTCTGTGAAACTTGTTTCGGTTATGACTTGACTTCTGTAAATCCTTTGCTAACAAACTTTAAATGCATTTCTAATCAGAAAGTGTTTAGAATATGGTTATATCATGCTCATGCATCATAAAATAACTTGAATATTTTGTTCTTTCCAGAACCATTTTGATTTAATAAATGCACACGGGGACACACTTGAACCATTCCACTAATGATTCAACTCAATTTAAAATCGCTAGATGTTTAGCTCCTAACATATCCTCTTTAAACTTGTCATGCATGCATATGTTTGAGCCTTTGCCTTGAAGTCTTGTTTGTTGAGTCATTTGGTTCTTTCCATTTTGTTTAGTGTCTGGTAATGCGGAAGAGTATGAGGGTCTGAGCTACGACACTTCAGATAAACAACCTTCTCGCTAGGATAAGGGTAATCGGGCAAGGATGACCATACCTCAATACTAATACTAGCTTTGCTTGCTAGATTTTGGATGCTTTCGTGTGTCTCGTTACCCTCTGATGACCCACAAGTATAGGGGATCTATCATAATCCTTTCGATAAGTAAGAGTGTCGAACCCAACAAGGAGCAGAAGGAAATGACAAGCGGTTTTCAGCAAGGTATTTTCTGCAAGCACTGAAATTATCGATAACAGATAGTTTTGTGATAAGATAATTAGAAATGGGTAGCTAGTAAAAATTGTAACAAAGGTGCAGCAAGGTGGCCCAATCCTTTTCGTAGCAAAGGACAAGCCTGGACAAACTCTTATATAAAGCAAAGCGCTCGAGAGGACACATGGGAATTGTTGTCAAGTTAGTTTTCATCATGCTCATATGATTCACGTTCGTTACTTTGATAATTTGATATGTGGTTGGACCGGTGCTTGGGTGCTATCCTTACTTGGACAAGCCTCCCACTTATGATTAACCCCTCTTGCAAGCATCTGCAACTACGAAAGAAGAATTAAGATAAATCTAACCATAGCATGAAACATGTGGATCCAAATGAGCCCCTTACGAAGCAACGCATAAACTAGGGTTTAAGCTTCTGTCACTCTAGCAACCCATCATCTACCTATTACTTTCCAATGCCTTCCCCTAGGCCTAAATCATGGTTAAGTGTCGTATAGTCGACGTTCACATAACACCACTAGAGGAAAGAAAACATACATCTCATCAAAATATCGAATGAATACCAAATTCACATGATTACTTATAACAAGACTTCTCCCATGTCCTCCGGAACAAACGTAACTGCTCACAAAGAATATTCATGTTCATAATCAGAGGGGTATTGAATATCATTAAGGATCTAAACATATGAACTTCCACCGAATAAACCAACTAGCATCAACTACAAGGAGTAATCAACACTACTAGCAACCCACAGGTACCAATCTGAGGTTTTGAGACAAAGATTGAATACAAGAGATAAACTAGGGTTTGGAGAGGAGATGGTGCTGGTGAAGATGTTGATGGAGATTGACCCCCTCTCGATGGGAGGATCGTTGGTGATGACGATGGCTCCAATTTCCCCCTCCCGGAGGGAAGTTTCCCCGACAAAACAGCTCCGCCGGAGCCCTAGATTGCTTCTGCCCAGGTTCCGCCTCGAGATGGCGACGCTTCATCCCGAAAGCTTCCTTATGATTTTTTCTAGGTAAAAACCCTTCATATAGCAGAAAATGGACACCGGAGACCTGCCATGGGGGCCACAAGCCCTAGGGGCGTGCCCCCAGACTTTTGGCCACCTGGTGGGTGCCCTCTGGTATTTTCTTCACCCAATAATTCTTATATATTCCAAAATAATTCTCCGTAAATTTTCAGCACTTTTGGAGTTGTGCAGAATAGGTCTCTCAGATTTGCTCCTTTTCGATCCAGAATTCGAGCTGCCGGCATTCTCCCTCTTTTTGTAAACCTTGTAAAATAAGAGAGAAAAGGCATAAGTATTATACCATAATGTGTAATAACCGCCCATAATGCAATAAATATCAACATAAAAGCATGATGCAAAATGGACGTATCAACTCCCCCAAGCTTAGACCTCGCTTGTCCTCAAGCGGAATCCGAAATCGATAATCATGTCCACATGTTTAGAGATAGAGGTGTCGATAAAATAAAATACGGACATGAAGGAATCATGATCATCTTTAGAACAACAACATATATTGTCATATAATTTCTTATGCTAAAGTAACAATTCATTCACAAGGTAAAGTATGAGTCAAGAACTTTATTGAAAACCAACAACTATGATCTTGGTCATTGAAACAATTGCAATTTATCATAACATCGGAAAGAGTCAATGTAAGAGCTTTCATGTAGCAAGTTTCACATACTCAACCATCTTTTAGTCTTTCATAATTGCTAACACTCATGCGATACTTATGAGATCAAAGTTTCAATCGGACACAGAGAAAGATAGGGGCTTATAACTTCGCCTCCCAATGTTTTACCTCAAGGGTAATGTCAACAATAATAGCTTATGAATGTCTATATCCGAGTGGATATATATATCTAGATCTTCCCCCAACATATAGTGCTTGACAAAAAGAAAAAGTATAAAAAGAAGAGGTGATGATCACCATGACTCTTGTATAAAGGTAGGAAGTAAAATAAAAGATAGGCCCTTCGCAGAGGGAAGCATAGGTTGTCATGCGCTTTTATGGTTGGATGCACAAAATCTTAATGCGAAAGAACATCACTTTATATAGCCACTTGTGATAAAGAACTTTATTATGCAGTCTGTCGCTTTTATTTCTTCCATATCACAAGTTCATATAAAGCATATTTTCCTCACACTAAAAGATCATACATATTTAGAGAGCAATTTTTATTGCTTGCACCGATGACAACTTACTTGAAGGATCTTACTCAATCCATAGGTAGGTATGGTGGACTCTCATGGCAAAACTGGGTTGAGGGATTTTGGAGGCACAAGTAGTATCTCTACTTGGTGCAAAAGATTTGGCTAGCATAGGCTGAGAAGCAAGCTCAACATGTTGTAGGATCCATGACAATATAATTTCTATTCAGATATAAAGAAACATAACCCATTATGTTGTCTTCCTTGTCCAACATCAACCTTTTAGCATATAATATTTTAATGAGTGCTCACAATCACAAAAGATGTCCAAGATAGTGTATTAATATGTGAGACCTCTCTTTCTTTATTACTTCCTATTAATTGCAACAATGACCAAAACTAGGTTTGTCAACTCCCAACAAATTTCATGCGACATACTACTTATATGTGAAGTCATCACTTCCCATAAGATCATTATATAATCTCTTTATTTCTTTTATTCTTTATTTCTTTGACTCAAGATCATAGCAAGAAAGCAAAGCCCTCAACTCGAAACTAATCTTTATTATATAACTCTTGGACTCGATTACATAGAGGAAACTCAAAGCAAAACTCAAAGCTAGATCATACTAAAACTTTATTCTACTAAACCGAGATATAACCAAAAGGATCGAACTAAGAAAAACGATAAAGGTAAAGGTGTGATGGTGATACGATACCGGGGCACCTCCCCCAAGCTTGGTAGTTGCCAAGGGGAGTGCCCATACCCATGTACTTAGGTCTCTTTCTTCGGAGGTGGTGATAATGGAGTTGCTGATGTTGTGGGCTTGTCCTCCATCTTCCAGGGCATAGGTTCACCATCATAGAAAGATGAACGAGTCTTCGGAATCCTCAAATCTGCAGCCAAACTCATCCTCTTAAATTTATATTCATACTCATAGTTTTGGTTCTGCAGGTTGTGACGCCACCGGCTTAATTGTGCACTAATCATACACGCAAATGCACACGTTCAAGCCTAAGGACTCACGGGAAGATATCACAACACAACTCTAAAACATAAATAAAGTCATACAAGCTTTATATTACAAGCCAGGGCCTCGAGGGCTCGAATACATAGCTCGATGGCATACAAGCGTCAGCGGAAGCATCAGTTATCTGAGTACAGATATGAAAGAGAAACAGAAAGGCCTTTAGGAAGGCGGGGCAAAATAAAACACTACGATCGAAAGGCGCAGGCCTCCTGCCTGGGACCCTCCGAACCTACTCCTGGTCATCGGCAAGCTCGTAGAAGAATCCATCCTCGGGGTAGTAGTAGCGATCGTCGGCGGGGGTAGCTGTCTCAGCGACTCCGTCATCTGGTCACGACGAACTGATATGGGGGAAAAGGAAAGAAAAGCAACCGTGAGTACTCTGAAGTACTCAGCAAGCAAGGATCTACACTACATATGCAACATTATCAAAGGGAGGCTGTATATGTGGACTGGGCTGCAGAAATGTCAGAATAGAGAGAAGGCCTAGTCCTATCGAAGACTAGCATCTTCAGCGGTCTTGCAGCAATAGGAGAGAGTAGAACAACATAGTATAATATAGTAGTAATACTATCAACCTCACCCAGAGATCCTTTCTCGACTCCCTACGAGAAAGCAATCCCAGAGCCATACAGTCATCAAACCTCGTCCTGAGATCCCTTCTCGACTCCCTGCGAGAAGCAATCCCAGAGCCATAGTATACGGTCTCATCATAGGTATCCAGTTCTAGTTGTATCGATCGGGATACAACTCCGAGTGTCCTTTACCGTAGGACCGGCTATCGATAGTAATGTTCTTCCCTGCAGGGGTGCACCAACTTACCCATCACGCTTGCTTAACTCCGGCCGGACACACTTTCCTGGGTCATGCCCGGCCTCGGCCAAACAACACATCGCAACCCTACCTACAGCTCAGCAGAGAGGTCCCCGTCGGTCTACATCCTAAGCGCAAGGGGGTCTTGGGCCATCGCCCCTCGCCCTCCGGGTCATTGCGTGCTGGGCGAACCAGGCTCCACCCCTCAGGATGGTGCCGGACCAGCCCGGCCGCAGTGCTGAACTGGACGTCTGACAGAGCTTTCGGCTGATGCATACGATGCAGAACGCCCATACTATGCCCACGTGATGGTTAGTGCTATCAGACCAGAGGCCTGCTCGGATCAAATATCCAAATCGTAAATGGTCTAGGGGCTTGCGGAAACGAGCAGAGACTCACGATCGATGTGACCCCGTCGCCCCGTCTCGAGGACTTGCTGCAAGGGCTAAGAATGCCCGGCCGCGCCTCGTATTCATCACTCGGGCACCATCCAGGTCAACCCGTCTCGTAAAAGACTGTCGGGAACTCAGGTCCACCTCTACTGGGCGGTACCGCCTGTCCCTTCAGTCCTGTAGTAAAAGTAACTTCCTCGGGTCCCCCTTCGGGGCCGACCCGTCTCTATCAAGGTTCAGCAGTAAAGTCACAGTAACCGTGTGTCCATAACATCAAGGAAATCCGAGGTATCACCCTCGACGGATGCCCACTCGATGTAACCGTCAAGTCGAACTTAGGAGGAATCACCCTCGATGAGTTCACACTTGATGTGTTGTACGACAGGGTCGTATCGGAAGTGGAGAAGGAGGAATCACCCTCGATGACCACGACCAAATAGCTGCTCTACAGAGTTAACATCAGGAGTGCTGACGAGGTATCACCCTCGACACTCGATAGTAACGCTGCAGTGTCATTACAACTAAGGGGGGGTGATGTGCGGTGTCGGGGCCTGGTCTTCAATCCCGTTGATCGGGTCTTCTGACGATCCAGCGCGGCAGTCGGGATAAGTGGGGTCACTGATAGGTCTCTACCCAGCCTAGACTAAACAGTTTAGGATATGTAGGTAATTATCAACAGCAGGTTACAATGAACAGGCTATGCATCAGAATAGGTAAAGCAGCAGCAGCAGCAGCAATTCTAATGCAAGCATGAGAAATAGAATGGGCGATATCGGGATGATCAAAGGGGGGGCTTGCCTGGTTGCTCTGGCAAGAGAGAGAGGGATCGTCAACGGTGGCGTCGGGCTCCTGAGTTGCGTCGATCTCGGGGACGACGTCGGTGTCAGGGTCTACCGAGAGAGAAGAGGGGGAGGAAACAGTATAAATATAGAGCAAACTTGAGCAACACAAAGTACGACATGATAATACGCAGTGCCGGGTGTGTCCTAACATATGGTTGCACGTCACTGAGGAAGGAGGAATCCATCCGGGAATGTTTTCCCGGTTCCGGACATTTGTCAGACAGATGACCGGAGGGGAACGGTTGCATGTTCTGATAGTTAGAGACGTGTGGCGGACGAACGGACTGCGTATTCGGATTCGTCTCGTCGTTCTGAGCAACTTTCATGTACAAAGTTTTTCGATCTGAGTTACGGATTATTTTATATGATTTTCTAAAGCTTTTATTAATTTCTGAAATTTATTTTAATTAATTAATTTCAAATTATCCAGAACATTATCCAAAACAGTGTTATGCTGACGTCATCATGACATCAGCATAACATCACAGGTTAATTAGACAGAACTAATTAGTCCTAACTAGGTGATTAGTTTAACTAAGTGTAATTAGCTTAACTAAAGCAGATTAATTAAGTTAATTAGTTCACTAATTAATTAATTAATTAATTATTAATTTTATTTATTCTTTTTTTTTAAGTTCTGGGGCGTGGGCCCCTCTGGTCAGTGGGTCAGGGGGCTGGGCCCTTCGTCAGTGGCCCATAGGGCCACACCAGGCGCGGGCGACGGGCGCGCGGGCGCGGGCGTGGCGCGCGGGGACGCGGGGGTGGCCGGCGACGGGCGCGCGGGCGGCGGCAGGCGCGGCGCGCGGGCACAGCGCGGGCGCGCGGCGAGGGGCAGCGCGGGCGCGTGCGGGCCGGCGGGCGAGCAGGGGCGGAGCGCTGGGGGCCGGCGCCGGCGGCAGTGGCCGCGGCCGTGTGCAGAGTAGGCGGGGGCGCAGGCGCAACAGCTGGAGCGTGGGGCGCGGCCACGCGCAGGGCGCGGGCGCTCGGCCAGGTCGACCAGGGCGCGGGGAGCACGTCGGGGCGGGAACCGGAGCGGGCGAGTTAGCGGGCGTGGCCGGTGCGAGGGCGCGCGCGCGAGCGGTGGCCGGGCGCGGTCCGGCGAGCGCGATGGCGCAGGGAGAGAAGGCGACCGGGAGCCTCACCGCGGGGCCGTAGGGTCAAGGGCAGCGGGGCTCGGGGGAGCGGCTCGGGGCAGGGGACGAGGAGACGCCGGCGAACGACGGAGCGGCGGGGATCCGCGTCGTGGCGGTGAGCGGCGGGGCCGATCCAGCGGCGAGGGGCGCCAGCGAGCGGCGAGGCGAGGTGGGCTCCGGCGAGCGGTCAGGGAAGGGCGGCGGCGTCGGCGACGTGATCGGGCGTGGCACGGCGAGCCACCGTTGCCCCGATCCGATCTGGATCGGGGGGGTGAGGAAGAGAGGTGAAGGGGGGGAGGGGGGTGACGGGGTTAGGGTTTCACCGGGTGGGGGATAAGGGAAATGGGGGGGGGTGGCCGTTGGGCCAGTTGGGCCGGCCTCACAGATGGCCAGCTGGCCCAGTGGGTGGGGTTGGTTTTCTCTATTATTTTGTTTTTCTGTTTTCTTTTATTATTTCTGTTTTGTATTTAGTTAGGCCTCAAAATAGTTTTTGTAAAATATGAGACCTAGCCCATAAATCACAGTGCATTATATGCCACTGCAATAAAATAGCTTGGTGTCCATATCTTTTTGGTTTGGATTTTATTTAATTGAAAAGGGGTTGAATAGTGCTATGTTGCTGCTGTTTCTTGTTGTTCGAGCCACTTAAATATTTTAGTTAACACTGCTGCTAATTTTATATTAGCCTCTGGATTATTTGCAACATGATGTACATTTTTGTTTCTGGATCTGGACAACTTTTAAATTTCACTTTCATTTAAATTTTGTATTTGACTTAGGAGTTGAAATGCATTATGGTGCAAATGATGATCATGCAGTGTTAAACATGATGACATGGCATAATCAAAAGGGTGATTACTGTAGTTAACCACTGGGGGTGTTACAAATCTCCTCTACTAACAAGAATTCTCGTCCCGAGAATTAAGAAGTAGAAAGAAAAAGTTTGGGGCATTCCGCACGAAGATTATCCTCGCGTTCCCAAGTGGCTTCATCTTCAGTATGATTTGACCACTGCACTTTGAGGAACTTGGTAACCTTCTGACGGGTTCGACGTTCAGCTTCATCGAGAATGCGGATCGGATGCTCCTTATAGGATAGATCATCATGCAACTCGAGCATTTCATGATCCACTGCTCGGTGTGGAGATTCCTTGAAGCATTTACGAAGTTGCGACACATGGAAGACATCGTGGATATGAGAGAATTGCGGCGGCAACTCCAATTTATATGCCACTTGACCACGTCTTGCAACAATGCGGAAAGGACCAATGTAGCGGGGAGCTAACTTGCCCTTGATTCCAAAACGGTGAGTGCCCTTCATAGGAGTGACACGTAGATAAGCTCGATCACCAGGTTGATAAGTCAAACCCCATCGTTTGCGATCATAGTTGCTCTTCTGGCGGTCCTGAGCCGCCTTAAGATTTTCTTGGGCAATACGGACTTGTTCTTCGGCGTGTTGAATAATATCCGGCCCAACAAGAGGTCGTTCCCTAGTTTCTGACCAATTCAGAGGGGTTCGACATTTACGTCCATAGAGAACTTCAAAGGGGGCCATTTTCAAGCTGGCTTGATAGCTGTTGTTATAAGAGAACTCGGCATACGGAAGAGATTCTTCCCACTTCTTGCCGAAAGAAATAACACAAGCTCGAAGCATATCTTCAAGCACTTGGTTGACTCGTTCGACTTGGCCTTGAGACTGGGGGTGATATGCTGAACTCCAAGTAATATGAGTTCCCATAGCTTTTTGGAAACTTTCCCAGAAATGACCAGTGAATATGCTGCCACGGTCTGAACTGATCTCTTTCGGAATACCGTGGAGTGAAACAATTCCGGAGATATACAACTCTGCTAACTGACTAGCAGTGATCGTCTCCTTGACAGGCAGAAAGTGTGCAACTTTGGAGAGTTGGTCGACGACGACAAGAATAGCATCGTGACCCTTCTGTGACCTGGGAAGTCCTGTAATGAAATCCATCTGAACCTTATCCCATTTACATAGAGGAATAGGCAACGGTTGCAGAATTCCAGCTGGTTTCTGATGTTCTGCTTTAACGCGACGACACACATCACATTCAGCAACATAACAAGCAATGTCCTGCTTCATTCTGGACCACCAGTACCTTTGACGAAGATCACGATACATTTTGGTGCTACCCGGATGAATAGACAACGGGGTATCATGTGCCTCCTTCATGACTTTGTCAGTCATAAGCTCGAAGCGAGGTACTACAATGCGGTCTCTGAAATACAAGGTTCCATCTTCAGACAGCGAGAAATCCCTGTACTTTTCAAGGTGAAGACTTTCCTTCATCAGATCAACTTCAGCATCTTTAGCTTGCGCATTCTTAACAGCTTTCTCAAGATCGGGTTGTATCACAAGGTTATTAAGAGAACCCTATGGAACAATACGCAGATTCAGCTTGCACCGTTCTTCAAAAAGACGAGGTTGAGCTCGCCTAACCATGAGGTTGTCGCAATAGGACTTGCGGCTTAAGGCATCAGCCATCACATTAGCCTTGCCAGGGGTATAGGATATACCCAAGTCATAGTCCGCAATGGTTTCCATCCATCTTTGCTGACGGAGGTTCAGAGATGGCTGGGTGAACAAGTACTTCAGACTTTTATGATCCGTGTATATCTCGCAACGATTACCGAGGAGGTAATGTCGCCACAACTGCAATGCATAGATCACAGCCGCTAGTTCTAGATCATGTACCGGATAATTCTCTTCATGCGGTCGCAACTGACGAGAGCCATAGGCAATCACTTTACGCTCTTGCATTAGGACACAGCCTAATCCTTCACGGGATGCGTCACAATAAATCACAAAGTCTTTGCGGGTATCTGGAGGAGATAGTACTGGGGTATTGTAATGGATTGACATCTGCCCCAGTGGATAAAGAATGTACTCTGGATGTATCCCTGCTCGAACAGCTGGTAGCTGCGTCGCAGGGTGTGGTGGAAACAAACGATCCATCTGAGGCAGAGGGAACTCATGATTGTCAAATGACAAGGAGAAGTATAACCGATCTCGGAGAGAAAAGTTAAACAAAACAATGGAAAGGAAAATGATTATCAGACTAATCAGATCAATATCAGGGAAATCGCACAGATATCCAGCTCTTCGGGTGGACGAGAATTACGAGATCCTAAGTGTCGGCGTTAGTAAACTTTTAACCCGAATAGAAGAGAGGTCAGAGTCCCAGAGTAAAGGTCGAGGAGTAAAAGATCCTAATACCACCCAATTGGCGAGGTGGGCCCGTAAGCCACACAGCCAAGTTAGTAAAACAGTTTTCGGTTACTAGACTCAACTTCGGCCAAGGAGTTGGAAGGGGGCTTCCTACAGGCAGTCGGCTCTGATACCAACTTGTGACGCCCCCGGCTTAATCGTGCACTAATCATATACGCAAATGCACACGTTCAAGCCTAAGGACTCACGGGAAGATATCACAACACAACTCTAAAACATAAATAAAGTCATACAAGCTTTATATTACAAGCCAGGGCCTCGAGGGCTCGAATACATAGCTCGATGGCATACAAGCGTCAGCGGAAGCATCAGTTATCTGAGTACAGATATGAAAGAGAAACAGAAAGGCCTTTAGGAAGGCGGGGCAAAATAAAACACTACGATCGAAAGGCGCAGGCCTCCTGCCTGGGACCCTCCGAACCTACTCCTGGTCGTCGGCAAGCTCGTAGAAGAATCCATCCTCGGGGTAGTAGTAGCGATCGTCGGCGGGGGTAGCTGTCTCAGCGACTCCGTCATCTGGTCACGACGAACTGATATGGGGGAAAAGGAAAGAAAAGCAACCGTGAGTACTCTGAAGTACTCAGCAAGCAAGGATCTACACTACATATGCAACATTATCAAAGGGAGGCTGTATATGTGGACTGGGCTGCAGAAATGCCAGAATAGAGAGAAGGCCTAGTCCTATCGAAGACTAGCATCTTCAGCGGTCTTGCAGCAATAGGAGAGAGTAGAACAACATAGTATAATATAGTAGTAATACTATCAACCTCACCCAGAGATCCTTTCTCGACTCCCTACGAGAAAGCAATCCCAGAGCCATACAGTCATCAAACCTCGTCCTGAGATCCCTTCTCGACTCCCTGCGAGAAGCAATCCCAGAGCCATAGTATACGGTCTCATCATAGGTATCCAGTTCTAGTTGTATCGATCGGGATACAACTCCGAGTGTCCTTTACCGTAGGACCGGCTATCGATAGTAATGTTCTTCCCTGCAGGGGTGCACCAACTTACCCATCACGCTTGCTTAACTCCGGCCGGACACACTTTCCTGGGTCATGCCCGGCCTCGGCCAAACAACACACCGCAACCCTACCTACAGCTCAGCAGAGAGGTCCCCGTCGGTCTACATCCTAAGCGCAAGGGGGTCTTGGGCCATCGCCCCTCGCCCTCCGGGTCGTTGCGTGCCGGGCGAACCAGGCTCCACCCCTCAGGATGGTGCCGGCCCAGCCCGGCCGCAGTGCTGAACTGGACGTCTGACAGAGCTTTCGGCTGATGCATACGATGCAGAACGCCCATACTATGCCCACGTGATGGTTAGTGCTATCAGACCAGAGGCCTGCTCGGATCAAATATCCAAATCGTAAATGGTCTAGGGGCTTGCGGAAACGAGCAGAGACTCACGATCGATGTGACCCCGTCGCCCCGTCTCGAGGACTTGCGGCAAGGGCCATGAATGCCCGGCCGCGCCTCGTATTCATCACTCGGGCACCATCCAGGTCAACCCGTCTCGTAAAAGACTGTCGGGAACTCAGGTCCACCTCTACTGGGCGGTACCGCCTGTCCCTTCAGTCCTGTAGTAAAAGTAACTTCCTCGGGTCCCCCTTCGGGGCCGACCCGTCTCTATCAAGGTTCAGCAGTAAAGTCACAGTAACCGTGTGTCCATAACATCAAGGAAATCCGAGGTATCACCCTCGACGGATGCCCACTCGATGTAACCGTCAAGTCGAACTTAGGAGGAATCACCCTCGATGAGTTCACACTTGATGTGTTGTACGACAGGGTCGTATCGGAAGTGGAGAAGGAGGAATCACCCTCGATGACCACGACCAAATAGCTGCTCCACAGAGTTAACATCAGGAGTGCTGACGAGGTATCACCCTCGACACTCGATAGTAACGCTGCAGTGTCGTTACAACTAAAGGGGGTGATGTGCGGTGTCGGGGTCTGGTCTTCAATCCCGTTGATCGGGTCTTCTGACGATCCAGCGCGGCAGTCGGGATAAGTGGGGTCACTGATAGGTCTCTACCCAGCCTAGACTAAACAGTTTAGGATATGTAGGTAATTATCAACAGCAGGTTACAATGAACAGGCTATGCATCAGAATAGGTAAAGCAGCAGCAGCAGCAGCAATTCTAATGCAAGCATGAGAAATAGAATGGGCGATATCGGGATGATCAAAGGGGGGGCTTGCCTGGTTGCTCTGGCAAGAGAGAGAGGGATCGTCAACGGTGGCGTCGGGCTCCTGAGTTGCGTCGATCTCGGGGACGACGTCGGTGTCAGGGTCTACCGAGAGAGAAGAGGGGGAGGAAACAGTATAAATATAGAGCAAACTTGAGCAACACAAAGTACGACATGATAATACGCAGTGCCGGGTGTGTCCTAACATATGGTTGCACGTCACTGAGGAAGGAGGAATCCATCCGGGAATGTTTTCCCGGTTCCGGACATTTGTCAGACAGATGACCGGAGGGGAACGGTTGCATGTTCTGATAGTTAGAGACGTGTGGCGGACGAACGGACTGCGTATTCGGATTCGTCTCGTCGTTCTGAGCAACTTTCATGTACAAAGTTTTTCGATCTGAGTTACGGATTATTTTATATGATTTTCTAAAGCTTTTATTAATTTCTGAAATTTATTTTAATTAATTAATTTCAAATTATCCAGAACATTATCCAAAACAGTGTTATGCTGACGTCATCATGACATCAGCATGACATTACAGGTTAATTAGACAGAACTAATTAGTCCTAACTAGGTGATTAGTTTAACTAAGTGTAATTAGCTTAACTAAAGCAGATTAATTAAGTTAATTAGTTCACTAATTAATTAATTAATTAATTATTAATTTTATTTATTCATTTTTATTTTTATTATTATTTTTTTTAAGTTCTGGGGCGTGGGCCCCTCTGGTCAGTGGGTCAGGGGGCTGGGCCCTTCGTCAGTGGCCCATAGGGCCACACCAGGCGCGGGCGACGGGCGCGCGGCCGCGGGCGTGGTGCGCGGGGACGCGGGGGTGGCCGGCGAAGGGCGCGCGGGCGGCGGCAGGCGCGGCGCGCGGCGAGGGGCAGCGCGGGCGCGTGCGGGCTGGCGGGCGAGCAGGGGCGGAGCGCTGGGGGCCGGCGCCGGCGGCAGTGGCCGCGGCCGTGTGCAGAGTAGGCGGGGGCGCAGGCGCAGCAGCTGGAGCGTGGGGCGCGGCCACGCGCAGGGCGCGGGCGCTCGGCCAGGTCGACCAGGGCGCGGGGAGCACGTCGGGGCGGGAACCGGAGCGGGCGAGTTAGCGGGCGTGGCCGGTGCGAGGGCGCGCGCGCGAGCGGTGGCCGGGCGCGGTCCGGCGAGCGCGATGGCGCAGGGAGAGAAGGCGACCGGGAGCCTCACCGCGGGGCCGTAGGGTCAAGGGCAGCCAGAAAAGTAAACAAAACAATGGAAAGGAAAATGATTATCAGACTAATCAGATCAATATCAGGGAAATCGCACAGATATCTAGCTCTTCGGGTGGACGAGAATTACGAGATCCTAAGTGTCGGCGTTAGTAAACTTTAACCCGAATAGAAGAGAGGTCAGAGTCCCAGAGTAAAGGTCGAGGAGTAAAGATCCTAATACCACCCAATTGGCGAGGTGGGCCCGTAAGCCACACAGCAAGTTAGTAAAACAGTTTTCGGTTACTAGACTCAACTTCGGCCAAGGAGTTGGAAGGGGGCTTCCTACAGGCAGTCGGCTCTGATACCAACTTGTGACGCCCCGGCTTAATCGTGCACTAATCATACACGCAAATGCACACGTTCAAGCCTAAGGACTCACGGGAAGATATCACAACACAACTCTAAAACATAAATAAAGTCATACAAGCTTTATATTACAAGCCAGGGCCTCGAGGGCTCGAATACATAGCTCGATGGCATACAAGCGTCAGCGGAAGCATCAGTTATCTGAGTACAGATATGAAGAGAAACAGAAAGGCCTTAGGAAGGCGGGGCAAAATAAAACACTACGATCGAAAGGCGCAGGCCTCCTGCCTGGGACCCTCCGAACCTACTCCTGGTCGTCGGCAAGCTCGTAGAAGAATCCATCTCGGGGTAGTAGTAGCGATCGTCGGCGGGGGTAGCTGTCTCAGCGACTCCGTCATCTGGTCACGACGAACTGATATGGGGAAAAGGAAAGAAAAGCAACCGTGAGTACTCTGAAGTACTCAGCAAGCAAGGATCTACACTACATATGCAACATTATCAAAGGAGGCGTATGTATATGTGGAGGGCTGCAGAAATGCCGAATAGAGAGAAGGCCTAGTCCTATCGAAGACTAGCATCTTCAGCGTCTTGCAGCAATAGAGAGAGTAGAACAACATAGTATAATATAGTAGTAATACTATCAACCTCACCCAGAGATCCTTTCTCGACTCCCTACGAGAAAGCAATCCCAGAGCCATACAGTCATCAAACCTCGTCCTGAGATCCCTTCTCGACTCCCTGCGAGAAGCAATCCAGAGCCATAGTATACAGGTCTCATCATAGTATCCAGCAATAAAATAGCTTGGTGTCCATATCTTTTTGGTTTGGATTTTATTTAATTGAAAAGGGGTTGAATAGTGCTATGTTGCTGCTGTTTCTTGTTGTTCGAGCCACTTAAATATTTTAGTTAACACTGCTGCTAATTTTATATTAGCCTCTGGAATATTTGCAACATGATGTACATTTTTGTTTCTGGATCTGGACAACTTTTAAATTTCACTTTCATTTAAATTTTGTATTTGACTTAGGAGATGAAATGCATTATGGTGCAAATGATGATCATGCACTGTTAAACATGATGACATGGCATAATCAAAAGGGTGATTACTGTAGTTAACCACTGGGGGTGTTACAAATCTCCTCTACTAACAAGAATTCTCGTCCCGAGAATTAAGAAGTAGAAAGAAAAAGTTTGGGGCATTCCGCACGAAGATTATCCTCGCGTTCCCAAGTGGCTTCATCTTCAGTATGATTTGACCACTGCACTTTGAGGAACTTGGTAACCTTCTGACGGGTTCGACGTTCAGCTTCATCGAGAATGCGGATCGGATGCTCCTTATAGGATAGATCATCATGCAACTCGAGCATTTCATGATCCACTGCTCGGTGTGGAGATTCCTTGAAGCATTTACGAAGTTGCGACACATGGAAGACATCGTGGATATGAGAGAATTGCGGCGGCAACTCCAATTTATATGCCACTTGACCACGTCTTGCAACAATGCGGAAAGGACCAATGTAGCGGGGAGCTAACTTGCCCTTGATTCCAAAACGGTGAGTGCCCTTCATAGGAGTGACACGTAGATAAGCTCGATCACCAGGTTGATAAGTCAAACCCCATCGTTTGCGATCATAGTTGCTCTTCTGGCGGTCCTGAGCCGCCTTAAGATTTTCTCGGGCAATACGGACTTGTTCTTCGGCGTGTTGAATAATATCCGGCCCAACAAGAGGTCGTTCCCTAGTTTCTGACCAATTCAGAGGGGTTCGACATTTACGTCCATAGAGAACTTCAAAGGGGGCCATTTTCAAGCTGGCTTGATAGCTGTTGTTATAAGAGAACTCGGCATACGGAAGAGATTCTTCCCACTTCTTGCCGAAAGAAATAACACAAGCTCGAAGCATATCTTCAAGCACTTGGTTGACTCGTTCGACTTGGCCTTGAGACTGGGGGTGATATGCTGAACTCCAAGTAATATGAGTTCCCATAGCTTTTTGGAAACTTTCCCAGAAATGACCAGTGAATATGCTGCCACGGTCTGAACTGATCTCTTTCGGAATACCGTGGAGTGACACAATTCTGGAGATATACAACTCTGCTAACTGACTAGCAGTGATCGTCTCCTTGACAGGCAGAAAGTGTGCAACTTTGGAGAGTTGGTCGACGACGACAAGAATAGCATCGTGACCCTTCTGTGACCTGGGAAGTCCTGTAATGAAATCCATCTGAACCTTATCCCATTTACATAGAGGAATAGGCAACGGTTGCAGAATTCCAGCTGGTTTCTGATGTTCTGCTTTAACGCGACGACACACATCACATTCAGCAACATAACAAGCAATGTCCTGCTTCATTCTGGACCACCAGTACCTTTGACGAAGATCACGATACATTTTGGTGCTACCCGGATGAATAGACAACGGGGTATCATGTGCCTCCTTCATGACTTTGTCAGTCATAAGCTCGAAGCGAGGTACTACAATGCGGTCTCTGAAATACAAGGTTCCATCTTCAGACAGCGAGAAATCCCTGTACTTTTCAAGGTGAAGACTTTCCTTCATCAGATCAACTTCAGCATCTTTAGCTTGCGCATTCTTAACAGCTTTCTCAAGATCGGGTTGTATCACAAGGTTATTAAGAGAACCCTATGGAACAATACGCAGATTCAGCTTGCACAGTTCTTCAAAAAGACGAGGTTGAGCTCGCCTAACCATGAGGTTGTCGCAATAGGACTTGCGGCTTAAGGCATCAGCCATCACATTAGCCTTGCCAGGGGTATAGGATATACCCAAGTCATAGTCCGCAATGGTTTCCATCCATCTTTGCTGACGGAGGTTCAGAGATGGCTGGGTGAACAAGTACTTCAGACTTTTATGATCCGTGTATATCTCGCAACGATTACCGAGGAGGTAATGTCGCCACAACTGCAATGCATAGATCACAGCCGCTAGTTCTAGATCATGTACCGGATAATTCTCTTCATGCGGTCGCAACTGACGAGAGCCATAGGCAATCACTTTACGCTCTTGCATTAGGACACAGCCTAATCCTTCACGGGATGCGTCACAATAAATCACAAAGTCTTTGCGGGTATCTGGAGGAGATAGTACTGGGGTATTGTAATGGATTGACATCTGCCCCAGTGGATAAAGAATGTACTCTGGATGTATCCCTGCTCGAACAGCTGGTAGCTGCGTCGCAGGGTGTGGTGGAAACAAACGATCCATCTGAGGCAGAGGGAACTCATGATTGTCAAATGACAAGGAGAAGTATAACCGATCTCGGAGAGAAAAGTTAAACAAAACAATGGAAAGGAAAATGATTATCAGACTAATCAGATCAATATCAGGGAAATCGCACAGATATCTAGCTCTTCGGGTGGACGAGAATTACGAGATCCTAAGTGTCGGCGTTAGTAAACTTTTAACCCGAATAGAAGAGAGGTCAGAGTCCCAGAGTAAAGGTCGAGGAGTAAAAGATCCTAATACCACCCAATTGGCGAGGTGGGCCCGTAAGCCACACAGCCAAGTTAGTAAAACAGTTTTCGGTTACTAGACTCAACTTCGGCCAAGGAGTTGGAAGGGGGCTTCCTACAGGCAGTCGGCTCTGATACCAACTTGTGACGCCCCCGGCTTAATCGTGCACTAATCATACACGCAAATGCACACGTTCAAGCCTAAGGACTCACGGGAAGATATCACAACACAACTCTAAAACATAAATAAAGTCATACAAGCTTTATATTACAAGCCAGGGCCTCGAGGGCTCGAATACATAGCTCGATGGCATACAAGCGTCAGCGGAAGCATCAGTTATCTGAGTACAGATATGAAAGAGAAACAGAAAGGCCTTTAGGAAGGCGGGGCAAAATAAAACACTACGATCGAAAGGCGCAGGCCTCCTGCCTGGGACCCTCCGAACCTACTCCTGGTCGTCGGCAAGCTCGTAGAAGAATCCATCCTCGGGGTAGTAGTAGCGATCGTCGGCGGGGGTAGCTGTCTCAGCGACTCCGTCATCTGGTCACGACGAACTGATATGGGGGAAAAAGAAAGAAAAGCAACCGTGAGTACTCTGAAGTACTCAGCAAGCAAGGATCTACACTACATATGCAACATTATCAAAGGGAGGCTGTATATGTGGACTGGGCTGCAGAAATGCCAGAATAGAGAGAAGGCCTAGTCCTATCGAAGACTAGCATCTTCAGCGGTCTTGCAGCAGTAGAAGAGAGTAGAACAATACCATATAATGTAGCAGTAATAATATCAACCTCACCCAGAGATCCTTTCTCGACTCCCTGCGAGAAAGCAATCCCAGAGCCATACATACAGGTCTCATCACAGGTATCCAGTTCTAAATTGTATCAATCAGGATACAACTCCGAGTGTCCTTTACCGTAGGACCGGCTATCGATAGAAGTGTTCTTCCCTGCAGGGGTGCACCAACTTACCCAACACGCTCGATTAACTTCGGCCGGACACACTTTCCTGGGTCATGCCCGGCCTCGGCCAAACGACACATCGCAACCCTACCTACAGCTCAGCAGAGAGGTCCCCGTCGGTCTATATCCTAAGCGCTCAGGGGTCATGGGCCATCGCCCTGTGCACTCCGGGTCGTTGCGAGCAGAGCGAATCACGGTACCACCCCTCAAGATGGCGCCGGCCCAGCCCGGCCGCAGTGCTGAACTGGACGTCTGACAGAGCTTTCGGCTGATGCATACGATGCAGAACGCCCATACTATGCCCACGTGATGGTTAGTGCTATCAGACCAGAGGCCTGCTCGGATCAAATATCCAAATCGCTAGGACTAGGGGCTTGCGGTAACGAGCAGAGACTCACGAAAGATGTGACCCCGTCGCCCCGTCTCGAGGACTTGCGGCAAGGGCCATGAATGCCCGGCCGCGCCTCGTATTCATCACTCGGGCACCATCCAGGTCAACCCGTCTCGTAAAAGACTGTCGGGAACTCAGGTCCACCTCTACTGGGCGGTACCGCCTGTCCCTTCAGTCCTGTAGTAAAAGTAACTTCCTCGGGTCCCCCTTCGGGGCCGACCCGTCTCTATCAAGGTTCAGCAGTAAAGTCACAGTAACCGTGTGTCCATAACATCAAGGAAATCCGAGGTATCACCCTCGACGGATGCCCACTCGATGTAACCGTCAAGTCGAACTTAGGAGGAATCACCCTCGATGAGTTCACACTTGATGTGTTGTACGACAGGGTCGTATCGGAAGTGGAGAAGGAGGAATCACCCTCGATGACCACGACCAAATAGCTGCTCTACAGAGTTAACATCAGGAGTGCTGACGAGGTATCACCCTCGACACTCGATAGTAACGCTGCAGTGTCGTTACAACTAAGGGGGGGTGATGTGCGGTGTCGGGGCCTGGTCTTCAATCCCGTTGATCGGGTCTTCTGACGATCCAGCACGGCAGTCGGGATAAGTGGGGTCACTGATAGGTCTCTACCCAGCCTAGACTAAACAGTTTAGGATATGTAGGTAATTATCAACAGCAGGTTACAATGAACAGGCTATGCATCAGAATAGGTAAAGCAGCAGCAGCAGCAATTCTAATGCAAGCATGAGAAATAGAATGGGCGATATCGGGATGATCAAAGGGGGGGCTTGCCTGGTTGCTCTGGCAAGAGAGAGAGGGATCGTCAACGGTGGCGTCGGGCTCCTGAGTTGCGTCGATCTCGGGGACGACGTCGGTGTCAGGGTCTACCGAGAGAGAAGAGGGGGAGGAAACAGTATAAATATAGAGCAAACTTGAGCAACACAAAGTACGACATGATAATACGCAGTGCCGGGTGTGTCCTAACATATGGTTGCACGTCACTGAGGAAGGAGGAATCCATCCGGGAATGTTTTCCCGGTTGGGTATAGGATATACCCAAGTCATAGTCCGCAATGGTTTCCATCCATCTTTGCTGACGGAGGTTCAGAGATGGCTGGGTGAACAAGTACTTCAGACTTTTATGATCCGTGTATATCTCGCAACGATTACCGAGGAGGTAATGTCGCCACAACTGCAATGCATAGATCACAGCCGCTAGTTCTAGATCATGTACCGGATAATTCTCTTCATGCGGTCGCAACTGACGAGAGCCATAGGCAATCACTTTACGCTCTTGCATTAGGACACAGCCTAATCCTTCACGGGATGCGTCACAATAAATCACAAAGTCTTTGCGGGTATCTGGAGGAGATAGTACTGGGGTATTGTAATGGATTGACATCTGCCCCAGTGGATAAAGAATGTACTCTGGATGTATCCCTGCTCGAACAGCTGGTAGCTGCGTCGCAGGGTGTGGTGGAAACAAACGATCCATCTGAGGCAGAGGGAACTCATGATTGTCAAATGACAAGGAGAAGTATAACCGATCTCGGAGAGAAAAGTTAAACAAAACAATGGAAAGGAAAATGATTATCAGACTAATCAGATCAATATCAGGGAAATCGCACAGATATCTAGCTCTTCGGGTGGACGAGAATTACGAGATCCTAAGTGTCGGCGTTAGTAAACTTTTAACCCGAATAGAAGAGAGGTCAGAGTCCCAGAGTAAAGGTCGAGGAGTAAAAGATCCTAATACCACCCAATTGGCGAGGTGGGCCCGTAAGCCACACAGCCAAGTTAGTAAAACAGTTTTCGGTTACTAGACTCAACTTCGGCCAAGGAGTTGGAAGGGGGCTTCCTACAGGCAGTCGGCTCTGATACCAACTTGTGACGCCCCCGGCTTAATCGTGCACTAATCATACACGCAAATGCACACGTTCAAGCCTAAGGACTCACGGGAAGATATCACAACACAACTCTAAAACATAAATAAAGTCATACAAGCTTTATATTACAAGCCAGGGCCTCGAGGGCTCGAATACATAGCTCGATGGCATACAAGCGTCAGCGGAAGCATCAGTTATCTGAGTACAGATATGAAAGAGAAACAGAAAGGCCTTTAGGAAGGCGGGGCAAAATAAAACACTACGATCGAAAGGCGCAGGCCTCCTGCCTGGGACCCTCCGAACCTACTCCTGGTCGTCGGCAAGCCTCGTAGAAGAATCCATCCTCGGGGGTAGTAGTAGCGATCGTCGGAGGGGTAGCTGTCTCAGCGACTCCGTCATCTGGTCACGACGAAACATAGGGGAAAAGGAAGGAAAGAAAAGCAACCGTGAGTACTCTGAAGTACTCAGCAAGCAAGGATCTACACTACATATGCAACATTATCAAAGGGAGGCTTGATATGTGGAATGGGCTGCAGGAAATGCCAGAATAGAAGAGAAGCCGTCCTATCGAAGCATAGCATCTTCAGCGGTCTTGCAGCAATTAGGAGAGAGTAGAACAACATAGGGATAATATAGATAGTATCCACTATCAACCTCACCCAGAGATCCTTTCTCGACTCCCTACGAGAAAGCAATCCCAGAGCCATACAGTCATCAAACCTCGTCCTGAGATCCCTTCTCGACTCCCTGCGAGAAGCAATCCCAGAGCCATAGTATACGGTCTCATCATAGGTATCCAGTTCTAGTTGTATCGATCGGGATACAACTCCGAGTGTCCTTTACCGTAGGACCGGCTATCGATAGTAATGTTCTTCCCTGCAGGGGTGCACCAACTTACCCATCACGCTCGCTTAACTCCGGCCGGACACACTTTCCTGGGTCATGCCCGGCCTCGGCCAAACAACACATCGCAACCCTACCTACGGCTCAGCAGAGAGGTCCCCGCCGGTCTACATCCTAAGCGCAAGGGGGTCTTGGCCATCGCCCCTCGCCCTCCGGGTCGTTGCGCACATGGCCCAGATCCAAGCACCACCGCAATGGCGCCAATCACTCCATGCCGCACTGCTGAACTGGACGTCTGACAGAGTTTTCGGCTGATGCATACGATGCAGAACGCCCATACTATGCCCACGTGATGGTTAGTGCTATCAGACCAGAGGCCTGCTCGAATCAAATATCCAAATCGTATGTGGCCTAGGGGCTTGCGGAAAACGAGCAGAGACTCACGAAAGATGTGACCCCGTCGCCCCGTCTCGAGGACTTGCGGCAAGGGCTAAGAATGCCCGGCCGCACCTCGTATTCATCACTCGGGCACCATCCAGGTCAACCCGTCTCGTAAAAGACTGTCGGGAACTCAGGTCCACCTCTACTGGGCGGTACCGCCTGTCCCTTCAGTCCTGTAGTAAAAGTAACTTCCTCGGGTCCCCCTTCGGGGCCGACCCGTCTCTATCAAGGTTCAGCAGTAAAGTCACAGTAACCGTGTGTCCATAACATCAAGGAAATCCGAGGTATCACCCTCGACGGATGCCCACTCGATGTAACCGTCAAGTCGAACTTAGGAGGAATCACCCTCGATGAGTTCACACTTGATGTGTTGTACGACAGGGTCGTATCGGAAGTGGAGAAGGAGGAATCACCCTCGATGACCACGACCAAATAGCTGCTCTACAGAGTTAACATCAGGAGTGCTGACGAGGTATCACCCTCGACACTCGATAGTAACGCTGCAGTGTCATTACAACTAAGGGGGGGTGATGTGCGGTGTCGGGGCCTGGTCTTCAATCCCGTTGATCGGGTCTTCTGACGATCCAGCGCGGCAGTCGGGATAAGTGGGGTCACTGATAGGTCTCTACCCAGCCTAGACTAAACAGTTTAGGATATGTAGGTAATTATCAACAGCAGGTTACAATGAACAGGCTATGCATCAGAATAGGTAAAGCAGCAGCAGCAGCAGCAATTCTAATGCAAGCATGAGAAATAGAATGGGCGATATCGGGATGATCAAAGGGGGGGCTTGCCTGGTTGCTCTGGCAAGAGAGAGAGGGATCGTCAACGGTGGCGTCGGGCTCCTGAGTTGCGTCGATCTCGGGGACGACGTCGGTGTCAGGGTCTACCGAGAGAGAAGAGGGGGAGGAAACAGTATAAATATAGAGCAAACTTGAGCAACACAAAGTACGACATGATAATACGCAGTGCCGGGTGTGTCCTAACATATGGTTGCACGTCACTGAGGAAGGAGGAATCCATCCGGGAATGTTTTCCCGGTTCCGGACATTTGTCAGACAGATGACCGGAGGGGAACGGTTGCATGTTCTGATAGTTAGAGACGTGTGGCGGACGAACGGACTGCGTATTCGGATTCGTCTCGTCGTTCTGAGCAACTTTCATGTACAAAGTTTTTCGATCTGAGTTACGGATTATTTTATATGATTTTCTAAAGCTTTTACTAATTTCTAAAATTTATTTTAATTAATTAATTTCGAATTATCCAGAACATTATCCAAAACAGTGTTATGCTGACGTCATCATGACATCAGCATGACATCATAGGTTAATTAGACAGAACTAATTAGTCCTAACTAGGTGATTAGTTTAACTAAGTGTAATTAGCTTAACTAAAGCAGATTAATTAAGTTAATTAGTTCACTAATTAATTAATTAATTAATTAATTAATTTTATTTATTTTTTATTTTTTTAAGTTCTGGGGCGTGGGCCCCTCTGGTCAGTGGGTCAGGGGGCTGGGCCTTCGTCAGTGGCCCATAGGGCCACACCAGGCGCGGGCGACGGGCGCGCGGGCGCGGGCGTGGCGTGCGGGGACGCGGGGGTGGCCGGCGACGGGCGCGCGGGCGGCGGCAGGCGCGGCGCGCGGGCACAGCGCGGGCGCGCGGCGAGGGGCAGCGCGGGCGCGTGCGGGCCGGCGGGCGAGCAGGGGCGGAGCGCTGGGGGCCGGCGCCGGCGGCAGTGGCCGCGGCCGTGTGCAGAGTAGGCGGGGGCGCAGGCGCAGCAGCTGGAGCGTGGGGCGCGGCCACGCGCAGGGCGCGGCCACGCGCAGGGCGCGGGCGCTCGGCCAGGTCGACCAGGGCGCGGGGAGCACGTCGGGGCGGGAACCGGAGCGGGCGAGTTAGCGGGCGTGGCCGGTGCGAGGGCGCGCGCGCGAGCGGTGGCCGGGCGCGGTCCGGCGAGCGCGATGGCGCAGGGAGAGAAGGCGACCGGGAGCCTCACCGCGGGGCCGTAGGGTCAAGGGCAGCGGGGCTCGGGGGAGCGGCTCGGGGCAGGGGACGAGGAGACGCTGGCGAACGACGGAGCGGCGGGGATCCGCGTCGTGGCGGTGAGCGGCGGGGCCGATCCAGCGGCGAGGGGCGCCAGCGAGCGGCGAGGCGAGGTGGGCTCCGGCGAGCGGTGCAGGGAAGGGGGTGCGGTCGGCGACGGGATCGGGCGTGGCCGGCGAGCCACCGTTGCCCCGATCCGATCTGGATCGGGGGGTGGGGGGTGAGGAAGGAGAGCGAGGGGGGGAGTGGGGTGACGGGGTTAGGGTTTCACCGGGTGGGGGGATAAGGGAAATGGGGGGGGGGGGGGTGGCCGGTTGGGCCAGTTGGGCCGGCCTCGCTAACAGCTGGGCCAGCTGGCCCAGTGGGGGGGTGTTTCTTTTATTATTTGTTTTTCTGTTTCTTTTATTATTTGTTTTGTTTTAGTTAAGGCCTCCAAAATAGTTTTTGTAAAATATGAGACCTAGCCCATAAATCACAGTGCATTATATGCCACTGCAATAAAATAGCTTGGTGTCCATATCTTTTTGGTTTGGATTTTATTTAATTGAAAAGGGGTTGAATAGTGCTATGTTGCTGCTGTTTCTTGTTGTTCGAGCCACTTAAATATTTTAGTTAACACTGCTGCTAATTTTATATTAGCCTCTGGATTATTTGCAACATGATGTACATTTTTGTTTCTGGATCTGGACAACTTTTAAATTTCACTTTCATTTAAATTTTGAATTTGACTTAGGAGTTGAAATGCATTATGGTGCAAATGATGATCATGCACTGTTAAACATGATGACATGGCATAATCAAAAGGGTGATTACTGTAGTTAACCACTGGGGGTGTTACACATGTCATAGATCTCGGCTTGGAGATGCTCATTTTTCTCATGAAGCTTGAAGATGGCCTTCCCAATCTCAGTAGCATCCAGCTTGTGATCACGAGTAAAATCCGTGATCATGGAGTGATTGGCATTGAGTCCGCGCTCCACCATCCCTTTGCATTTGAACACCTCTTGTTCCACCGCTTCGAGCCTGGACTCCACGCTTCCGGTCCTCCTTGGCCCTTGAACATCACGGATTTGAAGCACACCCTCATGCATCTCGACGGATTGAGGGTGTTGCAGCACCTCCGCAAGGTAAGGGTTGATGACCTTCTCGAAAAACTTGTCCTTTGGGGTGCTTGGAGACATCATGGCGATCTAGATCTATCAGGAAAAACAGATCGAAACAAGAACAGAGGATATTGCCGTGATACGATGTTCAAAACCTTGAGGAGATTATATAATGAATTTTTACTAACCAAAAGGAGTGTACTGCAAGAAAACAGAGTCTGGAGGGCACACGAGGTGGCCACAAGCCTGGGAGGCGTGCCCCCAGGGCTTGTCGCCTCCTCGTGCACTTTTTGGACTACTTTTTATTTTCCTAATTTTTTAAATATTCCAAAACGGACTAAAATTGCTTTTGGAAAAGTTTTGGAGTTGGTTTACTTACCGTATCACATACCTATTCCTTTTCGGAGGTCTTGAGCGTTCTGGTAGATATCCCTTATGTACTCCTCCGTTGTTATGGTATTGATAATATTGCTTTCAACATTTATGGGGGTACCTGAGATATAATGTTTGATTCTTTGCCCGTTTACCACCTTCGGGTTATTGCCTTCGGCTTTGTTGACCTTGATGGCACCAGAACAATAAACTTCCTCGATAATGTAAGGCCCTTCCCATTTAGAGAGAAGCTTTCCTGCAAAAAATCTTAAACGAGAATTGTATAGCAAGACATGATCACCTATATTAAATTCACGCTTTTGTATCCCTTTATCATGCCATCTTTTAACTTTCTCTTTAAACAATTTGGCATTCTCATAGGTATGGGTTCTCCATTCATCAAGTGAGCTAATGTCAAATGACCTCTTCTCACCGGCAAGATTGAAATCATAGTTGAGCTCTTTAATTGCCCAATAAGCTTTATGTTCTAGTTCAAGAGGTAAGTGACATGCTTTTCCATAAACCATTTTATATGGAGACATACACATAGGGTTTTTATACGCAGTTCTATAAGCCCATAGTGCATCATCAAGTTTCTTAGACCAATTCTTTCTAGATCTATTAACAGTCTTTTGCAAAATCAACTTTATTTCTTGGTTACTCAATTCTACTTGACCACTAGACTGAGGGTGATATGGAGATGCGATTCTATGGTTAACATCATACTTAGCCAGCAATTTACGGAAAGCACCATGAATAAAGTGTGAACCACCATCAGTCATTAAATATCTAGGGACTCCAAACCTCGGGAAAATAACTTATTTAAGCATCTTAATGGAGGTGTTATGATCAACACTACTAGTTGGAATAGTTTCTACCCACTTAGTAACATAATCAACAGCAACCAAAATATGTGTATACCCATTAGAGGAAGGAAAAGGTCCCATATAATCAAATCCCCAAACATCAAATGGTTCAATAACAAGTGAATAATTCATAGGCATTTCCTGACATCTACTAATATTACCAATTCTTTGACATTCATCACAAGCCAAGACAAACTTACGTGCATCCTTGAAAAGAGTAGGCCAATAAAAAGAAGATTGTAATACCTTGTGTGCAGTTCTATCTCTAGCATTGTGTCCTCCGTAGGCCTCGGAGTGACACTTGTGTAGGATCTATTCCTGTTCATGCTCAGGTACACAATGTGTAATAACACCATCTACTCCTTCTTTATAAAGGTGTGGGTCATCCCAGAAGTAATGTCTTAAATCATAGAAAAACTTTTTCTTTTGTTGGTATGTGAAACTAGGTGGTGTAAATTTAGCAACAATATAATTGGCATAATCAGCATACCAAGGAGTACTACGAGAAGTATTTATGACAACTAATTGTTTATCAGGAAAGCTATCATTAATAGGTAGTGGGTCATCAACGATATTTTCTAACCTAGACAAGTTGTCTGCTACGGGGTTCTCAGTTCCCTTTCTATCAATAATATGCAAATCAAATTCTTGCAGCAAGAGAACCCATCTAATAAGTCTGGGTTTAGCATCCTTCTTTTCCATAAGATATTTAATAGCAGCATGATCGATGTGAACAGTTACTTTGGAATCACCAATATAAGATCTGAACTTATCACAAGCAAATACAACCGCTAAAAATTCTTTTTCAGTAGTAGCATAGATTCTTTGAGCACTATATAGAGTTTTACTAGCATAATGGATAACATTTAATTTCTTATCAACTCTTTGTCCTAGAACAGCACCGACAACATAATCACTAGCATCACACATAATTTCAAGGGGTAGGTTCCAATCAGGTGGTTGAACAATAGGTGCAGAAATTAAGGCTTTCTTAAGTATTTCAAATGCTTCTACACAATCATCATCAAAAACAAATGGAACATCCTTTTGCAAGAGATTAGTAAGAGGCCTAGAAATTTTAGAGAAGACTTTAATAAACCTCTTATAGAAACCAACATGACCAAGGAAACTTCTTATACCTTTGATATCTTTAGGACAAGGCATTTTTTCAATAGCATCAACTTTAGCTTTATCAACTTCAATACCTCTTTCGGAGATTTTATGCCCCAAGACAATACCTTCATTAACCATAAAGTGGCATTTCTCCCAATTCAAGACAAGATTAGTTTCTTCACATCTCTGCAAAACTCGATGAAGGTTGCTTAAGCAATCATCAAAAGAAGTTCCGTAAACGGAGAAATCATCCATGAAAACCTCAACAATCTTTTCACAAAAGTCAGAGAATATAGCAGTCATACATCTTTGAAAGATAGCAGGTGCATTGCATAAACCAAAAGGCATACGTCTATAAGCAAAGGTACCGAAAAGGCAAGTAAAAGTAGTTTTTTCTTGATCCTCTTGTGACACAGGTATTTGGGAAAAACCAGAATAACCATACAGAAAACAAAAGTGTGTATGTTTTGATAGTCTTTCTAGCATTTGATCAACAAAACATAGAGGATAATGATCTTTCCTAGTAGCTTTGTTCAACTTTCTAAAATCAATAACCATTCTATAACCTGTGACAAATCTTTGCGGAATCAATTCATTTTTATCATTAGGAACAACGGTAATACCTCCCTTCTTAGGGACACAATGAACATGACTTACCCATCTACTATCAGCAATCAGATAAATTATACCTGCTTCCAGAAGCTTTAGTATTTCATTTCTTACCACTTCCGTCATCTTTGGATTCAACCGTCGCTGGTGATCAATGACTGGTTTAGCATCAGGTTCCATATTAATTGTGTGCTCTCATAGAGTGGGACTAATGCCCTTAAGATCATCCAGAGTATATCCAATAGCGGCACGGTGCTTCTTCAGAGTTTACAATAATTTATTTTCTTCATGCTCTGAAAGGTTAGCACTAATAATAACAGGATATATCTTTTTCTCATCAAGATAAGCATATTTCAGAGTATCAGGTAATTGTTTAAGATCGAACACAGGATCGCTCTTGGGTGGTAGAGGATCTCCAAGAGTTTCAACAGGGAAATTGTGTTTCAAAACAGGCATTTGTTTAAAAAAAATCTCGTCTAATTCCTTTCTTTCATTCATGAACATATCATTTTCATGATCTAGCAAATATTGTTCTAAAGGATTAGTAGGAGGCATGGTAATAGAAGAAAGACCAATAATTTCATCTTTATTAGGCAATTCTTTATCATGGGGTTGTCTACGAAATTTGGAGAAATTAAACTCATGAGACACATCCCTGAAACTTACACTAACAGTTTCTTTCTCACAATCTATTTTGGCATTAACAGTGTTCAAGAAAGATCTACCAAATATAATGGGACAAAAATCATCTTGTGGGGAACCAAGAACTAGAAAATCAGTAGGGTATTTTATTTTCCCACACAAGACTTCAACATCTTTAACAATACCAATTGGTGATATAGTATCTCTATTAGCAAGCTTAATAGTGACATCAATATCTTCTATTTCAGCAGGTGCAATATCATTCATAATTTCTTGGTATAAAGTAAAAGGAATTGCACTCACACTAGCACCAAAATCACACAAGCCATGATAACAGTGATCTCCTATTTTAACAGAAACAACAGGCATGCCAACAACAGGTCTATGTTTATCTTTATTATCGGGTCTAGCAATTCTAGCAGCTTCATCATAGAACTAAATAGCATGCCCATCAATATTATAGACCAAGAGATCTTTAACCATAGCAATACTAGGTTCAACTTTAATTTGTTCAGGGGGTGTAGGTGTTCTAGTATAACTCTTACAAACCACAGTTGGAGCTTTAGCAAGTTCCTTTATCCTAACAGGGAAAGGTGGTTTCTCAATATAAGCAGTAGGAATAACAGGATCAACATTATAAGTAATAGTTTCCTCTTCAGCTTTAATGGGTTCTACTATTTTTACTTCAATGGGAGGATGATATTTAAACCACTTCTCCTTAGGTAGATCAACATGAGTAGCAAATGATTCACAGAAAGAAGCAACTATCTCATAGTCAAGTCCATACTTAGTGCTAAATTCACGAAAAGCATCGGTATCCATGAAAGATCTAACACAATCAAACTTAAGGTTTATACCTGACTCCTTACCTTCGTCGAGTTCCCAATCTTCAGAGTTACGTTTAATTCTTTCCAAGAGATCCCATTTGAATTCAATAGTCTTCTTCATAAAAGAACCAGTACAAGAAGTATCGACCATGGATTGATCATTATGAGAAAGCCGAGCATAAAAATTCTGAATAATAATTTCTCTTGAGAGCTCATGATTGGGGCATGAATATAACATTGACTTAAGACTCCCCCAAGCTTGAGCAATACTTTATCCTTCACGAGGCCAAAAATTATATATATAATTCCGATCACGATGAACCAAATGCATAGGATAAAACTTCTGATGAAATTCCAATTTCAATCGGTTGTAATTCCAACTCCCAATATCATCGCATAGCCTATACCATGTCAATGCCTTCTCCTTCAAAGATAAAGGGAAGACTTTCTTCTTCACATCATCCTCGGGCAAACCTGCAAGCTTAAATAATCCACAAACTTCATCCACATAGATTAGATGCAAATTAGGATGTAGTGTTGCATCTCCTGCACAAGGATTAGCTAGCAGTTTCTCTATCATACCCGAAGGAATTTCATAATAATATTTTTAGTAGGTGTAGTAGGTTGAGGGGAAACTCTTTGCTCCTCCGGTTGGGGTGAAGATACCCCGAACAAACCCCTCAAAGGATGATTTTCCATAGTGACAAGTGACAGTAAATTTCAGCATGTAATATAAATGTTTCCCTACCAAATTCCACTTACCAAAGGCGCTTCACTCCCTAGCAACGGTGCCAGAAAAGAGTCCTGATGACCCACAAGTATAGGGGATCTATCGTAGTCCTTTTGATAAGTAAGAGTGTCGAACCCAATGAGGAGTAGAAGGAAATGACAAGAGGTTTTCGGCAAGGTATTTTCTGCAAGCACTGAAATTATCAGTAACATATAGTTTTGTGATAAGATAATTCGCAACGGGTAACAAGTAACAAGTGTAACAAAGGTGCAAAAAGGTGGCCCAATCCTTTTTGTAGCAAAGGACAAGCCTGGACAAACTCTTATATAAAGCAAAGCGCTCCCGAGGACACATGGGAATTGTTGTCAAGTTAGTTTTCATCATGCTCATATGATTCGCGTTCGTTACTTTGATAATTTGATATGTGTGTGGACCGGTGCTTGGGTGCTGTCCTTACTTGGACAAGCCTCCCACTTATGATTAACCCCTCTTGCAAGCATCCGCAACTATGAAAGAAGAATTAAGATAATTCTAACCATAGCATGAAACATGTGGATCCAAATCAGCCCCTTACGAAGCAACGCATAAACTATGGTTTAAGCTTCTGTCACTCTAGCAACCCATCATCTACTTATTACTACCCAATGCCTTCCTCTAGGCCCAAATCATGGTGAAGTGTCATGTAGTCGACGTTCACATAACACCACTAGAGGAAACACAACATACATCTCATCAAAATATCGAACGAATACCAAATTCACATGATTACTTATAACAAGACTTCTCCCATGTCCTCAGGAACAAACGTAACTACTCACAAAGCATATTCATGTTCATAATCAGAGGGGTATTGAATATCATTAAAGATCTGAACATATGATCTTCCACCGAATAAACCAACTAGGATCAACTACAAGGAGTAATCAACACTACTAGCAACCCACAGGTACCAACCTAAGGTTTTGAGACAAAGATTGAATACAAGAGATGAACTAGGGTTTGGAGAGGAGATGGTGCTGGTGAAGATGTTGATGTAGATGCACCCCCCCCTCAATGAGAGGATCGTTGGTGATGACGACGGCTTCGATTTCCCCCTCCCAGAGGGAAGTTTCCCCAGCAGAACAGCTCCGCCAGAGCCCTAGATTGCTTCTGCCCAGGTTCCGCCTTGAGACGGTGGTGCTTCGTCCCGAAAGCTTCCTTATGATTTTTCCAGGTAAAAACCCTTCATATAGCAGAAGATGGACACCGGAGACCTGCCAGGGGACCCACAAGCCCTAGGGGAGCGCCCCTAGGCTTGTGGCCACCTGGTGGGTCCCCTTTGGTATTTTCTTCGCCCAATAGTTCTTATATATTCCAAAATAATTCTCCGTAAATTTTCAGGACTTTTGGAGTTGTGCAGAATAGGTCTATCAGATTTTCTCCTTTTCGGTCCAGAATTCCAGCTGCTGGCATTCTCCCTCTTTGTGTAAACGTTGTAAAATAAGAGAGAAAATGCATAAGTATTGTACCGTAATGTGTAATAACAGCCCATAATGCAATAAATATCAACATAAAAGCATGATACAAATTGGACGTATCACCCTCCAGATATTTAAGCCTACAATGTTGCCCTGATAAAGCCATGACTTCTACCTCGTAGCAAACCTTGTGATATCTATGTTATTACTTGCTCAACCTTTGCTTAATATCATCCATAGGGTTTTGCACAGTCCTTCAAAAGGAAAAAGAAAGGAACAACAATCAATCAGAGAAGGGGCGGATCAATATGCTCGCACGCATGCATGGGGAATAACACTTAGATGTCTTTACATCGATTCGTAGATTCTACAACCCGGCAAAAGTAAGGCAATTTGTTTGAAACTGAATCTGAAGTACACACGCACACTGGACATGTGTCACATCTCAAACTATGCGTACCCGAAATAGTAAATCAATATGCTAGTAACATAAAATTGATTAATCTCCACTTGTTCTTGTTCGGCCGTCGTGTCATCCCAAAAATCGGCGTCCTGGGCCGTTATGGATCCTTAGCTAGGCACCTTGCCTTCGAGATGCTGCTCTTTTCGCTGGACACATCAACTCTCTCGGGAGGGTGGATAACCCCACCTCGATCGCCAACGCCTTCTATTAGGGGGGGGGGGGCTGGCCGCGGCAGAATGGGGGCGGCGAGTAGCAGACGGATCATCTTGCGAGTGACTTCCCTTGAGTCAGGGAGTGCGCTTGTCTTCTTCTGCATGAATTTGCTCAGGGGGGATGACACGCACATTGTGATGCAAGAGGATGCATCCACCACTACAGGAATCAGCTTCTTTGCCGTCTGCCATGGTAGACGGCAAAGGACCGGAAAGTTGACGGCAAAGGGCTTTGCCGTCAGCCGCGGACGGCAAACATGTCCGATAGAGTAAGCGACGGTAAACAGGTTCTTTGGCATCTGCTTTCTCAAAGCGGAATGCAAAGGATCTTTGCCATCGGTGGCAGACAACAAAGAATGTGGACGACAAAGAACAGGCATTAGCCACGTTAGGTGGCTAACGGGAGGCTTTGCCATCTGCCACAGACGGCAACCATGCCCTCCCCTTTGCCGTCTGCTATCTGACGTCAGCCACGCGGCATGCCCTCCCCAGCCTTTGCCGTCTGCCAGCAGACGGCAAACTCCCATAGCCTTTGCCATCTACCACAAACGGCAAAGTAACCAAATGGTATAGCTCCTAGATTGCACAGGTTGCTGCCACATGGCCTCTTTGCCGTCTGTGGCAGACGGCAAAGAGTCTGCATTGCCTCTTTTTGTTCTGTTTTTTCTTATATCCAACCATTTTCACATCAAATATATGATATTTCACAGCAAACATATATATATTTCACACCAAACATATGAGATATCAAACACATAGATAGCAAGTTCCACATACATATGACATATCCAAATACATAGCAAGTTCAACATACATAGTTCATCCATATATACATATTACAAGTTCCACATTGTTCGAAAATGAAAACAGAAAGGGAAAACAAGCCCTCCATCAATGCAAAGCTTCCGTGAAGTTAATGAAATCTGCAAAATGGGAAACAAAAAACTTAGAAGAAGAAGAAGAAAATGAAGAAGAAGAAGAAGAAGAAGTATATGACATTTATGAGCTAACTTAGGTAAAAATGACATTTATGAGCTAACTTAGGCAAAATGGATCATTTTGGAGCTAAATTAGCTAAAATGGGTCATTTTGGAGATAACCTACGTAAAAATGACATTTATGAGCTAACCTAAGTAAAATGGATCATTTATGAGCTAACCTAGCTAAAATGGATCATTTTGGAGCTAACCTAGCTAAAATGGATCATTTTGGAACTAGCTTAGGTAAAATGGATCATTTTGGAGCTAACATAGGTAAAATGAATCATTTTGGAGCTAACCTAGGTAAAATGGATCATTTTGGAGCTAACTTAGGTAAAATGGATCATTATTGAGCTAACCTGGGTAATTATGCCATTTTTGAGTTAACTAAGCATATTATGCCATTTTTGACATAAGTAAGCTAAGTATAGGTATTTATTGAGCTAACCCAAGTAACTATGCATATTAGAGCTAACTTAGCATATTAGAGCTAACTTAGGTCATTTTGGAGCTAACTTAGGTAAAATTGATCATTTTGGAGCTAATTAAGCTTATTATGTCATTTTCGAGGAAAATAAGCTAAGTATATGACATATATGAGCTAATTAAGCATATTAGAGATAACTTAGCATATTAGAGCTAACTTAGGTCATTTTGGAGGAAACAAAGCTAAGTATAGGTCGTTTTAGAGCTAACTAAGGTAAAATGGATCATTTTGGAGCTAAGTAAGCTTATTATGTCATTTTCGAGGAAAATAAGCTAAGTCTAGGTCATTATGGTAAGCATATTGGAGGAAATAAAGCTAAGTCTAGGTCATTATGCATTTGTTAAGCAAAAGACTAGAGAAAACTTACCGTCATCACGGAGGTGAAGCACCGGCGTGGCTCGTGCCGGTACCAACTGGAGAAGGATCGTGTGATGCTTGTCTAGAGGTACGTTGCACCAAAGATCATTTGCAATGTCTCGTTAGCATGACGACACTCAAATGTTAATACTAGTAACTAATGACCATTCAAATTAAACTCACCGTGGTCCCCGGAGCAATCTCTGGCATCGGCGGAGGGGTCCGACCGGCCTTCTGGCACACAGACTGCACATTTAGTTTTGACGGATCTGTCATACTAGTTAGTAATGAAACGAACATTACGGGAATGATTTGGCTAATATGCAGAAGAAACTTACCACGAGGAGCTCGTACATGGCCCAGTTCTGCATGTCATTCCGTGCCCTCTCCTCCTCCAACATCCTTGCCGTCTTCTCCTCCAACTCCCGCTACTTCTCCTCCGCCTGCCGGTCCCTCTCCGCCAGAAGCACCTGGGTTCTATCTCTCTCACTCTGAAGAGCAGCCTACAACACCACTCCTCGTTAGCATTGTAATCATCGATGGCCGCACACACAATGTAATGGAGGAAAGATAGGTGAGTCCGTATAACTAACCTCGAAGGCGAGCTCAACTGGCCGTTGACGAGGCCTCATCTCAGGAGCGGAGCTCGACTGGCGTGCCTTGATCTCCGGGAGAGTGCGAGGACAACGGATAAGTCTATCTCCAATGGCTATCGAGCCATGGGACCTCCCGCCACCAGATATCATCACCAGCTCTGGATCAAACTGCTGGCTCGGGATAAAGTCCTCCCCTTTCCTCGCCTTCCCCTCATCTCTATACCCGACGAGTTTGTTGTGGGAGGAGATGTAGGTGAAGTTCTTTGGATTATCGAGGTCAGATGGCTCAAATGCCTTGACCTTCTTGTATGAGCCAGTATGGGCCATGGCATAGAGGTCATACACCTCTGGCACCTCCGCCTTATTGTGTTTTGCCTGAAAGAGAGGAAAAGAGTAAATTAGTAATTAAAGGTCTCAAGCTAGCATGAAGAATGAATTGCATGAATCATGAAGCAAACCACATACCCAGTTCCGCCCGAACTGAAATAAGTTGGCGCTGCCTTGATGGTGTGGCACACCTTCCATTTGGGCACGCTTGTCCTTGGTATTGTTGTGCTGGGCACGCCATTCGTTTGAGCACCACTCATCGACCAAAACCTCCCAACAATCCATCTGATCTGCACACCATCTCGGGGCACCTAAGTTAGTAAAGAGAAACGTACTTGAGCGCTACGCCTACGAATCAAATCAAGGAAACTAAGTACAAGGCCTTAAGAATAGGTAATTACCATCATGTACTCCTCCTTCTTCAGAAACTTATCGCGGCACGCCAGCTTGGGCTTCTTAATACCACGCGAGGCGTAGTAGTCTCGAACAGCCTGCACCCGAGCCTCGTGCCGTAAGTTTTGTAGTAGGCGCCTGCACTCGGCATCGATAATCTTTGCGGCGGCCTCCTCGTATCCCTCCTCACACCTGTAGAAGGTCTGCAATCAAACGAGACAACATTGATTAGTACAATAACTAGCTATTTGAAGATTTTTAATTGTGTAAAGGAGAAATTACCCAAAACTTTCTGATCACCATCTCTACCCTCGTGTGGCACAAGGCACCGTCAATCATCTCCTCCGGTGGGGCCAGGGCAGCCAAGTAGTGCTCCCAGCTCAATCCTAGCTCTGGAACCTGACCCTCACCGGGCAACGTGACAAACCCCGGGAAGTTTTGCCGGCAAAGCACACCAAGGACAGTGTTCGGCCTGCGCACACGATCAGCGTGGTGCCAACCCCTGCAGTATGACAAGGCCAACGCATTAGATATTTGAAGAAACGTGAAGGCAAATGGTACAAAAAGAGTAAATGCACTTACCTCTCTCCATCAGGAAAAATCAACCACCTCTGCTCGCGGGTCGCTAGCACGGGCGGGAGCCGTGTACAACCACGCTGGTAGACGGTGGCCCTCTCAACCACGTCGCCCTCGCTATCAGCCGGATCCCCGCCACCATCAGCATGGCCACTCGGCCCCTCAGGTGGATTCGTCCAGGTACCCCATCCGGACGTCTCCTGGGACATACCCTGGTCCGGAATCTCGTGGGGCCAAGTCTCGTGGGCCGAAGGCCCGTCGACCCGAGGCTCGTGGACCGGAGTCCGCGTAGCCTCCTCCTTAGAGGTGTCCACCATAGCAGTCCTGTGCTCGGGTGAATCAGCTGGGGGTGGCGGCGAGGAAGGCGTATGAGCATTCCTACCTCTCCCACGACCACGTCCTCCCTGACCTCCTCTCTTCCTTCCTCCCCGACCTCCTCTCCCGGTGGGAAACGACGCCGACGAAGAAGCGCCCACCGGTGAAGCCATACCCTCCGCTCTCCGGAGAGGTATGGGGGAATGGAAGTACCACTCCCACAACGCGCCGACGAAGAAGGAGCCTTGGAGCGCTCCTTACCCGCGCCCACCATCTTTCAACACCTGCCATGACATAGAGTAAACGAAATTAGTACAACATAAAAAAAATTAATACCAACATGAATAATAATATGCATATAACTAGTGTATCATCATCAAGTACAACATAACTTAGGAACCCCTCGGCGACCGTCGACCCTCGACCCCTCGGCAATCCTCGACCCTCGACCCCTCGATGGTCCTGTCGAACACCTTCAGTGTGAGCATGGTGCGGCTGTTGTCGTAGCTTAAGATGCGGACGTGCCCGAGCTGAAGGTCATCAGCGTGGGCGAACTGCTTCCATCCGTTCTTCGCGCACGGATGGAAGCAGTTCACCCGCGCTCATGACCTTCAGCTCGGGGACGTCCTCAATATAAGCTACGACACCAGTCGGTTAGCACTCGGACCGGAAGATCCTCGACCATCAACCCCTCGACCCCTCGACGACCCTCGAACACTAACTAAACTACACTAAAATAGAACACTAACTAACTACAACTAAACTAGATTAACTAAACTATACTAAACTAACTAAACTACACTACACTAACTAAACTACAGTACACAAACTAACCAAACTACACTAACTAAAAAACACTAACTAAACTACACTACACTACACTAACTAAACTACACTAACTACACTAACTAAACTACTCTAACTACACTAAGTAAACTAACTACAATTAACAGAGAAAAAATTTGAAAAAAAGAGAGGGGGAGGGGGCTCACCGGAGTGGGGGAGGTGAAGGCCGGCGTTGGTGGAGGTGGAGGAGGCCGACGCCGGCGGGGCAGGGGAGGAGGGGCGGGCGGCGGGCGGCGGCGGCGTGCCGGAGCGTCGGGTTGTCGGGGGGCGGGGCGCGTGCCGGAGACGGCAAGGCGTCGGGGGCGGCGCGGGGTGCGGTCAGGGACGGCGTGGGGTGGGGGGCGACACGGGTGGCGGTCGGGGGTGGCGTGGGGTAAGCAGGAGGAGGGGGGTGGGTACGGGGGGGAGGAGGTGGGCGGCGTAGCGGTAGGGGTAGGGGGACGGAGAGGGGTGCAGTAAGGGGAGCGGGGAGCAGGCGTTGGGTAGAGCGACGGGCCGGGGCGGCGAGGTGCGGTCGGGGGCGGCGGCGGGGTGCGCGCGGTCGGGGAAAGGGAGAGAGAGGAGGGGGGCGGGTGGGTATAACGGCCCGTTAGGTAGTGGCTACTTTGCCGTCAGCTAGCAGACGCAAAGAGGGGGGATGGGCCAGGCCCCACGCGCCGGCCACCACTGGACCCCACCCCACCTCTTTGTCGTCGCTAGCTGACGGCAAAGAATCTTTGCCGTCAGCTAGCTGCCGGCAAAGAACAGGCTAATGGCAAATAATATCTTTGCCATCAGCCAGTTCTTTGCCGTCTGTTTTTTGCAAGCAGACGGCAAAGACCTTCTTTGCCGTCCGCTGGCAGACGGCAAAGAACTGGTTGATGGCAAATTGTCTGATTCCAGTAGTGCACGTTCACGACCATCCCCAAAGCCAAAACTAAACTAATCACTACTCCTCTAATAATCATGCTAATGCAAAATCGATCAATGTGTGCCTCCATCCCTAGCGTATTAGCTCGAGGAGGAACAAAGGGGAAGCCACTTGGAAAGAATGATTTGTGGTGAATTGCCTCATTGCCTTCTATTTATAAATAGGATCATAACTTGCACATCAAGATAAGATCATAACAAAATCAATCTACAAGATCCTAGAATCCCTATACAAGTTGTTATGATGCAAAACTAATCATGTATAAAAAAATAAAAGATTTTCCACAATCTCCAAAGATATTTCGTTAAAATTTCCTAAATACTAACGATCTGATGGCAATTCAGAGTTTTTTTAGCGAACTATGTGTGACACTTTCAAGTCCCTAGTACGAATCTCAAAACAAGACACGTGGAAATTATCGTTCACTCACACACACCCTCTGAGCGAACTACGAGCTAGCGATATGAAATACTTTGCTCAGGAATCTGACTGATGTTGGAAGTTTTCCTTTTTGGGCTGACAATTCTCCATGTTGGGTCATGGCAAATCCGCTAAAATGCATGTTGTCGTATGGAAAATTCCTGACAATCTTTCTGCTAAGTTACTACTGATGTTGCTGCTGCTGTTACAATCACTATAAAACTGTTACTGTTACTGTTGCTATTGTTACCACTGATATCAAACTATCATACTACTATGCTACTGATCAATCTACTGCAGATATTTAGTTCTCCAGGTGTGGTTGAATTGACAACTCAACTGCTAATACATGCAAATATTCTTTGACTCCCCTTGTGTCGAATCAATAAATTTGGGTTGAATACTCTACACTCAAAAACTGTTGCCATCCCCTATACTTTTGGGTTATCATGCCATTAGCACATTATTTGTATCCTAACATTTTCCCTCAAGTCAACCAACCACAAGGTTAAAATTGCGTCCTAATTTCTCTAACATGATCTTCGTAGCAGGTTTAGTGAAGGTATCCACCACTTGGTCACCAGAGGACACAAAATGGACATCCCAATGCACTGGGTACCACCTTTTCTTTAATGAATTGGAAGTCCACCTCGATATGGCCAAGTTATCACACCATAAAATTGGTGGTCGTGACTGAAGTACACCGAGTTCTCTAAGTACAAATTGCACACCAAGTGACTTCAGTAGCACCATTATTGCAAGGGCCTTGTATTCTACCTCGTTAATGGAACTTGGCATTGTTGGCTATTTTCGGGAACTCAATGAAATCAGGTTATTAGGTCCAACGAAGACCAAAAAGTAGCCCATGGAGTGCTTGTCACTCGCACATCCCACCCAGTCAGCATCAATGAAGACACCTGATTGCTTGTATCTGCGTTGGTATTTCCCCGAAGAGGAGAGGATGATGCAGCACAGCAACGGTAAGTATTTCCCTCAGTTATGAAACCAAGGTTATCAATCCAGTAGGAGAACCAAGCAACACTATGTAAGCGGTACCTGCACAAAAATAACAAATACTTGCAACCCAACGCGTAAGAGGGGTTGTCAATCCCTCCTCGGTATTGAGATAGATTAAATTGTATGAGATGGGATAAATAGATCTGACAAAAACACAAAATTAAATAAATAAAGAAAAAGTGCAGCAAGGTATTTTTGGTTTTTTGGAATAATAGATCTGAAAATAATATGATAAAAGATAGACCCGGGGGCCGTAGATTTCACTAGTGACTTCTCTCGAGAAAATAGCATACGGTGGGTAAACAAATTACTATTGGGCAATTGATAGAAGAGCAAATAATCATGATGATATCCAAGGCAATGATCATGTATATAGGCATCACGTCCAAGATTAGTAGACCGAAACGATTCTGCATCTACTACTATTACTCCACACATCGACCGCTATCCAGCATGCATCTAGTGTATTAAGTTCCTGAAGAAACGGAGTAATGCAATAAGAACGATGACATGATGTAGACAAGATCTATTCATGTAGGAATAGACCCCATCTTTTATCCTTAATAGCAATGATGCATGCGTGCCTCGCTACCCCTTATGTCAGTGGGTGAGGACACCGCACGATCGAACCCATCACAAAGCACCTCTTCCCATTGCAAGAAAATCAATCTAGTTGGTCAAACCAACCAAAGTTTTGGAGAAGAAATACGAGGCTATAATAATCATGCATATAAGAGATCAAAGAAGACTCAAATAATATTCATAGATAGAACTGATCATAAACTCGCAATTCATCGGATCCCAACAAACACACCGCAAAAAGTCATTACATCAAATAGATCTCCAAGAACATCGAGGAGAACATTGTATTGAGAATCAAAAAGAGAGAAGAAGCCATCTAGCTACTGCCTACGGACCCGTAGGTCTGTGGTAAACTACTCACGCATCATCGGAGGAGCACCAATGAGGATGATGAACTCCTCTGTGATCATTTTCCCCTCCGGCAAGGTGCCAGAATAGGGCTCTAGATTGGATCTCGTGGTTCTGAAACTTGCGGCGGCTGGAATTGTGTTTCATCGACTCCCCTAGGGTTTCTGGAATATTTGGGTATTTATAGAACTGGGAGGCGGTGGAAAGGACTCCCGTGGGCCCTACTACCCACATGGGCATGCTAGGGGCCTCTGGCGCGCCCTGGTGTCTTGCGGGCCCCACGGGCCTCCCCTCCTGCACTTCCTTGGCTCCCAAGTAGTCTTCTGGGCAGAAAAAATCTCCAAAAAGTTTCACTATGTTTGGACTCCGTTTGATATGGATATTCTGCGAAGTAAAAAATAAGCAAAAAAATAGCAACTGGCACTAGGCACTATGTCAATAGGTTAGTCTCAAAAAATGATATAAAGTTGCTATAAAATGAACATAAAATATCCAAGAATGATAATATAACATCATGGAACAATCAAAAATTATAGATATGTTAGAGACATATCAGCATCCCCAAGCTTAATTCCTGGTCGTCCTCGAGTAGGTAAATGATAAAAACAGAACTTTTGATGTGGAATGCTGCCTAACATGTTCGTCACATATTCTTTTCTTGTGTAGCATGGACATTTGGACCTTTAGATGATTCAAAGCCATAGTCTATATTTGATATGAAGATTTCAATACTCAAGCATATCAACAAGCAACCATGTCTTTCAAAATATCAACACTAAATAAAGCTATCCCTAGCCCATCATGCTCAATCATTGATCCATTCATGAAATACACTCGAATATTAGCTACATCCAATGCACAAGTATGATCATAGTGCTACCTAGTTGGTGCTTTATAAGAGAAGGTGGAGACTCAAATAAAAAAAATTGCATAAAGTAAATAGATAGGCCCTTCGCAGAGGGAAGTAGAGATTTGTAGAGGTGCCAGAGCTCAAAGCTTAAATTGAGAGATAAAATATTTTGAGAGGCATGCATGCTTTTCCTGTCAACGAAAACGACCGAGAATTCCTAATACTTTCCATGCTAGATACATCATAGGCGGTTCCCAAACATAAAATAAAGTTTATTCCTTTTTCCACTATTCTTTCACAATCCATGGCTAGCCGTATCCACGGGTGCCCTCCATACCAACAGTTTCCAAAGAATTTATTATTTGAAAATATAAAGTAAATTTATTTTCATTTCGGGACTGGGCATCCCTATTACCGCCACACTCTCGTACAATGACAAGTGAATAAACACTCATCTTGAGAATAACACATCTAGCATGGAAAAATATTGGCCACCCCCTGCCGCTTCATGAGCGGTACGGGCACACAAAAAGGAAATTCATTTTGAAAATTAGAGTTGGCACATACAAATTTACTTGGAACGACATGAAAATACCTCATATAGGTAGGTATGGTGGACTCATATGTCACAACTTGGTTTAAGGATTTTTTATGCACATGAAGTATTCCCACTTAGTACAAGGAAAGGCGAGCAAATAGATTGAGAAGCAACCAACCAAAAAGCAAAAATTCTCATAAATGAGCATTAAGCATAACTAACACCGAATAATGCAGTACAATTAGGATGTAATTTCATTGCATAACTATTGACTTCCGTGCTTGCATAGGGAATCACAAACCTTAACACCAATATTCTTACTAAAGCATAATTGCTCACCAACACGACTCACATATTACTATCATCATATCTCAAAACTATTACAAAGAATCAAGTTTATTTTGTCCAATGATCTTTCACGAAAGTTTTTATTATATCCCTCTTGGATATCTATCACTTTGGGACTAGATTAATATATTACCGTTGCTTTTAACAAGCTCTCAAATAAATTTAAGTGAAGAACATGAGCATAAATAATTTTTTTTCCTTATCTCAAAATAATATAAGTGAAGCAAGAGAGAATTTCTTCAACATTCTACTAACTCTCAAAATAATCTAAGTGAAGCATGAGAGCATATTTCTTCAAAATATAAAGCACCACCGTGCTCAAAAAGATATAACTGAAGCACTAGAGCAATTCCATAGCTCAAAAAATTTAAGTGAAGCACATAGAGCAATTCTAACAAATCTTAGCATCATTATGGCTCTCTCAAATAGGTGTGCCCAACAAGGATGATTCCTACAAACTAAAAAGCAAAAAAAGCAAAGACTCATATAATACAAGACGGTCCAAGCAAAACTCATGATATGTGACGAATAAAAATATAGCTCCAAGTAAAATTACCGATGGTTGCTAGAAGAAAGACGGGATGCCTTTCGGGGCATCCCCAAGCTTAGTTGCTTGGTTCTCCTTGAATATTACCTTGGGGTGCCATGGGCATCCCCAAGCTTAGGCTCTTTTCACTCCTTATTCCTTCATCCATCAAGATCTCACACAAAACTTGAAAACTTCAATCACACAAAACATAACAAAACCTTCGTGAGATCCGTTAGTATTAGAAAACCAATCTTTGCTTTAAGTGCTGTTGCTAACCCATTCATATTTTTTTATTTCATTATACCTACTGTATTCTAACTTTACCATCGCTTATACCCCCCGATACAATCCATAAATTCATCAAAATAAGCACACAATGCAACGAAAACAGAATCTATCAAAAATATAATAGTCCGTAAAGACTCGAATTTTACTCATACTTCTGTAACTCTAAAAATTCTGAAAAGTTAGGAAAACAGAGTAAATTTGTATATCAATCTTGTATAAAACATTCAGAATTTTTTGTCACTTATGTGATTTTAAACAATTCAGCTACTGGACACAAAAGTTTCTGTTTTTCAACAGGATCAAATCAACTATCACCCAAAGCTATCCTAAAGGCTTTACTTGGCACAACCACTAATTAAAACATAAAAAACACAATCATAATAGAGGCATAATTGTGTGAACACACAAAAACAGAAAGAAAAAGATAAAAAATTATTTTATTCATTGGGTTGCCTCCCAACAAGCGCTATCGTTTTATGCCCCTAGCTAGGCATAATGCATAGATTCAAGTATTGTCATCTTTCTTCTTATTTTCTATAGGTGTGTTTTTGTCAGGAGGTTTCTCAAATATAACTTGAAACACATTGTCCATAGAAATTTTAGCATCATCAAGTTGTCCATCTTTGTATCCCCTTTGATTCCCGGCTACAATCCAAGAATATTGTTGATTAACATCATTAAAAACTTGTTGGATCATATCCAAAACGGGAATTTCCTTTTTAAGGTTCTCATAAAAAATTTGATTGTTTCCAAGAAAATGTCTTAATACATAATCACTATTGTAAAGGATCTCATCTATTACCGGTTTTTCACGGTTCATACCATAAAAATTGAAAATTTCCCTAGCTTCCCGTACTATGTGATCAAATTCATTCATAACAACAAGGGTGGCTATCTTTTTAGCTTTCGGATCCTTTATAACGGGTAGCTCATAAGAAAATCTTTGCAAGGTAGGATGAGTACTAATAAATCTATTTTCAAGTTTCAGAACTAGTGCTGAAATAGCTTCCGCATAAGTTTTAGTTCTTTTAAGTATAGGAGCATCATCACAGGTGAAAGTTCCAACACAATTGAATAATTCTTGGTTGGTTTCTTTTCCTATAACGTTCCCTTGTCCCAAAACAAAAGTTTCAGCATCCAGATTACCAGAACGTCCAATTTTAGGGGTTCTGCCATCTTCTGTTTCTGCCATACCAAAGTCACTCATGATGATAGGTTCGAGCAAACAAAAGATCGAACGAGAAAAAGGCGAACGGAAAAGAAGGCAAATATTTTTGTGCTTTTCGCAAAAACGTTTTAGAAGTGGGGGAGATGAAAATGAGAGGCAAATGGAAAATAATGTAAATTGCAAGGAGATGAGATTTGTGATTAGGAACCTGATATATGTTGATGATGTCTCCCCGGCAGTGGCGCCAGAAATTCTTCCTGATTGCTTGTATCTGCGTTGGTTTTCGCCGAAGAGAAGAGGATGATGCAGCACAGCAACGGTAAGTATTTCCCTCAGTTATGAAACCAAGGTTATATATCTTGTAGGAGAACCAAGCAACACTATGTAAGCGGTACCTGCACACAAATAACAAATACATGCAACCCAACGCGTTAGAGGGGTTGTCAATCCCTCCTCGGTATTGAGATAGATTAAATTGTATGAGATTGGATAAATAGATTAAATTACTGTTGGGCAATTGATAGAAGAGCAAATAATTATGACGATATCGAAGGCAATGATCATGTATATAGGCATCATGTCCAAGATTAGTACACCGAAATGATTCTGCATCTACTACTATTACTCCACACATCAACCACTATCCAGCATGCATCTAGTGTATTAAGTTCATGGAGAAATGGAGTAATGCAATAAGAATGATGACATGATGTAGACAAGATCTATTTATGTAGGAATATGCCCCATCTTTTTATCTTTAATAGCAAGGATACATGCGTGCCTCGCTACCCCTTCTGTCACTGGGTGAGGACACCGCAAGATCGAAGCCATCACAAAGCACCTCTTTACATTGCAAGAAAAATCAATCTAGTTGGCCAAACCAAACCAAAGTTTCGAAAAAGAAATACGAGGCTATAATAATCATGCATATAAGAGATCAAAGAAGACTCAAATAATATTCATAGATAGAACTGATCATAAACTCGCAATTCATCGGATCCCAACAAACACACCGCAAAAAGTCATTACATCAAATAGATCTCCAATAACATCGAGGAGAACATTGTATTGAGAATCAAAAAGAGAGAAGAAGCCATCTAGCTACTGCCTACGGACCCGTAGGTCCGTGGAAAACTACTCACGCATCATCGGGGAAGCACCAATGAGGATGATGAACACCTCTGTGATCGTGTTCCCCTCCGGTAAGGTGCCAGAATAGGGCTCTAGATTGGATCTCGTGGTTCTGGAACTTGCGGCGGCTGGAATTGTGTGTCATCGACTCCCTTAGGGTTTCTGGAATATTTGGATATTTATAGATCTGAGTGTCGGTGGACAGGACTCCCGTGGGCCCCACTACCCACCTGGGCGCGCCAGGGGCCTCTGGCGCGCCCTGGTGTCTTGTGGGCCCCACGGGCCTCCCCTCGTGCACTTCCTTGGCTCCCAAGTTGTCTTCTGGGCAGAAAAAATCTCTAAAAAGTTTCGCTACGTTTGGACTCCATTTAATATGGATATTCTGCGAAGTAAAAAATAAGCAAAAAAACAGCAACTGGCACTGAGCACTATGTCAATAGGTTAGTCCCAAAAAATGATATAAACTTGCTATAAAATGAAAATAAAACATCCAAAAATGATAATATAACAGCATGGAACAATAAAAAATTATAGATATGTTGGAGACATATCAACACCCCAAAGTGTGGAGCTTGACTGATAGATGTGAAGACAGGTAGCCACGTTACCTTTGAAATATCTCATTATGCGCTTAACAACTTTCCATGTGTTTGGACAGATATTGCACACAAAATATCAAAATGGGGTACTGCAAACCTCCGAGCACACCACGGTAGCTGAAGGCATCATCATCATTAAGGGGAGTGCCAATCATCCTCGATCTTGTTGGTGAATAATATGAGTTTAGGGGTACATGCTTGATAGGTCTCACATGTCTATCTATCTATCTATCTATCTATACCTATTCTAATTAGAGACTACCCAGAAATTACCACGTTAATCAAAAAATACGAGCCGTTCATTTGGTGGGACCGAGTTATTACGGTGCTGATTAACCCATGCAAATAAATATCAGAAGGCCCACGGTCTATACATGTTTATAAAATATATTTGCTTAGACTGCCCACAATGGCGCAATCCTTTTACGGCCGCCGAAATGATGATAGTCTAAAATGTAAAAAAGAATAATAATCATTTAAAAAGACTGTAGCTATGGTTCTAACCAATCACGTATGTGCCTCAAGGTTGAAGGATATATACCTCTTTTTTTAGGGGAAAGGATATATATGCCTCTTTTTTTAGGGAAAGGATATATATGGCTCCTAAAAAGGAAGTCTACGAGAATAGGCCATGGTCTCTTCAACTCTCTGTTAAGAAACAACAACAAACTGAAGGAAATCTTACGGCGTTAGATCTCTAGGTTGCAAATCATGTAGAGTAAAAAATAAAGCAGAAAGCAATCATGAGAAAGCTCCCCTGCAGGCTGCAAGAACTCTCCGATCCCCTTCCCAAAATAGCCTTCACGTCGCCACACCTCTTGAATGGCACAACATTGAGATTCAATAGTGTCCTACGAGAACTAATCTAAAAATAGGGTACGCTCCAACCCGACTTCTCCATCTCCTGTGAACCTATTCCTCCTCAAGCTTACAAACCTTGCAATTGAATCCCATCAGCTTTCATGTTTTGACCACTCGCCGGAGAAGTTGCTTATCTGCAACTCATGTGCTCTCGGCCTTATCCACCAGCAGGTCGAGCCAGTACGCGTCGTCGTTGCCACCACCTTATGGGAGACTCGATCCATCGGCCGCCACAGGGGTTGGACTGCCCTTATGGTATAACATTGTGCCGTTCTAAAAGAACTATGCCACAGACGAAGGTAGAAATCTTATTCATCTGGAAAAAATGAATCTTCTTATCAGGGTTTCTTCAACGGTGCACACATTTGTTTTTTGATATTATTGCCTTCATGCATGTCTCACGTGACTATACATGAATACCATCACAAGAATGCATCCAAACCACGATCCATGAAGACTGGTGGTGTAGTAATACATCAAACTGATACTTGAGGACCATCACGTGAAGAAGCAATCCTTTTGGTTCCTAAATTTTTGGTGCAGAAGTCAAGGCAAAGTAGCAACTCGGTCATGATTGTTTTTCTCCTTAATTAGTACTCCCTCCTTACCAAAATAAAGTTGTGTCGTTTATTTTGGGACGGAGGGAGCATATGAGCTCGGGATCAAATACTCCATGTCCATCTTCTTATCTTCTTCAATTTTTCTCTAGTATACGCTATACCGGTCCAAAGAAGAACAAATATCTTCTTCTTGAAGGGATAGGACACCGGTGAGGAGCAAGCACAGCCGCCGCCCGCACCCACTCCCTCCACACACACACACACACACACACACACACAGAGGCACACAGAGAGCTAACCAGGTCAAACTGCAGAAAAAAACTAAGAAGTGGACTGAGAGGAACACTGAATAAGCATGCAGACCCCCAATCCTCGAGCAGAACAAGAACTCGGCGAATACGACGCCACAAGTTGGCGACCTTACCCACTTTGCCGTCTGCTGCCCCGTCACTCTATCCCTGTCCTTCTGCGCCGCAGCCGACTCAGACGCCGCCTGCGCGTGCTTCCTGCCCTTGACAGGTCGCCGCTCCTCCTCCGCCTGTCCGACGGCCCGTTCTCCTCTAGACAGACTGTGGCACTGTGTCCGAATCCTCCAACCCAATAACCCCTCTTATTCAGATGCAGATTGTCTGAATTATATCTAGCTTGCGTTTTTGAAGATTGCGTGTACCAATGAATGCAATGTCCATACACGTAAGGCAATCGTACGCGAGTACCGGTAGCTTGCACCTGACCTTACCCGTGTATAGAGTGTCAAGAGTGTTCAGAATGTACAAAAGGCCACTGGAATGCGAAAAGGTTACACGATTTCTCCCGGCAGGGTCTCTTACGGTTTGGCTCAAATCTCCTTTTCAACATAACCTCATTGTAGTTGTTTTTTGTGCATCAAGACGAGGTCTAAGTGACTCATGGTTTTCTTTTATGTCGACTTTTTTCCACTTGAAGGCCATGTCGTTAGATTGTGGTCTCTCTTGTTCTTACTAAATCATTGTTTGTTGTTTCAAATGTTGGTCACCGAGAGTTTTTGCTGGTTTTCAGTTATCTAGGGAGTTGACAAATATAGTACTATAAGCTACTCAGTTCTAACAGCGTTTGCTCTGATCCGTGGCTACGGCCAGTTCTGCCTAGAAGCTCTTCCACTTTCTAGGAAGATGACACAAGAACGTCGTTGACATAGATACAGTTTTCGCGTCACCACCTTAGGATGTGTTTGGTTTGAGGGATAGAGTAGTGTGGTTGTGGGTATCCCCAACCACCTTAGGATGTGTTTGGTTGCAGGGCTAACATCCTTAGTCACGGTTGTTGGCGTCGAAGCCCTTGCCCTCCCTCTCACCGGAGCGCTCTCTCTCTCTGTCTTCTCTCTTTGGCTCGAACCGAAAGAAAGAAGGGAGAAGGAGAAGACACATGGCATAGTGGTGGTTTTCCGATGCACGAACGCCCGCCGCAACGATGACAATTTTTCCCTCAAACACGAACTCGAGCCACACCCACATCCATTACAACGGTCACCACGACGGCTTTATACCCGAGCCAGCGCTAGGACACGGCCACCACGCCTCTATCCACTCATGCGCATGATCTGGCCGCTCTGGCTGCGCCCACGACGTGCTCCAACGCGTGCACGACACGGCGAGCCCTCAACAGATCAGCGCGAGCGCTCCGCCTGGTTCGCCAATAGCTTGGGCCTACACACACACACTGGGTGCACATGCACACGCACACCCCCGTGCTACACATGCATGTACACACACGCTCACCACGAACCCGACGCGGCCCGGACCGCACCCGACGCGCGCACACACATGCACCCGACGCATCCCGCCATGGCTTATTGCCCAACACTCAACCCCTAAGCCATGGCTTAGAGAAGCGTCGGCCCCTCGACGTCGCCGTCGTCCTCTCGTTGTCATGTACGCCTCCGCTGCGTCTCCGGTGTAACACCCCCGGTGGTTAACTACAGTAATCACCCTTTTGATGATGCCATGTCATCATGTTTAACAGTGCATGATCATCATTAGCATCATATTGCATTTCAACCCGAACTCAAAGTTCAAATTTAAATGGAAGTGGATATAAAAGTTGTCCAACATAAGAACTAAATTGTCCAGTAAATAACAAATATTGCAGAGGCTAGTCTAAAATTGTAACCAACAGATAATAAATTAATTGGGTGGCTCAAACCTTAACAAAACAGCAGGGTTTAATGCATTTCATTTATTATAAAAATTGTGTGAGCTCAAATTGTCTCCAAACCAATTTCTGGCAGTAGTAGATAATGCCTAGCATTTAATGGAGCAGGTGCCATAATTTACAAAATTTGTTTTGATGCCTAACGGATTGCATAACAGAAAAATAAGAATACAAAAAATAAAAATAAAAGAGAAACCCCCCCGGGCTTCGGCCCAGCAGGCCACAGGCCGGCCCAGCTGCGGCCCACCCCCACTCCCCTTAACCCTTGTCGGTGGAAACCCTATCCACCCCATCCACCCATTCCACCCCCCCACGTTCGCCCCTCCTCCCCGATCCAGATCGGATCGGGGGAACGAGCTCCGACGCCGCCCCACTGTCGTCACCGTCACCGCCTTGCCGGAGCGCTCCCTCGCCGGCCTGCCTCCTCCTCCTCGCCGGCCTGCACCTCGTCACCGCCCCGCTGCACGTAGTGCGCGCCCGCACCACCTCCACCTCCGCCAGGCCGCGCCGGACCGCGCCCGTCGCGCCCCGACCTCCCGCCGCGGTTCCCGCCGCTGCACTGCCTCCCCTGCTGCTGCCGCTATCCCATGCGCCGCACGCGGCCACCCCCCTCCGTCGAGGCCCCGTCTCCGGCCGCTCCGACCGCTGCGGCCTGGGTCTCCCCTGACCAGCGCCGTGGCCGCCGGCGCCCTGCTGTGCTGGGTCGTGGTCTCCGCCCGTTAACGGGCGCCCGCAGCGCCCGCTAACGCCCGAACCCCCAATGGCCTCTGTGTGCCAATGACAAGTAGGCCTAGCCCCTGAACGAAAATGGAATTAAAAAAAAAATAAAGATATATAATTAATAAAAATAATTAATTAATTAAATAATTAATTAGTGAATTAATTAATTTAATTAATCCTGATTCAGTTAATTTAATTAAGTAGTTAGTGTTAATTAAACAGTAATTTAATTAGCTAAACCCTAATTAAACCTAACAGAGTATGACAGGTGGGACCCACTGGTCCTGACGTCATGCTGACGTCAGCAAACACTGTTTCGGATAATGTTGATTTAATAAAATAAATAAATTCCAGAAATTAATAAAACTTTAGAAAATCATATCTTTTAATCCGTAACTCCGATCGAAAAACTTTGTACATGAAAAATGCTCAGAACGACGAGATAAATTCGGATACGCAGTCTGTTCGTCCGCCACACGTACCTAACTATCCGAACATGCAACCGTTCCTCTCCGGTCATCTGTCTGACAAATGTCCGGAGACGGGAAAACATTCCCGGATGAATCCCACATTCGCCAGTATCACCCGGCACTGCGTTAGGTCACCTCCGTCACCGCGTATTCTCATGTTATGCTTTGTGCTGCACTTGTTCGCTGTGTATTTATACTGTTTCCTCCCCCCTCTTCTCTCTCGGTAGCCCCCGACACCGACGTCGTCCCCGAGACCGAAGACACCATTGACGACCTTGCCCTTGCCGCCGAGCAACCAGGCAAGCCCCCCCCCCTTTGATCATCCCGATATCGCCCATTCTATTTCTCATGCTTGCATTAGAATTGCTGCTGCTGCTTTACCTATTCTGATGCATAGCCTGTTCATTGTAACCTGCTGTTGATAATTACCTGCATATCCTAAACTGTTTATTCTAGGCTGGGTAGAGACCCATCAGTGACCCCCCCTTATCCCGACTGCCGCGCTGGATTGTCAGAAGACCCGATCAACGGGATTGAAGACCAGGCCCCGACACCGCACATCACCCCCCTTAGTTGTAACGACACTGCAGCGTTACTATCGAGTGCCGAGGGTGAACCCTCTTGTAGCACTTCTGATGTTAACTCTGTAGAGTAGCTATTCGATCGTGGTCAACGAGGGTGATTCCTCCTTCACCGCTTTCGATAACGACGCCGTCGTACAACACCTCAAGTGTGAACCCAGTGAGGGTGATTTCTCCGAGTTCACCTTGACGGATACATCGAGTAGGAATCCAACGAGGGTGATACCTCGGATTCCCCTGATGATATGGACACACGGATAATTGGACTTTACATTGTTACTTGGATAGGCGGGTCGACCCTGAGGGGTACCCGCGTGCGCCTGAGAGGCGAGTGTTGTGAAGACGGGTGCCAGTGTGGTGCCCGAGTGGTGAATACGAGGCGCGGCCGGGCATTCTTAACCCTTGCAGCAAGTCCTCGAGACGGGGCGACGGGGTCACATCTTTCGTGAGTCTCTGCTCGTTACCGCAAGCCCCTAGTCCTGGCGATTTGGATATTTGATTCGAGCAGGCCTCTGGTCTGATAGCACTAACCATCACGTGTGCATAGTATGGGCGTTCTGCATCGTAGCATCAGCCGACAGTTCTGTCAGACGTCCAGTTCAGCATTGTGGCACGGTCGGATCGTACCGACCCTCCAAGGCGGTGCTGGTATCCACCCTGCACACAACGACCCGGAGTGCACAGGGCGATGGCCCAAGACCCCTGAGTGCTTAGGATGTAGACCGGCGGGGACCTCTCTGCTGAGCTTTAGGTAGGGCTGCGGTGTGTCGTTTGGCCGAGGCCGGGCATGACCCAGGAAAGTGTGTCCGGCCGGAGTTAATCGAGCGTGTTGGGTAAGTTGGTGCACCCCTGCAGGGAAGAAAACTTCTATCGATAGCCGGTCCTACGGTAAAGGACACTCGGAGTTGTATCCTGATTGATACAATTTAGAACTGGATACTTGGATACTATGGCTCTGGGATTGCTTCTCGCAGGGAGTTGAGAAGGGATCTCCGGACGAGGTTGATGACTTTATGGCTCTGGGATTGCTTTCTCGTAGGGAGTCGAGAAAGGATCTCTGGGTGAGGATGAGACTTAACGATACTGCTACATTATATTGTACCGTTCTACCCTCTTCTATTTCTGCAAGACCGCTGAAGATGCTAGTCTTCGATAGGACTAGGCCTTCTCTCTATTCTTGCATTTCTGCAGCCCAGTCCACATATACAGCCTCCCTTTGAAAATGTTGCATATGTAGTGTAGATCCTTGCTTGCTGAGTACTTCTGAGTACTCACGGTTGCTTTGTTTTTCTTTTTCTCCCCATATCAGTTTGTCGTAACAAGATGACGGAGCCCCCCTGAGACAGATGCCCCGTCGATCGACTACTACTACTACCCAGAGGATGGATACTACTACGAGTTGACTGACGACCAAGAGTAGGATCGGAGGGTCCCAGGCAGGAGGCCTACGCCTTTCGATCGTAGTGTTTTATTTTGCCCCGCCTTCCTAAAGGTCTTTCTGTTTCTCTTTTAATATCTGTACTCAGATATCTGATGCTTCCGCTGACGCTTGTTCGCAAGCTTATGTATTCGAGCCCTCAAGGCCCCTGGCTTGTAATATAAAGCTTGTATGACTTTATTTATGTTTTAGAGTTGTGTTGTGATATCTTCCCGTGAGTCCTTAGGCTTGATCGTGTGCATTTGCGTGTATGATTAGTGCACGATCGGGCCGGGGGCGTCACAAGTTGGTATCAGAGCCGACTGACTGTAGGAACCCCTTTCCAACTCCTTGGCCGAAGTTGATTCTAGTGGTCCAAAAACTGTTTTACTAACTTGGCTGTGTGGCTTACGGGCCCACGTCGCCAATTGGGTGGTATTAGGATCTTTTACTCTCGACCTTTACTCTGGGACTCTGATCTCTCTTCTACTCGGGTTAAAATTTTAATAACTCCAACATTAGGTTCTCGTGATCACATCCACCCGGTGCTCTGAAAATTTCCCCCCTTGCTCCAAGATTGTGGACCAGGTTCTGCTTACAGGATCCTCTTATCGAGGGCACCCTGTTTTGTCACTTGCAGATTCCTCGCTCCAATAGTTTTCTCCGACGTTGATGTAGCCTTTGCTATGTCTCGTTGTGTACTTCCTTACCGCGTGCCTGCGCGCCGCCTAGAATGTCTAGCTTCTAAATTTGCGCCGTTGTGCTGTCCGCATGTACCCGACTCTGTGCATGGATTGGTATGTCTTTCAACGACTACTATTTTACATCTAATGCCCTTCCTGTTCATCTCTCGTGTTACGTCCTGAATAACTCCTTACACATGCAGTCTTTCTTGCTAAACTGCCCCTGTTGATTTGGCAGGATGGCTGACGATCCTCCACCTCCACCCTATATTGCCGCCATGATGCAGCAGTTTGAACTCAACCGTCAGCAGTTTGAGCTCAACCGTCAGTTTATGACCGGAGTATTGGCTCAATTCCCAACTCAGAATGCTCAGCAACAGAATGCTCCAATAACTCTGCCAGAATTTGTGCGCCTCAATCCGTCCGTTTTCCGCAACTCCACCAATCCTATGGATGCTGATGATTGGCTTCGTGACATCCTGTTTGAGATGGAGTCAGATAATGTTGCCCCTGACAGTTACGTCACCTTTGCGACATTCCACCTGAAGGGCCCAGCTGCTCAATGGTGGGAAAGCCACAAGGCTATGTTGCCTGCAGAGACTGTAACCACTTGGCATGAATTTCAGTCAGCCCTTCGTGCACGGTACATTCCTCAGGGTCTGATGGACCAGAAGAAGCAGGAGTTCCGCAAACTTACTCAGGGCAAAATGACTGTGGATGAATATCAGAGGAAATTCCTTGAATTATCCCGCTATGCTGCGGATGATGTCGACACTGACACTCGCAAGCAGGAGAAATTCCGTGAAGGACTGCGTACGGATATAAAACTTGCACTTGCTGTCCATGATTGCACAGAATTCGCACCGCTTGTCAGCAAATCTTTCCAAATTGAAACAGCTCTGACTGAGTACCAGGAGTCACTCAAGCGCACTCATGAAGCTGGCTCATCCTCGGGTCAGCCTGTTCAGAAACGTCGAGTCCGGATCCCACACAATGTTCATCACCGACCTGCTCCAACACCAAGACCGTCTTATGTTGCACCTCGTCTGCCTTCACCGCCGAGACAGCTTACGGTTCATGATGGACCGCCTAATGCTATGGATTCTCATCAAGTTGCACCACGTCCTCCTAATGGTCATAAGAAGGGTTGTCGAAACCGCCGATTCAGAAACCGTAATACCATACCGTCTGCTGTTGTGCTTGGCTATGCCAATCACGTCAATGCTGAAAAGGCCCAGAAGGAACCGACTATCGTGCTGGGAACACTCTCTGTGAATTCAGTACCGGCCTCTGTTCTCTTCGATTCAGGAGCATCGCATGCTTTTGTGTCCCAACAATTTGCTCAGTCACATGAGTTATACTTGGAAGAATTACCCACTCCTCTAATGGTTCAGTCCCCGAGATCCAAGTGGCAAACCACAATGCTAAGCCCTCACAACCACATCGAGATTGGAGGTCTACTTTTTCCGGTTTCTCTCATTGTACTTGGACCTTCCGACATAGACATTATTCTCGGTATGGACTGGTTGACAGCCCATAATGCTTTGATTGACTGTGCTACTAATACAGTCCAGCTCACACACCCTTCTGGCCAGATAGTCAAATACTCAGCCCGAATAGCTCAAGATGATGAGAGCCAGATATATGTTCTGAATGCATTGAACGCTTCACCTCTTGAAGGCATCGACAACGTTCCAGTTGTTCGTGAATTTCAAGATGTCTTTCCAGAAGAACTTCCAGGAATAGCCCCTGCTAGAGCTGTTGAGTTCGTCATCGACTTGAAACCTGGCACTACCCCTATTGCGAAGCGTCCTTACAAGATGCCTCTGCACCACCTTCTTGAGCTTAAGGAAGAAATCGACACATCACTTAAGAAAGGTTTCATCCGCCCCAGTTCCTCTGCTTGGGGAGCACCTTCACTCTTCGTTAAGAAGAAGGATGGAACTAATCGGTTGTTTCAAGATTATCGACCAATCAACCAAGCAACAATCCAGAACAAGTATCCGCTTCCCAGAATCAATGATTTGTATGATCAACTTGCCGGTTCCTCAGTATTCTCTAAGCTTGATTTGAGATTGGGATATCATCAGATCCGTGTTCGTGAAGAGGATATTCCGAAGACTGCATTTGTTACTCGCTATGGCTCTTATGAGTACACTGTCATGTCATTTGGCTTAACAAATGCTCCAGCCACATTCTCCCGTCTGATGAATTACATCTTCATGGATTACCTCGACAAATTTGTCGTGGTTTATCTAGATGATATTCTGGTCTATTCGAAGAATAAGGAAGAACATGCCGAACACCTCCGTCTTGTACTGGAAAGGCTCCGAGAACACCAGTTGTATGCCAAATACTCCAAATGCGAGTTCTGGTTATCTGAAGTGACATATCTCGGTCATGTGATTTCCAAAGATGGAATTGCCGTTAACCCAGAACGAGTTCAGGCTATTCTGGACTGGACTCCTCCGAAGAATGTCAAGCAAGTCAGGAGTTTTCTCGGCCTTGCAAGTTATTGCCGTCGATTTGTCGAGAACTTTTCTAAGATTGCTAAGCCCCTGACTGATCTGCTTCACAAGGGCGTTAAGTTTGAATGGACAGAAAAATGTCAGGAAAGTTTTCAAACACTCAAAGACAAGCTGACATCTGCCCCAGTACTTTCTCCTCCAGATACCCGCAAAGACTTTGTGATTTATTGTGATGCATCCCGTGAAGGATTAGGCTGTGTCCTAATGCAAGAGCGTAAAGTGATTGCTTATGGCTCTCGTCAGTTGCGCCCACATGAAGAGAATTATCCGGTACATGATTTAGAACTAGCTGCTGTCATCTATGCACTGCAGTTGTGGCGACATTACCTTCTCGGTAATCGTTGCGAGATCTACACGGATCATAAAAGTCTGAAGTACTTGTTCACTCAACCATCTCTAAACCTCCGTCAGCAAAGATGGATGGAGGCCATTGCGGACTTTGATTTGGGTATATCCTATACCCCTGGCAAGGCTAACGTGATGGCTGATGCCTTAAGCCGCAAGTCCTATTGCGACAACCTCATGGTTAGACAAGCTCAACCTCGTCTTTTTGAACAACTGTGCAAGATGAATCTGCTTATTGTCCCACAGGGTTCTCTTAATAACCTTGTGATACAACCAGATCTTGAGAAAGCTGTTAAGGATGCGCAAGCTAAGGATGCTGAAATTGATCTGATGAAGAAAGACCTTCACCTTGTAAAGTACAGGGATTTCTCGCTGTCTGAAGATGGAACCTTGTATTTCAGAAACCGCATTGTCGTACCTCGCTTCGAGCTCATGACTGACAAGGTCATGAAGGAGGCACATGATACCCCGATGTCTATTCATCCGGGTAGCACCAAGATGTATCGTGATCTCCGTCAAAGGTACTGGTGGTCTAAAATGAAGCAGGATATTGCTTGATATGTTGCTGAATGTTATGTGTGTCGTCGCGTTAAAGCAGAACATCAGAAGCCAGCTGGAATTCTGCAACCACTTCCTATTCCTCTATGGAAATGGGATAAGGTTCAGATGGATTTCATTACAGGACTTCCCAGGTCACAGAAGGGTCACGATGCTATTCTTGTCGTCGTCGACCAACTTTCTAAAGTTGCACACTTTCTGCCTGTCAAAGAAACTATCACTGCTAGTCAGTTAGCAGAGTTGTATATCTCCAGAATTGTATCACTCCACGGTATTCCGAAGGAGATTAGTTCGGACTGTGGCGGTCTTTTCACTTCCAAGTTCTGGGAAAGTTTCCAAACAGCTATGGGAACTCATATTACCTGGAGTTCAGCTTATCACCCCCAATCCCAAGGCCAAGTCGAACGAGTTAATCAAGTGCTTGAAGACATGCTTCGGGCTTGTGTTATTTCATTCGGCAAGAAATGGGAAGAATCTCTCCCGTATGCTGAGTTCTCGTATAACAACAGCTATCAAGCCAGCTTGAAAATGGCCCCCTTCGAAGTTCTATATGGACGTAAGTGTCGAACCCCTCTGAATTGGTCAGAAACTGGGGAACGACCGCTCGTGGGTCCGGATATTATTCAACACGCCGAAGAACAAGTCCGTATCGTCCATGAAAATCTCAAGGCGGCTCAGGACCGCCAGAAGAGCAACTATGATCGCAAACGATGGGGTTTGACTTATCAACCTGGTGATTAGGCTTATCTTCGTGTCACTCCTATGAAGGGCACTCACCGTTTTGGAATCAAGGGCAAGCTAGCTCCACGCTACATTGGTCCTTTCCGCATAATTGCTAGACGTGATCAGGTGGCATATAAATTGGAGTTGCCGCCGCAATTCTCTCATATCCACGACGTCTTCCATGTGTCGCAACTTCGTCAATGCTTCAAGGAATCTCCGCACCGAGCTGTGGATCACGAGGTGCTCGAATTGCAAGATGACCAATCTTATAAGGAGCATCCGATCCGCATTCTCGATGAAGCTGAACGTCGGACCCGTCAGAAGGTTACCAAGTTCCTCAAAGTGCAGTGGTCAAATCATACTGAAGATGAAGCCACTTGGGAACGCGAGGATAATCTTCGTGCGGAATACCCCGAACTTTTTCCTTCTACCTCTTAATTCTCGGGACGAGAATTCTTATTAGTGGAGGAGATTTGTAACACCCCCGGTGGTTAACTACAGTAATCACCCTTTTGATGATGCCATGTCATCATGTTTAACAGTGCATGATCATCATTAGCATCATATTGCATTTCAACCCTAACTCAAAGTTCAAATTTAAATGGAAGTGGAATATAAAAGTTGTCCAACATAAGAACTAAATTGTCCAGTAAATAACAAATATTGCAGAGGCTAGTCTAAAATTGTAACCAACAGATAATAAATTAATTGGGTGGCTCAAACCTTAACAAAACAGCAGGGTTTAATGCACTTCATTTATTACAAAAATTGTGTGAGCTCAAATTGTCTCCAAACCAATTTCTGGCAGTAGTAGATAATGCCTAGCATTTAATGGAGCAAGTGCCATAATTTACAAAATTTGTTTTGAGGCCTAACTGATTGCATAACAGAAAAATAAGAATAAAATAAAATAAAATAAAAGAGAAACCTCCCTGGGCTTTGGCCCAGCAGGCCACAGGCCGGCCAAGCTGCGGCCCACCCCCACTCCCCTTAACCCTTGTCGGTGGAAACCCTATCCACCCCATCCACCCATTCCACCCCCCCACGTTCGCCCCTCCTCCCCGATCCAGATCGGATCGGGGGAACGAGCTCCGACGCCGCCCCACTGTCGTCGCCGTCACCGCCTCGCCGGAGCGCTCCCTCGCCGGCCTGCCTCCTCCTCCTCGCCGGCCTGCACCTCGTCACCGCGTCGCCGTCGTCTCCGTCTCCTCCCCGCGCCCCACTGCCCCTGACCCTACGACCCCGGTGAGGCCACGGCCTCCACTCCTCTCTGCCTCCCTCGGTGCGCCACCGCGCGCACACGCGCCCGCACTTGGCTGCGCTTGCCCACGCCCGACCGCTCGCCGCTCCTCCCGCTCACGCGCCGTGCGCGCTCGTCGCGCTCGCGCACGCCTCGCTGCGCCAGTGCGCGTCCTGCGCCCGCGCTCGCGGCACCCCGCCCGCGCGGCCCCGCTCGCCCTTGCCGCCCGACCTGCGTCTCACCAGGTGCGTGCGCCGCGCCCGCCGGCGATGCTTTGCCTGCTGCTGCTCCCCGTCGCCCCGGGCCTCCAGCGCCCTGCCGAACCCCGTCGCCGTTCGCCGCGGCCCCTGCTGCATCTGCGCCGCCCCGCTGCACGTAGTGCGCGCCCGCACCACCTCCACCTCCGCCAGGCCGCGCCGGACCGCGCCCGTCGCGCCCCGACCTCCCGCCGCGGTTCCCGCCGCTGCACTGCCTCCCCTGCTGCTGCCGCTATCCCATGCGCCGCACGCGGCCACCCCCCTCCGTCGACGCCCCGTCTCTGGCCGCTCCGGCCGCTGCGGCCTGGGTCTCCCCTGACCAGCGCCGTGGCCGCCGGCGCCCTGCTGTGCTGGGTCGTGGTCTCCGCCCGTTAACGGGCGCCCGCAGCGCCCGCTAACGCCCGAACCCCCAATGGCCTCTGTGTGCCAATGACAAGTGGGCCTAGCCCCTGAACGAAAATGGAATTAAAAAAAAATAAAGATATATAATTAATAATTAATAAAAATAATTAATTAATTAAATAATTAATTAGTGAATTAATTAATTTAATTAATCCTGATTAAGTTAATTTAATTAAGTAGTTAGTGTTAATTAAATAGTAATTTAATTAGCTAAACCCTAATTAAACCTAACAGAGTATGACAGGTGGGACCCACTGGTCCTGACGTCAGTAAACACTGTTTCGGATAATGTTGATTTAATAAAATAAATCAATTCCAGAAATTAATAAAACTTTAGAAAATCATATCTTTTAATCCGTAACTCCGATCGAAAAACTTTGTACATAAAAATTGCTCAGAACGACGAGACGAATTCGGATTCGCGGTCTGTTCGTCCGCCACACGTACCTAACTATCTGAACATGCAACCGTTCCTCTCCGGTCATCTGTCTGACAAATGTCCGGAGACGGGAAAACATTCCCGGATGAATCCCACCTTCGCCAGTATCACCCGGCACTGCGTTAGGTCACCTCCGTCACCGCGTATTGCCATGTTATGCTTTGTGCTGCACTTGTTCGCTGTGTATTTATACTGTTTCCTCCCCCTCTTCTCTCTCGGTAGCCCCCGACACCGACGTCGTCCGGACGACGCAGCTCCGGAGACCGAAGACACCATTGACGACGCCCTTGCCGCCGAGCAACCAGCAAGCCCCCCCCCCCCCCCCCCCCCCCGCCTTTGATATCCGACATCGCCCATTCTATTTCTCATGCTTGCATGAATTGCTGCTGCTTTACCTATTCTGATGCATAGCCTGTTCATTGTAACCTGCTGTTGATAATTACCTGCATATCCTAAACTGTTTAGTCTAGGCTGGGTAGAGACCTATCAGTGACCCCCCCTTATCCCGACTGCCGCGCTGGCTTGTCAGAAGACCCGATCAACGGGATTGAAGACCAGGCCCCGACACCGCACATCACCCCCATTAGTTGTAACGACACTGCAGCGTTACTATCGAGTGCCGAGGGTGAACCCTCTTGTAGCACTTCTGATGTTAACTCTATAGAGTAGCTATTCGATCGTGGTCAACGAGGGTGATTCCTCCTTCACCGCTTTCGATAACGACGCCGTCGTACAACACCTCAAGTGTGAACCCAGTGAGGGTGATTCCTCCGAGTTCACCTTGACGGATACATCGAGTAGGAATCCAACGAGGGTGATACCTCGGATTCCCCTGATGATATGGACACACGGATAATTGGACTTTACATTGTTCTTGGATAGGCGGGTCGACCCTGAGGGGTACCCGCGTGCGCCTGAGAGGCGAGTGTTGTGAAGACGGGTGCCAGTGTGGTGCCCGAGTGGTGAATACGAGGCGCGGCCGGGCATTCTTAACCCTTGCAGCAAGTCCTCGAGACGGGGCGACGGGGTCACATCTTTCGTGAGTCTCTGCTCGTTACCGCAAGCCCCTAGTCCTGGCGATTTGGATATTTGATCCGAGCAGGCCTCTGGTCTGATAGCACTAACCATCACGTGGGCATAGTATGGGCGTTCTGCATCGTACCATCAGCCGACAGTTCTGTCAGACGTCTAGTTCAGCATTGTGGCACGGTCGGATCGTACCGACCCTCCGAGGCGGTGCTGGTATCCACCCTGCACACAATGACCCGGAGTGCACAGGGCGATGGCCCAAGACCCCTGAGTGCTTAGGATGTAGACCGGCGGGGACCTCTCTGCTGAGCTTTAGGTAGGGCTGCGGTGTGTCGTTTGGCCGAGGCCGGGCATGACCCAGGAAAGTGTGTCCGGCCGGAGTTAATCGAGCGTGTTGGGTAAGTTGGTGCACCCCTGCAGGGAAGAAAACTTCTATCGATAGCCGGTCCTACGGTAAAGGACACTCGGAGTTGTATCCTGATTGATACAATTTAGAACTGGATACTTGGATACTATGGCTCTGGGATTGCTTCTCGCAGGGAGTCGAGAAGGGATCTCCGGACGAGGTTGATGACTTTATGGCTCTGGGATTGCTTTCTCGCAGGGAGTCGTGAAAGGATCTCTGGGTGAGGATGAGACTTAACGATACTGCTACATTATATTGTACCGTTCTACCCTCTTCTATTTCTGCAAGACTGCTGAAGATGCTAGTCTTTGATAGGACTAGGCCTTCTCTCTATTCTTGCATTTCTGCAGCCCAGTCCACATATACAGCCTCCCTTTGAAAATGTTGCATATGTAGTGTAGATCCTTGCTTGCTGAGTACTTCTGAGTACTCACGGTTGCTTTGTTTTCCTTTTTCTCCCCATATCAGTTTGTCGTAACAAGATGACGGAGCCCCCCTGAGACAGATGCCCCGTCGATCGACTACTACTACTACCCAGAGGATGGATACTACTACGAGTTGACTGACGACCAGGAGTAGGATCGGAGGGTCCCAGGCAGGAGGCCTACGCCTTTCGATCGTAGTGTTTTATTTTGCCCCGCCTTCCTAAAGGTCTTTCTGTTTCTCTTTTAATATTTGTACTCAGATATCTGATGCTTCCGCTGACGCTTGTTCGCAAGCTTATGTATTCGAGCCCTCGAGGCCCCTGGCTTGTAATATAAAGCTTGTATGACTTTATTTATGTTTTAGAGTTGTGTTGTGATATCTTCCCGTGAGTCCTTAGGCTTGATCGTGTGCATTTGCGTGTATGATTAGTGCACGATCGGGCCGGGGGCGTCACATCCGGCACGAGCCGCCGCTTGCTGCCGTTGTAGCAGCCCACCGTCCCTTGAGCCGCCGCGCCGCATCTCCGTGCCACGCGCCACTGCGCCTCCAAGGTCGTCGCGCCGAGCCGCCGCGTCCTCTACGCCACCACGCAGGTCCTCCGCGACCGACGTGCTCGTCGCGTGCACGTCATCACACCGCACCGCCGCGGACTCGCCGTGTGTCGTAGTCGCCACTTGTTCGCCGCGCACCACAACCGAGGCCTCCATGTCCGCCGCGCGCCACAGCCCCGAACCTGCTAGCTCTGATACCAATTGTTGGACCCGAAGCCCTTGCCCTCCCTCTCACTGGAGCTCTCTCTCTCTCTCTGTCACCTCTCTTTGGCTCGAACCGAAAGGAAGAAGGGAGAAGGAGAAGACACAGGACACAGTGGTGGTTTTCCGGCACATGAACGCCCGCCGCAACGACGGCAATTTTTCTCCTCAAGCACGAACTCGAGCCACAGCCACAGCCACAGCCACAGCCACAGCCATTACAACGGTCACCATGGCGGCTTTATACCCGAGCCAGCGCCAAGACACGACCACCATGCCTCTACCCAATCATGCACACGATCCGGCCGCTCTAGCCGCGCCCACGACGCGCTCCAACGTGCGCACAACGCGACAAGCCCTCAACAGATCGGCGCAAGCGCTCCGCTTGGTTCACCAACAGCTGGGCCAACACACACACACACCCTGGATGTACACGCACATGCACACGCACACCCCCGTGCTACACATGCACGTACACACGCGCTCGCCAGGGACCCGACGTGGCCTGGACCGCAACCGACGCGTCCGGCACGCGCACACACACGCACTCCATGTGTTCCGCCATGGCTTATTGCCCAACAATGGTGTTTGCTCCTGCCACGCTGACACCCATGACACACAAGAGGATGCTCTTGCGCCATAGTGAAGCACGAGGGCAACTGCGCAACTAAAATTGAGGGGGCGATTACATCATCAGTAGCAGTGCACCCATAAATTATATGGTTTGCATGTGAGAATCTCTTTCTTCCATTGCGAGGCACAGGCAGTGCACTCACACATTATATTTATTTTTCCCGTCTACGCACGGGCATATTTGCTAGTAGAAGTCTAACTAATCTTGATTTTCTCGTTTTTTTTCAGCCGCCATGTCGCGTTTCCTGCGCTGATCAAGAGGACGTCGCATGGATGATCCCGCCGCCGGCGCCGGGATCGCCCTTATGGGCATACCCACCATGGCCGCCGCCGGCGCCTCCATCGGCGCCAGGATCGCCCTTATGGTAATACCCACCCTGGCCGCCGGCGCCTTCTCTTGGGAGGCCTGGCCGCCGCGGCCTGTGGACCGCGAGCACCGGACGGATCATCCTGCTGGTGACTTCCCTTGAGGCTGGGGGCGTGCTTGTGGTCGCCTGCATGAACTGGGTCGGGAGGGATGACACGCACGAAGCCAAAAGTAAAGTAATCACCGCTGCTCTAATGATCATGCTAGTGCAAAATCCATCAATGTGCGCCTCCATCGCTACCGTATCAGCTGCAGCTGGGGGAGGAACGAAGGTGAAGGCATGCACTTGGAAAGAAAGAATGATTTGTGGTGAATTGCCTCGTTGCCTTCTATATATAATTATATAGGATCACAACCTGTACATCAAGACGAGATCATAGCAAAAAATCTACAGGATCCTAGAATCCCCATATATACAATCGGTTGCGACGGGAAACAAATCATATTTATCCGGGCAAGACGACGCCATGAATCGTCGCTGATTGATTCGCTATGGTGAGGGCGGAACGAGCTCAGGATTTTGTTTTGGTCACCCGCGTCCGCGTGCAACGGTGTAAAAGTCTTTATGGGTCGATCTCTAGCTTTGTTTCTTTTGCATGGACGATGCCGCTGACGAGCATCCAAAGTTGGCCGCTGAACCGGCCGGTCCGAACCAGGCAAGCCGCATCGATCGATCGTCCGCGTGGAATACTCCATGCATCTCCGGTCGCTTGCGACTCGCAAGAGCTCCCAGACTTTGAATGAATCCCACGTACGTACGGTTCAGTTCAACGGGCGTGGTGGATGGATGCGTACGGCTCAAGTGGCAATCTGTCCATGGCGATTAGCTGAAGCAGCCCACAGCATGCAGCATGCACACGCACTTCACTGGCTTGACTCGTTAAATAGCGGAGACAACATAAATAAAGCATGGAATGAGAAGAAAAATCATCATACTTCGACATTAGATCTCACATTGGCGTATTTAATTTCTTTTGAAAAATAATTTTATAGCACGAAAAGCACATTTCTAGTACAAATATGTTTTCCACGCGAAATTAAAAATAGTGCAAAGATGTTTTTCAATAACGGCCTATAAGTTTAGCTATGTCTGGACTAAAATAAAGCTTTTTACTATGGGTTAATTATCCTTTTGCCCTCAATGGTGTTCATGTACTCAGTTTTGCCCTCAGTTGCGAATCGTGTTCAGTTTTGCCACTAGTCTGTCCGCACCGACTCGTTCCGTGAACACTGCCGTCTCCGTCAGGTCAACGTTTTGACTCGGCCCTTACAGGTGGGACCAGGCGGCAGAGACGCGCTAGACGATCAAACCGTTGCACGCGTGGCTTGTGGGACCCAGCAAAGAGCCGTTGCGGGTGTGCGATATAAGCGGGCGACAGAGAGCGGCGGTGACCACGGCGACAGAGAGAGCGGGCGACAGAGAGCGCGGCGGTGACCACGGCGACAGAGAGAGCGGCGGTGGGAAGATAGTTGTGGAGGGCGCGGCGGCGTTGAGATCCCCTTCGGCTCTGAGCTCGATGTCTTCTTCAAGCTCCCGCGCCACCTCGCGGATGCAGAGCCCGGCGCGCGTGGAGATGCCGATCTTCGTCTGTCCGCGGTGCCGGGCGGGCGTTGATTGGAGGGTTTCTCACACACCGAAAAACCATAATCGTCCGTTCTACGTGTGCAGCGAGAATGGGGTAAGAATCGGGGCAATTGCACCATTTTCGTGGTCGGGATCTTTGAGCAATGGGTTGATCTGTTTGGCGTTCATGCAAGTGAAATGTTTCTTCCTTTGGGTCAATACTCTGGCCAAGACTCTGATAAATGAACTGCAATAAGAGCATGAAGAATGGTTGCCCATGCTGCCACGAATGGCAGTGGCCGCAGCACGAGCTCCGGAAGAAGAGACGGAGGGCGAAGCACGCAATGACCGAGAGCTAGCTGTTGAGCTTAGGATGTTGAAGAAGAAGGTTAGGAAGCTTGAAGATCAAGCACAAATACCCATTTGCAATTACTTTTGGGCATTTGTAGGTATGGTAATCGCACTGGATGTAATGTTGAAATTGTATAGAAAGGCATGAATTGGGACCCCATGAATTATGGAGGAATTTGTAAGCTTGAAATTGTATGAGAAATTCATCTTGTTTAAATGTTGGTCAAAGTTGTTTAAATGTTAAAAAAAGGGAGAAGAAATAACCAACGTTTAAATATGTTGAAAAAGGGAGAAGAAATGAGAAATTCAGAAACTTTGATCAATGAAATGCAGCTCTCTACTCTGCCTTTCTATAAAAAAAAAGTTTTCTCTATGGGCCAAATTCAGAGCCAAGTGCCGGCTAGACTAATGGGCCAACTGCATCCAATTAGGCCCATTCGGGGGTGGGCAAATGAGATCTCTTGCGTGTTTTTCTGTTTTCTGTTCTGATTTAGTTTAGGCAGTAAATCATTTTATTTAATGCTGAAACTTTTTGTGGAAGCTAATTGAATTATTCCAGAGCCAAACAATTAAGTTTAGAATTTTTTTGGAGCTGTTAAATATTTAATACCAATTTAATTACTCCAATTCAAATACATCGTGATTTAAATCAAAGGCCAAAATGTCATGGAAAATGTGCCTCAGCTCTGGTAGAGGTTTACACCTGGTGCCAAAATTAATGAACATTTTTAAAGGGCATTACATTGAGAAAAAAATAATTTGTCTAAAAAAATGAAGGGTGGAAATTGCACAAAAAATTGGTGCGGCTGGGACTCGAACCCAGGACCACGTGGGTTTGTGGCGTTTAGGGCTGCGCTGGTAACCACTAGGGTGGATGGAAAGACTTTGACATGGCTAGGGAAGGAAGCTATACATAGTGAGACCGTGACTTGGTTTAGGGTTTAAAAATGCATGTTTGTACTGAATGTTTGCACACGCGTGAGAGTGGTTTCCTTTGTTTTGCACTGAACTTTTGGAGGGTTGGAAACGTATGTTTGCACTGCCACATGATTCTGGTTAGAGTGGTACTTGGTTTAGGGTTTAAAGGGAATAAATGTGCATGTTAGTTCATGACTTGGTTTAGGGAAGAAATGATATCTTTGGGCACGGACATTTTTGAACACATATAATAACTTAGATAGATAAGATGCAACCCACCGTACCCTTACATAGATGGGTACCCTACATAGATAGATAAGTCCAGGGACACGACACAACACGGCACGCACGACATAGAAAAGCAACAAAATAAAAACGATAAAACTAAAACATGACGAGCTTGACGAACAACTTCACTCCGGGCTCGCACCCCTTCTTGAACATCTTCATCTTGACCTTTCTTCCACCTTGGCCGCGCCCCTTCAACACCGTCTTCAACTTCACTCCTCCTCGTCGTCGTAGGGAAGGGAGTGCATCTGGTTTTCGGTGGGGAAGATGCACTCGTAGTTGGTGAAGATGTTGTACACCGTGAAGAAGATGGACTCGCAGCCGCACCAATACACTTGGCCGAGGAGCTCGCACGCGTCAAACGGGTTGGCGAAGGTGACCGTGAGCAGTAGGAGGATGCCGGCGCGGTCACGAACCTCGTTGAGCGTGAACATCCTAGGCGAGCCCCGTGGGAGGTGGGCATAGCCGGCTCTGAGGAAGGTGCGGGTGAGCTCGACCGACCCCCTCCACCTGGAAGTCGCCCACACACGGAGCTCCCTCTCCACGAGCACGCCCGGTGGGTAGCGCAGCTCCGGCACGACAGGCGGACGAAGGAAGGTCGGCCCGTTGTACTGCATCTTCACTTGGTCGCTTGGAGGGCTCAGTCGCTTGGGTGTTTGAAGTTGGAGAGAATGGATCTGGCTTGGATGGTGAGTGGGAGAGGAAGAGAGGCATATAAATAGGCGTGTGGGTGGGAGAGGAAGAAAGAAGGGATGAGAACGGTGCGTGTGTGAATCCGGACGCGTGTGTGTATCCGTTAAGTTTTAATTTGCACAGAAACGATGGGGCGATGGAGCGCGTGCGTGCATCTGAATCACTGGAACGAAACGATAGGGTTGTTGCTTGACCGGGCGCGTGCATCTGAATCGCTGCGTAACTGAATCACTGCCGTAATCTGAAACAATGCCGTAATCTGAATCAATATGTGCATGGCCACGTCGCTCGCCTCGCTCGCCTCCCGCGCATGCATGCACGTCCGCCTCCCGCGCATGCATTCCCACGTCGCCGCCCTTCCCATGCATGCAGGCCTGGAAAGGCTGAGACGGGCATTAACAGCGCTCTCAGGCCCGGACAGCGAGACGGCCCAACGGTCCATCCAGCGCGCCCGGTACGTGTTCAGAAAAAATAAATCACCCAGCCAATCAGATTGCATCTTGCGGATTGCCCCCCTCCTCCCCACAGATTCCTTCTAGAAGGGTTAGATCGACGGTCCTTGATCGCCGCTAGGGTTAGATGGACGGTCCTTATTCAGCGCTAGGGTTAGCGGGGTTTGGGAGGGGTTTGGAGCAGTCAAAGATAGATTTGACAAAATTTCAAATGAGCATAATAAATTAAATAAAAATCAGAAAAATGAAAAAACTGCGCACATAGTCTTCTTATGTCATATACTAACGATTTAAGTTGATAAACAAGGTCTACATACATTTAAACGAAAAGTTCATGTGTCTTATGTGATATCTCAAGTATCTCAAACTATCTTGTATGAAGTGAAGAGAAGTGTTTTGGGGAAATGAACATGAAAAATTTCAAAAACCTCACCACAGCTTCATTTTGGAGTGACTAAGGGCCAGTTCTTTTGGAGGCTTCTAGAATAAGCTGCAAAAAGCTGCCCCCTACCCAGCTTATTCTATAAGCCCAATCAAATTTATTTTTTTAGAAGCCTGGTAGTTAAGACTTAACTAGTAGGCTTCTAAAAAGAAAATTTTGGTTGGGCTTCTAGAATAAGCTGGGTAGGGGGTAGCTTATTCTGGAAGTCCAAAAAAGCTAGCAAAAGAACTGGCCCTAAGAAGGATCCAGGCTTAGTTTTTCATTTTGATGTTTTAGACTTGTTTAAATCTTGGTCAAAGTTAAGTTTGACCAGAATTCAAATGAGCAAAACAAATTTAAAAAAACAAAAAACCAGCGCACATAGTCTGTATATATAGAATATATGTGTAGAAAAGTTATTTGGCTGATTTAGACAAGGTCGAAAAAAACCTTGCTTAGAAATGAGGCCGTTTACCCTATCTTTGGAGCTCTTTTTTAGCACATTTTTCATGAAAATTTCAAAAACCTCACCACAGCTTCATTTTGGAGTGACTAAGAAGGATCCAGCCTTAGTTTTTCATTTTGATGTTTTAGATTTGTTTAAATCTTGGTCAAAGTTAGGTTTGACCAGAATTCAAATGAGCAAAACAAAATTCAAAAAAATTCAAAAAAAGGAAAAACCAGCGCACATAGTCTGTGTATATAGAATATATGTGTCAAATTTGAAGTTCTAACATAGGTTTTTCATGAATGTGAGTTTCTTGCCAAAGTTTCGAAAGTTTACCCTACCAAAGTTTCGAAAGAATTGCAACATCCAAATAGCATGTCAAATTTGAAGTTCTAACATAGGTCCAACATCATTCAAACATAGTTCTAACATAGGTCCAACATCATTCAACAGAAATACAACATTATTCATAATGTTTCATAATTATTCATAAATAGCGTTGGGGCTTCTGTTTGATCCTTGAGCTTCTTGCCATCACTTTGCTCCTCGTGCACCTTGTGCTCATTGCTTCTTCTCTTCTCCTCTTGGTTGTCGGTACCTTACGCGTCTTCTTCAAACCTACCGCAGAGCTGTACAAAACATAAAGGGTAATGAGATCATGTCAAGTGATAAATGTACAGTAGTATTTGCAAGATTTACATACCTAGCAGAACTCACAACCACATAAGGTTGGCCACCATTTGGAGCCTCACTTGGATCACCATTTGGAGGCTCACTTGGATCACCATTTGAAGCCTCACTTGAATCATCATTTGGAGGATATTTTGGATCATCATCAAAATCATGCGGCTATTGACCATCATCATTTGGAACCTCGTCAAAATCCTCATCTGATGCAACTGGCTGTTGACCATCATTTTCATCATCTGTTGCGGCAACCGGCTGCTGACCAACATTTTCATCGAAGCCTTCATCGAAGCCTTCCTCGAAACACTCTCCGAACGCTGGATCTACTGTGTTATCACAATACTTACGGAAATGACTAGACCCACCACACCTTGTGCACTTACGCTTCATCGCTCCAAGTCCAGCTCCTTCGCTGCGAGGTCTGATTCGACTCTTCCTTGGTCTACCTGTTGCTCTCTTCAGAACTGGAGCGCAAAGCTTGAATCCAGGGTCCACTATGTCCCATTGTTGTTTTCCCTCCATAGCAGGCAAGGCATACTCATATGTGGCTTTGAACCTTGCAATAGAGTAGTAATCATGCACATACTGCTGTATGTTCCCTGCTGGACCTGGGAGAGAAGTGATGAAAAACAAGGCATGAATGCATGGCAACCCAGTTATCTGCCATTGCCTACAACTGCAAGTTCTAGCTTCTAAATCCACTGGATATCTCCATTCCCTCTTCTCTTTATCCAAATATGATATCTCTGCTGTGGTACCCGAGCAAAGAGTCATGTTCATTTTCAAGCCTGTTGTTTTCTGCTTCAGTTCATTCATCACGGCAGGGATGATAATGTGGCCCATGAATTTTGCCTCGGCTATTCCTGCATGATAATGAAATTTCTGCATGTATTCTATCCTTATCCTGTCAAGCAAATCCACCACATAATGACCCTTTAGTTTCCGGATCGTTGAGTTGAAAGACTCTGCTAGATTATTGTGCACATAGTCAACTTTGCTCACTTCACTGAATTGGCTTCTGGCCCATAACTTGGAGTGGTGTGTTTCCAAGTATTCCTTCACTTTGGGATTCGTGTATAACTGCCTCAAGTGGTAGTTGTGCTTCTTCACACTGCAAGTCAAAGATGCTGGCCATAAATTGTCGGTATACACCTTTCCTTTGAATTTCTTCACAAAATTTGCAGCAAGGTGATGCATGCATTCCCTATGCTCTACTCCAGGGAACACATTGTCCACGGCCACTTCTAAACCTTTGCAGGCATCTGTATGAATTACCAACCCATTGGGATGTGCAATAGCCCGGCGCAGATTATGCAAAAACCAAGTCCAGCTCTCCTCAGACTCTGTCTCCAGCACACCGTACGCAACTGGAAATACAAAACTGTGTGCATCAACTTCACAAGCTGCTACTAACTGTCCTTTGAACCTCCCTGTGAGAAAAGTAGCATCAATAGCCAAATAAGGCCTGCAGCCTGCCAAAAAACCCCGGCGACAAGCCTCAAAGCAGACAAAAACCCTCCTAAAGCATTCCTTGGTCTTTGTCACTCCACTGAATGTGTACTCCACGGTGCGGTGGTCAATATCTACAATACTACCTGGGCTGGTCCTCTCCACTTCACCTTTGAATGAATACAACAATTGAAAACTTTCCTGCCAGTTACCATAAATAGAATCCATAGCATGTTGTTTACCATTGAACAACCTCATGTATGGTAAATCTATCTTGAACTTGTCTTTGATGTTCTTATGCAATTCCTTTGGACCCACTTGCTGGTTTTCTTTCACCCACTTCTTTACTTCTTCTGCCACCCATCTTGATTTGGCTCTACTGATTGTATCCTTCCTAAGGGTTGATTCCTGGCATGTGTGTTTAAAAGGGTGCACTTTGACCTGAACATTCGTGCTATTTCGCATTTAAGATGCGAGCATCCTCCATGGACAACCCTCAGTCGGACAGTGCACTCTGTAACGTACTTGATCGCTCTTGTCAACTTTGAAAGTACGTTCTACCTTGATGCAGTATGTCACAAGTGCATTTCTACACTCACTCATGGATGCAAAAACGGTACCTTCTTCCATATGAGGGTTCAAAGGGTCCCATTCAACAGCTGCAAGGTCTTCGTCCTCACCCACCGCGTCATCATCCACACGGACTGCATTGTGAGCCTCATCTTGGTTTTCAGCCCGAGGTGCCCGTCGTAAATTCTGAATAACATCAGAATATAGCTTCTCTTCATCAACCCCAGAATTGTAGGAATCAGGCTCCACTTCAAGGGGGACCCTACTGCCGGTGCCCACGCTTGTCGAGCCACCACGTCGCCGTGCACTAACTGAACTGTTCTGGCTAGAGCTGCCATTACGACGACTTGGTTCTGCCCGAGAAGTTGCACCCGCCATCCTAGGTCCAAATGCCTGCTCAAGCACATCAATTTGCAGCCTCACATGAAAATTCTCTTTCTCCTTATGCCTAGCAAACATGGTAGCCAGCTCTTCATCATTACTAACTGTCACCCATTTCTTTTCCCCATCGTAGTATTTGTATTCCACTTCATCAAGCAAACCCCAAGGATATTGGCTGCAAATTACCTCCCCAAATTGTCTGAAACTCCAATTACAAGCCATTGGCAACAGATAATCGAAACCTCCTTGGAATTTCTTATTATTCTTTGCATTCAACACGTACCGGTCCCTTCTAATGTGCACCAACAAAGCAAACCGCAACTCCATCCTAACCGACGAAAAACAGAGACGCAATCAGCACACTAACCGGGCAAACCAACTCGAATCGACTGTTCAAATGCACAACTAAGCTCAATCTAAACAGGAGGCGTGACTTACCCCTCGGGAACCCAGTCGTGGACGCGGCGGATCTCCGGCCCGATGCCTGCCTCGCCAAATAATCCGGGGTCGCCGCCGCTTGCCATTTTGCCCTGGGGTTCACCCTCGTACTTCCTCTGTGTGCACCAGCCCCCCACCTATCAGCGCTCCGGCCGGGCGCACGGAAGGAGGCCACGCCGTGGGATGAGCAGGTGGTGGGCGCCCCACCCGTGGCGTCGCAGGAAGGTGGCGGGTGGAGCAGGACGGCCGCGGCCGCAGCCGCAGCAGCGCAGCTGGTGGCGGCGCAGGTGGCGGCGGCGGCGCAGGACGGCTGGCCGGCGGACGGGACAAAGTGGGCGTCGAGTGGCCAGGTTAGAACCCTGGATTGATTTGTGGACGATGTTGCACGGTCCCACATGTCAGCTCCAGACCCACGTCCACGCGGTCCCACGTGTAAGCTTCGGACCCACTACCACTAACGCCGGCGGACGGAATGGACTCAAAACTGTCCGTTTGGCCTCGTCATAGTAGTTGCGGACAGACTAGGGGCAAAACTGAGCATGATTCGCAACTGAGGGCAAAACTGAGCACATGGACACCACTGAGGGCAAAAGGATAATTAACCCTTTTACTATCTAGTTGAATGCATCTTTAAAAACAACATGTGTGTGACAGGAGCCACCACCAAAAACCTAGATCGTCCACAACTGCCACCTTCCTCTCTTGCCGCCGCCAGAATGCACTGCTAGGCAAAGCCCATGCGGCGTCGGTAGCGGCAAGGAGGTCATACTTTTGGATGGTGTTCTGGTGCATCAATTTGGCGGGGAGTCTCTGTGTCTTGGTCCAGGTGGTGAGATGGCGGCATTGCCCTAGTTTAAGAATAATGTCCTCCCCATCCTATCCTCGTCCCATTGTGTGCTTAGCACTTGTGGAGGGCATGTGGAGGTGTGTCTTCAACAGATCTTCTAGGATCCAATCGGCCTTGGTCTCTGGTCAATGACATCTTTCTAACTTGTGTGCTTATCAGAACAATATGGTTTGTCGTGCTCTTGGCCTTGCGCAAACCTGAGTGAACTCCTTCCCAGAATGCTATCCTGGTCGAATGATGCAACGCATGTACATCCACAGATATTCGGAGAAAGGACATGATCACAATCATGTCGTTGTGCTTATGGGAGCTCTGGAAGCACAGAAACAAGGTTGTGTTTGAGAGGGCATCGCCCTCGGCCGTTGCCGTTGTTGCTCGAATTGAGACCGAGGAAAGGGCGTGGAAGCTAGCAGGGATGTTCAAGCATAACACCGCAAACTTCCTGTCTATGCTTGCTAGGTGGAATAGGGCGAATAGTTAGGTGTTTGGTTCTTACCCTTTCGGGGCCGTGTGGTGGAGTAGTGTTTTAACTACATGTAAACTTTCGATGGACGGGGGTTCTTCTCCCCTTCTTCTTCTTTAATGCATGATACGCACATTCGTGCATATTATAGATTTTTTTTGTTTGGCAGCATGTACATGACTAACGACTACTAATCCTGATTACACAACTCAAGGCTAACCCACCCTTTTCTTCGAAGAAGGTTAACCACTAACCCTGGTACGTACTGTAGGACACAAGGAGCAGCAAAGTTGCACCGCCTAGCACGATGCACCACCGGACGGGACTGACACCTACGCAAGCCCATGCATGCATGTTTCCTCCACAGGCTCAATCGCCGTATCTGTACCATGTCGGCCTCGTCCATTTCGGGATGACGTAATCGTGTGGGTACGTGTCCGAGTCCGAGTGGTCGATGCCTCCCCCGCCTGTCGTCTGCTCTGCGTTCCGGCCACGGTTAACTTGTGCTACCTTGCCCACCACCGCCGTCCGGCGAGCCATCTCCCAGATGTCGTCCACGCTCGGAGGCGGAGAGGCGCGGCGGACCTCCACCGCCAGATCTACGGGGAAGTGCTCCTTCACGGCGCGGAACACCACGTAGTCCTCGAGACCCCCGGTGGTGACCAGGGCCTGCAGGAGCGCGAGCTGCTCCAGCGCGGGCTGGCCCTGCGCGTACCGGAACGCCAGGGCCTTCCTCGAGGACACTTCCTGCGTGTCCAGTTCGTAGGTGCGCGCCACGGCGCGCCACACGGCGGCGGCGCTGGCGTGGTGGGCGTAGACCGGGAGGAGGCGGTCCGAGAGCGTGGCCAGGATGTGGCTGCGGCACAGCGCGTCGTCGCGCGCCCACTGCTTGTCGTCGTCGGCGGGGGTGGGGGCGTCGCCGGAGAGCACGCGCGCCACGCCCAGGGTGTGGAGGCGGAGCAGCACCGACTCCTTCCAGCGGAGGTAGCCGCTCTCCCCGTCCAGCGGCGCGATGCGGAGGAAGGGCAGGGGCAGCGCCGGCGACGTCACCGGTGCGCGCCGGTCAGTGTGGTTGGATTTCACGGCCTTGGAATGGGGGATCGCTCGTGCTGGATATACTGTATATAGCATGTAGAGAGAGCCTCGTAATTAGGCAGTGAATCAATCCAATTCTAACAACCTTATCATCTCAACAAAGTTTGTTTGGAGGATTCGAGATTGCCTGCGTGATAACCGGAATATTTATCTTCCTCACAAACGTCTGGAGAGTCAACCGATATAGACTGCACCGGGAATCCAGGAATCCCCGTGAGGTAAGCGAACTGAAGAGTCGAGGACACATGCTGACATGCATGAAGAACTCTAACGAGAAAGATATCTACCATCTGTGGTTGTTTTGAGATTTGTCCTGTTTCAAAGTGTTATATTAGATTTTTTCCTCCATTCGGACGTGTATCATAATATTTTGTTGGGTATCGACGTGCATTAGCGAACTCGATCCGAAACAAATGCCTTCTTTTTTTGTTGGTAAAACATGATGATGCACTCTGAAACGAGAAAAAGAACCCGAATGAAACATTATGAAACAAGATAAATTTTGACAACAACAAAAGATGTAGCATGAATCTCAAAACAACCATGAATGGGCGATCCAACACGGGACGGGGCGGTAGAAAAATCACCTTCTAACTCTAACTTGACCGAGAGAGACCTTGTCATGGATAAGGTGAATTTCAATCTCGATGTGCTTACTTAGGCGACCTTGCATAGGGGTTAGTGCCATGTAAGACAACTGTGCTCACATTGTCAGAAGTCGCAACTCGCAACTGTGAGGGGTCGAGCTGGCCATGCTTGGGGAGGCCACAATGTTGTCATGTTTAGCACGACATGGACGGTGGCCGGCTTGACGATAGGGCTAAATGTCTCGTCAAATCGGTCCCTGACTGTCGAGAATAGCCATGGACAACCTGTCAAACCTTGTAGTGGCCTGAGTGCATCACCAAGTTGAATTTATGTTGTAGATCCATTTTCCTAAAACAATGCTAGGCCAAGAGAACGATCATGTACGGTTGTGAGAGCCCACAAGTTTCTATCATGGATGCACGCTAATGTGGTTCTGAAGTGCACTTTGTATTTTTTTTTTTAAATAGAAGGTAGAGATAGCTCTACCTTATATACTTTGTAGTATGTTTTTGGAACGGGATATATGTTTTTTGTCACAAGACGCTACCGTATGGCCTCTTTGATTCACATTTGAAAATGGTACAGAAAGAATACGAGATTGCAATATCACGAACACTGGAATACGGTCCATTTTCCATTTCTGTTGCAGCGCTGTGGACGTTTTTTCTGTTTTTTTTTTGTTCGGTTATTTTTTTAGACAAAAGGGAGGAGCTCCCCGGCTCCCATATATTAAAAGAAGCCAAAACTCAAGTACCGCATCAGCCCAAAGGGCAGTTCACTCACCCAATTCAACCAGAAAAAGGGAAAACAGCGCGCACACACGCACTGTGAAAATAAGTAGCAAGATCTCTATTACATAGCTCGCAAACGGAAAAGCAGCACTTTTTGTTCGGTTATCTCTGTGATAGTGGAACCCGGTGCATTTTGGATTGCATGGAGAAAAAAAAGGAAAAAAAATGAATCGTGAAATCAATTTGTGTGCACCAAAGTTTGTTTGATTACCTCATGGCAAAAGCTGATAAACCGAGGATTCTTTACAAGAGATTTGAGTGGCTTGAGTTTCATATATTGAAATAACAAAGGAAGCTTTGGGAAAAAAAAATATTTCAATCCTTTGAATCGTCCGAATTTCCTATGAAAAAAAATCCTTTGAATCAAAGGAGCCGTGAAACCAACCAAATTAACATGGTGAGTACTTGGAAAACCAAATCTGATCTACCACACCCGAACTGACGATGGTGAGTTTTTCCAGTGGGCTGAATGCCGTCGGTGAGAAGAAAAGAAAACAGCACCAGTTCACGGCCTGCGTTCCCTGGCAATGTGCCCGGCTCTATTGGACCGATTACATTACACAAACTCACACAAAGCAAACGTAAACAGATAGAATTATCTGGCAAAATAGGTACCTCAGTACTCAGGTTTTTTTAATAGAATATATAAAAGCGATCATCCCTCGATTTCCATTGAAAGAAACGATCATAGTTCTTACAAGCAGCTAAAAAGAAAAGAAGTGCAAACAGCAGCTGAAAAGACTAGCTGCAACTAAGCCATCACAGCAGCCAGAAGGGATAGGGAAACCCAGGGCGCAGCCTGGTTCCAAACCAACAAAAGATCACCATCACCATCCAGACTCCCAGTGATATACAAGAACTAGGTTCAAATAAAATCGTACGACTCAGGGCTAACAACTAGTCCTGGTTCGAATAAGACACACGATCAAATGTCAAACTGACTCATACAAGCAAACCTTACAAATTGAGTACTAGTAAACCTTTCAAATTGCTTGCATTCGGTCACGGTGTGACTTGTCACCACCGAGCACAAGACAAACACGGACTGACTACTTGTGGCATGCACGCCCACGCACGAGCACGATGGGTAAGCTATGTTTCAACCATCTAACAAGCTCGCCGCATCTGAATCATGTCCTCCGTCCTCTCTTCCTCCGCCATTGTCTCGGACGCCGGTCCCCCATCTGAGAAGCTGCCTTGCCCGTCTGACGTCTGCGGATCGTCCCTGGCACGGCGAATATCCTCTACCCTGGCCAGCCGCTCCTTCCGCCGAGCGATCTCCCAGATCTCGTCCATGCTCAGACGGTAGTCGTGCATGGCGACCTTCTCACTCAATGTCGGGAACTGCTTCACGATGAAACACAAGGTAGAGTTATCGAGTTTTGCGTTGGTGGTCAAGCCCTCCAGGAGCGCGAGCTGTTCTGTGACGGGCTCGTCCTCCGTGTACTGGAATGTGACGGCCTTCACATAGGGCACGCTTCCAAGCGGAACATCCACCGTTAGGTCCAGATCATAGGTGCGCGCCACGGCGCGCCACACGGCAGCTGCAGTGGCGTGGGGAGCGTAGACCGGAAGGAGGCGGTCGGAGAGCGTGGCGAGGATGTGGCCACGGCACAATGCATCCATGTGCGCCCACTGCTTGCCGGCGGCCGTCTTCTCGTCGGGAGGGCGCTCCTCGGTCAGGACGTCGGCCACACCAAGAGTGTGGAGGCGGAGCAGCACTGACTCCTTCCAGCGGAGGTAACCGCTCTCTCCGTCCAACTGAATGATGGGGAGCAGAGGCGGTGCAGCCGTGAGCAGAGGTAGTACTGGCGACGACATCGATCCGTGCCTGCAGTGTTATGTTTCGTGTCATGATCTCACGGTCTGGTACAAGAAGCGCAATCATGATGTATGTGTATATATGCAGGAATGTACGGACTAGTATTGCTGATCAACTAAATGATTAGAATACAGGTGCAAACTAGAATTTTAGGAATGACACAATGGACAGCGCCCATGCATGTAGTATTCATGATTCTATATGGTAGCAGCAGCATATATAGTACTAGCTGCATCGAGTGAGCTCCATTTAGCATTTTTGTAGTTGCCTAGATGGTATGTACCACCTCTGTTTCCAAATGTAAGACGTTTTGGCAGTTCAATTTAAACTGCCAAGACGTCTTATATTTAGGGACAGAGGGCGTACTAGTTAGTAGCAAGGGCCATCAGTTTGATCATCATACATTGATGTATCTGCTACTTGGGTGGTGGCTGATACTTTCATCGGAGGACGGTGTTTAGAAATCAAATCGCTGTGGATGGAAGATTCATGGTACCAACATAACGACATGACAACATGCGGGAGCGTCGCTTTTATTCACAGAAGACTTCAAGTATAGTCCTCTCGAAACACGATTTCTCCATCCTTTATAAATAAAGGCACAAACAGCTGAACCGATACAAAGTGATGAGGAAGTCCTAATACAAGCGAGTCAAAAAAGAAATAAAACAGCATTCGAGCAAGTGGAACAAGTGCCACCAATCCAACTCCGAGCGTGAACACAGGAGACACCGCCCCTAACAAGATACACCGAGCGTGAACACAAGAGGCACCGAAGTACCAAACACACCAAAGTCATGACAACACCAGGATCACCCGCCACCCCTCCCCTTGCTACCCACATATCCAAAAGGAGACGCCACCACTGCTGCTCGCTGCAGAGTCACCCGTGCAGCCTCACCATCCATAGCTGCAGCCCCGACTTCCAGGAGACACCCCACCAGGCCACCACCGCCAGGACACCGGGCTGCCGAAAAGCAGGCACCTTGGGACGGACAAGGCAAGGGAGGAACCATCTTGCCGTAGCACCACCACGATTAGGGACAGCCAACACAGATGGCGGCCCACACACATGACACCCGGCTACGGGTGCCAGATCCCATATGGATCCGGCCCCACCACGGACAGGAACGAGGATCACCGGCTCTAGGCAGCATCATGTCATGGGCCGACTGCCCACCACACGATGCCAAGGCGCACCCACCCGAAGCAGACCACCGGGTAGTAGGACTCCACGGGCCATGCGGTCGTTCAAAACCGACCAAGGAACAATTCCCAAGGCCCGCTACCGCCCAAACCCTAGATCCCGCCCGGCACTCGCCACCAGAGCCACACATGCCACCACCTCACGCCGCCCACCCAATTAAGCCAGCCACAAGAAAACCGCCACACACCGTTCGTCGAGGGAGCCACCCCACGCCACTCGAGACCACCGCAATGCCATCTCTGGCCGCCCCGCCTGCCAGCTCAGATGCACCACCCATCATGCAGCCTCACGGCGCTGTCCCACGCCAACGCCACCCCGCGCAGATTCACCGTCATGTCCCACGCGTAGCACAACGCCCCTGCCGGCCCGCAGTAAGCCGCACTACTTGTATTGCACAAGAATGTCGGTGTACTAAGACATGGGTGCCTTCGTACCCTGACTTGTGCACAGGCAGTTGCAGCCTTCCCGCCAGCAAGGCTTGCCAGAGAGCTACTGCAAGCTAGACTCAAGATATTGATATACAAGACCGTGAGAAGACCTCCAGGCAGGTCATCGAGAAGTACTAAGTTAGTACCGAAGGACAAGATCCCAGTTGCTGGCAAGCTCCGCGCCGGCAAGCCAAGACCCGACAAGCTCCTTGCCGGGAAGTTTCGCCTCTTTGCTTCTCGACCGCTTCACCTCGTCGACCAGCTGATGGCTTGTCAAGATTAGGTGTCGAGCAGGCAGATGGCTTAGGGAAGATCATCAGGACGCATGTCGGCGTGTCACGTAAAGTTTAAACTTTATTGACACCCATCTCATGGACGTGTCAAGAAGGTAGGGCTCGGCCAGCCCGACGACACAGAAGGAGAGACGCCTTTTGCCAAAGGATCATTATCAGCTCACGGCCATTAAATGCCTTTGTCCTAGTCCGGCGGGATTAGGTTGGATAACATCAAGGCCACTATTCACATTTATGTAATGACCATGTTGCCACTGTGGTGACCCCTTTTCGTCTATAAAAGGAGGCCCAAGGCTACCTTGGCACAGGTGACACTTTGCTCACTCTTATACAGTAGTTGCACCTTGCACGCACCTTTTCCGGCAAGCTGCGCTTGTAACTTGAGCCCCAAGTAAATCCACCAAAGAACAGGAGTAGGGTTTTACGCCCCCACGGCGGCCTGAACCTGGATAGATCTCGCGTGTGAACTGCTAGATTTGCTCTCTGTGCTCGTTGATCTCCCCAGCCGAACTAGGCAAGGGGCCTCGCTGGTCCCATAGATCGTCGTACCCCGACAAAGAGGGAGAAGAGCCGCGCCGTCGCCATGCTTATGCCAATCAGGCTTCGCCCGACAAAGGGTCCTGGCAGTGGGGGGGGGGGGGGGGGGGGGGGGGGGGAATGGGGGGGGAGGGGGGAGAGGACAGGGATAGAAGGGAGCGGAGGAGATGGCTGCCTCGAGGTGGCAGCGTGGACGAGTGACACAAGAGGAGCAAAGCTCTACTTCTCTCAGAATCTAGCTAGTTAGCAACCACACTTTCAGTTCAAAGCCATAGCCTTGATGTCTACAATTGCTGAAGTGCTAGTCCAACATCCCTAAAAGCTCTAAGGTCCTTGGAAAGCGAGCGTTGTGGTGCATTGGGACTATGGGGTGCCGTTGCGCCCCAATTGTGATTGTGTGGCCCGCTTTGGTTAGCCCACAAGCATGAGCACCTAACGCAAACTATCTCGGTCCTCTGGCGTGCCACCTCCTGATCTCTCTTTCAAGCCCCTCTCTTCCTCGAAATCGCTGCCGCCACTTCCTCCAATTCTGGTACAAGAGCCGCCACCATTGAATTGACGAACTCACGATGACACCAGGATCACCCGTCATTCCTCCCCTTGCTACCCAAATATCCAAGAGACACCACCAATGCTCACCGCAAAGTTACCCTTACAGCCTCACCATCCAGGGCTGCCGCCCGGCTCCAGGAGACCCCACCGCCGCCAGGACACCGGATTGCCGAAAAGCGGGCACCTTGGAACGGACAAGGCGAGGAAGGAACCATCGTGCCGTAGCACCACCTTGCGCGGCCACCCACCCAAGCCAGCCTCAATTCCTAGTACGGTGGGTTTCCTTTAGGAAGAGAAATACAAGTTGGATAATATAAGGGGAGGTGGTCGGTACCGGAATTCTTAAGTCATCAATAAAATTAATTCTTTTCCCACAAGCTATCCTCCTCCTTACCTCTCAACACCGGCAAGACGCCTACCCGGTGGATATTCATCGGCCCTCGGGCACCTCGAGGCCACAGGCACGCCCTCTGATCCCAAGACTACATATACGGATATTGGTATTGTGTTTTACTGTCTTTCAGAAGTTTTCTAAATAGATGTGAAACAAGCTGCAGAACTGTGCTATATACATATTTCTAATAGTACTTAAATTGAGCCATAATGCTGCATGTTGGAGAGTAAGGTTACTGGAGTACCAACTTTCTGTAGTCTGTAATATGTTTTGTGGGAGCTAGCTCTGGGCGTATGGAAGCATTTTATCTGCCGTAATTGTTCTATAGAAAATAATTTGATTTTCTATTTGAGGTCCTTTGGGGGGATTTCGTCCTGGTGCATGCGTTGTTACTCATAAGCTCATCTTTCAGCGTTGTGTACAGGCAGATAATGAAGGATCGGCACTCAACCAAATGGTTCATTTTTCCTTAATTGTTTTCTCCACCCTATTTCTATAGATGTAGGTGTGTCTGGACTGAGAAAGTAGGCTGCTCAGTGCTGCATTTACATGTGTGTGCTGATGAGGAAATATGTATGCATTATTTGATTATTTCCAAGTTTACAGAATGAACAGTTATTTCCCTCATGTACGATGAAGCTCTACCTTCAAGTAAAATATCTTATATTGTTCTATAGTTACTACACAGCTGCAACATTTCTCCATATTGACAAATTATTTGGGTGCTTTCTTGGTGTTAGTCTCGTGAGAAATTTATTGAGCATTTGAATGTAAGAAAATAAAAAAAATATATAAAGCTTGATTGAATTCTAGGTACGTGAAATGCATGTACTGCTCTGCCGTTAATTAAACATACCAGTTTTCTCAAGCAATTGTTGTTTACCTGGTGTCATTGGCGAATGTTCAGTCTAATTTTTTTTAACAGCCTAAACTTGATAAATTATGTACTTCTAACAGAGAAGACGCAAAAGATAGCCAATCAATTGCAGGAATTGCAATACTGAACCATGCTTTTTATATATATATAGATATTTATGTTTATGAGCAACCAACTCAGAAGGCACCTAACAAATGGGCTTAACATTCACCATTTGAGTCTACTGCAAAACATTGTAGACTTGTCAAAAAAAGGGTTAGTATCTTGAGTTCTAGGAGCTCGAATTATCATCACAGATACTAGAAGAGAAGTCATGACTTTTCAGTTGTTTTCCCTAAATCTAATCCCGTTTCTTTACTAAGGCCGAGGAAATAATCGTACCTTATTAGTAATTTGAGAACAGTTAAGAGTGATATTCGGTCTCTGATCCAAAAAGTTTATATTCTAAACTTTGTAGTACAACTATATAGCTAATTATAGACTGATGATAAGGTACCATTCTAATGGTGATTTCACTTTTATCTGTCTCGCTCCAAGTCCTGTAAATTCGTGGGCTACTAATTCTTTTAAGAAAGCATATATTTAGCTCAAATATGTGAGATATTGACTGATCTGGCCTGAAATGGTTTATTTGTCTCTTGAATTTTGCATTCATATGCCAGAGTTTCGGGCAGTGGCGGAGCCAGGATTTCCGACATGGGTATGCATGGTGATTTTTTTTTGCTTCACAACAACATAAGAAATAAAAAAGTTCATGATACCGATGTTGATCTTGAACTTGGTTTTCAACGTCGATAGATAGCAATGTTGGTGTTGATGTCGAACTTATCTTCGGCGCCATTGAAGCAGCTCTGTCCCACAAACGCTTCAAATCACCGCCCTTGTTCTTCATTTTTCACACCTATAAAAAAATGCATGTTACATAGTGATGGTGGCAATGGTGGGCAGTCTTACAGATTTGAATGTTCATAATTCAGAAACTAAGAAGCTTGAAATTCATCTTGTTTTTCTTGGACTTCTTCACAAATTTTATAGCCAGACAATACAAACTGAACTAAAAATTTACTCAAAATCAGGGAATGAAGATAATCCTTTATTCTTAGCTAACAATTCAGACAAATCAAGAATAAACACTCACTGTCTCGCAAAAATCAACCTGACAATGGGAGAACTGCCCACTCCGCCGTTGTTGCCGACTTTCCTGCTAGATGCACTAGTAGAAAACGGGCCTTTAGTCCCGGTTCCAAATGGCCTTTTGTCCCGGTTCTGGAACCGGGACAAAAGGGTCGGGACTAAAGCCCCCCCCCCCAGTCCTGGTTGTGTTACGAACCGGGACTAAAGGCCCTCCACGTGGCCGCTCTCTGTGCGTGGGCTAGAGAACCACCAACCGGGACTAAAGGAAAAAAAAATCAAATTTTTTTTTAAAATTTTTTAATTTTTTTTTTATTTTAAATTTTCTTCTGATTTTCAAATCTCTCTAATCACCCCTCCTCACTGCTTCAGAATTTATTCTCTAATCTCTAATCAGCACTCATTCCAAATCGTCTAACTTCCCGGCTGGTCACCCATCCTCTCACTACTCCAGCCCGAGCACGCTTAACTTTCAGGTTCTATCTCCCCTAGTTTCCAAGTCTACACTTGTTGTTTTCCTGACAATAGTAAGCTATCAATCCTGTTAACCCTTAGGTCTTGATGTGACATGATTTAATTTCTTAAATCCAAACAATTATTAAAATAAATAACAATGATTAACAAACAACAATGATTAATTTAAAAACTCAAAAATACTTCAAAAAAAGGAAAAAATTACAAACAAAAAAAATTCTCAAAAAAAATATCAAAAAATCCAAAATAATACAAAAAGTTCAAAATAAAATAAGTAATAATAATTTTGAATTTCAATGAAAATAAAATAAGTAATAATAATAATAATATTATGCCATTTATTCATTTAATATCTTTAAATCTTCAATCGAAATTCGACAAATAATATATCCATTATTATCAGAAAAATGTGACCATGATGTCACACGCTTCAGCGTTTGAGTTTGAAATTATTATTCTAAAAAACAATAATTATTTAGTAACACTAATATTTATTGAATAAGTAGTTTGACCAAAGTTTGACCACATTTCATTTTTTTAAACTTATATTAACTGAAGAATTTTTGTGTGTTCAATATGAACCATTCAAAGCCACATACTTAAATTTCAACCCTTTTTTTACTTCATTTGCTATTTTTTCATGCATTTAATGATTCTTTGAGCTAAATTAGCCTGAAATTGAAAAACACTACAAATAAACTCTGAACACCCTGAAACTTGGCATGGTATCATCATTTCACCCAAATAGCTTATGCTAAAAAGTTGAGAGGGTTATGGCAAAAACTGGATGCACTTCGTGTACAAACTGTACCATCTCTTTCGAAATAATAGGGCTCCGGACGAAAACTCAGCTGTTACAAAGACATTTCATTTTTTTAATCTTATTTCAACTCCAAAAATTTTGTGTGTTCAATATGAACCATTCAAAGCCACATCCTTAAATTTCAACCCTTTTTGACTTCATTTACTATTTTTTTCATGCATTTAATAATTCTTTGAGCTCTTTTAGCTTGAAATTGAAAAGCAATACAAATGAACTCTGAAAACCCTAAACCCGAGACTTAAAACGTCCGAAACTCTATTCTAAACAGGAAACACTAAAGGTTCAAACCCTAAAATCTAACCCTAAACTTGGAAATGTAAACCCTAAAACATCCAAAAACTCTATTTTCCCTTTGGAATTTTGTGATTTTAAAAAATTGTCCTAAACCCTAAACCCGGGACTTAAAACGTCCGGAACTCTGTTCTAAACAGTAAACACTAAAGGTTCAAACCCTTAAACCTAACCCTAAACTTGCAAATCTAAACCCTAGCCCTAAACCCTAAAACGTCCAAAAACTCTATTTTCCCTTTGGAATTTTGTGATTTTAAAAAGTTATCCTAAACCCTAAACCCGGGACTTAAAACATCCGAAACTCTATTCTAAACAGTAAACACTAAGGGTTCAAACCATAAAACCTAACCCTAAACTCTGAAATCTAAACCCTAGCCCTAAACCCTAAAAACGTCTAAAACGTCCAAAAACTCTATTTTTCCTTTGGAATTTTGTGATTTTAAAAAAATTTCGAAACGAAAAACTCTTTGTTTCTTCGGATCAATCTTTTTGTTCCGCAAATTTCGATATATTATTTGTATTTTTCTGAATTAGGATGATTTAATTATGATTTTTCCAAGTTTAATGTGGTAAAAGGTTGTAGTCCCGGTTGGTGTCTCCAACCGGGACTAAAGATAGACCTTTAGTCCCGGTTAAACACACCAACCGGGACTAAAGAGCTGGGAGAAAAAAATTGAAAATTGAAATTTTTTTTTCCAGTCCCGGTTGGTACCTCCAACCGGGACTAAAGATAGACCTTTAGTCCAGGTTGGAGATACCAACCGGGACTAAAGGGGCTAGCACCGTTCGAAGCCGGTCGCAAACCCTTTAGTCCCGGTTGGTGGTCCCGTTCGAACTGGGACTGATGGCTGCGCCGCTCGAACCGGGACTAATGCTCACGTTAGTCCCGGTTCGTAATGCAACTGGGATTAATGCTCCGATCCGGCTGTGACGAAAGGCCTGTTTTCTACTAGCGATGGCAGATGTGTGTGCGCCGCTGCGACCCTGCAGCCTGCAGGGGAAGCCGCGAACATGCGGGAACGAGATCGATTGGCGGCGGCTTCCGATGGCCGATGTGGGCATGCGGACGCGGCGCAGCGATGTGCCCCAGTTCCTCGATGCGGCGCAGCGGGCGGTTGAATCAGCGAAATCGTCGAGTCGAAGGCTCCTAGGCACGCTGTCTCCTCGGCTTTGTCAAATCGGGCAGCATTCTGCCTCGAAAGACACGGCCCAGTAGCACTACCTAGGAACGAGTAGAACCCAATATAGGCCCAAGTGGGTCTGAATCGTTATTCTCTTCATTTCTCTTCTCCTGTACGTACAACTACACTGCCATATGTTATATAAACGCATATAGGAGCTTATATACTGAGTTGTTTTTGCAAAAAATGTTGGGTTTGCATTGCATACCCTTGCATTAGCCTAGCTCCGCCCCTGGTTTCGGGGTACTCTGTCGATGCTTCATGCCGCTAGAGAAGGTACTTATATGGATATGATGTTAGGACCATTTTAATACCGGTTCCAAATTCACTTCATCCTAGTTTCCCTCTAATTCAGTAAACTATAGGATGTTATCTATTTCTAGGTCACATTCGTAATGATAGTTGACTCCTATAAATTGCCTTTAAAAACATGCTATTTGTGTATATTTTTGTCATGTTTTTTCACTTGTTTCAGATTGTTTTTTGTATTGCTCCATATTCTAGACAAATTATAGTTCATAAGTTATATGCAGGAATGTGTCACTCATCCTACCACTCAAGGTTTAGCAATGGTTCCTTTTATCAAAGCATCAGTACCAGACCAACTCTATAATACATAATTGTGTTGCACTCACATATGTGGTTCATCAATTAATTCTACAGAAACTTATTTCTTTTATACGAACAACACTTCCATGTCTTAAAACTGAATCTATATTCCCTATTATTCAACATTTTCTCATACTCAAGCCCCGTGATTTTTTTAGTTCTCTAATGGCTTCCATAATAATGTAGAAGTTCTTGATACTTTGATTTTTTTAGATGGTTACTCTTGTATTTGTAATTCAAATTAATTAAGAGATCTTTTATGGTTTTGCAGATTCTTACCTACCTGCAATTTTGATCAAGATATTATTCACAGCTTTTCTTGACACAAATATTCCCTTTTTTGTGTATAATTGTAGGTGATCGATACCATATGCTTCAGAAATTCTATAACCTGCATGCAGAGGATAGTAAAGAACTCTATTGTCAAGTAGTGATATGTTGGTATGATAAAGATAGGCGTAGTTGCCCCTTCATATCATACAATATTATCATAACAACAACCAAATTGCAAAATGGTATGGATTATATTTATCCTATAGCTAACGTAAATCGTGTTATCATGTTTTGCATATGTGGAAGCTCTCAATGTTTTTTCTTCACCTGAACATTGTGAAATTTCTTTATCTTGACCAATAAAATAAATGTAACTCAATGACCATGCTTTGAAATGTCCTGCGGCGCAGCAAGGCACGCCTATTGTTCAAACGCTGCAACAGGATCCAAGAACACACGGGAAAGGAGGGAAGGATGGGGGGGGGAGGGAGATCGCTTACCGGGTGAATGATCTCAGCGACCTTCGGTTGAAGAAGACGAGGTTGAGGAGGAGGAAGACGGCGACGGCGGTCCGGTAAGAAGGAGGATGCACTACACGTCAGAGCGGCGGAGGATGCAGCAAGGCAGGACGGAGACGGAGACGGAGCTAGGGGCGGCGTCGGCGGGGTACAAAGCGGCGGGCGGCGGCCGTGGAACCCTAACGGGTGGAGCTTTGTGCGTTTCGGTCGCTTGGTGTGTGTGGTCGACCGGTGCTGGTTGAACCCACGGGTTCAGGCCATCTTTGTTTTAATTTTTTTTTCGCCTAAAACCAAACCGCACCAGTCCAGTTCAATTTTCTGCTCGGCAATCCAGTCCGTTCTTTCACGGCATCTAGAACGGCAACCCGCAAATTTCCTCCTGCTCCGTCTATGAATAGTGGGGTATCAGTCTGTGGACACGGATGCGGGAAGCCGACATCCAACGCTAGCCGCATACATCTGACCAACAATTCAAACCAACCTCATGAAACTCGATCAAACCGGACGGATTTCACTCAAGTCTAGATATAATTTACATTAAAATGTTGTTATTTTCGACCGTTTAACTAAAAAGCTAGTAAAAAAATCTAAACCCTATACCGGACGACCACCTCGTACGCGTGACCGCCCTGCCTTGCCGCACCGCCATCGTCGTCGTTGTCGTCGTGGTCCCTCTAGTGGCGGTACGGCACAGGAAGGCCGCGGCAGCCTTGTCCAGCGGCAACCTGCCGCTTGCGGAGGAGCCGCTCCGCTTCCTGTTGCGTCGTGTAGAGTGTCGCCGTGGCCTTCGGAGCCCTGGCGGCGGCCTTGCCGCGGCCGGCGTTGGGGAAGCAGTCACGAAGCGACCACTCCTCGCCGATCTTGGTGAGCTCGCCGTCAAGGCGGCGGCGACACCTGGCGGCCGTCTCCGCGGTGGTCACGGAGTGGTCGAGCGCCCATGCGGCGGCGAGGCCTGGGTCATTGCGAACCCAGTCCGGCGCCACGTCGCTCTTGGCGAACACGGAGCGACGACTAGCATTGCGCCGGTCGTACCGCTCTTGCTGCCGAGCCGCGCGCTCCGCCTCAGACACGACGCCCCTCGAGCACAAGGAACCGCAGGAGCAAGGATGCTGGCTTGGTCTTGACGCGGTGGCGCGGCGGGGAGGCCGGCTCCTCCTTCACGCGCGCCGGCGACGGCGGCGACGGCCACATGTAACGGAGCGACCGCTCCGTCATTAACTCGATCTGACGGACAAAATCTTTGTCCTTCAGAGCGGCCTCCTTGAGGAGTCGGGGCGGCTGCTGCTGCGGCACCTGGTCCTCCTCGTCACTGGAGGAAATGGCGATCTCCTCCTTGTCGGAGGAGCCGGCCGCCGTGGACGCTAACGGGCCCGGAGAGCGTCTGCGGCGGCGCCAAGAACCACCGGAGGAGGAGCTTCCGCCTACTCCGACAGCCGGCGCAGAGCACCACGACTTTGCCATCGCCGGAGCTTGGGTCGAAGAGGGGGAGGGAAGGGGTCGGGCACGGAGACGTGGGAGGGAATGGGGTGGTGCATCTCGGGTGCATGATTTAAATAGTCGCGGCGAGGCTGAGGTGAAGGGGCGGTCCGCTTCAGTGCGGCGCAGCGGCTGGAGTTAGTTCATCGGGGAACCTGCGTCCGCATTGAAGCGGCGGCCGTCGAGATGTCGCGCTGGTCGGCACCGCCCTCCGTCCCTCCCCGGTCACATCACGGCATCAATGCTGGCCTCCGCGTGCTCTGGGCCAGCATGTATGTGGCACGTTAAGCGGCGCCTGCATCGAAAGGAAAGCACGAGAAGGGCGGGTGACAAGTTTTTGGTGGACCAGGACGGTCAGAAGCGGGCTTGAGATTGGTTTGAACTCCCGCAAACCTCCCCACGTTTGTCTTCGGTTTGCAGGAGAAATCGCGTCTGAACCGTTCCGCGGACCGATACAGGACCATGTTGAATGGCTTCAACGGTCCAGATAGTTGTGGGACGTTTACAGGTCCGCCTTATAAAAGAAACTAGGAGAATGCCCGTGCGTTGCTACGGACAACATTTAGCAATTTCATCGGTGAATCAGCGAAGAGTTACTTGATATCATAGTTGAATGTCCATGCATTACAACAAAATATATATTACCGTCATGACCAAAGGCGTAAGAAAAACGAAAATCAAGCATAACCAAATATTTCCTCAACTATTGCCAAAAAAAGCTCGCAACATAGAAATGAAAGAAATCGACATCATGATTATGAACTTAGTTGCTGAACACATGGATGCTTTAACTTTTTTTCGTTGGTATGGTAAGTATAATGTTGTAAAATTTATTACCTCATGAGATCAACATATTCGGAGACATCAGGCAACTCCAGTTATATGAAATTTAGACAACCCTAAATGATATACAACTGTGCAATGTTCACATTGCTCGACCAATTTGAGATCAATCTTAACTGAAGCCTACCTTTGACTAATTCTCTGCAAACAGAAAAATATCGAGAGAAATAAGTGCAACTTCTCTGAAATAAACTACGCAAAAATAGACACAACAACATCACCTCGCTCGTTTGCCCCCCCCCCCCCCCCCCCCCCCCCCCCCCCTCGCGCGCGCCCGGGAAGCTACCCTCCTATCTTGTAATCCACAGGAAAAAAGCAAAATCAAAATCAGATATGATCTCACAAAATATGCACCTAATTGAATATGAAGCAAAGATGAAAAGATCCATCACACCCATACTATTCGATGGAACCATCCGAGATAATGATTTCAAAAGATTGCCGTCGTTGTAGACCATCCATTGGCACAAGCACATGACATAGTATGCTATCACATCCTTGACGCAGGTATTGCTTTCAGTAATTCACTCTTGATTGGTGGTTGCATCACCGGCGTCGCTCTGCTCACAATTCAAGTCGCCGTCGTTGTTGCCGAGCGGCCTCGTAGATCTCATCCCGGTTCTCCTCCCTGCCATCACAGAGGGAAATAGTTGATTGGGCACTCTTGGTTCTCATGACGCTGCTGTCATCGTTCTATCAGCACATTGCACCATCGGCTTGTTGCTCACCGCTGGAGCACATCATGGTGGCTTCTCCAACGTATTATTGGCTATGGTTGTGGCTCTGGCCTAGCTGATAAGGCCACACGCCGCTGCCCTTGATGGTGCATCTCTTGCCATCGTTGTTCGTGCCCGTGCATTGCGAGAGATCTAAACAATACTAATACATGTTCACAAACCCGAAAAAACATCATCCTATTTGTAAAATCCTTGCAAATTGGCAGGGTTATTTTTGTAAAATATCACAATTTACCTCAGACGCGTCACATGTCAATCATATGGTTAGAAATGACATATTGCATCACCAACTCCATCTTTTATTGATAATAAATGAAAATAATAGCTATGGTGTTGATGATATAGTGCCGGCTCTGCACGATCTAAAGATCCATAAAAAATTCTGCGCGGAAAATCACAAATAGGAAAAAGGTCAGATTGCAAGTATAGATCTGAACCTTAAAGAGATGCCTGACTATTTTAGTAATCAGAGTTATAATGCTTCTAGATAGAAGTTTGTACATTTGTTTTATGCACAAAAAATATGGACCACCATCAAGAACAATTTTTCACATGGGCGATGAGCTTGCTCGGACCTGCAAAAAAAGAATGGTCCAATATCAGTATAATCACTGGTTATCCTCCCCAGCCTACTTTGAGGTTGCTCGAACCTGCATAACCATTTGACAAAAACCAGCTTATCTGCTTACTAATCCCTATATGAACTCTAGACATAAACAAACTCTGTATATTAAGCAATTAGATGCAGAGCCTTTTTAACAGTAGGCCAGGTGATGAAAGGCAAGGTTGAATATTATCTGGTGCAGACTCCATCGCACGAGGCTTCAAGAACGTCGTGGTCAACCACTTTTTTGCCGTGGAAGGCAGCAGCTTCCCCGCCGGAGGCAGGAGGCCAGCACTTCCTCGTCGGATCTCGTAGGGACGGATATCGGTGGAGTGCTTCTTTGCCGGATCTCTCATGAAAGGGCCTCCTCCTCGTCGGAGCAGGGGAGGACGCCCTTGCATCAGCCTCGTCGACGGGAGCGGCATGATAAACAACGCACGTCTCTCCGAAATTAACTATGAAGCGAACGAGACGGCACTGGGCGCAAGGGCGCACCAGTAGAAAACAGGGCTTTGGTCCAGGCCAGCCCAGCTCATTAGTCCCGGTTCAGTCAGGAACCGGGACACATGGGGGCATACGTCCCGGTTCGTGCGCCCAGGGGGCCGGCCGGGGCTCGTGGAGCATTGGTCCCGGTTCGTCTGGACCCTTTGGTCCCGGTTCCAGACACGAACCGGGACCAATGGGCCAAAGGGCCTTTGGTCCCGGTTCGTGGCTACGAACCGGGACCAATGTTGTGCCTATATATATACCGCTCGCCCGCGAGCAGAGCACTCCACTGCTCTGTTTTTTTCTGGCCGGCGAGGGGAGGGGTTTGTGGTGCTCTAACTCACCTCCTATGCACATGAGGTGTTCGATGAAATGCCCGAGCAACACTACTTAAGCTTTCTCCTCTCCAAACTCGACCTTCAAGCTCCATTTTCCTTAAGATTTGTCTAGGTTTAGCGGTCCGTCACGTCCCGTCCCCGTCTTCACCGCCGTCGATCGCCTGCGCCGATCTCGTCGCCGGCATAACCGTGGTGAGCCTCTTGTTCTTATCTTCTTTCTAAAAGAAAAAATTCTTACTTGTATGATTTAGATAGATACTTGTCTAATTTTCTTACTTTTATTATTGTTTGTTATTATATAGTGCGATGGTTTTGGTATCCGCCCACGTCGGCCCTCGTCCTGTCTATGATTCGGATGTGGTATATATTTTATTTTATAACTATTTGGTTCATTTATTGTTTATGACAATTATGCCGACCAACGTGACATAGATTTTTTTATCTAGGAGGTATGTGAACCGGAAATTTCAACCGACCCTATTGTCGAGAGGTTAAATTTAGTTGAAGAAGAAAACAATTACTTGAAGGAAAAATTGAAAAAAATTGAGGAGGAGAAGATGATATTGGAGTTGCATGTTGCGGATGTCGTCGATGATCACAAGATCAAGATGGATGCAATGCGCTTCAAGATTAGGAAGTATAGAAAATATGTCATTCATACCGAGGCTTGGTATCATTATGCCGTTGGATCAATTGTTACCTTGTTTGCGATTATGATCGCATTTGTTGTAGCATTGAAATGTATTACATAGTTTCAATGTATGGTTTAATTAGATGCTCTGGAGAGCTATATGTTGTTCAATGAGAACTATGTATGTACTTTGGTTTTAATGTGATGATGAACTTCTATTAATTTGGTCACTTATCTATTCATGATGTTTTGTAATGGTTTTTTACACACTTAATTATATATAATGCACGCAGATGAACCGGCAATGGATGTACGGTGACAGACGCGCCTCCGAGTACATTAAGGGCGTGCATAATTTTCTCGAAGTGGCTGAGGCAAACAAGCAGAATGATTTTATGTGTTGTCCATGCCCTATATGTGGGAATACGAAGTCTTACTCTGACCGGAAAATCCTTCACACCCACCTGCTTGAGAAGGGTTTCATGCCACACTATAATGTTTGGACCAGGCACAGAGAAATAGGGGTTATGATGGAAGACAGCGAAGAAGAAGAGGACGATGACAACTATGTGCCCCCTGAATACGGTGATGCTGCAACGGGGAAAGCTGAAGATCAAGAGGAACCAGACAATGTGCCCGATGATGATCTCCGCCGGGTCATTGTTGATGCAAGGAGACAGTGCGAAAGTGAAAAGGAGAAGCTGAAATTTGATCGCATGTTAGAGGATCACCAAAAAGGGTTGTACCCCAATTGCGAAGATGGCAACACAAAGCTCGGTACCGTACTGGAATTGCTGCAGTGGAAGGCAGAGAATGCTGTGCCTGACAAAGGATTTGAGAAGCTACTGAAAATATTGAAGAAGAAGCTTCCAAAGGATAACGAATTGCCCGACAGTACGTACGCAACAAAGAAGGTCGTATGCCCTCTAGGATTGGAGGTGCAGAAGATACATGTATGCCCTAATGACTGCATCCTGTACCGCGGTGCGTACGAGGATTTGAACGCATGCCCGGTATGCGATGCATTGCGGTATAAGATCAGACGAGATGACCCTGGTGATGTTGACGGCCAGCCCCCCAGGAAGAGGGTTCCTGCCAAGGTGATGTGGTATGCTCCTATAATACCACGGTTGAAACGTCTGTTCAGAAACAAAGAGCATGCCAAGTTGATGCGATGGCATAGAGAGGACCGTAAGAAAGACGGGAAGTTGAAAGCACCCGCTGACGGGTCGCAGTGGAGAAAAATCGAGAGAAAGTACCGGGCTGAGTTTGCAGGTGACCCAAGGAACGTATGGTTTGGTTTAAGCGCGGATGGCATTAATCCTTTCGGGGAGCAGAGCAGCAATCACAGCACCTGGCCCGTGACTCTATGTATCTATAACCTTCCTCCTTGGCTGTGCATGAAGCGGAAGTTCATTATGATGCCAGTACTCATCCCAGGCCCTAAGCAACCCGGCAACGACATTGATGTGTACCTAGGGCCATTAGTTGAAGAACTTTTACAGCTGTGGAATGGAAACGGTGTACGTGTGTGGGATGAGCACAAACAGGAGGAATTTGACCTGCATGCGTTGCTGTTTGTAACCATCAATGATTGGCATGCTCTCAGTAACCTTTCAGGACAGACAAACAAGGGATACCACGCATGCACACACTGTTTAGCTGACACCAAAAGTATATACCTGGACAAATGCAGGAAGAATGTGTACCTGGGGCATCGTCGATTTCTTCCGACCAACCATCAATGTCGAAAGAAAGGCAAGCATTTCAAAGGCGAGGCAGATCACCGGAAGAAGCCCGCCATCCGTACCGGTGATCACGTACTTGCTATGGTCAATGATTTACACGTAATCTTTGGAAAGGGTCCCGACGGACTATCTGTTTCGAATGACGCTGAGGGACGCGCTCCCATGTGGAAGAAGAAATCTATATTTTGGGACCTACCCTACTGGAAAGACCTAGAGGTCCGCTCTTCAATCGACGTGATGCACGTGACAAAGAACCTTTGCGTGAACCTGCTAGGCTTCTTGGGCGTGTATGAAAAGACAACAGATACATCGGAGGCACGGGAGGACCTGCAACGTTGGCACGAAAAAGACGGCATGCCTCCAAAGCAGTATGAAGGTCCTGCCAGCTATGCTCTTACCAAAGAAGAGAAGGAAATCTTCTTTGAATGCCTGCTCAGTATGAAGGTCCCGTCTGGCTTCTCGTCGAATATTAAGGGAATAATAAATATGGCAGAGAAAAGTTTCAAAACCTAAAGTCTCATGACTGCCACGTGATTATGACGCAACTGCTTCCGGTTGCATTGAGGGGGCTTCTACCGGAAAACGTTCGATTAGCCATTGTGAAGCTATGTGCATTCCTCAATGCAATCTCTCAGAAGGTGATCGATCCAGAAATCATACCAAGGCTAAGGAGTGATGTGCCGCAATGTCTTGTCAGTTTCGAACTGGTGTTCCCACCATCCTTCTTCAATATCATGACGCACGTCCTAGTTCATCTAGTCGACGAGATTGTCGTTCTGGGCCCTGTATTTTTACACAATATGTTCCCCTTTGAGAGGTTCATGGGAGTCCTAAAGAAATATGTCCGTAACCGCGCTAGGCCAGAAGGAAGCATCTCCATGGGCCATCTGTAACACCCCTGTGTAATAGCCATTATGATCAACTGCTAATATTGCCAAGTCATATCATTTGCAGTGCCTAAACATAGTGGTTATCCAAAGCAAATCAACTCCAATCTGAAAATCAACTCAAATTCATAAGTGAAATATGAGGCTGATCAAACACTGTTGAAAAAATGTCCATTAATTGGAAAATAATCCAGGAACATTTATAAAACCATCATAAAAATAGTTGGAGTTAGATATATGACTCAAACAATTTGAAACAGTACCAAAACAACCATATTAAATACATTTCAAATTCAAATATAATCCAAATTTGCCTAAACCAATTTTTTGTGGAAGGGAATATTACACTATAATATTTGGGCCTAGTCCCATATTTTACAAAATAGCAAAAGTGGCCTAGCTATTACCAAAACAGAAAAAGAAATAAGGAAAATAGAAAATAAAAAGAAACGAGGCACTGTGCACTGGGCCTTAGTGCACAGTGCCCCGACAGCCGGCCCATCTGGCCCAACCTCTCTCTCTCCCTCGCGTTGTCGTCCTCCCCCTGGTCGAACGCGCGCGCGCCGGCACGGCGTCGACACGTCGACGCCGCCGACACTACAGTGAGGCATGGAGGATAAGGGCGAGGCCCGTTCGTTCCCCCTGGCTCCCTCTATCACTTCCCCGTCCTCTCCCTCGCTCGCCTCGCCTCTCTTCCCCTCCAGATCCGCGTCGTCCGAGCACCGCCGTCGCCACGCAACGCCACCGCCGTGGCCACCGGTCTCCCCGCGTCGCCTGAAGTTGCCTAGGAGAGGTGCCGTGGACGGCCACGTCCACTGGAGCAACTGGACGGAGCTGAGGAGCACGGCATCGCCCCGAACGCGTCGTCTTCTTTCCCGGCCACCGGAGATCTCTCTCCCCATCGGCGACGCCTCTGCTGCTCCAAAGCTGTCACCGGGCCATCGTGCGCCTCCGCTGTGAGCTCATCCTCCCTCCTCATCTCTCTATTGCTCCGCACGCACGCGCTAGCCGCTTCTCCACGCGAACCCGAACCCGCCACCGCATGAGCTCGTCGCCGGCCACGTTCCGATGACTAAATGCCCGCACAGACTTGCCCATTAAGTTCACGCGCACGTGTAGATCGACAACGTCACTTTAGCCTGAGCTACCGCGTGTCGTATCGCCGTGCTCCCTGTCACCCGAGCTCCGGCGCCGCTCCGATCATCGCCGCCGCCACTGTAGATCACCCCGGCCCGCGATACCGCCACCGATGGATGCGGCTCGGTCTCCTCGTTCAGACGCGCTGAGCCCCGATCCATTTAGTCGTCGGAGCACGTTTTCCGGCGGGTTTCCGAACGCGCCGCCGCATTTGGCGTCACCAGCGGCGAGACGCCGGCCACCGCTGACGTGGCGCAGGTGGAGCCCACCTTGGGTCACCGACCATGGGCCCTGGGACCCCAGTTGACTGAGTTGACTCAGTCAACTCTGCTGACTGGGCACTATGTGCCTATGACATGCGGGCCCCACCGCTTATTAGTTTAAATAAAATGATTTAATAATTAAAAGTTAATTAGTTATACTAATTGTCTCACTGACAGTCTGGGCCCACCTCCTAATTAACCCTGATAATTAAGTTAACACACTGTTAGTCTAGACAGAGGCTGACATGTGGGTCCCACTGGACCCACATGTCATGTTTGACTAGGTCAGCGTCACTGTTGACCTGCTGATGTCAGCAACACGTCATATTGATGTCATAATTCAATTCTGTTAATAAAAACAATTCCAAAAAATGAATTAAACTTTGAAAATTAATAACTTTTAAACCGTAGCTCAGATCGAAAAAGTTAAAACATGAAAGTTGCTCAGAACAACGAGACGAGTCTGATCGTGCCGTCTGTTTCCATATCGAAACCCCCTACGTAGGAGAACTCGTAACTCCGAACCCGTATCTGATAGATGAATAGTGCCTAATCACCGGTTAATAAATCCAACACTAATCCTAAGATAACTAAAATGACTTAGGCATACGTCAGGCAACCCTGCACTGCATCATAGCATAGCATGCCCCGTGTTGCATCTGATTGCATTATATTTACTTGTTTCCTCCCCCTCTTCTCTTTTGGTAGACCCCGACGTTGACGTAGCTCCTGAGGCAGACGCCGCTCCAGAGTACGACTACGTCCCTGACGACCCTGCCCTTGCCGTCGAGCAGACAGGCAAGCACCCCCATTTTGAGCATTTCAATATCGCCCACTCTCTTCTCTCTTATGCTTGCATTAGATGTTACTGCTGCTGTTACTATCCTATATCTGTTGCATAGCATGATTACTTGTAACCTACTGTTGATACCTGCCTGTTATCCTAAACTGCATAGCATAGGATGGGTAGAGCCTTATCAGAGACCCACTTGTCCCGACTACCTCGCTGGACTCTCAGAAGACCCGAGCAACGGGATCGAAGATCAGACCCTGGCACCGCACGTCACTTCCCCTAAGATGCTCAACTCTACTGGGTTACTATCGAGTGCCGAGGGTGATACCTCGTCAGCACTTCTGATGATAACCTTGTAGGTTAGTTATTCGGTCGTGGTAAGCGAGGGTGATTCCTCCTACACCACACCCGATAACGACGTCGTCGTGCAACTTCTCAAGTGTGAACCTCGCGGGTGATTCCGCATTCGTTCACCTTGACGATAGCATTGAGCGGGAATTTCATCGAGGGTGATTCCTCAGGGTTCCCCCTTGGTGTCAGACACATGGAGACTTGGTTACTATGACTGAACACTGAACCATGATACTATGATACTAAAGACGGGTCGGCCCTGAGGGGTACCCGCGCGAGCATGAATGCGAAGTGATGTGGAGTCGGGTTGACCTAAGAGGTGCCCACGAGATAACTACGAGGCGTGGCCGGGCATTCTTAGCCCTTGCCGCAAGTCCTCGAGACGGGGCGACGGGGTCACATCGATCGTGAGTCTCTGCTCGTTTCCGAGCGCTCCTAAACCACTAAACGGTTTGGATATTTGATCCGAGGGGCCTCTGGCCTGATAGCACTAACCATCACGTGGGCACAGTATGGGCGTTCTGCGTCGTATACATCAGCCGAAGCTTATTTGACGTCAGTAAGGAGCGGCGCACGCCGAGTTGGACTGGGAACGCAACCGCGCTTGTATAAGGGGTTGCTAGGTCTGCTCTCGGTGGCCCCGTAACGTGCAGGAGTTCCCGGGGCGATGGCCCAAGACCCCTGGGGGCATAGGTTTAGTCCGGCGTGCTGACCTCTCTTATAAGCCTAGGTCGGGTTGCGACGTGTTGCTTAGCCGAGGCCGGGCATGACCCAGAAAAGTGTGTCCGGCCGGAGTTAAGCGAGCGTGGTGGGTAAGTTGGTGCACCCCTGCAGGGAAGAAACTTCTATCGATAGCCTGTCCTACGTTAACGGACACTCGGAGTTGTATCCCGATCGGTACAACTAGAACTGAGATGAGAACTAGATAGTACGGCTCTGGGATTGCTTTCTCGTAGGGAGTCGAGAAAGGATCTCTGGCCGAGGTTGATGACATTACTGCTATACTTTACATTATGTTATTCTGCTCTCTTCTAATGCTGCAAGACTGATGAAGATGCTAGTCTTCGATAGAACTAGGCTTTCCCCCTCTATTCTGGCATTTCTACAGCCCAGTCCACATATTCAGCCCCCTTTGAAAATGATGCATATGTAGTGTAGATCCTTGCTTGCTGAGTACTTCAGATGAGTACTCACGTTTGCTTTACTATCTTTTTCCCCCATATCCAATTGATGCCACCAGACGTTGGAGCCCCTGAGTCAGACGCCCCCGTCGACGACCACTAGTACTACCAGCCCGGAGAGTACTACTACTACGAGGAGCCGACTAACGACCAGGAGTAGGATTCGGAGGGTCCAGGGCAGGAGGCCCACGCCTTTCGATCGTAGTATTTTATTTTGCCCCGCCTCTGTGAAGGCTTATCTCTCTTTCTGTAATATATCTGTACCCAGATATCTGATGCTTTCCGTTGACCCTTATATGCCATCGAGCTATGTATTCGAGCCCTCGAGGCCCTGGCTTGTAATATAAAGCTTGTATGAATTTATTTATGTTTTAGAGTTGTGTTGTGATATCTTCAAGTGAGTCCTTAGGCTTAACCGTGCGCATTTGCGTGTATGATTAGTGCACGATTAAGCCGGGGTCGTCACAGGTTGGTATCAGAGCCGACTACCTCTAGGAATCTCCCTATCGAATTCCTTGGCCGAAGTTGAGTCTAGACGTCAAAAACTGTTTTACTAACTTGGCTGTGTGGCTTACGGGCCCACGTCGCCAACTGGGTGGTATTAGGATCTTTTATTCCTCGACCTTTATTCTGGGACTCTAACCTCTCTTCTATTTGGGTTTAATAAATTACTAACACCAACACTTAGGATCTTGTAAATTCTATCCATCCGGAGAGCTGGATTCAGTGCGATTTCCCTGTCTTTGATATGATTAGTCTGATAATCATTTTCCTTTCCATTATTTTGTTTACCCTTTCGATTCGACATCTGTTATATTTCTCGTCGTCGAATGACAATCCTGAATCTTCTCTATTTTAGATGCACCGTCTATTTCCACCTCACCCTACGACGCAGCTTGTGCTTCGCACCTGTGCTCGAGACGTCCCTGGGTTTCCAGCTGTTCTGATCGCCCACTTGATCAGGCTGGGATACCGCTGGTGCCCCGAGTACATGGTCTACGAGGTTTATCGTGAGTTCAACCAGGAGCAGTACTATGCTAATGTTCGCATCTACGATCAGCAGGATGACTCTGACACTGAGTTACACCTTTTCCACGATATCGGCGTGACGATTGAGATGGCAGTACATGATGCCGCTTACTCTGCTGTCGCACGTCTCCGAGGAGAGCACAACGCCAGCTTGGATGCTTCTGAGTATCGCTACATTCCGTATGCCCCTGCTGGAGATGCTACTGGATTCTACACAGCTGTCTGTGCCCCTTACGAGCCTCGTCGCTACGATCAGCGAGTTCTGATTCACTGTACTCAGGCTCTGGATCGCACTGTTCGCTCTCTTGCTGTCGAGTTGTTTGCCACTCAAGCTCGACTCTACGAGGCTATGACGCAGTTGCTACCAGCTGTTCGTGCAGGGATACATCCGGAGCACATTCTTTACCCGAGCAGGACCGAGATGCCATCAGGGATCGATTGGCCTGCTGTGGGAGGTCACACGCCTGCACGTGGACCTCTTCTTATAGCTCGAGACCGGGTTCTGCATCAGAGTGCGCATGGAGCGCAGGATCCTTCTGCGACGAACGTTCATCGTCCGCACTTGCAGCTACCCCCTTTCAGTGGTTTTCTCCGACGTTGATGTAGCCTTTGCTATGTCTCGTTGTGTACTTCCTTACCGCGAGCCTGCGCGCCGCCTAGTATGTCTAGCTTTTGAATTTGCGCCGTTATGCTGCCCAAATGTAACCAACTCTGTATGGACCTGTAAGACTTAATGACTACTACTAAGTATCTGTTCTACTACTTAAATTCCATCGTGTTACATCATGCATGTCGCTAAACACTCGCTTTGGCTTCTGCTAAACTACCCCTGTTGATTTAGCAGGATGGCAGATAACAATCCACCTCCGCCGCAACCGCCTGACTATATGGCTGCGATGATGCAACAGTTCGAACTCAACCGCCAATTCATGACGGGGATTATGCAGCAATTCCCTTGTCCTGAGGCTAATCAGCAGCCACCTTCCATCACCTTGCCAGAGTTTATGCGACTTAATCCGTCGTTCTTCCGCAACACAGTCAACCCACTAGATGCCGATGACTGGCTGCGTGACATCTCCTATGAGATGGAGTCTGCTGATGTCGCCCCGGCCAATTATGTCACCTTTGCGACATACCTTCTGAAGGGTCCCGCGTCACAATGGTGGGCTACTCACCGACAGACCCTACCACCTGGTACCGTCATCACTTGGGCAGAATTCAAGATTGCTTTCCGTGCCCGCTATATTCCTCAAGCTGTCATAGCCCGGAAGAAGGCCGAGTTCCGTAGTCTCATTCAGGGCAACAAGTCTATGGAAGTTTATCAGCGCGAGTTTCTTGACTTGTCTCGCTACACTGAAGAGGACGTTCCCACTGATGACCGAAGGCAGGAGAAATTCCGTGAAGGGCTGCACCATGACATTCAGTTAGCCCTGCTTGTTCAAGACTACCCTGATTTCGCCACCTTGGTGAATAAGGCTATCATGGTCGAGACTGGATTGAAGAAGCACAAGGAAGCTACCAGACGCACTCGTGAGACGGGCTCATCTTCGGGCTCGTCCTCCCAGAAGCGCCGCATCTGGATTCCACAGAGCATGTATCGTCCAGCAGTGCCAGTGTACAGGCCTGCATATGCTGCACCTCATCTGCCTCCTCCACCACCAAGGCAGCCGCTGCAAGCTCCAGCACCTCGAGCTCCTGCACCCCGTCCTGACAATGGACTATGCTTCAAGTGTGGCCAGCCAGGTCTCCATGCCAGAGATTGCTCACAGAGTCAGAATCAACTAGCTCTCCCTTCTGCTGGCCGTGGTATTCCTCAGCAGCGTAACAACAATGCCAGACCTTCTTATGGTCGTGGGCGGGCCTATCATGTCAACATGAGTGAAGACCCAGACCAACCAGCTACAGTCATGGGTACACTACTTGTTAATTCAGCACCAGCTTCTGTTTTATTTGATTCAGGAGCATCTCATTCATTCATGTCAGAGCATTTTGCACGCATGCATGACGTTAAGTGTGAGTACATGAGCACACCTTTAGTGGTACATACTCCCGCGGGTGGATGTCGAACCTCCGTGGTTAGTTATAATGTTCCCATTGAAATCGAAGGATTGGAGTTCCGCGCGTCCCCCATTATCCTCAAATCTTCCAAGATTGACCTTATTTTGGGAATGGATTGGTTGAAGGCTCATTACGCCTCAATCAATTGCGCCACTAAAGTTGTACACCTCTTGCACCCATCAAACGAGATAGTGAACTACCAAGCTCATATCACTCAGAACGCCCAGGCTCAGATTTATGCCTTGAACGCGTTGAACGCTTCTCCGCTTGAGGGGATCGAGAACATCCCAGTTGTCTGTGACTTCCCGGATGTTTTTCCAGAAGAACTTCCAGGAATACCCCCTGCTAGAGCTGTCGAGTTCGTCATTGACTTGAAGCCTGGCACCACTCCTATTGCGAAGCGTCCTTACAAGATGGCACCGCATCACCTTATTGAGCTTAAGGAAGAAATCGATAAGTCACTCAGGAAGGGCTTCATCCGTCCCAGTTCCTCTGCCTGGGGAGCGCCGTCTCTTTTTGTTAAGAAGAAAGATGGTACGAATAGGTTGGTTCAAGATTACCGTCCTATCAACTAGGCAACCATTCAGAATAAATATCTGCTTCCCCGGATCAATGACTTATATGATCAGCTTGCTGGATCTTTGGTGTTCTCTAAACTCGACTTGAGGTTGGGTTATCACCAGATCCGTGTCCGTGAAGAGGATATTCCAAAGACTACATTAGTTACGCGTTATGGCTCCTATGAATACACCGTCATGTCATTTGGCCTAACGAATGCTCCAGCTACGTTCTCCCGCTTAATGAATTACATATTCATGGATTACCTCGACAAGTTCGTCGTGGTATATCTGGATGATATCCTAGTATATTCGAAGAATAAGGAAGAACATGCCGAACATCTTCGCCTTGTTCTGGAGAGACTTCGAGAGCACAAGTTATATGCCAAGTACTCCAAATGTGAATTCTGGCTTTCTGAAGTGACCTACCTTGGACATGTGATTTCCAAGGACGGTATTGCCATTAACCCGGAGCGTGTTCAGGCTATCCTTGACTGGACTCCTCCGAAGAATGCCAAGCAAGTCCGAAGCTTTCTCGGTCTAGCCAGTTATTGTCGCCGGTTCGTCGAGAACTTTTCCAAGATTGCCAAGCCCCTGACTAATCTGCTCCACAAAGGCGTTAAGTTTGAATGGACAGACAAGTGTTAGGAAAGTTTCCAGACCCTTAAGGACAAGCTTACTTCTGCTCCAGTGCTTGCTCCTCCTGATTCTCGCAAGGACTTTGTCATATATTGCGACACCTCTCGACAGGGATTAGGCTGTGTCCTAATGCAAGAGCGAAGAGTAATTGTGTATGCTTCACGTCAATTGCGTCCGCATGAAGAAAATTATCCAGTGCATGATCTTGAACTTGCTGCAATGATCTATGCATTAAAGTTATGGCGTCATTACCTTCTGGGTAATCGGTGTGAGATCTATACCGATCATCAAAGCTTGAAATATTTGTTCACTCAGCCGGATCTTAATCTCCGTCAGCAACGATGGTTGGAAACAATTACGGACTATGACTGTGGTATTTCTTATACCCCGGGCAAGGCTAATGTAATGGCCGATGCCCTGAGCTGCAAGTCATATTGCAACAACCTCATGGTTAGGCGAGCTCAACCTCGTCTTTATGCAGAACCGACTCAGCTGAATCTGCGAATTGTTCCCCAAGGTTCTCTTAATAACCTTGTGATACAACCAGACCTTCAAAAGGCTGTTAAGGAAGCGCAAGCCAAAGATGCTGAAATTGACTTGATGAAGAAAGAGCTTCACCTTGATAAGTACCGGGATTTCTCAGTTGCTGAAGATGGAACATTATATTTCAGAGACCGCATCGTAGTACCTCGCTTCGAGCTTATGACTGACAAGGTCATGAAGGAGGCTCATGATACACCGTTGTCTATCCATCCAGGTAGCACCAAGATGTATCGCGATCTTCGACAGAGGTACTGGTGGTCTAGAATGAAGCAGGACATTGCGCGATATGTTGCTGAATGTGACGTATGTCGTCGCGTGAAAGCAGAACATCAAAAGCCTGCTGGAATTCTTCAACCACTCCCTATTCCTCTATGGCAGTGGGATAAAGTGCAAATGGATTTCATTACTGGTCTTCCCAAGTCTCAGAAAGGTCACGATGCTATTCTTGTCATCGTCGACCAACTTTCCAAGGTTGCCAGCTAGCAGAGCTGTATATCTCCAGAATCGTTTCACTCCACGGCATTCCGAAAGAGATTAGTTTGGACCGTGGCGGACTTTTCACGTCCAAGTTCTGGGAAAGTTTCCAGGAAGCTATGGGAACTCACATTACATGGAGTTCAGCTTATCATCCCCAATCCCAAGGCCAAGTCGAGCGAGTTAACCAAGTACTTGAAGATATGCTTCGCGCTTGTGTTATATCATTCGGTAAGAAGTGGGAAGAATCTCTCCCGTATGCCGAGTTCTCTTATAACAACAGCTATCAAGCCATCTTGAAAATGGCCCCCTTCGATGTGCTTTATGGCCGTAAGTGTCGAACCCCTCTGAATTGGTCAGAAACTGGGGAGCGACCACTCGTGGGACCAGACATTATTCAACATGCCGAAGAACAAGTCAGAATTGTCCGAGAAAATCTCAAAGCAGCTTAGGACCGTCAGAAGAGCAATTATGATCGCAAGCTATGGGGTCTGACTTATCAACCGGGTGATCAAGCTTATCTGCGTGTCACTCCTATGAAGGGCACTCGTCGTTTCAGAATCAAGGGCAAGCTAGCTCCTCGCTATATCGATCCTTTCCGCATCATGGCTAGACGTGGACAGGTGGCTTATAAATTGGAGTTGCCACCGCAATTCTCTCATATTCACGATGTCTTCCACGTGTCCCAACTTCGTAAATGCTTCAAGGAATCTCCGCACTGTGCAGTGGATCACGAGATGCTTCAACTGCAAGATGATTTGTCTTATAAGGAGCATCCGATCCACATCCTTGATGAAGCTGAACGTCGAACTCGTCAGAAGACGACCAAGTTCCTGAAAGTGCAGTGGTCGAATCATACTGAAGATTAAGCCACTTGGGAACGCGCGGATCATCTTCGGGAAGAATATCCCGACCTCTTTCCTTCTACCTCCGAAATTCTCGGGACGAGAATTTTTTTTAGAGGAGGAGAACTTGTAACACCCCTGTGTAATAGCCATTATGATCAACTGCTAATATTGCCAAGTCATATCATTTGCAGTGCCTAAACATAGTGGTTATCCAAAGCAAATAAACTCCAATCTGAAAATCAACTCAAATTCATAAGTGAAATATGAGGCTGATCAAAACTGTTGAAAAAATGTTCATTAATTGGAAAATAATCCAGGAACATTTATAAAACCATCATAAAAATAGTTGGAGTTAGATAAATGACTCAAACAATTTGAAATAGTACCAAAACAACCATATTAAATACATTTCAAATTCAAATATAATCCAAATTTGCCTAAACCAATTTTTGGTGGAAGGGAATATTGCACTGTAATATTTGGGCCTAGTCCCATATTTTACAAAATAGCAAAAGTGGCCTAGCTATTACCAAAACAGAAAAAGAAATAAGGATAATAGAAAATAAAAAGAAACGAGGCACTGTGCACTGGGCCTTAGTGCACAGTGCCCCGACAGCCGGCCCATCTGGCCCAACCTCTCTCTCTCGCTCGCGCTGTCGTCCTCCCCTGGTCGAGCGCGCGCGCGCCGGCGCGGCGTCGACACGTCGACGCCGCCGACACGTCGACGCCGCCGACACTACAGTGAGGCGAGGAGGATAAGGGCGAGGCCCGTTCGTTCCCCCTGGCTCCCTCTGTCACTTCCCCGTCCTCTCCCTGGCTCGCCTCGCCTCTCTTCCCCTCCAGATCCACGTCGTCTGAGCGCCGCCGTCACCATGCAATGCCACCGCCGAGGCCACCGGTCTCCCCGCGTCGCCTGAAGTTGCCTAGGAGAGGCGCCGTGGACGGCCACGTCCACTGGAGCAACTGGACGGAGCTGAGGAGCACGGCATCGCCCCGAACGCGTCGTCTTCTTCCCCGGCAACCGGAGATCTCTCTCCTCGCCGACGACGCCTCTGCTGCTCCAAAGCTGTCACCGGGCCACCGTGCGCCTCCGCTGTGAGCTACTCCTCCCTCCTCATCTCTCTGTTGCTCTGCACGCACTTGCTAGCCACTTCTCCACGCAAACCCGAACCCGCCGCCGGATGAGCTCGTCGCCGGCCATGTTCCGATGACTAAATGCCTGCACAGACTTGCCCATCAAGTTCACGCGCACGTGTAGATCGACAACGTCACTTTAGCCTGAACTACCGCGCGTCGTATCGCCGTCCTCCCTGTCACCCGAGCTCCGGCGCCGCTCCGATCATCGCCGCCGCCGCTGTAGACCACCCAGGCCCGTGATACCGCCACCGATGGATGCGGCTCAGTCTCCTTGTTTGAACACGCTGAGCCCCGATCCATTTGGTCGTCGAGCATGTTTTCCGGTGGGTTTTCGAACGCGCAGCCGCATTTGGCGTCACCGGCGGCGAGACGCCGGCCACCGCTGACGTGGCGTAGGTGGGGCCCACCCTAGGTCACCGACCGTGGGCCCTCGGACCCCAGTTGACTGAGTTGACTTAGTCAACTCTGCTGACTAGGCACTATGTGCCTATGACATGCGGGCCCCACCGCTTATTAGTTTAAATAAAATGATTTAATAATTAAAAGTTAATTAGTTATACTAATTGTCTCACTGACAGGCTGGGCCCACCTCCTAATTAACCCTGATAATTAAGTTAACACACTGTTAGTCTAAACAGAGGCTGACATGTGGGTCCCACTGGACCCACATGTCATGTTTGACCAGGTCAGCGTCACTGTTGACCTGCTGATGTCAGCAACACATCATACTGATGTCATAATTCAATTCTGTTAATAAAAACAATTCCAAAAAATCAATTAAACTTTGAAAATTAATAACTTTTAAACCGTAGCTCAAATCGAAAAAGTTAATACATGAAAGTTGCTCAGAACGACGAGACGAGTTTGATCGTGCCGTCTGTTTCCATATCGAAACACCCTACATAGGAGAACTCGTAACTCCGAACCCGTATCTGATAGATGAATAGTGCCTAATCACCGGTTAATAAATCCAACACTAATCCTAAGATAACTAAAATGACTTAGGCATACGTCAGGCAACCCTGCACTGCATCATAGCATAGCATGCCCCGTGTTGCATCTGATTGCATTATATTTACATGTTTCCTCCCCCTCTTCTCTTTCGGTAGACCCCGACGTTGACGTAGCTCCTAAGGCAGACGCCGCTCCGGAGTACGACTACGTCCCTGACGACCCTGCCCTTGCCATCGAGCAGACATGCAAGCACCCCCATTTTGAGCATTTCGATATCGCCCACTCTCTTCTCTCTTATGCTTGCATTAGATGTTACTGCTGCTGTTACTATCCTATATCTATTGCATAGCCTGATTACTTGTAACCTACTGTTGATACCTGCCTGTTATCCTAAACTGTATAGCATAGGATGGGTAGAGCCTTATCAGAGACCCACTTGTCCTGACTGCCCCGCTGGACTCTCAGAAGACCCGAGCAACGGGATCGAAGATCAGACCCTGGCACCGCACGTCACTTCCCCTAAGATGCTCGACTCTACTGGGTTACTATCGAGTGCCGAGGGTGATACCTCGTCAGAACTTCTGATGATAACCTTGTAGGTTAGTTATTCGGTCGTGGTAAGCGAGGGTGATTCCTCCTACACCACCCCCGATAACGACGTCTTCGTGCAACTTCTCAAGTGTGAACCTCGAGGGTGATTCCTCATTCGTTCACCTTGACGATAGCATTGAGCGGGAATTCCATCGAGGGTGATTCCTCAGGGTTCCCCCTTGGTGTCAGACACACGGAGACTTGGTTACTATGACTGAACAATGAACCATGATACTATGACACTAAAGACGGGTCGGCCCTGAGGGGTACCCGCGCGAGCATGAATGCGAAGTGATGTGGAGTCGGGATGACCTGAGAGGTGCCCGCGAGATAACTACGAGGCGTGGCCGCGCATTCTTAGCCCTTGCCGCAAGTCCTCGAGACGGGGCGACAGGGTCACATCGATCGTGAGTCTCTGCTCGTTTCCACGCGCTCCTAAACCACTAAATGGTTTGGATATTTGATCCGAGGGGCCTCTGGCCTGATAGCACTAACCATCACGTGGGCATAGTATGGGCGTTCTGCGTCGTATACATCAGCCGAAGCTTATTTGACGTCAGCAAGGAGCGGCGCACGCCGAGTTGGACTGGGAACGCAACCGCGCTTGTATAAGGGGTTGCTAGGTCTGCTCTCGGTGGCCCCGTAACGTGCATGAGTTCTCGGGGCGATGGCCCAAGACCCCTGGGGGCATAGGTTTAGTCCGGCGTGCTGACCTCTCTTATAAGCCTAGGTCGGGTTGCGGCGTGTTGCTTCGCCGAGGCCGGGCATGACCCAGAAAAGTGTGTCCAGCCGGAGTTAAGCGAGCGTGGTGGGTAAGTTGGTGCACCCCTGCAGGGAAGAAACTTCTATCGATAGCCTGTCCTATGGTAACGGACACTCGGAGTTGTATCCCGATCGGTACAACTAGAACTGAGATGAGAACTGGATAGTACGGCTCTAGGATTGCTTTCTCGTAGGGAGTCGAGAAAGGATCTCTGGCCGAGGTTGATGACATTACTGCTATACTTTACATTATGTTATTCTGCTCTCTTCTAATGCTGCAAGACTGATGAAGATGCTAGTCTTCGATAGGACTAGGCTTTCCCCCTCTATTCTGGCATTTCTGCAGCCCAGTCCACATATTCAGCGCCCTTTGAAAATGATGCATATGTAGTGTAGATCCTTGCTTGCTGAGTACTTTGGATGAGTACTCACGTTTGCTTTACTTTCTTTTTTCCCCATATCCAATTGATGCCACCAGACGTTGGAGCCCCTGAGTCAGACACCCCCGTCGATGACCACTACTAATACCAGCCCGAAGAGTACTACTACTACTACTAGGAGGAGCCGACTGACGACTAGGAGTAGGATTCGGAGGGTCCAGGGCAGGAGGCCCACGCCTTTCGATCGTAGTATTTTATTTTGCCCCGCCTCTGTGAAGGCTTATCTCTCTTTCTGTAATATATCTGTACCCAGATATCTGATGCTTCCGCTGACGCTTGTATGCCATCGAGCTATGTATTCGAGCCCTCGAGGCCCTGACTTGTAATATAAAGCTTGTATGAATTTATTTATGTTTTAGAGTTGTGTTGTGATATCTTCAAGTGAGTCCTTAGGCTTAACCATGTGCATTTGCGTGTATGATTAGTGCATGATTAAGCCGGGGTCGTCACACCATCAAACAGAGGATGTCATTGGGTTTTGTGTTGACTTCATTCCTGACCTTAAGAAGATTGGTCTCCCTCAATCGCGGTATGAGGGGAGACTGATTGGAAAAGGCACGCTAGGAGGGGACTCAATAATATGCAGGGACGGGCATTCTTGGTCTCAAGCACACTACACAGTTCTACAGAACTCTACCTTGGTGACCCCGTATGTCGATGAACACAAGAACATTCTGCGCTCCAAACACCCGGAGCAGTGTGACGACTGGATTACATGTGAACACATCAGGACTTTCGGCAGTTGGTTGGAAACACGTCTCAGAGGTGGCAACACTGTTTCTGATGAGCTGTACTCGTTGTCCAGGGGACCATCTTCGACTGTATTGACATACAAAGGATACGAGATAAATGGGAATACATTTTACACGATCGCCCAAAATCAAAAGAGCACCAACCAAAACAGCGGTGTCTGCTTTGATGCAGCAACCAAGAGGGGAAAGGACACATATTATGGTTACATAGTGGACATATGGGAACTTGACTACGGACATAATTTTAAGGTCCCTTTGTTTAAGTGCAAATGGGTCAATCTGTCAGGAGGCGGGGTACAGGTAGAGCCACATTACGGAATGACAACAGTGGATCTGAACAATCTTGGGTACACAGGCGAACCATTCGTCCTAGCCAATGATGTGGCGCAGGTTTTCTATGTGAAGGACATGTCTACCAAACCGAGAAAAAGAAAAGATAAGGAAGCGAATACATCATACGATGAGCCAAAGCGCCACATAGTTCTTTCAGGGAAAAGAGACATCGTGGGAGTGGAGGGTAAGACAGACATGTCTGAAGATTATGAAAAGTTTCATCAAATTCCTCCCTTCAAAGGCAAGGCTGACCCAAGCACCCTGTTAAGCGATGAAGAATATCCATGGTTACGGCGCAATAAGCAAAGGACACAAGCGAAGAAAAAGTGAAGACAGATGAAATCAGAAAGGGTTGAAAATTGATGATGTGGCTTTGAATGGTTCATTTTAAGAACACAAAAAGTCTGGAGTTCAAATAAGTTCAAAAAAATGAAATCCCTTTGTAACAGATGAGTTTTCGTCCGAAACCATGATACTTCGAAAGAGATTGTCCATTTTGTACACGAAGTGCATCCAGTTTTTGCCGTAACCCTCTCAACTTTTTAGCACATGCTATGTGGGTGAAATGATGATATCATGCCAATTTTCAACCTCTTCAGAGTTCATTTGAAGTGCTTTTCAATTTCAGGGTCATTTAGCTCAAAAAAATCAGTAAATGCATGAAAAATAACAGATGAAGTCAGAAAGGGTTAAAAATTGATGATGTGGCTTTGAATGGTTCATTTTGAGCACACAAAAAGTCTGGAGTTCAAATAAGTTCAAAAAAATGAAATCCCTTTGTAACAGATGAGTTTTCAACTAAAACCCTGATACTTCGAAAGAGATTGTCCATTTTGTACACGAAGTTCATCCAGTTTTTGCCGAAACCCTCTCAACTTTTTAGCACATGCTATGTGGGTGAAATTATGATATCATGCCAATTTTCAACCTCTTCATAGTTCATTTGAAGTGCTTTTCAATTTCAGGGTCATTTAGCTCAAAAAAATCAGTAAATGCATGAAAAATAACAGATGAAGTCAGAAAGGGTTAAAAATTGATGATGTGGCTTTGAATGGTTCATTTTGAGCACACAAAAAGTCTGGAGTTCAAAAAAATGAAATCCCTTTGTAACAGATGAGTTTTCGTCCGAAACCCTGATACTTCGAAAGAGATTGTCCATTTTGTACACGAAGTGCATCCAGTTTTTGCCGTAACCCTCTCAACTTTTTAGCACATGCTATGTGGGTGAAATGATGATATCATGCCAATTTTCAACCTCTTCAGAGTTCATTTGAAGTGCTTTTCAATCTCAGGGTCATTTAGCTTAAAAAAATCAGTAAATGCATGAAAAATAACAGATGAAGTCAGGAAGGGTTGAAAATTGATGATGTGGCTTTGAATGGTTAATTTTGAGCACACAAAAAGTCTGGAGTTCAAATAAGTTCAAAAAAATGAAATCCCTTTGTAACAGATGAGTTTTCGTCCGAAACCCTGATACTTCGAAAGAGATTGTCCATTTTGTACACGAAGTGCATCCAGTTTTTGCCGTAACCCTCTCAACTTTTTAGCACATGCTATGTGGGTGAAATGATGATATCATGCCAATTTTCAACCTCTTCAGAGTTCAATTGAAGTGCTTTTCAATTTCAGGGTCATTTAGCTCAAAAAAATCAGTAAATGCATGAAAAATAACAGATGAAGTCAGAAAGGGTTGAAAATTGATGATGTGGCTTTGAATGGTTCATTTTGAACACACAAAAGAATGAACTAGAAAACTTTAATAGCAAAAAGAATTATCATAAAGATTTTTTTTGTTAGAAACTAAAATAACAAAAACTGTTTTGAATATAATGATAAAACATAGTAATATTAAATAGCAGGAAAAAGAATCACTCCAAAATCTATTTTTATAGTAAAGTTAATCACAAACTAGTGATTCACACAAATTTCAAAGAATTCAAATTTAAACTATTCAAATTGGAAAACTAATGGCACTAACAACAAGTTTATAGTTTTTATTACATAAAAGCAAAAAGATTCACTGAAAAACAGTTTGTATTTTGTTGTAAGTAGAAACAAAATAAAATAAATAAAGCAAAAAAGAAAAAAAATGGAAAAAAAAGAAAAAAAATGCCACCTACTGGGCCACCACGGCCTGAATACGACTAGAAACCCAACCACGGGCCAGGATTCAGGCCCGCAGAAGGCCCAGTAGGCCCACAGGCAGCGGAGTGTCACGTTAGGCCCATAAGCCTACATCTGAGAGGAGCTCGAGAGGGCAGCGACAGTGGGGTTTATAAACCACTCCGCGCCCCTCTCAACTAGCGAGGTGGGACTAAACTTTTGGCTGCGGGCAGCACAAGGCCTTTGGTCCCGGTTGCTGGCACCAACCGGGACCAAAGGCCTCTATTTCCCGCCCTTTGGGCTGCTGAAAAGAGACCTTTGGTCCCGGTTGGTGGTACGAACCGGGACTAAAGGTGGCATTGGTCCCGGTTGGTTCCACGAACCGGGACCAATGCTTAGTGTATATAAGCAGCACTTGTGAAAATTTCCATTCAGTTCTTCGATCCTGCGCTCTCTCCCCCGCCGTCCTCGTCCTCGTCGCCGCGTGCCGCCCCGTGCCCGTCGTCCTCGTCCCCGTCGCCGCATGCCACCCCGAGCCCGCCCTCCTCGTCGCCGGCCTCCAGCCATCGCCGCCCCCCAGTGAGCACCCCCCTTTCCCATGGTCCCCTGCTCCCCGTCGCCGCGTGCTCCCTCGAGCTCGGCCTTGCTCTGCCACTGCTCCATGGTCGCCGCCGGCCCCGACGCATTGAAGAGCAGCAGCAACGCCGTGTAGGAGAGGAGAAGGAGTGGACAGTGAAGAGCAGCAGCAGCCCCCCTCCCCCCCTTCTGAATTTTCTGAAATTTATTGATGAAATGCATAGAAGGTGTTTGATGAAATGCTAGATGGCTTTGGGCATTTTTGAAATTTCTGGATTTTTTTGTGGTGAGGTACTGATGCAAGACAAAGGTGATGGCAAAATTTCAGAATTTTTGGAGTGGTTTAGAATAGGTTTTTAGCAAGGAATTTGAATCTGGTTCAAATTTCATTTGAATGAAATTTGAAAATTTTGAACTATGGATCAGAAGGTTTTTGGTGAAATGGAGTGTGGGTACTGTCATGAAGTTGGTGTAATTTTTTCAAAAAAATTTAGTAAGGAAAAAATAGGGTTGTAGTTCAATGCCAAGATTGGACCAAAATTGAAAAATGGAAGTTGTGCTCAAAAGTTTCAAATGACCAAAGTGGGTTTTTGCATAAAAATGATCTATAGGCATCAGAGGACTTCTCAAAAAATTTGTGGCATTTGAAAAGAATTATTTGAAATAGTTCTAGTGCAACACGGTCATTCTAGAGTTTGAAAATACTAATAAAAGAATTTTTTGAGGCCAAATCATTATAAAAATAATTACTACTGATGTGTTTGTTCATAGCATTTTTTTCAATGTATGTATGTATGTATGTATGTATGTATGTATGGATGGATATAGAAAATGTTCATATATGATGTTTTTTTTGTTCATTGCAATTTTTTTCCATGTATGTATGTATTTTTTTAGATGTGCTATGTTTTTTCAGATGAGATGAAATGAGATGAGATGTCCATTTGTTGTATAAACATAACCCCGATAACTTCAATTCCCCTCGGGCTTATATTTTTGTGAGCATAGAAATTTTTGTAACTTGTATGTGTTTGATCACCGCGGACTTATATACTTGATTGGACTATGGAGTGCATATTTAGTCGAGTCCAACATCAATATTTGTGAATGATTTCATATTGTTGGGCACCGCGGATAGTTGTGAGAGGAGTTTTTCCTTTGATTTTGAGGCATGTGATCTAGATAATGTCCAATGCCTCATATCGCGAACATTGTTATATTGGACAATTGATCTTCATATAAATGAAGCATAAAAGTTTAGCAAACAGTTTGGCAATCACTTTGAAATTTTCATATTGTAGGAGTACATGTAAAAAAATTCAGAGTTGTTCATTCACTTCGACATGAGGGGGGACGTCGATCAACCCCCTCTCGCCCGAACAAGTCTATGTATTATTTTATATCGCGGTGGACATATATCAAAGTTTGATCATATGTCAAAGTTTGAATTTTCACATATGCAACATTTGATCATATATCAAAGTTTGATCATATGTCAAAGTTTGAATTTTGGCATATGCAACATTTGATCATATGTCAAAGTTTGATCATATGTCAAAGTTTGAATTTTGACATATATAGATTTATCAAGAATGCCCCCATTATGGATGTGCACAAGTTGATCCAATTTTTTTCTGATCTCACATATATATATATATATATATATATATATATATATATATATATATATATTCTTCTATATGTCACGTTGTCTGTCAAAGTATTGAAGAAATCCATGGCTTCATCATTAGTCGGAAGTAACAGGCGTATGATGCTACGAAGCTCTTCAAAGTTGTTTTGGAACGGAGTTCCTGATAGAATAATTCGCCTTTTGGTACGAATTTCAGCAAAGGCCTTCCAAATAGCGATATTCGGAAGGCTCTTGCTGAACTTTGTACCAAAAAGCGAATTATTCTATCGGGAACTCCGTTCCAAAACAACTTTGAAGAGCTTCGTACCATTATACGCCTGTCATTTCCGGCTAATGATGAAGTCATGGTTTTCTTGAATTCTTTGACACTAGACAACGTGACATGTAGAAGGGTAGATGAGATCAGGAAAAATATGGACCATTTTCTGCACATCCAGAATGGCGTCATTTTGTTAAATCCCTTGTCGGTCCAGACGTCGGACATTCATGAGAGAGGCGGTCCGACCCAAACCCTAGAAGCGTTGTCGAGGCCACCCCAAACCCTAGAAGCGTTGCCTAGGCCACCCCAAACCCTAGAAGCGTTGTCGAGGCCACCCCAAACCATAGAAGCGTCGAGCTAGCTAGGTCTACATTTGTACTAATATATCCATCTGTCATGTTTGTATATTAATTGCCATGTTGTAATATTTGCAGAAACTATGGAGCACCGAGACATCGAAGCAGAATAGTTGTTGGGGGACATAATCCTAGGCGGAGGTGATGTCTTGTTGTTTCTCAACGACACCGATGGTCTGGAAGGAGAGGGTGAAGCAGGCTCCGGTGATCGAACAATGGAGGTGGAAGGACATGATTATGATGGCTCCGGTGACGGAATGCCGGTGGAAGAAGGAGACCATGATGACTGCTCCAGTGAGCGAACGAAGGAAGGAGATGTTGCAAAGTCCGGCGAGGTATATATATTAATTAAGCCTGTGCTGACTAGCTAATTCATGCATTAATTGTTTTGGTATGTACACATATTAACTCTCTTCTTTCTTCTTTTCTAGCCCTCCGGATCGAGCCAAACTTTGGTAACGAGACGAGGCCCGAAGAAAAGGTTGCGCCAGGATGAAAGGTTCACGATCACAGCAATCAAGGGCGATGGCCAACCGATTGAACCCAGTCGGACCAAGGAAGCATTTTCTGCTCAGTGCGGGGTTCTTGTTAGGGACATGATCCCGATCAGCATCCACCAATGGAATAAGCCTAAGAGCGAAGACCCTCAAGTGTCTTTTGTCAACGATAGACAGAAAGATGATCTTTGGACCGCGCTGAAGGCAAATTTCACCCTACCGCCAGAGGAGGATCCGGATAAGCCTGTTATAGAGCCATTGGTCAAGGCTCATGCTCTTAAGAAGATGGCAGATCTATTCAGGAGGTGGAAGAATGAGTTGAAATCAACGTTTGTCGACAAAGGGAAGACTCCAGAATTCACCGGCCGATTTGAGAAGATAAGAGATTACTGGCCCGCATTTGTGGCCCACAAGACATCGGACAAGAGTAAGAAGATGTCAGCGACAAACAAGAAAAATGCTGCAAAGAAGGAGTATCACCATCGCACGGGGTCAGGTGGCTACCTCAAAGCCCGGCCGTTGTGGGACAAGGCTGAGAAGGACCTGCTTGATAAAGGGGTCGAACCAGAGACATTGAACTGGCCAGACCGTTCAAGGACTTGGTTCTTCGGGGTTGGGGGAACCTTGGACCCTGAAACAGGGAAGTGCCGTTGGACGAAGGAGCAACTTGAAATACCCATCAAGAAGCTTCAGAAGTATATCGCCGCAGCGCAGCAAGGGACGTTCGTTCCCGACAGAGAGAACGACGAGCTCACACAGGCCCTCGGGAATCCTGAGCACCCAGGACGAACACGAGGCACGGCAGGCTTCGTTGCGTGGAAGGAAGGGTTTCCCAGCGCAGGCAGTTACAAAACCCGGGAGAGGAGGAGGAAAGTGGAGCAGACCGAACTGCAGAAGCTGAATGCAAGGGTACGAGCGCTAGAGGAACAAGCACTAGTTCAGAGGCAGCGACCTGCCGAAGCTACCCCAGAAGCTACCCTGCCATCTCAGCGGAGAAGCAGCGTGGCTTCCACCGAGCTCCTTCAGCAGCCTCACTTCATGGCTCCCAGCTACCCCGTGGATGCTATCACGGAGGCTCAAGATTGCCAGCTTATGGCGCAATGGCAGCACCTCAAAGTCAAGGCGGCTGTTGGCTCTGTTGCACCTCCTCAACCCGGCGCAACTTTTCACCCCCTTTCGATTCCAGAAGGCTATGATGTTGTGATGGTCGATGAAATAATAGGGGGATTTGAGGAGCTCGAGCTTGACCACCCTACCGGTGAAGGGGAGACTCAGCTGGGTCTTGCTCTGAAGACTCCATGTCTATGGCGGAAGGAGCTCATCAACCTTCCAAACTGGACGCCTCCGCCTCCTCCTCCGGCGAGTCAGAGCACTCCGCCTCCTCCTCTGCCTCCTCCTCTGGCGAGTGATCAGGGCACTCCGCCTCCTTCTCCGGCTGCTCCGGCGCGTGGCGGCACTCCGCCTCCTTCTCCAGCTGCTCCGACGCGTGGCGGCACTCCGCCTCCTTCTCCGCCTGCGCCGGCGCGTCCGAGCAGCCCGCCTCCTTCTCCGCCTCGTCAACAACAGCGGAAGACAGCCACCGTCGCTCCGGCTGCTCCGGCGCGTCGTAGCACTCCGCCTCCTTCTCCGCCTCATAAGCAACGAAGGAAGACAGCCGCAGCCGCTCCGGCTGCTCCGGCGTCTAGCAGTACAGCCAGAGGCGGGAGGCAATACATATTCGGTCCATCTCTCAAGCCTCTAGAGAAGTTACCATACGAGATGACCAAGGAGGAAAACGCGGAGATCTGTCAAGCCCAAGTGAAGGACTTTTTTGCAAAGAAAAATCCACCTCTAGAGGAGAAGATGGATCCGGTGAAATTGAAGCGCACTTTGAAGAACCTGAAGCGACCACCACCGCCTCCGCCGGATGACAACCATGTCCGCGCTCTGAAAAAGGCAGTGGAAGGAGCGCACCGGTCGGGAACTACTTCAAGTGAAAAAAGGTTACAAGAACGAAGAAGTGGGAACAAAATTCCCCAGCTCGGCGAACAGGTAAACCAATCGTGCCCCCCGCTCAAGGTGTCTAGCGATATCGTCGCAAATCTGCCGGGGATGCTGCCCGGTACCAATCCTGGTGATTACCTGCCCGACGATGCACATTTTGATACAATGGAGGTGGACAAACACAAATACCAGTACGGGAAGCCTCTCGTCAGACCTGGTGATCCTCCTCTAACAACGATGATGCGAAGATTCCATAAGTGGTACATGGACACCTGCAAGTTTGGGAAGGATATTTTGACGCTGAGAGTTAAAGAGGAGCACGACCTCGTTGGAATTGATCTGTTGTCTGTTCCATTTGAGGAGTTCTTCCAGTTTTTCAATCAAAAGGACCTCGATAAAATAATCATCACTTGCTACTGTCTGTAAGTACTATACTTCTGTAATTAAGTCTCTATATATAGCTCAGCTCTTTCATTGCATGTATATATAATTATCCTCACTATATTATGCAGATTGAAGATCGTCGAATGCAGAAATGCACAAATCTATGATATTGGGTTCATTAACACAAATCTCATAGATGAATGGACGGTTACATATAATGCGAAAGAAACCAAGGCCAACTTGCTACAATCGTTGCTTAAAAATCAAAACAAAGATAAAATACTCTTTCCTTACAACTTCAAGTGAGTGTTACTGTCTTCTGCATATTCGGTTTCCCTTATTACTCGAGGTTATAGTAATGTAATTGATGAGTTATGCATGCGTGCGCAGCTTCCACTTTATTCTCCTAGAGATTAAGCTTGAGCAGGGACTAGTAACCGTCTTAGACTCAAGACGAAAAGATCCCAAGGAGTATGCGGCCATGACTGAAATGCTCCAGAAGTAAGTTCAATCGATCATTATCGCACCATATCGGCAACTTTGGTCATTTCCTGATATCAAGTAATTATTTTCTTTGTCTCGTAGGGTTTGGAAAGTGTTCATCACAGAAGCTCCGGGACTGCCGGGGGAGCTGCGATTCACACACCCGAAAGTAAGTACTACTAGCTAGTTCCGCGCATCTCCCATTGATTCTAGCTAGTTTCATCAATACCTTTTATAATGCTTGATTATCAGTTTGATTGACCTTTATTTCTCGTAAAGTGGTTGTGGCAGGAAGGCAGAAATAATTTTTGTGGATACTACGTTTGCGAGTACATCTACAACGCGACGACCTCTAAGCGGGGCTACTCTGAAAAACAATATGAAGTGCGTAAGCAATAATATTCACAATTTTATTTTATTACCATCATTTGTGTTGAGTTTCATTAATATATATGTATTGACCCCCTTCTTCAAATTAGATTTGGCAGATGCGGGATGAACTCCTACCATAAGATCGCATAAAAGCAATTCAAGAGGAATTGGCGGGATTCTTTCTTGACCACGTCATCAATCCAGCCGGAGAATACCATGTGGAACTTGACATCAAATGTTAGGGATTGTAAGAGATCTTATATTGTATATATGTAGCTAGTAGCGTCGGATAGATATACGAAAAACTGTGTTCACCAATCTCTCGGAGAAGGGGAGGGTCGATCACTTCTCTCTGTATATGTTCATGACGATCTTGTGTACTTAATGGTCCTTCATTTAATTACTAGTCTAGCGTGTCAAGTCCTCTCTATACGTATAGTACAGCGGTCGACCAAGCACGGAGATAAGAGAGGACACTTCTCTCTAGCTATTAGCTAGCACACAATATATGAAACCCCTAATTTAACCCTACACAACCCCCAAAACCCCCAACCCCCCCCCCCCTTTCAAAAAAAAAAAACAAAACCAGCTCCTGAGCTGCTGACACGTGGATGATCTTTGGTCCCGGTGTGTTACCAACCGGGACTAAAGGCCCTCCTGACTGGTCGCCGCAGCGGCCACGTGGAGCCCCATCTGTCCCGGTTCGTATAAGAACCGGGACTAAAGGTGTTGGGCTTTAGTCCCGACCCTTTAGTCCCGGTTCCCGAACCGGGACAAATGGGCCTTATGAACTGGGACAAATGAGCCTTTTTCTACTAGTGGCGTGCTCATAAACGTTGGCAACTATGAGGTGATTGAGTCTCCCTCGTTTTCAACTTCAAACACGTTATCAACACGCTCTACCGAGAGCGAACGAGAGACGAAGACATTCCGGCGAACCCAAATTCCGGCCACCACGCACAACCATGTGCTGGAGCGATTGATTAGGAGGAAGGTAACCAGCATGTGGAAGGGACGACGCATGGAATTCCTCCCGAAGATTGCCGATCATGGCCTGATTGCTGGAGAAGTCGACTTCCACGCTGCTCACTGCAAAAACATCAATCAGGAGAAAGCAAAATCATTGTCTTCTGTGATTAACATCAATGATTTAATAATTAATTTTATTGTTTTCACTTGTACGCTATGCACTCACGCGAGTCACTTCCATCTGAGCGTGAGAAGAATTCATCTATTCCATTTCCACTTCAGAAGCAAGACGACACCGTCTTTAGCTGGGAGGAACTTACAGAAGGGAATTAGGGATGAATGGGAGTCATGCACAGGATCAAGCGGCACATACAACCATGCATATACCAAAGTCTTGATCTAATTGCTATAATAACCAGGTGCTTCTTTCCAATTTTAATACCTTTGGCTCACATCATTGAGGTGCACGCAGCAGCACAGATGCATCCACATCAACGCGCCCTAGCTCGCCCAGCAACACCCGCAGCCGCGTTCGCCTCAGCTCCGGCAACATGTGCACCCGCGCCACAAGCCCACCATCGCCTACGTCCGTGCTTGCCTTGGCCCTCGGTGCGCGACAACGGCTCCTGGCGGGCTATGGAAGCGGCGGAGAACAACCGCTTACAGCGCGGCAACCAGCGGAAATGGCTGCGGCTCCGCATAGCTTGTCTCCAGCGCATCCGCGCATGTTCGTGGCTCCGCATCTTGCCGCCAGGCGGTTACAGGCTCTCAAATCCGACCAAGGGATCTATGCCGCGGCCGCCATCTAGCACGGCGGGGATGTCGTCGTCCTGGTGCTTGGTCTTGTCGAGCGCCCGGGTGCATGCGTCGTTGACGACGCGGAGGTCTGGATCAAAGAGGATCCGATCTGAGGCCTCTCATTCAGTCATCCTCCTTCCCTATCAATGTCCATCTCTCTGAGGAGAATGGGAGCTGGGAAAGGAAAGAGAACGTGAGAGAGGAAGGGGATTGACATCCATGCATGGGTTTCTGTTTCTCAGTTAATTTCCTTCCTTTCGAGTGCGTGCAGGAGAAGGAAGGCTGTTTTTTCCCCGTTGCATGGGGGATCGAGGGGAGGGGTAGGGAGGTCTTCGCCCCGTGAGGCTAACGAGACGAAACGACAACGTACTCCTCCTTTATGAGTAGAAGAATTGAGAGATTTAAGGTAAGGTTAATTAATTTAGATTTGATCTTTAGATATTGATCGTGATTGATTCTTTCGCGTAAATACATTACTAAATAATACTCGCCAACATGGAAAGTTCTGACCTGTTCAGATTTTTTTCGTTGTGTGAGAGGGTGACGCGAAACAAAACCGGTGGGGTGGGAGAAGGGGACGAAAAAAAACCAGTTGAAAAAAAACCGGACGAAAGTGGTGGTACGAAAAAAACCTGGACGCAATCCTACCAACTGCTTCATTAGGAGTAGAGATTAGATAGGAAAATGGCTTTTCTTGTAGATTTTTTCTTTTTTGAGACAAGGCTTTTCTTTTAGGTGCAAGCGCCGTCTCCAAGGGGCCGTTTGGATCGCTGCGCTCAACTACCAAACCAAAATATTGGCGTTGACTAGGACGTGGGCTTTTGTTTGGATCACTTCTCATTTTTTTTGGCACAGCCAGCTCGCCCGCTCCCTTCGTCTGGTTCCATGCCAAATTATTGTTGGCGAAATCAGGGCGGGCAATTTGGTCGTCAATTTTTTCGTTGGCCCCATGATTTGGCGGGGCGAACATGGGCAGCAAGCCAGCAACCAAACAGCTCCCTTCAAAAAGCGAACCAAACCTGTGGTTGGATGGATAGAGGGACACTGGTATCTCCAGTCCACCAGGATTCAAGTCCTAGTGCTCACATTATTTCTGGATTTATTTCAGCATTTTCGGCGATGTACTTTCTGTGGGAAGAGACGTTCCCGTCAACGACGAGGGGCGCTTGCGTATGTACTGTGTTAAAAAATGCTCCCTCAAAAAAAATGCTGCCCTATAATAGGACACCCCAATCAACAAAAACAATTTTTTTAATGAAGAGTTGAACTACTTCGATCATATTTCATATTTAAAACATAGTTTGACTGAAGCTCAAACATGCAAACTACAAACATAGTTCAAATATGACATGCCACTAAACTACGAACTTAAACTACGACAAATAACTACGAACACTATAGATTGTCCCAGTCGATATCATCAGACCCATCACTCTCGCTATCAGAATTGACGTTGGCCACACCGGAGGCTCCTGCATTCTTCATCTTCTTACCCTATGATTACGAAGGTCCTGTCTCGTCGTCATTCTTGCGCCTCGACTGCTTGGCGTCCCTCTTCCAGCAGAACTCCATCTCGGCTTGCACATACTCTTGATGTACCCTAGCAACTGCCGCCATCGACTCATCATCGATCTCTCTGATGTTATCCCACTCGTCGACAACAATGCGGGTAACCGGCTTGATCGGGCTCGGCTCGATTGTCACCGGTGGCCTGACGAGCTCCGCATCCACCCGAGAATCAATCTCCTGGAAATTGAGCCTCGAGCGCATGAGACCGAGCCTCCACACTGCGACGTCGTAGGCATGAGGAGCAAGGTTGGCCGTCGGGTACGTGTCGAGCCAGTACCTCTAGCCGTCTTGCTGGAACTCCACGTCGTAGTTGCCGGACAGCCGGGGGTGCACGCCCTTGAACCTCCTCCCTTTCCCTTGCCCTTCGACGACATGGCAAGGAGGCGGCGGCTCCAAGGATGAAGCGGCTAGGAGGAGAGGCAATGCGGATGCGGCGGTGGCATGGCGATCTTCGACGGAAAATGGGGCGGTGGCGCGTTGGATTTCGGCGAAAAGGGGGCGGCGGCGGCGCGATTCGTCTGTCCGGCGGCCGACAGGCGGGTTCGGTAAGTGGATCCGGTGGTGGCGAGGCGCGGTAGCCGCGGATCTGCAGGCGGCGAGCGGTGTGGGTGTGCGACTGCAAGGTCGCTGATGATGACATGTACCTAGGTTAGGGTCCTAGCCCAGACCTACATGACCTACCCAAGGACACTACATATGAGAGTCCAAGATTTACATAGTTAGAGAGGAGGTGTCGACTGGAATGACCGCAGCATGCAAGTCACTCGACACAAGATCCACTCGGTTACTCCTCCACCACTCGACCGTCCTAATTCACTTGGAGTACCGAATTTCACTCGAAGAACAGAAGACCTAGAGCCACTCCAGGATGGCAACGGTCAGGCGATCAGTTCGTCGCTATAAAGACCATTAAGTATAGGCGTTTCCAGTAACGCTCGCACCTTTACTGTCTCATTGAAACCTTGCGCAACGGAGGTTGATAAGGGGTCAGCGGACTCTATATAAGCGACCCCTCCGCTCCCGCACAAGGCTTTGCACCCCCTGTAACTCAAAACTCCATACAACAAAGCTCCCGCAGCACCGAGACGGAGGGTCTTTACCTCCTCCGAGAGGGGCCTGAACTCGTAAATCCGAGTGTACAACTTCGCCGTAGCTAGGCTCTGCCCTCTCTTACGTACCGCTAACCTCTACTGTCAGATCTGTTCCCACGACAGTTGGCGCCCACCGTGGCGCAGGCGTCTAGGCGACTTCCGGCGAGGTTGCGTTCTTCAAACTCCATCATGGTTTCCGGCGGCGGACTGTCCCTGGGTCGCGAGATCCATCTCGACGCTCTTAGTTTTGTCGCTAACGATTCGGCGTGGCTCCAAGAAGCCCCTCTGGACGTCGAGGCCCTCCCTATTCGAGGGGCGGAGCACTTTCGTGTCAGTTCCTGCGGTGTCCTCCTCCGGCACCCGTCGACTCAGTATCAGTCGGCTCCGGTGGCGCTTTCCCTTCCTACTGCTCGCCGTCGCAAGTGATCCGGTCGCTCCCGGCTCTAGCAGTGGGTAAGGCATGCGGTGGCTCGTCAGTCGTCCACCTTGCAGATCGCGGCAATCGAGCCCGATGAGTCCCTCTATGGCCTGTTCGATCCATCATCTGAACACTCAGGTACGCCTTCCGAGTGCGAAAGCAACGACCCGGCGGTGGAGGTCCTCATGATTGGCTCCCAGTGTAGCCCGCCAGGGTTTCCCCGTGGTGGAGGTGATAGCGGTGGTCCGTCGCACGTCAACGACGAGTACTATCCGCAAGCCCTCACTGCAGAACAAAGGGAAGAGTTGCATCGCCGAAACGATCAGGTCCTTCAAACCCCCATCGCTGGGGAGACAGCCGCAGCCTAGGCTTTGGAAGCTGCACGCATAGCCACTCCTGGCTGAGCGTACACGTCTCGAAGAGCTCCAGAAGTAACTCGAAGACCGCGCCCGCAGGCAACCCCCAAGTTCCAATCGACGGCAGTGACAGTTGTTTCCGAGTGGACCGCAAAGCGAGTTTGAGGTATTCCGCACCCCGATTTAGAATGTTGCTGCTGCAGCGCGGATTGCAGATTCCATCCAGCCGTCCTGATCCGAAGCTGGAGAAGGATTACGGCAAATCCGAGCATTGATCAGAGCGGCTGGGGAGCAGAATTCAGCAGTTTCCCAGTCGTGCAACAGGATTCACAGCAGGTCAGTAAGAGCAGACACATTTCAGTCGACTCACAGCCCAAGATTGCCTCTACGGCGTGAAGATCGCGGTTATCATCAGGATCAATACCTTCATCAAGGCCACGGTCAGTTTGCTCCTCGACATCACCGTGATGACCGTCGTCGAGTGCCGTTACCCCTTCCGAGGGGCGGTTCGTATGCGCCCCGGCGTTACGACGACAGGTGCCCTTACGGCGACGAGCGGAGAGAGCCAATCGATCCTCGAGATCCTGGATTCAACGCAAGGTCAGTCCTCGTGCAAAATCTGGTTGACAGAGGTAGGGCTCACTGTGAAGGTTTGGATAGAGATCTGATATGTCTCCGTCGTATCTACTTTTCCGAACGCTTTTCCTCTTGTTTTGGACTCTAATTTGTATGATTTGAATGAAACTAAGCCGGATTGACACTGTTTTCAACAGAACTACCATGGTGTTATTTTTGTGCAGAAATAAAAGTTCTCGGATTGGAACGAAACTTTGTGAGGATTTTTTATACAATAAAAGAGAATTTCTGGAGCCAAGAACCACCGGAGGGGGGCACCTGGGTGGGTACAACCCCCTCCAGGCACGCCTAGGTGGGTTGTCCCCACCTAGTGGCCCCGCAGACCTCAACCCCGATACTATAAAATCACATATTCGGAGAAAAAAATGAGGAGAAAGAATTATCGCGTTTCATGAGACGGAGCCGCCGCCACCTCCTGTTCTTCATCGGGAGCCCATATCTGGAGTCCGTTTGGGGCTCCGGAGAGGGGGATCTTCGATCTTCATCATCACCAACCCTTCTCCATCGCCAATTCCATGATGCTCCCCACGGGGAGTGAGTAATTCCTTCGTAGGCTCACTGGTCGGTGAGGAGTTGGATGAGATTCATCATGTAATCGAGTTAGTTTTGTTAGGGCTTGATCCCTAGTATCCATTATGTTCTGAGATTTATGTTGCTATGACTTTGCCATGTTTAATGCTTGTCACTTTGGGTCCGGGTGCCATGATTTCAGATCTGACCCGTTTATGTTGTCACCATTATATCTATGTTCCAGATCCGATCTTGCAAGTTATAGTCACCTACTACGTGTTATGATCCGGCAACCCCGGAGTGATAGAAGTCGGGACACTTCCCGGTGATGACCATAGTTTCAGGAGTTCATGTATTCATTATGTGTTAATGCTTTGTTCCAGTTCTCTATTAAAAGGAGGCCTTAATATCCCTTAGTTTCCAATAGTACCCTGCTGCCATGGGAGGGTAGGACAAAAGATGTCATGCAAGTTCTTTCCATAAGCACGTATGACCATTTACGGAATACATGCCTACATTATATTTATGAACTGGAGCTAGTGCCGTATCGCCCTAGGTTATGAATGTTATAAGATGAATATCATCCAACAAATTCACCGATCTAATGCCTACGAATTTCTCTCATATTGTTCTTGCTAAGTTACTACTGCTATCGTTATTGTTGCACTTGCTACAAAATCATTACTATCACTGTTGCCGTTACTATTGCTGTTGCTACTACTATCAAAACTATCATACCACTTTTCTACTTATCACTTTGCTGCAGATAATTAATCCCCAGGTGTGGTTGAATTGACAACTCAGCTGCTAATACTTGCAAATATTCTTTGGCTCCCCTTGTGTCGAATCAATAAATTTGGGTTGAATACTCTACCCCTATACTTGTGGGTTATCAAGACCTTTTTCTGGCACCGTTGCCGGGGAGCATAGCTATATTTGTTGAGTCACTTGGGATTATTATCAAATTATCACTATGAAGAATATGAAGGATGCTAAGACAAAAAAATTTCCCTCTAAGACGAGGGGAGGGAACGAACTGTTAAACAAGCTGAAGAACTATTGAATAACATATTGAAAAATTATGATGATTGGACTCTTCCCGAACCACCGCTCAAACCTACTCCGAAGAAGACGGGTATCTTATATCTCAGTCCTGAAGATATGCAAGAGGCAAAGAAATCAATGAAGGAAAAAGGTATTAAAGCTGAGGATGTCAAAAATTTACCTCCTATTGTAGAAATACATGGGCTTAATACACCACCACCACCTAAGGTGGTAGAGGTAAATTCTTTAATGAAATTCAATGACAATCCTTATAATATGCATCCTAGTCAATGCCTTTATGAGTTTGATAATTACATTAGAAAACAAGATCACTTCAATGCAAATGTTATGAAACAACTGAAATACAATTCTGATATGATTGCTCGCTTGAGTGACTTGTTATTTAGAATTACCAATGATGTTAGAGGTGTAGGAAAGCATGCCTCTATGGTTCAAACTCAATTAGAACAAGTTGCTAAATCTCAAAGAGAATTGCTTGATGAAATGAACAATAATATAAATGACTTTGCTGTTAGAGTAGCAACTAGAGGAGGTAAAATGACTCAGGAACCACTTTATCCTGAGGGACACCCAAAGAGAATTGAACAAGACTCTCAAAGAATTAACACTGATGCACCTAGTCCTTCCAAAAAGAAAAAGAAGAAGAAAAATAATAGGACTTTGCATGCCTCTACTGAACCTGAAGTAGAAAAACCTCCTGATGCTACTAATGATGTTTCTATTTCTGATGCTGAAACTCAATATGGTAATGAACACTCACCTTCTGATAATGAAAAAGATAATGATGAGGTTCATGAAGATACTCAAACAAATGATAAAGAACCAGACAATGATGTTGAAATAGACCAGCTGTTGATCTTGATAACCCACAACCCAAGAATAAAAGGTATGATAAAAGAGACTTTGTTGCTAGAAAACATGGTAAGGAAAGAGAACCATGGGTTCAAAAACCTATGCCTTTTCCACCTAAGTCAACTAAGAAGAAAGATGATGAAGAATTTGAGCACTTTGCCGAAATGATTAGGCCAGTCTTTTTGTGTACCTGCTTGACTGATATCTTAAAAATGCCTCCTTACGCAAAGTACATGAAAGACATCATCACCAACAAGAAAAAAAATACCGGAAGCTGAAATCTCCACCATGCTTGCTAATTACACTTTTAAGGATGGAGTACCTAAAAAACTTGGAGATCCGGGAATACCAACTATACCTTGCTCCATCAAAAGGAATTATGTGAAAACTGCGTTATGTGATTTAGGAGCTGGTGTTCGTGTTATGCCTTTTATCTTTATATAAAAGACTTGATTTGAATAAACTCACACCTACAGAAATATCCTTGCAAATGGCTGACAAATCAACTGCCATACCTATCGGTATTTGTGAGGATGTGCCCGTTGTTGTTGCAAACGTCACTATTTTAACTGACTTTGTTATACTTGAGATGCCCGAGGACCACAACATGTCGATTATCCTTGGTAGACCCTTTTTGAATACTGCAGGGGCTGTTATTGATTGCAATAAAAGCAAGGTCACTTTTCATATCAATGGTAATGAGCATACGGTGCACTTTCCGAAGAAACAATTCCAAGTGAGTGGTATTAATGTTATTGAAAAATCTCCGACAATCACCATTGGAAGTTTTCAACTACCTCTACCTAGTGTCAAAAAGAAATATGAAATGCTTATTGTTGGGGACATTCATATCCCCGTTGAGGTAACTTAGTGTTTTACGAAAGTTCTTCGGTTTCATGCTAATAGAAGGTGGTTGTTAATAAGACTTGATCAACCTTATTAATGAATCATTTTTGAGAGGTATGAAGTTGATGAATTTAGTAAGCACTACCTTCTGTCCTTATTTTTTGTTTTTTGTTTTTATTAGTTAAATAAAATAAAATGCCATGTTTTGTCTGTTTTCTGAATTTCCCGTGCAATAAAAAATGACACAAAAATAAACTTCTCGGAATGCTCTGAAAATTTAATACGATTTTTTTCTGAATATTTCTGAATTTTTGATGCAAATAACATCAGAGGGGGGGTGCACCAGGTGGGTTGTGGTCCCCACGTGGGCCCCTCACTTATCTATTCATCCCATGTCATCACCTACCTCCAGAAAAAAATCACCATTGCTCTCTTTCTCTTGTGTTCTTGCTCTCAAACCCGCGGATTTCGATCTCTTTGCTCGAAGCCCCGTTTCCGAAACTGTTTCGGGGGATTGTTGCTTGGTATGTGACTCCTCCGTTGGTCCAATTAGTTTTTGCTTTAGTGGTTTATATTTTGAATAATTATTTACTCTTGGTGCTGCTGTAGATGAGCTTGCATGTTGAATTCTTAGAGTTCTAAGTAGTTTGAATGCTTGATATGGCCTCTATGCATCCCTATGATGTAGTTGCTATCATTCTTGTGAAGTTTTGTTGAGATAAATTTTGTGGACTAAAAATTTCAGAATTTTGTTCATAGGAAAAAGATGAGTTTCTTTAGGAAGTTTGCTTCCAAGAAGAACTCCAAGGGAGTTATTGGGTAGTCATCTGACAATGATCTCCGCACTCGGAGAATGGCGGAGGTACGGCCGTGCGAATGGCAGCATAACCCATTCATGGAGGGAGCCAGAATCCGTCAAGAGTTTGCACAATATGCTGCTAATGCCGGTCTCACCAACTTCATCACAGCTGAATGTGAACGGTATCATGTCCTCATAAATTCCTTTGTGCAAAGTTTTCATTTCTTAAGTAGGAATAACCTTCCTGAGGTGCACTTTAATCTATATGCTGAAACCCGTCAGATACCACTTACTGAATTTTGTGACATATGCGTGATCCCTTCTGACGGGGATTTAAGAGAGCCTAGGCCCGCAAAGTTTGATGATTTTTATCGCACTCTGACAGTGGGGGAGGATAGAGGGGTGTCAGGTGTCACAGCCACTAGCTTACATTTTCCTGCTGTGCATTATTTTGCTCTATTCATTGCGAAGTGTTTGCTTGCTAGGGAGAAGGTAGGTGCACTTAGTACCCCAGATTATGCTGTCTTACGCCATGCACTTTACGGCGATAACACTTATAGCTTGGGAGCTATTGTGGCACATGGCCTCCACATCAACAGGTCCAAAGGTAAAATTCATGGCGGTATTTATGCTACTCGCCTAACGAGTCACTTTAACGTTCAGATACGCCAGCATGATTATTTCTGGCCCAAGGTTTACCTAGATCGCCAGGCTATGGCACATCACCACTTCATTGATAGCAAGAACACGACTATGGATCTTCCTTATAACTTGGACTTTAGTGAGATTACCCGTGATGTTATTCCATTGCCTGCACCTGCTTTGTTTGATCCTATTGCCAGGGGTGGATACAGGATCTAGCCAGAGGACATTGTCGCCTACCGGAACAACCTGGCTGCGGCAGAGGAGGAGCCTCAGGAGTGGGACCCTCAGGTGCCTGCTCCTCAGCACTTTAACGTGGGACTCGATGGCTTCTTCAAGTGGTGATTACCAAGTTAGGCCAAAAGTCTAAGCATGGGGGAGTACGTATTTCCACCGACATTACATTCATGTTCACACATCTTCATTCCAGTTGTCGGTGTCCACACTTTTTTTCATTATACTATCCATGGTAGATTTATTTCCTCGCTTTCTTCTTGTGTGTTTGAAAAACTTTGAGAAAATCCAAAAATATTTCCTGCTTCTTTTCGGTTTTTTTTCTAGTGTAGTTAGTTGTAGTATTAAAAAGAAAACCCAAAAAGATTTCCTTGTTCTTCTTTTGCTTGTTGGGAGCTTTCTCGTGTAAATAGTTTTTCTCGCTTTTGTTTTTCTTTCTTTAATTTGTTTCTTCCAGAAAAACCAAAAACTCCAAAAATATTTCAATGTGTTTCTCTGAATTTCTTTTCCGTTTATTGAGTCATACCGAGGAGAAGACCACGATGAAAATGTTGAGTGGCTCTCTTATGCATTATTGTTGATCTAACAAAGAGCCCATATTACTTTGTCTTCTCCTTTTGAATAAAATATTTGCAGATTCCAGCTTAGTCCACGGCACTCTTGCACTATTATCATTTTTTATATCATTCGGTCGTGCAAGTGAAAGGCAATAATGACGATATTTGATGAACTTGCTGTGGTAGGGAGAAACAGGTATGAACTCAACCTGTTCTGCTTTTGTAAATATGTTTAACCTAGTATCCATGATTCAGCCTATTATGATCAAACATGTTTGCAATGACAATTAGAGATTATAGTTTCTCATGCCATGCTTAAGTAGCTAGGAGTGGATAATGATTTATCTTGGATGTCAACATTGCGTTAAAATGATTGTGATGTAGTACGATGATATGGTATCCTCCTCTGAATGTTCGAGTGGCTTGACTTGACACATGTTCATGCATGTAGTTGAATCAAAACCAACATAGCCTCTATGATATTTATGTTCATGGTGTTCATATCCTACTCATGCTAGTATCCAATGTTACTTATGCATAATGCATGTTCATGACCATTTTAGCTCTCTAGCTGGCCGCTTCTCCACCTATTTGTTAGCCTTCGCCTGTACTAAGCGGGAATACTGCTTGTGCATAAAAAATCCTGAAACCCAAGTTATTCCAGATGAGTCCACCAGACCTACCTATATGCGGTATTACCCTACCGTCCTAAGTAAATTTGCATGTGCCACCTCTAAAAACTTCAAATAAATATCCTTTTTTGTGTGTCTGGATTGTTCATGGAGCGACAGGAGGTAGTCAGTATCTGCCATGCTAAGCGGGTTATTCTCATGATGAGTGTTTATTCACTCGTCCTTGCACGAGAGGGGCGGTAATAGGGATTCCCAGTCCCGAACTCAAATTGCAAATAATTAAATAAAACTCCCCCAGGACTGTTGTTGGTATGGACGGTACCCGTTGTTTCGGGCCAGCCTTGGAGTGTGATTGTTGGTGGAGGGGGAGTAAACCTTTACTTTTATCGCTTGGGAACCGCCACTAATGTGTTTAGCATGGAAGATACCGATAACTAATGGTCGCGAAGTAAACAAGAATGGTGCATTTCTCAAAATTTCATTTACCTCTGTTTTAAAAACTCGAGCTCTGGCACCTCTGCAAATCACTGCTTCCCTCTGCGAAGGGACTATCTATTTATTTTTATGTTGTGTCATCACCTTCTCAAATAAGCACTAGAACCTGAGAGCACTATTGTCATCCTCATGCATTGTGTGTAGCTAATGTTGGGTGCATCATGACTGGATCTTTTCTACCATGAATTACAATGTTTAGTCGCTTCTTGAACTTTGGAGGTGCTTTGCATTTATGTTTTGCGATCTCAGAAAGGGCTAGCGAGATACCACTGTTGTCATATTATATCATGGTTGTTTTGACAAAGTGTTGTTGCTTGAGATATCTTATTATTGCTCGCTAGTTGATTATGCCATTGATATGAGTTAATATATTTTTTAAGATTTATTGTCGACATGGTTAGTTATAATGGTTGCTAAAAACCTGGGTGCTACTTAAGCTTATTTATGTAAACAAGAGCAAAAGAGTTCGTAAAAGTTTTTCTTTTCCACTTTCAGTTTATCAACTGAATTGCTTGAGGACAAGCAAAGGTTTAAGTTTGGGGGAGTTGATACGTCTCTGTCCTATCTACTTTTCCCAACGCTTTTCCTCTTGTTTTGGACTCTAATTTGCATGATTTGAATGAAACTAACCCGCACTGACGTTGTTTTAAGCAGAACTACCATGGTGTTGATTTTGTGCAGAAATAAAAGTTCTCGGATTGGAACGAAACTTTGCGAGGATTTTTTATACAATAAAAGGGAATTTCTGGAGCCAAGAACCACCGGAGGGGGGCACCTGGGTGGGCACAACCCACCAGGGCGCCCCCCTCCAGGCGCACCCAGGTGGGTTGTCCCCACCTGGTGGCCCCGCAGACCTCAACCCTGATACTATAAAATCACATATTCGAAGAAAAAAATGAGGGAGAAAGAATTATCGCGTTTCACGAGACGGAGCCACCGCCACCTTTTATTCTTCATCGGGAGGCTAGATCTGGAGTCGGGGCTCCGGAGAGGGGGATCTTCGATCTTCGTCATCACCAACCCTTCTCCATCGCCAATTCCATGATGCTCCCCACCGGGAGTGAGTAATTCCTTCATAGGCTCGCTGGTCGGTGAGGAGTTGGATGAGATTCATCATGTAATCAAGTTAGTTTTGTTAGGGCTTGATCCCTAGTATCCATTATGTTCTGAGATTGATGTTGCTACGACTTTGCCATGCTTAATGCTTGTCACTTTGGGCCCGGGTGCCATGATTTCAGATCTGAACCGTTTATGTTATCACCATTATATCTATGTTCTAGATCCGATCTTGCAAGTTATAGTCACGTACTACGTGTTATGATCTGGCAACCCCGGAGTGACAGAAGTTGGAACACTTCCCGGTGATGACCGTAGTTTGAGGAGTTCATGTATTCATTATGTGTTAATGCTTTGTTCCGGTTCTCTATTAAAAGGAGGCCTTAATATCCCTTAGTTTCCAATAGGACCCCGCTGCCACGAGAGGGTAGGACAAAAGATGTCATGCAAGTTCTTTCCATAAGCACGTGTAACTATTTACGGAATACATGCCTAACTGGAGCTAGTGCTGTATCGCCCTAGGTTATGACTGTTATATGATGAATATCATCCAACAAATTCACCTATCCAATGCCTACGAATTTCTCTCATATTGTTCTTGCTAAGTTACTACTGCTATCGTTATTGTTGCACTTGCTACAAAATCATTACTATCACTGTTACCGTTACTATTGCTGTTGCTACTACTATCAAAACTATCATACTACTTTGCTACTGATCACTTTGTTGCAGATAATTAATCTCCAGGTGTGGTTGAATTGACAACTTAGCTGCTAATACTTGCAAATATTCTTTGGCTCCCCTTGTGTCGAATCAATAAATTTGGGTTGAATACTCTACCCTCGAAAACTGTTGCGATCCCCTATACTTTTGGGTTATCAAGATTGTCCGAGTGGAAGTAGTGTGTTCGTCTCCGGGCTTGAGTGTTTCAGCAGGGCCATTCGAGCTGCAGAGATACCACCCAACTTCAGGTTGGCCACAGGAGTGAACAAGTTCACCGATGAGTCAAAGCCAGATATGTGGCTGGAAGATTACCGAGTGGCTGTGCAGATTGGCGGCGGCAATGATTATGTTGCCATGAAGTATTTGCCTCTGATGTTAGAAGGGTCGGCTCAGGCATGGTTGAACCAGTTGGCTCCGGCCAGCATATACTGTTGGGAAGATTTGGCCTGAGTGTTCATTAAGACATTTGAAGGCACATGCAATCGCCCCGCCAGGTTGACTGAATTGCAACACTGTCTCCAGAAGCCGAATGAAACTTGAGAGATTAAATACAGCGTTGGACGACACTTCACCATGTGGTGGAAAATATTAAAGAGCATCAAGCAGTCTGCGCCTTCAAAGAAGGCATCCGGTACAGAGAGCTCATACTGAAATTTGGGCGGTCTGGGACCCTAACCATGAATCGAATGATGGAGATTGCCACTCGGTACACGAATGGCGAAGAAGAAGACCGCCTCTGCAGCGGCAAAGGAAAAGCCAATGAGCATGATCCCAACAACACCAATCCCAGTAGGAAACAGAAGCGCAAAGCTAAAGCCGCCGGTCAGGCCGAAGCAGCCATCGTTGCTTCTCAAGGAAAGTTCAAAGGGAAGGCTAGAGAGCAGTGGATTCCTAAGAAGAAGAGAGATCAGTCGGGGCAGGATGTCCTTGATTTGCCGTGTGCTATGCACACGAAGAAAGATGAGGAAGGTAACCTGATTTTACCCAAGCACACCACTCGGCAGTGCAGGTTCCTGATCCAGCAGTTTCGTGATGGCCAGCCGAGTGAAAAGAGCCCCGAGGATGACGAAGAGGAAAAGGCCGAAGATTACCCCAAGGTTAATGCCACTGTGGTGATTTTCGCTGACGTTGAGAGCAACAGCCGACTGAAAGTCATTAACCGAGAGGTGAATATGGTTGTTCCAGCAACCACTTACGTATCACAAGTGGTCTAAGACTCCCATAACCTTTGATCAGTCGGATCACCCAGTTCATGTTGCTACCCCTGGGTGGCAGGCACTGGTGGTTGATCCTGTTGTGGGAGGCACCCAGTTGCGTTAGGACCTCATGGACGGTGGGAGTGGCTTGAACATACTCTACGCTGAGACCCTGAAGGGAATGGGCATTCCGATGTCCCGACTCAGTGAGAGCAACATGCAGTTCCACGGAGTCATTCCAGGGAAGAAGGCAAAATCACTCGGTAAGATTGCTCTGGATGTGGTTTTTGGTGACTCGAAGAATTTTCGGAAGGAGAAGCTGACGTTTGAGGTGGTGGACTTCCACAGCGCTTATCATGCTATCCTCGGTCGACCAGCTTATGCGCGTTTCATGGCTCGTCCATGCTACATGTACCTCAAGCTGAAGATGCCTGGACCTAAGGGCGTAATCACAATTACGGGGAATAGGCAAAGAGCTGAGGAATGTCTTCAGCAAGGTTCCAAGATTGCTGATGAGCAAATGGCCATGGTGGAATTGGAAGAGTACAAGAGAAACGCGGATCCGACTGATTTTCTCCGCTCCAATAAGCCAGCTTCTGAATCTGCTTTTCAGTCGGCGGGCGAGACGAAGCAAGTTCATATTCACCCGGAAGATCCCACAGCCGCTCCAACTAATATCTCAACAACACTCGACAGTAAATAGGAAGCCGCGCTCATCCAGTTCCTCCGTGAGAACTGGGACATCTTTGCATGGAAACCATCCAACATGCCAGGTGTGCCCAGGGGACTGGCTGAGCACCGCTTGAGAGTTGACTTGAAGGCCAAACCTATCAAGGAGCATCTCCGCCGTTCTGCCGCAGAGAAGAGGAAGGCGATTGGTGAGGAAGTAGCTCGGCTCCTGGCGGCTGAGTTCATACGCGAAATATACCACTTCGAGTGGCTCGCCAACGTCGTCATGGTCCCCAAGAAGGACAAGTCACTCCGTATGTGCATTGATTTCAAACATATCAATCGGGCCTGCCCGAAAGATCATTTTCCGCTCCCCCGCATCGACCAAATTGTGGATTCCACTACGGATGCGAGTGTTTGTCTTTTCTTGGTGCGTATTCCGGATACCATCAGATTCGAATGTATGGGCCAGATGAAATAAAAACTGCATTCATCACCCCTTTCGGGTGTTTTTGCTATGTCACGATGCCATTCGGTCTCAAAAACGCTGGTGCCACATTCATGCGCATGATTCAAAAGTGCTTGCTCACTCAGATCAGTCAAAATGTCGAGGCTTACATGGATAATATCGTGGTCAAGTCATGCAAAGGTTCCGACCTGCAGATCTCGCTGAAACCTTTGCCAACCTGAGAAGGTATGACATCAAGCTGAACCCATCCAAGTGCACCTTCAGAGTGCCTGGAGGCAAGTTACTCGGTTTCCTCATTTTCGAACGAGGAATAGATGCCAATCCCAGGAAGATCAGTGCGATTGTCCGAATGAAGCACCCTGAGCACGTGCATGATGCCCAGAAGCTCACGGGCTGTCTCGCAGCATTGAGTCGGTTCATTTCTTGTCTCGGTGAGAAGGCACTGCCTCTATACCGACTGATGAAGAAGTCCGATAAGTTCGATTGGACCCCCGAAGCAGAAGCAGCGTTTGTTGAGCTCAAAGCCCTGCTCTCTGCTACTTCTTGAGCTTGCATTGGTTTTTCCCTTGAAGAGGAAAGGGTGATGCAGCACAGTAGAGATAAGTATTTCCCTGAGTTAAGAACCAAGGTATCAATCCAGTAGGAGAAACAGGCAAGTCCCCAATAGATGCACCTGCACAAACAATCAAACACTTGCACCCAACGCGATAAAGGGGTTGTCAATCCCTTCACGGTCACTTGCAAAGGTGAGATCTGATAGAGGTAAATAAAACTAAACAAAAGATAAAATATTTTTGGGTTTTTTGGTTTATAGATCTAAAAATAAAAGATTGCAAGAATAGTAAATCGGAAACTAATATGATGGAAAATAGACTCGGGGGCCATAGGTTTCACTAGAGGCTTCTCTCTTGAAGGCAAATAATACGGTGGGTGAACAAATTACTGTCGAGCAATTGATAGAAAAGCACAAACTTATGACGATATCCAAGGCAATGATTATGTAATATAGGCATCACATCCGTGTCAAGTAGACTGACTCCTACCTGCATCTACTACTATTACTCCACACATCGACCGACTCCTGCCTGCATCTAGAGTATTAAGTTCATAAAGAACAGAGTAACGCCTTAAGTAAGGTGACATGATGAAGAGGAATAGACTCAAGCAATACGATGTAAACCCCATCTTCTTATCCTCGATGGCAACAATTCAATACGTGTCTCGCTACCCCTACTTTGTCACTGGGTGAAATCATGCAAGATTGAACCCAAAGCTAAGCACCTCTCCCATTGCAAGAAAAACCAATCTAGTTGGCCAAACCAAACCGATAATTCAAAGAGAAATACAAAGATATCAAATCATGCATATAAGATATCAGAGGAGATTCAAATAATATTCATAGATAAGTTGATCTTAAATCCACAATTCATCGGATCTCGACAAACACACCGCAAAAGAAGATTACATCGGATAGATCTCCAAGAACATCAGGAGAACATGGTATTGAGAATCAAAGAGAGAGAAGAAGCCATCTAGTTACTAGCTATGGACCCGTAGGTCTGTGTTAAACTACTCACGCTTCATCGGAGGGGCAATAGAGTTGATGTAGATGCCCTCCGTGATCGAATCCCCCTCCGGCAGGATGCCGAAAAAGGCCCCAAGATGGGATCTCACGGGAACAGAAGGTTGCGGCAGTTGAAAAGTGTTTTCGTGGATGCTTCTGAGGGTTTTGGAATATGTGTGAATATATAGGATGAAGATCTAGGTCAGGGAGTCACACAGGGGCCCACAAGGTAGGGGGGCGCCCCCCCAGGGCGGGCCCTCCACCCTTGCCGCCGCCTCGTGGCTCTTCTGACTTGCACTCCAAGTCCCGTGGGTGTCTTCTTGTCCAAGAAAAATCATCGCGAAAGTTTTATTCTGTTTGGACTCCATTTGATATTCCTTTTCTGCAAAGCTAAAAAACAAGGAAAAAACAGAAACTGGCATTGGGCTCTAGGTTAATAGGTTAGTCCCAAAAATAATATAAAGTAGCATATTAATGCATATAAAACATCCAAAACAGATAATATAATAGCATGGAACAATCAAAAATTATAGATACATTGAAGACGTATCACTCTCCACCCAGCCAGTGCTTGCTGACCCGAACAGCAAAGAACCTTTGCTTTTGTACATCGCGGCCACAGGTCAAGTCGTCAGCACAGTTCTCACAGTGGAGCGAGAAGAAGGCAAGGCCTACAAAGTTCAATGACCAGTGTATTATATCTCTGAGGTTCTCACTCCATCCAAGCAGAGGTATCCTCATTACCAGAAGCTTGTCTATGGTATTTACTTAACAGCAAAGAAGGTCGCACATTATTTTCAAGAACACTCGGTCTCAGTCATCAGTGACGCCCCGCTGTCTGAAATCATGAACAATCGGGATGCAACTGCCTGAGTGGCTAAGTGGGCAATTGAACTTCTCCCTTTGGACATTAAGTTTGAAGCAAAGAAGGCGATCAAGTCCCAAGCTCTCATAGATTTCTTGGCCGAATGGATAGAACAACAACAGCCGACTCAGGTTCACTCGGAGCATTGTACCAAGTTCTTCGATGGTTCCAAGATGTTGAACGGTTCGGGCACCGGAGTGGTCCTGGTATCCCCAAAAGGTGATCGACTCAGTTATGTCCTCCAGATTCACTTCGATTCCTCTACTAATGAGGCCGAGTATGAAGCACTCCTCTATGGGTTGCGTATGGCCATGTCACTTGGCGTCCGTCGCCTAATGGTATACGGTGACTCAGATCTGGTGGTCAATCAGGTGATGAAGGAACGGGACGTCAGAAACCCTGCTATGACAGGATACTGCAACGCAGTGAGGAAGTTAGAGAAGAAATTTGAGGGTTTGGAGCTTCATCACATTCCCCGAATAAAAAATCAAGCAGCTGACGATTTGGCAAAACTCGGTTCCACTCAGAAGCCTATTCCCAGCAACGTGTTCCTCGAGCACCTCCATTCCCCGTTAGTGCAGGAAGATCCTTTCACAGAAGAGCCTCCTCACGCGATAAGTCCCTCTGACCCGATTGAAATCAAGGTCCCTGCAGTCATTGACTTGGTTATGGAGATTCTGGTAATTACTCCCGACTGGACAGTGCCATCCATTGCATTCTTGCTCAGGCAAGAACTCCCAGAAGATGAAGTTAAGGCACGTCAGATCGTCCGCAGATCCAAAGCTTTCACTGTGATGAACGGGCAGCTTTACAGAGAGAGTGTCACTGGCGTGGCCCAACGATGTATTTCTCCAGAGGAAGGTCGACTAATCTTGGAAGAGATCCACTCGGGGACCTGTGGTCATCACGCGTCCTCTCGGACAATTGTGGCCAAAGCATACCGAGCCGGATTTTACTGGCCACGGGCCAACGAAGCTGCCAAAGAAATTGTTCAACACTGCCAGGGGTGTCAGTTCTATGCAAACTTATCCCACAAACCTGCATCTGCGTTGAAGACCATACCACTCGTCTGGCCCTTTGCTGTGTGGGGCTTGGACATGGTCGGACCACTCAGGACTGGCAGGAGTGGTTTCACTCATCTACTCGTAGCAGTCAACAAATTCACCAAGTGGATTGAGGCTAAGCAGATTAAGAAGCTAGATTCGCGTACAACCATCAAGTTCATGAGGGAGTTGATATTCAGATATGGAGTCCCACGCAGTATTATCACAGATAACGGCTCAAACTTCGATTCGGAAGAGTTCAGAAGCTTCTGCGCCACCCAAGGCACTCGGGTGGACTACGCATCCGTTGCGCACCTGTAGTCGAATGGTCAAGCTGAGACAGCAAATGGACTTATCCTTCAGGGGTTAAAGCCACGACTCATGCGTGACCTTGAGCATGCAGCTGGCGCCTGGGTGACTGAACTGCCGTCTGTCTTGTGGGGTTTAAGGATGACTCCTAACCGGTCCACTTACAGTTGGGGAACGTAGTAATTTCAAAAAAATTCCTACGCACACACAGGATCATGGTGATGCATAGCAACGAGAGGGGAGAGTGTGTCCACGTACCCTCGTAGACCGAAAGTGGAAGCGTTAGCACAACGCGGTTGATGTAGTCGTACGTCTTCACGATCCGACCGATCCAAGTACCGAACGCATGGCACCTCCGAGTTCAGCACACGTTCAACTCGATGACGTCCCGTGAGCTTCGATCCAGCAAAGCTTCACAGGAGAGTTTCATCAGCACGACGGCGTGGTGACGGTGATGATGATGCTACCGACGCAGGGCTTCGCCTAAGCACCGCTACGATATGATCGAGGTGGATTATTGTGGAGGGGGGCACCGCACACGGCTAAGAGATCAATGATCAATTGTTGTGTCTATGGGGTGCCCCCTGGCCACGTATATAAAGGATGGAGGGGAGGAGGCTGGCCCCCTATGGGTGGCGCACAAAGTAGGGGACTCCTACTAGGAATCCTACTCCTAGTAGGAGTCCACCAAGAGGGGAAGGAAGAGGGGAAGAGGGAGAAGGAAAGATGGGTGTTGCGCCCCCCCAATCCCTTGTCCAATTCGGACCAGCAAGGGGAGGGGCGCAGCAGCCCCTGCGGCCTTCTCCTCTCTTTCCCGTATGGCCCAATAAGGCCCATAACTTCCCCCAGTGAATTCCCGTAATTCCCCGGTACTCCGAAAAATACCCGAATCACTCGGAACCTTTCCAACGTCCAAATATAGCCTTCCAATATATCGATCTTTACCTCTCGGACATTCTGAGACTCCTTGTCATGTCCATGATCTCATCCGGGACTCCGAACAACTTCGGTACATCAAAACACAAAAACTCATAATACCGATCGTCACCGAACTTTAAGCGTGCGGACCCTACGGGTTCGAGAACTATGTAGACATGACTGAGACACGTCTCCGGTCAATAACCAATAGCGGAACCTGGATGCTCATATTGGCTCCCATATATTCTACGAAGATCTTTATCGGTCAAACCGCATAACAACATACGTCGTTCCCTTTGTCATCGGTATGTTACTTGCCCGAGATTCGATCATCGGTATCTCAATACCTAGTTCAATCTCGTTACCGGCAAGTCTCTTTACTCATTCTGTAATACATCATCCCGCAACTAACTCATTAGTTACAATGCTTGCAAGGCTTATAGTGATGTGCATTACCGAGTGGGCCCAGAGATACCTCTCCGACAATCGGAGTGACAAATCCTAATCTCGAAATACGCCAACTCAACAAGTACCTTCGGAGACACCTGTAGAGCACCTTTATAATCACCCAATTACATTGTGACGTTTGGCAGCACACAAAGTGTTCCTCCGGTAAACGGGAGTTGCATAATCTCATAGTCATAGGAACATGTATAAGTCATGAAGAAAGCAATAGCAACATACTAAACGATCAAGTGCTAAGCTAACAAAATAGGTCAAGTCAATCACATCATTCTCCTAATAATGTGATCCCGTTAATCAAATGACAACTCATGTCTATGGTTAGGAAACATAACCATCTTTGATCAACGAGCTAGTCAAGTAGAGGCATACTAGTGACACTCTGTTTGTCTATGTATTCACACATGTATTATGTTTCCGGTTAATACAATTCTAGCATGAATAATAAACATTTATCATAAAATAAGGAAATAAATAATAACTTTATTATTGCCTCTAGGGCATATTTCCTTCAGTCTCCCACTTGCACTAGAGTCAATAATCCAGTTCACATCGCCATGTGATTTAACACCAACAGTTCACATCACCATGTGATTAATATCCATAGTTCACATTGTCATGTGACCAACACCCAAAGGGTTTACTAGAGTCAATAATCTAGTTCACATCGCCATGTGATTAACACCCAAAGAGTACTAAGGTGTGATCATGTTTTGCTTGTGAGAGAAGTTTAGTCAATGGGTCTGCCAAATTCAGATCCGTATGTATTTTGCAAATTTCTATGTCAACAATGCTCCGCACGGAGCTACTCTAGCTAATTGCTCCCACTTTCAATATGTATCCAGATTGAGACTTAGAGTCATCTGGATCAGTGTCAAAACTTGTATCGACGTGACCCTTTACGACGAACCTTTTGGCACCTCCATAATCGAGAAACATATCCTTATTCCACTAAGGATAATTTTGACCGCTGTCCAGTGATCTACTCCTAGTCACTATTGTACTCCCTTGCCAAACTCAATGTAGGGTATACAATAGATCTGTTACACAGCATAGCATACTTTATAGAACCTATGACTGAGGCATAGGGAATGACTTTTCATTCTCTTTCTATTTTCTGCCGTGGTCGGGTTTTGAGTCTTCACTCAACTTCACACCTTAAAACACAAGCAAGAACTCCTTCTTTGACTGTTCCATTTTGAACTACTTCAAAAACTTTGTCAAGGTATGTACTCATTGAAAAATCTTATCAAGCGTCTTGATCTATCTCTATAGATCTTGATGCTCAATATGTAAGCAGCTTCACCGAGGTCTTTCTGTGAAAAACTCCTTTCAAATACTCCTTTATGCTTTCCAGAAAATTCTACATTATTTCCGATCAACAATATGTCATTCACATATACTTATCAGAAATGCTGTAGTGCTCCCACTCACATTCTTGTAAATACAGGCTTCACCGCAAGTCTGTATAAAACTATATGCTTTGATCAACTCATCAAAGCGTATATTCCAACTCCGAGATGCTTGCACCAGTCCATAGATGGATCGCTGGAGCTTGCACACTTTGTTAGCATCCTTTGGATCGATAAAACCTTCAGGTTGCATCATATACAACTCTTCTTCCAGAAATCCATTCAGGAATGCAGTCTTTACATCCATTTGCCAAATTTCATAATCATAAAATGCGGCAATTTCTAACATGATTCGGACGGACTTAAGCATCGCTACGGGTGAGAAAGTTTCATCGTAGTCAACTCCTTGAACTTTGTCAACAACCTTTTTCGACAAGTCTAGCTTTGTAGATAGTAACACTACTATCAGCGTCCGTCTTCCTCTTGAAGATCCATTTATTTTCTATGGCTTGCCGATCATCGGGCAAGTCAACCAAAGTCCATACTTTGTTCTCATACATGGATCCCATGTCAGATTTCATGGCCTCAAGCCATTTCGCGGAATCTGGGCTCATCATCGTTTCCTCATAGTTCGTAGGTTCGTCATGGTCTAGTAACATGACTTCCAGAACAGGATTACCGTACCACTCTGGAGCGGAACGTACTCTGGTTGACCTACGAGGTTCTGTAGTAACTTGATCTGAAGTTTCATGATCATCATCATTAGCTTCCTCACTAATTGGTGTAGGCATCACTGGAACTGATTTCTGTGATGAACTACTTTCCAATTTAAGAGAAGGTACCACTACCTCATCAAGTTCTACTTTCCTCCCACTCACTTCTTTCGAGAGAAACTCCTTCTCTTAGAAAGCATCCATTCTTAGCAACAAATATCTTGCCTTCGGATCTGTGATAGAAGGTGTACCCAACAGTTTCTTTTGGGTATCCTATGAAGACGCACTTCTCCGATTTGGGTTCGAGCTTATCAGGCTGAAGCTTTTTCACATAAGCATCGCAGCCCCAAACTTTAAGAAACGACAACTTAGGTTTCTTGCCAAACCACAGTTCATACGGTGTCGTCTCAACGGATTTAGATGGTGCCCTATTAAACGTGAATGCAGCTGTCTCTAATGCATAACCCCAAAACGATAGCGGTAAATCGGTAAGAGACATCATAGATCGCACCATATCTAATAAAGTACGGTTACAATGTTCGGACACACCATTACGCTGTGGTGTTCCAGGTGGCATGAGTTGCGAAACTATTCCACATTTTAAATGAAGACCAAACTCGTAACTCAAATATTTGCCTCCGCGATAAGATCGTAGAAACTTTATTTTCTTGTTACGATGATTTTCTACTTCACTCTGAAATTCTTTGAACTTTTCAAACGTTTCAGACTTGTGTTTCATTAAGTAGATATACCCATATCTGCTCAAATCATCTGTGAAGGTCAGAAAATAACGATACCCGCCGCGAGCCTCAATACTCATCGGACCGCATACATCGGTATGTATTATATCCAATAAGTCCGTAGCTCGCTCCATTGTTCCGGAGAATGGAGTTTTAGTCATCTTGCCCATGAGGCATGGTCCGCAAGCATCAAATGATTCATAATCAAGTGATTCCAAAAGTCCATCAGTATGGAGTTTCTTCATGCGCTTTACACCAATATGACCTAAATGGCAGTGCCACAAATAAGTTGCACTATCATTACTAACTTTGCATATTTTGGTTTCAATATTATGAATATGTGTATCACTACGATCGAGATTCAATAAACCATTTACATTGGGTGTATGACCATAGAAGGTTTTTATTCATGTAAACAGAACAACAATTATTCTCTGATACCACTGTTGGGAAACGTAGTAATTTCAAAAATTTCCTACGCACACACAGGATCATGGTGATGCATAGCAACGAGAGGGGAGAGTGTGTCCACGTACTCTCGTAGACCAAAAGCAGAAGCGTTAGCACAACGCGGTTGATGTAGTCGTACGTCTTCACGATTCGACCGATCCAAGTACCGAACGCACGGCACCTCCGAGTTTAGCACACGTTCAACTCGATGACGTCCCGCGAGCTCCGATCCAGCAAAGCTTCACAGGAGAGTTTCGTCAGCACGACGGCGTGGTGACGGTGATGATGATGCTACCGACGCAGGGCTTCGCCTAAGCACCGCTACGATATGATCGAGGTGGATTATGGTGGAGGGGGGCACCGCACACGGCTAAGAGATCAATGATTAATTGTTGTGTCTATGGGGTGCCCCTGGCCACGTATATAAAGGAGTGGAGGAGGGGAGAGGGCCGGCCTAGCTATGGCGCGCCCTGGAGGAGTCCTACTCCCACCGGGAGTAGGATTCCCCCCCCCCCCTTCCAAGTAGTAGGAGTAGGAGAGAAGGAAGGGGAAGAGAGAAGAGAAGGAAGGAGGGGGCGCAGCCCCTCCCCCTAGTCCAATTCGGACTAGGCCTTGGGGGGGAACGCGGCCTACCTCTCTCTCTCTCCCCTAAAGCCCAATAAGGCCCATATACTTCTTCCCCGTATTCCCGTAACTCCCCGGTACTCCGAAAAATACCCGAACCACTCGGAACCTTTCCGATGTCCGAATATAGTCGTCCAATATATCGATCTTTACGTCTCGACCATTTCGAGACTCCTCGTCATGTCCCCGATCTCATCCGGGACTCCGAACTACCTTCGGTACATCAAAACACATAAACTCATAATACAAATCGTCACAGAACTTTAAGCGTGCGGACCCTACGGGTTTGAGAACTATGTAGACATGACCGAGACACGTCTCCGGTCAATAACCAATAGCGGAACCTGGATGCTCATATTGGTTCCTACATATTCTACGAAGATCTTTATCGGTCAAACCGCATAACAACATACGTTGTTCCCTTTGTCATCGGTATGTTACTTGCCCGAGATTCGATCATCGGTATCTCAATACCTAGCTCAATCTCGTTACCGGCAAGTCTTTTTACTCGTTCCGTAATACATCATCCCGCAACTAACTCATTAGTTACAATGCTTGCAAGGCTTATAGTGATGTGCATTACCGAGTGGGCCCAGAGATACCTCTCCGACAATCGGAGTGACAAATCCTAATCTCGAAATATGCCAACTCAACAAGTACCTTCGGAGACACCTGTAGAGCACCTTTATAATCACCCAGTTATGTTGTGACGTTTGGTAGCACACAAAGTGTTCCTCCGGTAAACGGGAGTTGCATAATCTCATAGTCATAGGAACATGTATAAGTCATGAAGAAAGCAATAGCAACGTACTAAACGATCAAGTGCTAAGCTAACGGAATGGGTCAAGTCAATCACATCTTTCTCCTAATGATGTGATCCCGTTTATCAAATGATAACTCATGTCTATGGTTAGGAAACATAACCATCTTTGATCAACGAGCTAGTCAAGTAGAGGCATACTTGTGACACTCTGTTTGTCTATGTATTCACACATGTATTATGTTTCCGGTTAATACAACTCTAGCATGAATAATAAACATTTATCATGAAATAAGGAAATAAATAATAACTTTATTATTGCCTCTAGGGCATATTTCCTTCAGTCTCCCACTTGCACTAGAGTCAATAATCTAGTTCACATCGCCATGTGATTTAACACCAACAGTTCACATCACCATGTGATTAATATCCATAGTTCACATTGTCATGTGACCAACACCCAAAGGGTTTACTAGAGTCAATAATCTAGTTCACATCGCCATGTGATTAACACCCAAAGAGTACTAAGGTGTGATCATGTTTTGCTTGTGAGAGAAGTTTAGTCAATGGGTCTGCCAAATTCAGATCCGTATGTATTTTGCAAATTTCTATGTCAACAATGCTCCGCACGGAGCTACTCTAGCTAATTGCTCCCACTTTCAATATGTATCCAGATTGAGACTTAGAGTCATCTGGATCAGTGTCAAAACTTGTATCGATGTGACCCTTTACGACGAACCTTTTGGCACCTCCATAATCGAGAAACATATCCTTATTCCACTAAGGATAATTTTGACCGCTGTCCAGTGATCTACTCCTAGATCACTATTGTACTCCCTTGCCAAACTCAATGTAGGGTATACAATAGATCTGTTACACAGCATAGCATACTTTATAGAACCTATGACTGAGGCATAGGGAATGACTTTTCATTCTCTTTCTATTTTCTGCCGTGGTCGGGTTTTGAGTCTTCACTCAACTTCACACCTTAAAACACAGGCAAGAACTCCTTCTTTGATTGTTCCATTTTGAACTACTTCAAAATCTTTGTCAAGGTATGTACTCATTGAAAAATCTTATCAAGCGTCTTGATCTATCTCTATAGATCTTGATGCTCAATATGTAAGCAGCTTCACCGAGGTCTTTCTTTGAAAAACTCCTTTCAAATACTCCTTTATGCTTTCCAGAAAATTCTACATTATTTCCGATCAACAATATGTCATTCACATATACTTATCAGAAATGCTGTAGTGCTCCCACTCACTTTCTTGTAAATACAGGCTTCACCGCAAGTCTATATAAAACTATATGCTTTGATCAACTCATCAAAGCGTATATTCCAACTCCGAGATGCTTGCACCAGTCCATAGATGGATCGCTGGAGCTTGCACACTTTGTTAGCATCCTTTGGATCGATAAAACCTTCAGGTTGCATCATATACAACTCTTCTTCCAGAAATCCATTCAGGAACGCAGTCTTTACATCCATTTGCCAAATTTCATAATCATAAAATGCGGCAATAGCTAACATGATTCGGATGGACTTAAGCATCGCTACGGGTGAGAAGGTCTCATCGTAGTCAACTCCTTGAACTTGTCGAAAACCTTTTGCAGCAAGTCGAGCTTTGTAGACAGTAACATTACCATCAGCGTCTGTCTTCTTCTTGAAGATCCATTTATTCTCGATGGCTTGCCGATCATCGGGCAAGTCAACCAAAGTCCACACTTTGTTCTCATACATGGATCCCATCTCAGATTTCATGGTCTCAAGCCATTTTGCGGAATCTGGGCTCATAATCGCTTCCTCATAGTTCGTAGGTTCGTCATGGTCTAGTAACATGACCTCAAGAACAGGATTATCGTACCACTCTGGTGCGGATCTTACTCTGGTTGACCTACGAGGTTCGGTAGTAACTTGATCTGAAGTTTCATGATCATCATCATTAGCTTCCTCACTAATTGGTGTAGAAGTCACAGGAACCGGTTTCTGTGATGAACTACTTTCCAATAAGGGAGCAGGTATAGTTACCTCATCAAGTTCTACTTTCCTCCCACTCACTTCTTTCGAGAGAAACTCCTTCTCTAGAAAGGATCCATTCTTAGCAACGAAAGTCTTGCCTTCGGATCTGTGATAGAAGGTGTACCCAACTGTCTCTTTTGGGTATCCTATGAAGACACATTTCTCCGACTTGGGTTCGAGCTTATCAGGTTGAAGCTTTTTCACATAAGCATCGCAGCCCCAAACTTTAAGAAATGACAACTTTGGTTTCTTGCCAAACCACAGTTCATAAGGAGTCGTCCCAACGGATTTAGATGGTGCCCTATTTAACGTGAATGCAGCCGTCTCTAAAGCATAGCCCCAAAACGATAGCAATAAATCAGTAAGAGACATCATAGATCGTACCATATCTAGTAAAGTACGATTACGACGTTCGGACACACCATTACGCTGTGGTGTTCTGGGTGGCGTGAGTTGCGAAACTATTCTGCTTTGTTTCAAATGTACACCAAACTCGTAACTCAAATATTCTCCTCCACGATCAGATCGTAGAAACTTTATTTTCTTGTTATGATGATTTTCCACTTCACTCTGAAATTCTTTGAACTTTTCAAATGTTTCAGACTTATGTTTCATTAAGTAGATATACCCATATCTGCTCAAATCATCTGTGAAGGTGAGAAAATAACGATACCCGCCGCGAGCCTCAACATTCATTGGACCACATACATCAGTATGTATTATTTCCAAAAAGTCAGTTGCTCGCTCCATTGTTCCGGAGAACGGAGTCTTAGACATCTAGGCATGGTTCGCAAGCATCAAGTGATTCATAATCAAGTGATTCCAAAAGCCCATCAGCATGGAGTTTCTTCATGCGCTTTACACCAATATGACCTAAACGGCAGTGCCACAAATAAGTTGCACTATCATTATTAACCTTGCATCTTTTGGCTTCAATATTATGAATATGTGTATCACTACGATCGAGATTCAATAAACCATTTATATTGAGTGTATGACCATAGAAGATTTTATTCATTTAAACAGAACAACAATTATTCTCTAACTTAAATGAATAACCGTATCGCAATAAACATGATCCAATCATATTCATGCTCAACGCAAATACCAAATAACATTTATTTAGGTCCAACACTAATCCCGAAAGTAGAGGGAGTGTGCAATGGTGATCTTATCAACCTTGGAGTCACTTCCAACACACATCGTCACCTCGTCATTAACTAGTCTTTGTTCATTTTGCAACTCCTGTTTCGAGTTACTAATGTTAGCAACTGAACCAGTATCAAATACCCAGGGGCTACTATGAATACTAGTAAAATACACATCAATAACATATATATCAAATATACTTTTGTTCACTTTGCCATCCTTCTTATCTGCTAAATACTTGGGGCAGTTCCGTTTCCAGTGACCAGTCCCTTTGCAGTAGAAGCACTCAGTTTCAGGCTTAGGTCCTGACTTGGGCTTCTTCCCGGGAGTAGCAACTTGCTTGCTATTCTTCTTGAAGTTCCCCTTCTTCCCTTTGCCCTTTTTCTTGAAACTAGTGGTCTTGTCAACCATCAATACTTGATGCTTTTCTTGATTTCTACCTTCATCGATTCCAGCATCACAAAGAGATTGGGAATCGTTTCCGTTATCCCTTGCATATTATATTTCATCACGAAATTCTAGTAACTTGGTGATAGTGACTAGAGAACTCTGTCAATCACTATCTTATCTGGAAGATTAACTCCCACTTGATTCAAGTGATTGTAGTACTCAGACATTCTGAGCACATGCTCACTAGCTGAGCAATTCTCCTCCATCTTGTAGGCAAAGTACTGTCAGAGGTCTCATACCTCTCGACACGGGCATGAGTATGAAATACCAATTTCAACTCTTGGAACATCTCATATGCTCCGTGGCGTTCAAAACATCTTTGAAGCCCCGATTCTAAGCCGTAAAGCATGGTGCACTAAACTATCAAGTAGTCATCATATCGAGCTTGCCAAACGTTCATAACGTCTGCATTTGGTCCTGCAATCGGTCTGTCACCTAGCGGTGCATCAAGGACATAATTCTTCTGTGCAGCAATGAGGATAATCTCAGATCACGGATCCAATCTGCATCATTGCCACTAACTTCTTTCAACTTAGTTTTCTCTAGGAACATATCAAAAATAAAACAGGGGAGCTAAACGCGAGCTATTGATCTACAACATAGATATGCTAATACTACCAGGACTAAGTTCATGATAAATTTAAGTTCAATTAATCATATTACTCAAGAACTCCCACTTAGATAGACATCTCTCTAATCATCTAAGTGATCACGTGATCCAAATCAACTAAACCATAACCGATCATCACGTGAAATGGAGTAGTTTTCAATGGTGAACATCACTATGTTGATCATATCTACTATATGATTCACGCTCGACCTTTCGGTCTCAGTGTTCTGAGGCCATATCTGCATATGCTAGGCTCGTCAAGTTTAACCCGAGTATTCTGCGTGTGCAAAACTGGCTTGCACCCGTTGTAGATGAACGTTGAGCTTATCACACCCGATCATCACGTGGTGTCTCGGCACGACGAACTTTGGCAACGGTGCATACTCAGGGAGAACACTTTTACCTTGAAATTTAGTGAGAGATCATCTTATAATGCTACCGTCAAACAAAGCAAAATAAGATGCATAAAGGATAAACATCACATGCAATCAATATAAGTGATATGATATGGCCATCATCATCTTGTGCTTGTGATCTCCATCTCCGAAGCACCGTCATGATCACCATCGTCACTGGCGCGACACCTTGATCTCCATCGTAGCATCATTGTTGTCTCGCCAACTATTTCTTCTACGACTATCGCTATCGCTTAGTGATAAAGTAAAGCAATTACAGGGCGATTGCATTGCATACAATAAAGCGACAACCATATGGCTCCTGCCAGTTGCCGATAACTCAGTTACAAAACATGATCATTTCATACAATAAAATATAGCATCATGTCTTGACCATATCACATCACAACATGCCCTGCAAAAACAAGTTAGACGTCCTCTACTTTGTTGTTGCAAGTTTTACGTGGCTGCTACGGGCTGAGCAAGAACCGTTCTTACCTACGCATCAAAACCACAACGATAGTTCGTCAAGTTAGTGCTGTTTTAACCTTCACAAGGACCGGGCGTAGCCACACTCGGTTCAACTAAAGTTGGAGAAACTGACACCCGCTAGTCACCTGTGTGCAAAGCACGGCGGTAAAACCAGTCTCGCGTAAGCGTACGCGTAATGTCGGTCCGGGCTGCTTCATCCAACAATACCGCCGAATCAAAGTGTGACATGCTGGTAAGCAGTATGACTTGTATCGCCCACAACTCACTTGTGTTCTACTCGTGCATATAACATCTACGCATAAAACCAGGCTCGGATGCCACTGTTGGGGAACGTAGTAATTTCAAAAAATTTGCTATGCACACACAGGATCATGGTGATGCATAGCAATGAGAGGGGAGAGTGTGTCCACGTACCCTCGTAGACCGAAAGCGGAAGTGTTAGCACAACGCGGTTGATGTAGTCGTACGTCTTCACGATCCGACCGATCCAAGTACCGAACGCACGGCACCTCCGAGTTCAGCACATGTTCAACTCGATGACGTCCCGCGAGCTCCGATCCAGCAAAGCTTCACAGGAGAGTTTCGTCAGCACGACGGCGTGGTGACGGTGATGATGATGCTACCGACGCAGGGCTTCGCCTAAGCACCGCTACGATATGATCGAGGTGGATTATTGTGGAGGGGGGCACCGCACACGGCTAAGAGATCAATGATCAATTGTTGTGTCTATGGGGTGCCCCCTGTCCACGTATATAAAGGATGGAGGGGAGGAGGCCGGCCCCCTATGGGTGGCGCACTAAGTAGGGGACTCCTACTAGGAATCCTACTCCTAGTAGGAGTCCACCAAGAGGGGAAGGAAGAGGGGAAGAGGGAGAAGGAAAGAGGGGTGTTGCGCCCCCCCAATCCCTTGTCCAATTCGGACCAGCAAGGGGAGGGGCGCAGCAGCCCCTGCGGCCTGCTCCTCTCTTTCCCGTATGGCCCAATAAGGCCCATAACTTCCCCCGGTGAATTCCCGTAATTCCCCGGTACTCCGAAAAATACCCGAATCACTCGGAACCTTTCCGACGTCCGAATATAGCCTTCCAATATATCAATCTTTACCTCTCGGACATTCCGAGACTCCTCGTCATGTCCATGATCTCATCCGGGACTCCGAACAACTCCGGTACATCAAAACACAAAAACTCATAATACCGATCGTCACCGAACTTTAAGCGTGCGGACCCTACGGGTTCGAGAACTATGTAGACATGACCGAGACACATCTCCGGTCAATAACCAATAGCGGAACCTAGATGCTCATATTGGTTCCCACATATTCTACGAAGATCTTTATCGGTCAAACCGCATAACAACATACGTCGTTCCCTTTGTCATCGGTATGTTACTTGCCCGAGATTCGATCGTCGGTATCTCAATACCTAGTTCAATCTCATTACTGGCAAGTCTCTTTACTCGTTCCGTAATACATCATCCCGCAACTAACTCATTAGTTACAATGCTTGCAAGGCGTATAGTGATGTGCATTACCGAGTGGGCCCAGAGATACCTCTCCGACAATCAGAGTGACAAATCCTAATCTCGAAATACGCCAACTCAACAAGTACCTTCGGAGACACCTGTAGAGCACCTTTATAATCACCCAGTTACATTGTGACGTTTGGCAGCACACAAAGTGTTCCTCCGGTAAACGGGAGTTGCATAATCTCATAGTCATAGGAACATGTATAAGTCATGAAGAAAGCAATAGCAACATACTGAACGATCAAGTGCTAAGCTAACAGAATGGGTCAAGTCAATCACATCATTCTCCTAATGATGTGATCCCGTTAATCAAATGACAACTCATGTCTATGGTTAGGAAACATAACCATCTTTGATCAACGAGCTAGTCAAGTAGAGGCATACTAGTGACACTCTGTTTGTCTATGTATTCACACATGTATTATGTTTCCAGTTAATACAATTCTAGCATGAATAATAAACATTTATCATGAAATACGGAAATAAATAATAACTTTATTATTGCCTCTAGGGCATATTTCCTTCACTTACCGCACCCCTTTCTTCATGGTGTATGGAGCCGAAGCCGTGCTGCCAAGTGATCTCCTCCACAACTCACCCCGAGTACAACTTTATTCAGAAGCTGAGGCGGAGCAGGCGCGGCAGGACGCCGTCGACCTTTTGGAGGAAGAACAAGAGATGGCACTGATACGGTCGACTGTTTATCAACAAGACCTTCGTCGATTCCATGCCAGGAACGTCAAGGGTCGAGCGTTTCAAGAAGGAGATCTTGTGCTCCGAGTGGATCAGCAACGACCACACAAACTTGCCCCCGCCTGGGAAGGCCCCTTTATCGTCACCAAGGTGCTACATAATGGCGCCTACCACCTCTACAACCTCGCGAAGAAGATTGACGAGCCGCGCGCCTGGACCGCATATCTTCTTCATCGATTCTATACTTGACAACCGGATTGTCAGGATGTAATAAGAGTACTTTTAGATTGTTTATCAAAGACATGACTTCTGCAGTCCTATGATGATTTTACTCGTACAAGTGCATGTTCAAAACCCCCAGTGGGTGGCTTAGCCATGAACCAGTTTTCGCCTAAGTTAAAAACTACTCCGAGCGAGAGCATCCCTCCCACTCGGGGGCTTAGCCGCGAGCCAGTCCTCGCCTAAGTTAAAAACTACTCCGAGTGAGAGCATCCCTCCCACTCGGGGGCTTAGCCGCGAACCAGTTTTCACCTAAGTTAAAAACTACTCCGAGTGAGAGCATCCCTCCCACTCGGAGACTTAGCCGCGAACCAGTTTTCGCCTAAGTTAAAAACTACTCCGAGTGAGAGCATCCCTCCCACTCGAAGGCTTAGCCGCGAGCCAGTTTTCGCCTAAGTTAAAAACTACTCCGCATGAGAGCATTCCTCTCACTCGGGGGCTTAGCCGCGAGCCAGTCCTTGCCTAAGTTAAAAACTACTTCGAGTGAGAGCATCCCTCCCACTCGGGGGCTTAGCCGCAAGCCAGTCCTTGCCTAAGTTAAAAATTACTCCGAGTGAGAGCATCCCTCTCACTCGGGGGCTTAGCCGAGAGCCAGTTTTCGCGTAAGTTAAAATCTACTCCGAGTGAGAGCATCCCTCCCACTCGGGGGCTTAGCCGCGAACCAGTGTTCGCCTAAGTTAAAAATTACTTCGAGTGAGAGCACCCCTCTCACTCGGGGGATTAGCCGCGAGCCAGTCCTCGCCTAAGTTAAAAACTACTCCGAGTGAGGGCATCCCTCTCACCCGGGGGCTTAGCCGCGAGCCAGCCCTCGCCTAAGTTAAAAAATTACTCCGAGTGAGAGCATCCCTCTCACTCGGGGACTGAGCCGCGAGCCAGTCCTCGCCTAAGTTAAAAATTACTCCGAGTGAGAGCATCACTCTCACTCGAAGGCTTAGCTGCAAATCAGCCGATATAAATTATGCAAGAAGCTGGAAAGCAACATTCAGAAAAATCCATCAAGTTCTCAAACGCAGATAAAAGTACTCGGGCGGAAGACCAAGCCCGAATGAGTTTTAACAATTACAAAATCACTCAGCATACCGAGGCAAATAAGTTCCGACTGGAGAGTACTCGAATCATAAAGTTTTTTTGTCACGCGCCGGTGGGACTCGCTGGCTCGACGAAGGTGTCCAGATCTATGCCATCTGCTATCCGAGTGGCTGCTTCAATAAAAGTCTCTATGAAGTCTTCAAACTGGAGCTTCTTCGTATTTGCCACCTGAAGAGCCTTCAGCTTGTCTTCCTTGGCATCTTTGCAATGGACACGGACAAGTGAGAGCGCCACGTCGGCTCCACAGCGAGCAGCAGATTTCTTCCATGCTTGCACTTGACCAGCGATTTCATTGAGTTGAGGTATCATGGACTCGAGGTCATTCTGAAAGGTATCCTCAGGCCACAGTTCTTTATCTATCCTTGCCAGTGCGGCCCTCAGTCAACTGATGTATTCCCGGACACCATTGAGGCGAGTTTCGAGCCGCAGCATATTCAGGGCCACTGCGTCCTTGACGAGCGACTTGGTGGGGTCTAAATCCGTCTCGATCTGATCGGTCTCCTCCTCGAAGTTCTTACAGAATTCTGCGTGGAGAAGAAAGAAAAGATTGGTTACGCCCTTGCATTCGAGATTCAGAAAAATTCACTCGGGCAAAGAGAGGTACCTTCAAGCATGCCATACATCTTCTTTGCGAAACCCCCAAGATATTTCTCCAGCGCATCCCTCTTCTGGGTAAGTTGGTCCACCTTGTCGTTCAGAGCCGTCTTCTCCAACTCAAAAGCACTCGCTTGATCCTCCATCTTCTTGGCCCACTCGGCCCGTTCCTTCTTAAGCTCTTCAACAGCGGTATTCAGAGATATGTTTTCTTCTTCTAGCTTTCCGACTGAAGCCAACTTTGCCTCAGTGGCCTCAGTCTTTTCCTTAGCCACCTTCTGAGCTCCCGCAAGTTCTTCGTCCTTCTTTTCCAAGGCCTGCTTCATGGTGTCTAAAGAAATAACATTCCCGAGTCGCACTTGAAGTTGACGGTTTTCATTACGCACATCTGTTCGAGTGAAACTACTCGACTCAAACGATAGAAAGGAAAAAACAATTGTGTTCTCAGTCGACAGGATTTACCTCCTAAGGTCCTCGCCTCCGTCTGAGCACGTTCCAAGTCCAGTTGGAGTTGGATCTTCTCCTTCTCCAGAGCAACGTACTAAGTCCCGAGTTCATGAGTTTTCTGAGATCAACAAAGAGACAATTTAGTCGGCAATGAAAAAGCTCCTCAAATATTCCTCTACTTCCGAGTGGAGAAGAGCAGACTCAGTTGCTACAACCAAACATACTCTAAGACCCCCACCGAATCAAACATTCAACGGCGGTCTCGGGGTCTACACCCAGTAGGTGCACTCATGTGAGAACCCGGAATTATCTTCCAGATCCTCCTGTGTTTAATTGTCAACCCCAGGATCATTGTTGACAACATAGTGAAATGGTATCATTGCAGAATACGTAAAAGCATTAAATGTATTATATTTGTCACAAGACATACCTAGTGAAATGTCTCATGACATTTATTACAATCAGAAAACGGCGGAAAGTACAATGCGTAGCGACTCCATCTCAGCCACAGGCAGTCAATGTAGTCCATGTGACCTCACTCCAACGGGTTGCCATAGTAGTTGTAGCATCACCTTCGTCTTCGTAGATCTCTGTTGTTCAACAAAAGTATTGCCATGAGTACATTACATACTCAACATGCCTCCCACGGGGAAGGACCTATTAGCTACATGTGGCTTCAAAGGAAGGCTGTATGGCTCATTTGCATAAAAGCTAATTTTGTTTGAAATAACATAGTAACTGGACGATAGCAGTTTTTAGATGAAAAATGTTTTATCTCAGAATAACTTCCATCAAAGTGAGGATCATCGATCAACTAACGTCCTTCATAGGTTTCAAGAATAGGGGCAAAGAGGGAATAAGCAAGACAGGCCCTGTATGTCAAGAAATATTCATGTGTCGTCCATGACTGTGGACACGGCTATTCGAATAGTTTTACACTCTGCAGAGGTTGTACACTTTACCCACACGAAACAATCCTGACTTGTTGCCACTAGCCGTCGCTAGCGTAGTACACCCTTTGGTAATACCGGCAGGGAGATTGTGATGAGGTCTTTGGACTAGATCCCCCAAAGATGTGACATGCCCACCGGGTCTGCCGCACGGAACTGAGAGTACGTCCTCAAACCGGCCCCCCCATCAGTGCCGAGGATACTCCCCGCAGGGCAGCTATCCCATCTGCGGTACGGCGACATCGACACCTAAGGCTGACTAGCTTACTTAACCAAGCCAGTGCCCATATAGCATGTGGCTGTACTGTTACACAATCTGCAAATCCAAGACTTATTAGGCCTCATGCGGCACGGACGACTGATTGCCCGCTTCAACTTGTGAAGGGCAGCCAATCGCTCCTTCAATCCTTGATTCAGCTGTCGCCCGCACCAGTATTTAGATGGTAAGTTTCACCCAGAGTAGAAGAGAGTAGAGAAGGTCAACAAGGCCAACTGGCCTAGCTCAGCGATAAGTTTCAACTGTCAATGACTCAGAGGTCATTCAACAAAGCACCTATAGGGTGATAAGCATGGCTAAGCATTTCTACTCTACCAGAGTACTATAATTCTACTCAATTGTCAAGCGAATAGGCGACAAGCGGATCAAGGTAATGTGTCAATCGACACGCTAGCTACGAGAATTAAAACAACATGCATATCGTAACCATAAAACACAATGCAATTTTGTAAAACATAGGATAAGTATGATCAAAGAAGGAGGCATGCCTTCGTTGTTGAGTCCTTCTTCAGTAACCTGTTCTGTCCTTGTCCAACATCGTCACTTCCTCCTCGTCGTAACGATAGCAAAAGGAAAACAAATAAATACCAAAACAATAGCAAATCCAAATAACATCCAAAACAATTAAGAGTGGATGGATAGCAAGATATTGATCAGATGGAGATTCCAAAAGGAGATATCATGATTGGAAGGTAAGTAGAGGACTCAATGAATTGACAGGGTTTAGGTTGATGATGGATAATCAAGGCTTGTCAACAAGACTAACGTCTCGGTACAAACTATGCTATTGACCACAAGTAGTTCCCACTACACATCATGACTAGCTATATAACCAACACAATGGCATCCACACATATGAAATGGAACCACCCTATGCATTTAACTACATTATCACAACATGGAATGAAAAGGTAAGAGTTAGCCACAAATAAATATTTAGATAGAATCTAAATACTTATAATCGTCAACAATAACCAAACATATACGTCAACTATATAAAAATTCAAAAGCAAATGTTCCATAAGACAAACAAACACACATTACAAACCATACTAGTTAAGCAATCAAACAACATTCAACAACATGAATTGAAATGATCTAGGTCTATCCCTAAAACATTATTAAAAGAAAATAGGATCAACTCTACTACATCAAACCAGTTCATTTGTAAAACAATTAACAGAAACCATACAACACATGGAACAAATGGATGAACAACTATTCTAGACATGATTAAGAGTAATAATCAACCACAAGTAAATATTTAGATGAATCCAAATATTTATAATGGTTAACAAGAAGCAAAGACTAAACACCAATCATTACAACTATTAGCAAGCATTTCTATAATGAATGATAAATCAATGCTATCACAAAACTAATTGGACAACTTAATAATAATACACATCTCACTCATGGCATGTGAGTATAGGATCATAAATATGTATTAACTAACACAAGCATTCAACATACAAGTGTTCACGAAAAGATTCTAAACTATGACATGGGCTTAATAATAAAGAACAACTAATACCAATAACCACTAGCAATAATATTATCACCACATGCTCAAAATAACAGAGCACGACACACACACTTAGTGTATGATTAAGCACAGCTCTACTAACATGGCATATGACTCATCCTAAGCATATGACGCGAGTCATAGCAATAAGTATTAAAATATTCATAATACTAACATGAGACAAGGGCAATCATATAAGAAGCAAAAGGGGCTAAGTACTCAACTATAGTACATGAAACATAATAAGGCATGAAAGATAACTTGCATGAATAATACATGGTTAGACATACAACAACTAGATACACTAGATATGACAAAGTCTAGGCATACAACAATGCAATAGTGAGGTAGACTAGATATAACGCTAAGCATGGATGATCATCACACGAGATGCCAAACTATGCTACCAATAGAATTCAACTCGTAACTATGACATGACTTGGTGGATAACAAGTAACCTAATGATGCAGCATTGTATTAGCACACATCACTAGCATGATAGTTATGATAAATAAGCACATGGAAAATGAATACTAACATATAAGCAAGTAAACATCTAGGCCATGGCATCAATGACATCAAGCAATGAAATATCATAACATGAATAATAGAGACAAGACGCATTTCTATTACATACAACCTACACTTATAAAGACTTAAGCTACATAAACATGAATGTGACATGACTTGATACACACAATATCATCTAGTTACATAGTCACAACATCATGGAATGGTATTGATCAAGCAAGATGGAATCATACACAACGAGCATGTATCTCTACCAAGCAAAGGTAACAATATGCACCATCATATCGTAAATACTAGCAATGTTGTAACACACGGAAATCATACAATAAAACATGCATTCAACGTTTGAAAAAGTGCTAGCATGGCATGGTATTGTCTAGGTAAACAAAACACATCGAATAACTATCAAGATGTAATAATCTAAGTTATATGTCATCAGAATAAATAATCTGCAGTAACACAAAAATATTTGTAACAGTTAAAAGATAAATAACTATATGCAACAACCATCGATTAACCTTGGGCTACGTTTATCTTATAGCAACTCTAAAACAACATCGACTCTACAACTAGTATAAAGAAACGACTAGATAACACATATAATTTAGATAAACAATAACCCAGAGCATGATATGACATCAAAACTATACAACATGCATGCATCTTGATTGAGAACGGTTGTATGGAACATATGTAATATATCGCCATGCTAAACAAAACTAAATTAAAAAAAAACTATTCTATGAAATTATACACATGGTGAACGTTCACCAAATTGTGTACAAGAGATGATTACATGATGTATAAAACAACAACATAAGATAGCGTATATAACTAGAATAAATAAATTCTTACAATAAACACACGCATGGTAATAATTCACAAACTTGTACATAGACATATCATACGACTACGTACCACACGAGAAAAAAATATCACATGAAACAACATGTTCAACAATTATCAAATAACTATAATTGGTAAAACAATAAATCAAGCAAGTCACATGACACACCAAACTTACTAGGCGACTACCATGCACTCCTAGGCATATCACGAACATATGAAAATTAAAATATCAACACAAAGTTCATTGTACATAAAACCCCATCGATCTCGGTCAAGCGACTAAAAATATAAATAGAAAAAAATGATTGATCAAACTAGCGATCTAACTCCACCACATGGTTACTACAGGCACATGAAACATTTCATATGTTGAACCCAAGATCATCCGACGAACATAAAACTAAATGAAAAGTCGATGCCATGCGCGACCAACAACATAGATAGGTTGAATCATGTTGTCTAGGAGATACTACGAGTGATGTTTATGAGATGTGCAAGAAGAATTGGATAGAGGCTCACCGAGTTTTACGGAAAGGTGCATGAACAGTGTACGCGAACATGCTGAATTCTTCGTGTGTGGTTGACGGATCGCACTCTTTCTTCTCTGAATGGAGCTGTGGCATGGAGGAGTATCACCTGGCGCAAGGATTTGGATGTAGGTGCTTGGAGTCGTTGGGAGCGAGCACCGACGTCCATGGAGCAGCAGTACTTCGTGGATGAATTTTTGAAAGAACAGAGATGGGAGTGGGCAGGGGAACGCAGGGGATTGCAAGAGGAGTTGGAGGCACACACATATATACTCATGGATTGGAGAAGGGTTGAGAGTTAAGGGAATTAGAGGAGGGTGCTAGTGCCTGTAGGTTTTCTCTTCTGTTGTGTAGATTGAGAACAAACGTACAGAGAAAAGAGGAAGGAGAGGAGGTTTCGCTCGATGGGAGATGGGCCCGTTTATTTATCTTTGGAAACGGTAGCAATTAAAGGGATTTAGTGGGTGGCTTCCTTCATTGGTGTAAGTTTCCTTTCTTTCTGTAGTGGGAGCGTACAGAAAAGATGAGGAGAGGATAGTGGGAACGTACAGAGAAGCTGAGGAGAGGCGTCCCTTGGGGTAATGGACCAGATCGGCCAGGCCCAAGTGGAATAGTGGGAAGAGAGAAGAGTGAAGAAAAAAAAAACAAAGACGGGCTTGGCCTATTCGGTTTGGAAGAAAAAATGTGGATGCACCCTGGAAGAGAGAGAGAGAGAGAGAGATGTTGGTCCAATGGAATTGTGCCCGAGATTGAGAAAAGGAAAAGAAATTGATTTTCCTTTTAGGAAAATCTAGAGAAGGAAAAGAAGCTCAAATAAATATCTAACGGATTCAGAAGACCAAAGAAAATTCAAAGGCGCATATTTTAATATGCTGAAGAAGAGAAAATAAATCTGATTAAAAGAAAAGAACTAAACACAAATTTCAATTTAGGTTCAGATTAGTTCAAATTAAATCCACCGAATATAAAAGTCCAATTTAAGCTTTGTTAACAAATGAAATTTTCTCGCCCTAATTTTTGAGAAAACTTTTTCTTAAACATTCCGAGAATCGGGATGTTACAGATCTACCCCCCTTAAAAGAAATCTCATCCCCGAGATTTGGGCTGACTAAAGAGAAGAGTTTGGGTTAGCTTCGTCTTCGATGCAGTTCTTCTCGGAAACTTGTGGAATTACGGTCTACTCTGTACTTGGTGATAGGAGGTTTTTGGTCTTGATTGGAGAAACTTCTCTTGATGAAATTCATTCTAGCTTGATCAAGGCTTGGATGCAGTCCTTCTGTCTTCAATGGCAATTTGATAGTTTCTCTAAGTGGTTAACATTCTTCTGTCTTGCCCTTCTTCTCTAGGTCAAGCTTTGGTGCGGCTGGACCCATTGATCCTTCTTCAGGTTGAACTTTACGGTAGGTGCGGTGAAGGTCTTCAATTATTTGTCTTATTTGCGAATGAAGATCTTCAAATCTTCGATCTTGCCACGAGTCACCGTCTACTACCCCCCTTAAAAAAAGTTTTCCATGTGGTTCACATTGATAATAGACTTCTAAGCATGATGTTGCAACTTCTTTCCTCTCAATGTGTCCTCCGGGGTTTATAGAGAAGAGGGAAAGATCATAAGAGGAGTAAAAGAATCCTGCACAAGATGGAGATACCCCAAAAGATAAACAGAAGATAACACCGAGCTAACCATGAAGCTATCCAAATAAAACTCCAAACCAACTCATTTTGGCAAATAGGGTTTTAGTATGACTGCATAGGAAAACACCAAAAAATATGCAGACAATACTCACACAAAAAGGTTTTTGCGTCTACAAGCTACGAGTTCTATCACTACAAGGGTGATAACCAACCTAATCCTATATGGTAGATCACATCATAATCTGATGCAGATCTTTGACATTGATGATTGGAGCATGATCGACAATTTTTGCCTTCTTGAGGTCTCGAGGTGTCTTCTCTCGGCAAAATGTTACTACTAAGAGCTTCAGGGCTTGAAGTTATGTTGAAATTCCTGGCACGTCTTCTACAGCTTCCGACTTTTCAACACCATGGGCAGGGAAGGGTTTCACATACTATAAAGAGAATGGTAGAGAAGTAGAGTTTAAACCTTATTTGAAGAAGACAAGATAAGAAGAGCAATAGCAAAGAAGAAGTCTACAAGAATAATTCTTTTCAAAATAGTTTTCTTATCAAATTGGTCCCTAAGGATTTCCATTTCTAACTAAGGCCACGCGACTAGGTCGACATCGGCTCTGATACCACTTCTGTGAGAACCCGGAATTATCTTCCAGATCCTCCTGTGTTTAATTGTCAACCCCAGGATCATTGTTGACAACACAGTGAAATGGTATCATTGCAGAATACGTAAAAGCATTAAATGTAGTATATTTATCACAAGACATACCTAGTGAAATGTCTCATGACATTTATTACAATCAGAAAACAGCGGAAAGTACAATGCGTAGCGACTCCATCTCAGCCACAGGCAGTCGATGTAGTCCACGTGACCTCACTCCTACGGGTCGCCATAGTAGTTGTAGCATCACCTTCGTCTTCGTAGATCTCTGTTGTTCAACAAAAGTATTGCCATGAGTACATTACATACTCAACATGCCTCCCACGGGGAAGGACCTATTAGCTACATGTGGCTTCAAAGGAAGATTGTATGGCTCATTTGCATAAAAGCTAATTTTGTTTGAAATAACATAGTAACTGGACGATAGCAGTTTTTAGATGAAAAATGTTTTATCTCAGAATAACTTCCATCAAAGTGAGGATCATCGATCAACTCACGTCCTTCATAGGTTTCAAGAATAGGGGCAAAGAGGGAATAAGGAAGACAGGTCCTGTATGTCAAGAAAGATTCATGTGTCGTCCATGACCGTGGACACGGCTATTCGAATAGTTTTACACTCTGCAGAGGTTGGACACTTTACCCACACGACACAATCCCGACTTGTTGCCACTAGCCGTCGCTAGCGTAGTACACCCTTTGGTAATACCGGCAGGGAGATTGTGACGAGGTCTTTGGACTAGATCCCCCAAAGATGTGACATGCCCACCGGGTCTGGCGCACGGAACTGAGAGTACGTCTTCAAACCGGTCCCCCCATCAGTGCCAAGGATACTCCCCGCAGCGTAGCTATCCCATCTGTTGTACGGCGACATCGACACCTAAGGCTGACTAGCTTACTTAACCAAGCCAGTGCCCATATAGCATGTGGCTGTACTGTTACACAATCTTCAAATCCAAGACTAATTAGGCCTCATGCGGCACGGACGACTGATTGCCCCCTTCAACTTGTGAAGGGCAGCAAATCGCTCCTTCAATCCTTGATTCAGCTGTCGCTCGCACCAGTATTTAGATGGTAAGTTTCACCCAGAGTAGAAGAGGGTAGAGAAGGTCAACAAGGCCAACTGGCCTAGCTCAGCGATAAGTTTCAACTGTCAATGACTCAGAGGTCATTCAACAAAGCACCTATTGGGTGATAAGCATGGCTAAGCATTTCTACTCTACCAGAGTACTATAATTCTACTCAGATGTCAAGCGAATAGGCGACAAGCGGATCAAGGTAATGTGTCAATCGACACGCTAGCTACGAGAATTAAAACAACATGCATATCGTAACCATAAAACACAATGCAATTTTGTAAAACATAGGATAAGTATGATCAAAGAAGGAGGCATGCCTTCGTTGTTGAGTCCTTCTTCAGTAACCTGTTCTGTCCTTGTCCAACATCGTCACTTCCTCCTCGTCGTAACGATAGCAAAAGGAAAACAAATAAATACCAAAATAATAGCAACTCCAAATAACATCCAAAACAATTAAGAGTGGATGGATAGCAAGATATTGATCAGATGGAGATTCCAAAAGGAGATAGCATGATTGGAAGGTAAGTAGAGGACTCAATGAATTGACAGGGTTTAGGTTGATGATGGATAATCAAGGCTTGTCAACAAGACTAACGTCTCGGTATAAACTATGCTATTGACCACAAGTAGTTCCCACTACACATCACGACTAACTATATAACCAACACAATGGCATCCACACATATGAAATGGAACCACCCTATGCATTTAACTACATTATCACAACATGGAATGAAAAGGTAAGAGTTAGCCACAAATAAATATTTAGATAGAATCTAAATACTTATAATGGTCAACAATAACCAAACATATACACCAAATATATAAAAATTCAAAAGCAAATGTTCCATAAGACAAACAAACACACATTACAAACCATACTAGTTAAGCAATCAAACATCATTCAACAACATGAATTGAAATGATCTAGGTCTATCCCTAAAACATTATTAAAAGAAAATAGGATCAACTCTACTACATCAAACCAATTCATTTGTAAAACAATTAACAGAAACCATACAACACACGGAACAAATGGATGAACAACTATTCTAGATATGATTAAGAGTAATAATCAACCACAAGTAAATATTTAGATGAATCTAAATATTTATAATGGTTAACAACAAGCAAAGACTAAACACCAATCATAACAACTATTAGCAAGCATTTCTATAATGAATGATAAATCAATGCTATCGCAAAACTAATTGGACAACTTAATAATAATACACATCTCACGCACGGCATGTGAGTATACGATCATAAATATGTATTAACTAACACAAGCATTCAACATACAAGTGTTCACGAAAAGATTCTAAACTATGACATGGTCTTAATAATAAAGAACAACTAATACCAATAACCACTAGCAATAATATTATCATCACTTGCTCAAAATAACAAAGCACGACACACACACTTAGTGTATGATCAAGCACAACTCTACTAACATGGCATATGACTCATCCTAAGCATATGACGCGAGTCATAGCAATAAGTATTAAAATATTCATAATACTAACATGAGACAAGGGTAATCATATAAGAAGCAAAAGGGGCTAAGTACTCAACTATAGTACATGGAACATAATAAGGCATGAAAGATAACTTGCATGAATAATGCATGGTTAGACATACAACAACTAGATACACTAGATATGACAAAGTCTAGGCATACAACAATGCAATAGTGAGGTAGACTAGATATAACGCTAAGCATGGATGATCATCACACGAGATGCCAAACTATGCTACCAATAGAATTCAACTCGTAACTATGACATGACTTGGTGGATAACAAGTAACCTAATGATGCAGCATTGTATTAGCACATATCACTAGCATGATAGTTATGATAAATAAGCACATGGAAAATGAATACTAACATATAAGCAAGTAAACATCTAGGCCATGGCATCAATGACATCAAGCAATGAAATATCATAACATGAATAATAGAGACAAGACGCATTTCTATTACATACAACCTACACTTATAAAGACTTAAGCTACATACATAGGAATGTGACATGAATTGATACACACAATATCATCTAGTTACATAGTCACAACATCATGGAATGGTATTGATCAAGCAAGATGGAATCATACACAACGAGCATGTATCTCTACCAAGCAAAGGTAACAATATGCACCATCATATCGTAAATACTAGCAATGTTGTAACACACGGAAATCATACAATAAAACATGCATTCAACGTTTGAACAAGTGCTAGCATGGCATGGCATTGTCTAGGTAAACAATACACATCGAATAACTATCAAGATGTAATAACCTAATTTATATGTCATAAGAATAAATAATCTGCAGCAACACAAAAATATTTGTAACGGTTAAAAGATAAATAACTATATGCAACAACCATCGATTAACCTTGGGCTACGTTTATCTTATAGCAACTCTAAAACAACATCGACTCTACAACTAGTATAAAGAAACGACTAGATAACACATATAATTTAGATAAACAATAACCCAGAGCATGACATGACATCAAAACTATACAACATGCATGCATCTTGATTGAGAACGGTTGTATGGAACATATGTAATATATCGCCATGCTAAACAAAACTAAATTAAAAAAAACTATTCTATGAAATTATACACATGGTGAACGTTCACCAAATTGTGTACAAGAGATGATTACATGATGTATAAAACAACAACATAAGATAGCGTATATAACTAGAATAAATAAATTCTTACAATAAACACACGCATGGTAATAATTCACAAACTTGTACATAGGCATATCATACGACTACGTACCACACGAGAGAAAAATATCACATGAAACAACATGTTCAACAATTATCAAATAACTATAATTGGTAAAACAATAAATCAAGCAAGTCACATGACACACCAAAATTACTAGGCGACTACCATGCACTCCTAGGCATATCACGAACATATGAAAATTAAAATATCAACACAAAGTTCATTGTACATAAAACCCCATCGATCTCGGTCAAGCGACTAAAAATATAAATAGAAAAAAATGATTGACCAAACTAGCGATCTAACTCCACCACATGGTTACTACGGGCACATGAAACATTTCATATGTTGAACCCAAGATCATCCGACGAACATAGAACTAAAAGACAAGTCGATGCCATGCGCACCCAACGACATAGATAGGTTGAATCATGTTGTCTAGGAGATACTACGAGTGACGTTTATGAGATGTGCAAGAGGAATTGGATAGAGGCTGACCGAGTTTTACGGAAAGGTGCACGAACAGTGTACACGAACATGCTGAATTCTTCGTGTGTGGTTGACGGATCGCACTCTTTCTTCTCTGAATGGAGCTGTGGCATGGAGGAGTATCACCTGGCGCAAGGATTTGGATGTAGGTGCTTGGAGTCGTCGGGAGGGAGCACCGACGTCTATGGAGCAGCAGTACTTCGTGGATGAATTTTTGGAAGAACAGAGAAGGGAGTTGGCAGGGGAACCCAGGGGATTGCAAGAGGAGTTGGAGGCACACATATATATACTCATGGATTGGAGAAGGGTTGAGAGTTAAGGGAATTAGAGGAGGGTGCTAGTGCATGTAGGTTTTCTCTTCTGTTGTGTAGAGGTTGAGAACAAACGTACAGAGAAAAGAGGAAGGGGAGGAGGTTTCGCTAGATGGGAGATGGGCCAGTTTATTTATCTTTGGAAACGGTAGCAATTAAAGGGATTTAGTGGGTGGCTTCCTTCATGGTGTAAGTTTCCTTTCTTTCTGTAGTGGGAGCGTACAGAAAAGATGAGAGGATAGTGGGAACGTACAGAGAAGCTGAGGAGAGGCGTCCCTTGGGGTAATGGACCAGATCGGCCAGGCCCAAGTGGAATAGTGGGAAGAGAGAAGAGTGAAGAAAAAAAAAAAGATGGGCTTGGCCAATTCGGTTTGGAAGAAAAAATGTGGATGCACCCTCGAAGAGAGAGAGAGATGTTGGTCCAACGGAATTGTGCCCGAGATTGAGAAAAGGAAAAAAAATTGATTTTCCTTTTAGGAAAATCTAGAGAAGGAAAAGAAGCTCAAATAAATATCTAACGAATTCAGAAGACCAAATAAAATTCAAAGGCGCATATTTTAATATGCCAAAGAAGAGAAAATAAATCTGATTAAAAGAAAAGAACTAAACACAAATTTCAATTTAGGTTCAGATTAGTTCAAATTAAATCCAACAAATAAAACAAATGAAATTTTCTCGTCCTGATTTTTGAGAAAACTTTTTCTTAAACATTCCGAGAATTGGGATGTTACAACTCAGCGTGCCCCCACTGGATACATTTCCATTCGGCCTCAGCCTGACGGATCCGAATGGAGAGCCAAAAAAACACATTCGACCAGTTCATTAAGACCCCCGCCGAATCAAACATTTGACGGCGGTCTTGAGGACTACACCCAGTGGGTGCACTCAGCGTGCCCCCACTAGATCAATACCCACTCGGCACGGCCTGACCGGCCAGAGTGGAGAACTACAGGCGAAAATGTTCTAAGACCCCCGCCGAATCAAACATCCGACGGCGGTCTCGAGGACTACACCCAGTGGGTGCACTCAGCGTGCCCCCATGCTACTTTTTGAGCTTGCGTTGGTTTTTCCCTTGAAGAGGAAAGGGTGATGCAGCAAAGTAGAGATAAGTATTTTCCTCAGTTAGAGAACCAATGTATCAATCCAGTAGGAGACAACGCACAAATCACCAATACCTGCACAAACAATCAAACACTTGCACCCAACGTGATAAAGGGGTTGTCAATCCCTTCACGGTTACTTGCAAAAGTGAGATCTGATAGAGATAGATAAAACTAAACAAAAGATAAAGTAAATATTTTTGGGTTTTTTGGTTTATAGATCTGAAAGTAAAAGATTACAAAATAATAGATCGGAAACTTGTATGATGAAAAATAGACCCGGGGACCATAGGTTTCACTAGAGACTTCTCTCAAGATAGCAAATAATACGGTGGGTGAACAAATTACTGTCGAGCAATTGATAGAAAAGCGCAAAGTTATGACGATATCCAAGGCAATGATTATGAAATATAGGCATCATGTCCGTGTCAAGTAGACCGACTCCTGCCTGCGTCTACTACTATTACTCCACACATCGACCGACTCCTGCCTGCATCTAGAGTATTAAGTTCATGAAGAACAGAGTAACGCTTTAATTAAGATGACATGATGTAGAGGAATAAACTCAAGCAATATGATGTAAACCCTATCTTTTTATCCTCGATGGCAACAATACAATACGTGCCTCGCTACCCCTACTGTCACTGGGTGAGGACACCGCAAGATTGAACCCAAAGCTAAGCACTTCTCCCATTGCAGGAAAAACCAATCTAATTGGCCAAACCAAACCGATAGTTCGAAGATATCAAATCATGTATAAAAAGAATTAAGAGAAAATTCAAATAATATTCATAGATAAGCTGATCATAAATCCACAATTCATCGGATCTCGACAAACACACCGCAAAAGAAGATTACATAGGATAGATCTCCAAGAACATCGAGGAGAACATGGTATTGAGAATCAAAGAGAGAGAAGAAGCCATCTAGCTACTAGCTATGGACCCGTAAGTCTGAGGTAAACTACTCACGCTTCATCGGAAGGGCAATAGAGTTGATGTAGAAGCCATCCGTGATCGAATCCCCCTCCGGCAGGATGCCGGAAAAAGTCCCAAGATGGGATCTCACGGGAACAGAAGGTTGCGGCAGTGGAAAAGTATTTTCGTGGATGCCTCTTGTGGTTTGGGAATATATGTGAATATATAGGAGGCAGAATTAGGTCAGGGGAGTCACGAGGGGCCCATAAGGTAGGGGGCGCGCACTCCCCCCTTGTCGCCGCCTCGTGGCTCTTCTGACTTCATCTCCAAGTCTCCGGGGTGTCTTCTGGTCCAAGAAAAATCATCTTGAAAGTTTTATTCCGTTTGGACTCTGTTTGGTATTCCTTTTCTGCGAAGCTAAAAAACAAGAAAAAAACAGAAACTGGCACTGGGCTCTAGGTTAATAAGTTAGTCCCAAAAATAATATAAAATAGCATATTAATGCATATAAAACATCCAAAACAGATAATATAATAGCATGGAACAATCAAAAATTATAGATATGTTGGAGACGTATCAAGCATCCCCAAGCTTAATTCCTGCTCGTCCTCGAGTAGGTAAATGATAGAAACAGAATTTTTGATGTGGAATGCTACCTAAAATATTTATCCATGTAATTTTTCTTTATTGTGGCATGAATGTTCAGATCCATAAGATTCAAAACAAAAGTTTAATATTGACATAAAAACAATAATACTTCAAGCATACTAACAAGGCAATTATGTCTTCTCAAAATAACATGGCCAAAGAAAGCTATCCCTACAAAATCATATAGTCTGGCTATGCTCCATCTTCATCACATAAAATATACAAATCATGCACAACCCCGATGACAAGCCAAGCAATTGTTTCATATTTTTGATGTTCTCAAACTTTTTCAACTTTCACGCAATACATGAGTGTGAGCCATGGACATAGCACTATATGTGGAATAGAATATGGTGGTTGTGGAGAAGACAAAAAGAAGGAGATAGTCTCACATCAACTAGGCGTATCAATGGGCAATGGAGATGCCCATCAATAGATATCAATGTGAGTGAGTAGGGATTGCCATGCAACGGATGCACTAGAGCTATAAGTTTATGAAAGCTCAAAAAGAAACTAAGTGGGTATGCATCCAACTTGCTTGCTCATGAAGACCTAGGGCAATTTGAGGAAGCCCGTCATTGGAATATACAAGCCAAGTTCTATAATGAAAAATTCCCACTAGTATATGAAAGTGACAACACCGGAGACTCTCTATTATGAAGGTCATGGTGCTACTTTGAAGCACAAGTGTGGTAAAAGGATAGTAACATTGCCCCTTCTCTCTTTTCTCTCATTTTTTTGTGGTCTTCTTTGGTCTCTTTTATTTTTTGTAAAGTCCGAAGACTCATCCCGACTTGTGGGGGATTCATAGCTTCCATCATCCTTTCCTCACATGAGACAATGCTCTAATAATGATGATCATCACACTTTTATTTAGTTACAACTCAAGAATTACAACTCGATACTTAGAAAAAAATATGACTCTATATGAATGCCTCCGGCGGTGTACCGGGATGTGCAATGAATCAAGTGCGACATGTATAAAAAATGATGAAGGATGGCTTTGCCACAAATACGATGTCAACTACATGATTATGCAAAGCAATATGACAATGATGGTGCGTGTCATCATAAACGGAATCGTGGAAAGTTGCATGGCAATATATCTCGGAATGGCAATGGAAATGCCATAATAGGTAGGTATGGTGGCTGTTTTGAGGAAGGTATATGATGGGTGCATGGTACCGGCGAAAGTTGCACGGCACTAGAGAGGCTAGCAATGGTGGAAAGGTGAGAGTGCGTATAATCCATGGACTCAACATTAGTCATAAAGAACTCACATACTTATTGCAAAAATCTATTAGTCATCGAAACAAAGTACTACGCGCATGCTCCTAGGGGGATAGATTGGTAGGAAAAGACCATCGCTCGTCCCCGACCGCCACTCATAAGGAAGACAATCAATAAATAAATCATGCTCCGACTTCATCACATAACGGTTCACCATACGTGCATGCTATGGGAATCACAAACTTTAACACAAGTATATTTAAAATCCACAATTACTCACTAGCATGACTCTAATATCACCATCTTTATATCTCAAAACAATCATAAGGAATCAAAAATCTCATAGTATTCAATGCACTTTATATGAAAGTTTTTATTATATCCCTCTTGGATGTCTATCATATTAGGACTAAATTTATAACCAAAGCAAATTACCGTGCTGTTTAAAAGGACTCTCAAAATAATATAAGTGAAGCATGAGAGTTCAACAATTTCTATAAAATAAAACCACCGCTGTGCTCTAAAAAGATATAAGTGAAGCACTAGAGCAAAATTGCCTAGCTCAAAAGATATAAGTGAAGCACATAGAGTATTCTAATAAATCATGATTCATGCGTGTCCCTCTCAAAAGGTGTGTACAGCAAGGATGATTGTGGCAAACTAAAAAGTAAAGACTCATATCATACAAGACGCTCCAAGCAAAACACATATCATGTGGTGAATAAAAATATAGCCTCAAGTAAAGTTACTGATAGACGAAGACGAAAGAGGGGATGCCTGGGCATCCCCAAGCTTAGGCTCTTGGTTGTCCTTGAATATTACCTTGGGGTGCCTTGGGCATCCCCAAGATTAGGCTCTTGCCACTCCTTATTCCATAGTCCATCAAATCCTTACCCAAAACTTGAAAACTTCACAACACAAAACTCAACCGAAAATCTCATAAGCTCCGTTAGTATAAGAAAATAAATCACCAATTTTGGTACTGTTGTGAAATCATTCTTTATTTACATTGGTGTAATATCTACTGTATTCCAACTTTTCCATGGTTCATACCCCCCGATACTACCCATAGATTCATCAAAATAAGCAAACAACACATAGAAAACGGAATCTGTCAAAAACAGAATAGTCTGCGAAGATCTGAAGTGTTCTAATACTTCTGTAACTCCAAAAATTGTGAACAATTAGGACAACAGAGGAAATTCGTATATAAATCTTTTGTAAAAAATTCAGAGTTTTTCCACGCTCCAGTGAATTTAATCAATTCTGTGACTGGACGCAAAAGTTTCTGTTTTTCAGCAGGATCAAATCAACTATCACCGTAAGCCATCCCAAAGGTCTTACTTGGCACAAACACTAATTAAAACACAAAAACACATCCAACCAGAGGCTAGATGAATTATTAATTCCAAAAAAAGAAAATAAAAATATTGGATTGTCTCCCAACAAGCGCCTTTTCTTTTAAAGCCTTTTAGCTAGGCATTGAGATTTCAATGATGCTCATACGAAAGACAAGAATTGAAGCACAAAAAGAGCATCATAAAACACGTGACAAACAAGTTTAAGTCTAACATGCTTCCTATGCATAGGGATTTTATAAGTAAACAAATTATCAAGACAAGTAAAAACTGCCATATGCAAGGAAGAAGAAAGAAACAATAGCAATCTCAACATAACGAGAGGAAATTTTGTAACATGAAAATTTCTACAACCATTTTTTCCTCTTTCATAATAATAACATGTAGGATCATATTCAAATTCAACAATATAGCTATCACATAAATTATTCTCTACATGATCCACATGCATGCAAAGTTGACACTTTTCCAAAATAGTGGGATTATCATTAACTAAAGTCATGACCTTTCCAAACCCACTTTTATCAAAAATTTCATAAGATTGAATATTCTCCAAATATGTGGGATCTAAAGTTGACAATCTTCCAAACCCACTTTCAATATTATTGCAAACATTATTATCAATCTCATATTCATCATGGGGCTTAAATAAATTTTGAAGATCATAAGAAGAATCACCCCAATCATGATCATTGCAACAAGTAGTAGATATAGCAAAATTAGCATCCCCAAGCTTAGGGTTTTGCATATCATTAACATAATTGACATTAATAGAATTTATAATAACTTCGTTGCAATCATGCATTTTATTCAAGGAGCTATCGTGAATCTCTTCATAAATTTCTTCATCATAATTTTCAGATTCACAAATTTCAAGCAAAACTTCATAAAGATAATCTAGTGCACACACCTCACTAGCAATTGGTTCATCATAATTGGATCTCTTAAAAAGATTAGCAAGTGGATGAGGATCCATAAACTCTTTGCTTCCTGATTTTGAATAAAATACACAATTATGGCAAGCAAACAGGCAAACAAACCAAGTAAGACATAAGGGCAAACGAAAAGGCAAACAGAAAAAGGGTGAAGAAAAGGGCAAATCTTTTCAAAAATCATTTTAGAAGTGGGGGAGAGAAAAATGAGAGGCAAATGGCGAATAATGTAATGCAAGAGATGAGAGTTTTATGATGGGTACTTGGTATGTCTTGACTTGGCGTAGATCTTCCCAGCAACGGCGCCAGGAATTCTTCCTGCTACTTCTTGAGCTTGCATTTGTTTTTCCCTTAAAGAGGAAAGGGTGATGCAGCAAAGTAGAGATAAGTATTTCCCTTAGTTAGAGAACCAAGGTATCAATCCAGTAGGAGACAACGCACAAATCACCAATACCTGCACAAACAATCAAACACTTGCACCCAACACGATAAAGGGGTTGTCAATCCCTTCACTGTTACTTGCAAAAGTGAGATCTGATAGAGATAGATAAAACTAAACAAAAGATAAAGTAAATATTTTTGGGTTTTTTGGTTTATAGATCTGAAAGTAAAAGATTGCAAAATAGTAGATCAGAAACTTGTATGATGGAAAATAGACCCGGGGGCCATAGGTTTCACTAGAGGCTTCTCTCAAGATAGCAAATAATACGGTGGGTGAACAAATTACTGTCGAGCAATTGATAGAAAAGCGCAAAGTTATGACGATATCCAAGGCAATGATTATGAAATATAGGCATCATGTCCGTGTCAAGTAGACCGACTCCTGCCTGCATCTACTACTATTACTCCACACATCGACCGACTCCTGCCTGCATCTGGAGTATTAAGTTCATGAAGAACAGAGTAACGTTTTAAGTAAGATGACATGATGTAGAGGAATAAACTCAAGCAATATGATGTAAACCCCATCTTTTTATCCTCGATGGCAACAATACAATACGTGCCTCGCTACCCCTACTGTCACTGGGTGAGGACACCGCAAGATTGAACCCAAAGCTAAGCACTTCTCCCATTGCAAGGAAAACCAATCTAGTTGGCCGAACCAAACCGATAGTTCGAAGAGAATTACAAAGATGTCAAATCATGCATAAAAGAATTCAGAGAAGATTCAAATAATGTTCATAGATAAGCTGATCATAAATCCACAATTCATCGGATCTCGACAAACACGCCGCAAAAGAAGATTACATCGGATAGATCTCCAAGAACATTGAGGAGAACATGGTATTGAGAATCACAGAGAGAGAAGAAGCCATCTAGCTACTAGCTATGGACCCGTAGGTCTGAGGTAAACTACTCATGCTTCATCGGAAGGGCAATAGATTTGATGTAGAAGCCCTCCGTGATCGAATCCCCCTCTGGGCGTTGGAGACGTATCACTCCACTGGATCAATTTCCCAATCCGCACAGCCTGACCGGTCCGAGTGGAGAAACAACAGACTGAAAAGCTACGAGCAAAGCAATACCGACGTCATGAGTCGAAAGAAACACCCAGTGGGTGTACAGAGTCAAGATGGAATGGAAAAAACCCAATCAGAAATCAACTTACAATCGCACTTACTCGGACATTTGCCTGAAGAGCTGCACTGGCATCATAACCCGTCTCGCTGGCTTCATACGACTCCTTCAGATGCTGCATCATCAAGTCAGCCTGAATCATAGCTTCCTTGCTAGCTCCAGTCTGGTCCTCGGGGATGTGATGCAGAGTGACCATGTTGGACGCAGGAGTCGGCGACATAGCTGGAGGGATCAGCACTAGAGGTTGTCCAGTCGGACCCGAAGCTGGAGCAGTGGACACTAAAGGCGAAGCAGTCGACACACGAGCAGCAAAGATAGCACCAGCTCGAGACGAACCACCTTCCTCTTGAAGAACAACTTCAGGTGGTGCACGAGATGTTTGGCCAGACGGCACTCTCCTAGTGAAGCTTCGGGAGGCGGTCGAGGTTCTACCTTCTCCTCCTATGCTCTTCTGAGGCTCGTCTTCGTCATCATCTGCGAGGTGGATGACGTCCGTTGGTGCTGCAGTCACTCGATAGCGAAAACTCAGTCGACCATCAGGTCAATTAGGGAGACAGAGCAGAATATAAGTTGATCATACCTGGCCAAGAAGTGGCTGCGTCCGCAGTATCCATTTCCGCATGTTCTTCATCGATCGGCATGGGAGACGTCGCAGAAGTGGCAGCTCTGGCATTCGAATTTCATTCGGTCAATAAAGCAATGAAGGTCTACAACAGTAAAGAAAGGAGAAGATGCAAAGAACACTCACACTGAAGCAATGGGCATGGCGACCTTTATTCTGGGTAAGGCCTTCCAAGGTTTCGGTGGAACAGTCTTGGGCTGCTTCGCAGTTTTCTCAATCGGGTCTAGAGTTGTTGTCCAAGTGCGTTTGGGGTTCCTGACACTCGACGCCCCTGCCCTGCTCTGGCTAGCAATAGGGTCTTGGTTTGCCTTGGTACGACGCTTGATGCGGGAAGGTGACTCGACTTCTTCGTTGTCATCGGAGTCGTCGCTGTCGTCCTCACTGTCGTCAGCATAATCAACGTCAGCACTCCCGCCCTCGCTCCCTGCTCCTTTAACAAGCTGTTCGCCGTTCGGCACGGGCGAGTACATCTTTGTGAATGCCTACAAGACACAAGTTTCAAAGTCAGTCGGTTCTTAATGCAGTTGCATATTGGAAACAAAAAAGCAAAACACTCAGACAAAGTTATGTCTCACCTCTCCTGGAGGATGCTCGGCATCAAAAGGCAGAATTCGTTTGGACCCACACGGGTTGTCACTGGCTCCGGTGATGCTCGTGAGCCACTGTGCCATGGTCTCCTCCTTAACTTCCTCTGGATGGGTCCAAGCGGTGTCGTCTGCACCTGAATACAACCACATGGGGTGGTCGCGTGCTTGCAGAAGCTGGATGCGTCGACTGAGGAACACCTCCAACAGATCCAAGCCTGTCACCCCGCCCCGGATCAACTCAACTACAGCTTCTACCAAGATCCCCACCTCAGCTTTCTCCTCCTCGTTCACAGTCAGAGAGCAAGGAGCACTGAGTCTTGCCAATGAGAAAGGAGGAAGGCTAGTTGACGAGCCAAGGGTCGGAACGTCGTTACAGTAAAACCAGGTCGATTGCCAACCCCTAACTGACTAGGGAAAGGTCATGGAAGGGAAGGCGCTTCTACCTCTCATATGGACACCTAAGCCCCCACACAGCTGAATCACGTGGGTCCTCGCATCACTCGGATTTGCTTTCTTAACCGACTGAGAGCGGCATGTGAAGATATGTTTGAACAACCCCCGGTGAGGTCGACAACCCAAGAAATTTTCAAACATTGAGACGAACGCAGCAAGGTACGATATGGCATTCGGAGGGAGGTGGTGGATTTGCGCACCAAAGAAATTCAGGAAACCACGGAAAAATGGATGAGGGGGCAAGGAAAAACCTATCTCCACATGAGTGAGGAGGAGGACCCGCTCTTCAGGGCCCGGTGCGGGCTCGACCTCCCCCTCCGGAAGCCTCCAAGAACTAGGGGCCAGCAGGCCGTCGGCGGTGAGCCCCTCGAGGTCCTCCGCCGTGACCATCGAGGGCAGCCAGTCGCCTTGGATCCAGCCCGGCGGCAGAGCGGGCCGGGAACTTGACGCCTTCTTCCCCTTGGCCACCTTCTTGGTGCACTCTAGCTTCGCCGTCTTGTCCTTCGCCATCTCCGCGGTGGTCGTCAGAGCCGATCGGGGTGGCGTGGCGCAGGGGCGAAAGAGGCAGAGAGACTAGGTGGAGAGGGGAACAGAGGAGAGCACTGTTGCACACCTCGGCCGCGCCGTCCTTTATACACGCACGCCCGAGTCACTGACCTGTGGGCCAGCGGGATCCCAGCGGATCCCGCAACCGGCGCCTGCTTGATACGTGGTGATAAAGGGGGAGCGAAAATGGAGGAGTCCCCCCCCCCACTTGCCCCACTTACCGCGTGTCATGGACTTAACACGGCAGATGCCCTAGCGAAAGGACTTAGGTGTGGAGCCATCGCAACTAGGTTAGCTTGAAGGGGTTAAACGGGACAAAGGACACAGAGAGTTTACCCAGGTTCAGCCCCTCTCAACGAGGTAAAGGCCTACTCCTTCTTTAGGTTGTATTGCTTGTGTTTCGATTACCAGGGAGCGAATACACTTGACCTAGTTCTCGGTCAGTTGTTTCTTGAGCTAACCCGCCGCCGGGTCACCCCTTTATATACAGGTTGATGCCCAGCGGCTTACAGAGTCCCGGCTAGCTCACACAAACATGACCGGCTCGGTTTCTAACTACCCTTGCCTTACAAGACAAGTTTAAACATATGGCGGCTCATACCCGTGGGCCTCAAGCCGTCTCCGGGTCTTGGGCCTTCAATTAGCTTGCTCTATGAACCGCCATCTTCATATCTTCTTGGACCTTATCGGGCCTCTTGACTTTAAGCCGCCAGGGGCATGACCCGGCCCCTCCTGGGCGGGTCATACCCATTAGTTATATCCCCAACATTAGGCCCCAGGTTGATTTGAACTGGTTCACATCAATCTTCATCTCTTGACATAGCAGAATCTTCCTTTATCAATTCCCTTTCGGTTCTTGGTAACCCGCCATGACGTCATATCTCAGAATCATGTTAACCCGCCATGACGTCATTGCGCATTGATTTCACAAAAAGCCCAGAATATCTCCAAAGATCTTTATCTTAATGGACCTCCTGAAAATCGAGGCATTCACATAGCCACATGACCATTTTTCAGCCTCCTCGATTCCCGCGCATGCCATTTATTCAACTCCTTATAAATAGGGACAGGGGGCCCCTGTTTTCACTTTTACCCCCTGCCTCTGTGTCTTCTTCCTTCTTGCGACTCCACAGCGCCCGAGCTCCGCCGCCGCCGTCCACCTCCAGCGTCTTCAACTCCGGCCGCTGCATCAACCTGAACAGACCAGAGAAACGCGGCGCACTCCCACTATCCATCAGTGCCAACAGGTACCCCTCTTGCTCCGCATCAGATCTGTACTAGGGTTTGCTCAGTTCATCGGAGTTCATCATCGTTCTTCCTCTTTAGATCACATAGTTAGATCTGAACACAACGCCAAAATTATGCGGTAGTGATTTTAGCATTCGTTTCCAATAGTAGAAGATACCCCCTCTGTACAAAAATCTCATCTGAGCATACGAGTTCTTCTGCTACTGTCACCTTAGGTTTAGAATTTATTTTCTTTTCTGAACTGCTGTAGATCCAAAATCATAGAACCAATCTGTGGAACCTATTTGCCCATCACTTAGCAAAATTCACTTATAGATCTGTAGCACCGCAGCTGTTCGAGCGGTTTATAAGATAAGCCGTAACCCGCCATACTCCATTAGTCCCCTTGTTAAGCCGCCAGTATATGTTCACAACCTGTATAACCCGGCATTAACTTTCCGGTTTAATCATACCAATGTTTAAAGCACACCATCTGCTGCATATAAATTGGCTTTGCATGACGCACTCATTTTTTGATCACTGGCCGGCTTAACAGCATAACGTTAAACCGACAATTTTTTCTTCTTTAGGCTTTTCACCAACAAAATGACCAAGACCGTCACTTCATGCAATTGGGTCGCTTCCACTGTCACGGAAGAAATCCTCAATGAATTTGTAAAAGAAGGCGTCCTCGCCAAAAAGGATGTGATCCACTGGTGGGCCCCAGGAACCGAGACCACCCCTGAACCAACAGAGGGTGAAGTTGTAGTTTTCACTGATCACATGCTCTGGGGGTTCACTCCACCCGGCTCAAAATTCTTTCGTGATGTGTTGCACTTCTTTCAACTTCATCCGCAAGATATTGGGCCCAACTCTGTTTCAAACATCTGCAACTTCCAAGTTTTTTGCGAAGTATATCTTCAACAGGAGCCCACTGTAGAGCTGTTTAGGGAATTCTATTACTTGAACCACCAGACTGAGTTCACAGATGGGCCCAGCCTAGAACTAGGCGACATTTCAATTCAGAGGCGCAAAGAAGCTACTTTCCCAGCCGCCGCACTTCCCAGTCATCCCAAGGACTGGAACCAGACTTGGTTTTACTGCCAAGACACATCTCCAAAGGGTGAAAATCCCTTGTCGGGTTATCGTGTGAGCCGGCTTAGCAACAGGCACCCCCTCCCCGACCGGATCAGCACAGCAGAACGGGCCAAATATATGCCCATTTTTGGAAAAATCAGAGCCTTAATGGCCAATGGCTTAACCGGAGTTGACTTAGTTCGATGCTGGGTCGCATGGAGAATTTTACCCTTAAGCCGCCGGTCCAGCTTAATGTGCGAGTATACCTGCGACATCAAAGATCCACAACGCCACAGCCAAGGGCGATTGGACAATGAGAGCCTCAACAAGATGGTCAAGACATTGCTGAACGAAAGCTTGGCCACTTGTAGCAAGACGGGGCTAAACCCCTTTTGCACCCTCAACAAGCCGCCAGCTGTAAGTATTTGTGAGCAGTTTTCATTAACTCATTATCTGTCAATCTGCCTTCTCATTCTTACTTGAATTTCTGTAGCCTGACTCCCCCTTCTGGAAGAAGAAGCTTCAGGATAAACCGGCCAAGAAAACCAGGACCAAGAACCAGGCTAAGAAACCTGCCAAGAAGAAATCAGAAGCAGTTGATCCATTTACTCTTGATGAAGAGTCGGAGGTAGAACTTGATTCTCTTGGCTCCTTCTTTGTTCATCTTATTGACATTGATTACTACCAGGATGACGCGGAGGCCAGCCATGCAGATGGCGAAGAGGTAACTATCCTTTCCTCTGACTCAGAATCTCTGCCAAGACAGAAAGTTCGACAAGCGAGCTGGAAAGTAAGGTTTTCTCACCCTTTAGCTTATCTGGATCCCCACTTTATTTTGAAGAAACAGCAGCATAAAGTTCGCCGCACAACCCGGAACAGCGGAGGCGGGGAACTTTCCTCCGGTTTACCAAACACACCGGTTCCTCACAAGCGCCGAGCAGAGGTTTCACAGTTTGCCGATTTAGCTTTTCTAAAAGCGGGTCTTGTTCGAGAACCCCTTAACCCTTCTGATTCAAACTATCAGTGCACTTCTCACTCCTCATCTGGGGACTCCACTGGGACTCAGATTCCCCTTTTCAAAGTCGCCCCAGGGTAAGAATATTGAATTTCTTTGCTTTTTAAGCCCTTTGTCAATTATCATGCTTACATCTTTATGTCTCATTGTCAGTGGTCAAGCCAAACCAAGCAAGAAGGCGAAGACCAGTAAACCGGGTGAAAACATCAATACCACTGAAGATCCCAAGGCTGCTAACCCAGAGAAGCAGACAATATCTGAATCTTTGCATCGAACCTCCGAAGCAGCCATTGATGATCCACCGCCCGAAGAGCACAATGTTATTATGGACTCCACAGACGTTGACCCGACTCGTGCTAAGCCGCCAAGTCCTATCAAACCTGCTGAAGAAAAGGCTGACGATGTCATAGTCACTGGGACCCAGTACGTTGAGCCGGGCAACCCCACAATCTTAGCCAAACATAGCGCCAAGGAGGAATTTTCTGCTGCTGACAAGGGCAAATGTACGCTGGATTTAGAAGGTTATGCCCAGTTCAATGCTCAAGAACTTCACGCGGGTTATTTAAAGCGCCTTCACACTAGCCGTGACTTTGAAGCCGGCTTAGTCAATCTGATGACAGAGCGTTTTGAGGTAAACACTGAAAAACTCTTCCTGTACATATATCTGTCAACCGCCAAGTCTACTGTATATGAAGAAATTGAATATGCCGTAGACTTTAAATACCATATTTGATCTTATAACCATTCCATAGCAATTAGTAACTGCTGAATCAAAACAAGTAGCCCCCAAGGGCCAGCTTAAACTAGAAAGGTAGGCCGGGACTTCAAATTGTAGCACTAAAATCCACTTATGTAGCCCCCATGGGCCGGCTTAAGCTGCATAGCTAAGCAGGGACTTACCACCATATTTATGAACAAATCCAAATATGTAGCCCCCATGAGCCGGTTTTAGTTGAAGAAACTTTAACTGGGTCATTAAAGATTTGTCTTCAAAAGAGCAAATGTACATTAGCCCCCAAGTGCCAAGTAAAATACCTGTATTATGCTTGGGACTTCAAATAAGATGATTATCATAACCATATGCTGCCTGTCTTTGTGTATGGCAGGCTAAATTGAACGTGAAGGAAACTCAAGTCAATGATCTGCGGCAAAACATCCAGTCCCAACAGTCAGAGACTTCAAAGGCCAAATCAGGGCTGAGAACCTCCTTGGAAGAGATTGAAAAATTAAAAAGGGACTTCAGCGCTGAGAGAAACGGCTGGGAGACCGAGAAGGTGGCTCTGCTGAAAAAAGCAGAAGATGCTGAAGCTGCTCTTAAGCCGGTAACTGATGAGTTGTCCGGCTTAAAACATCAAATCAAGAGCCTGACAGCTGCCATCTTCAGTAAATAATATAATACTTTAATTTTTCACCATCAACATACCATGGTTATAAACCGGCTTACCAATATTTGTGTTGATGCAGGCTCCAGAAGTTCCAGGCTGGGCCAAGACATGCGCGTAAGGCTTAAGGCCATATATACCCTTGTGGAGCAACTGTACACCGGCGCGCAACGGGCTATTGTTGCTATCTCACATAAGAAGCAACCACCTTCACTCATCAAGGAGATGCTGGAGAAACTGTCTGTGCTGCCGAAAGAGTTGAAGAACTAAAGCGGTCAGCTGCTAGAGCCAGTGCCATCGCCGCGTTGAGCTGGGCAAAGGCATGGCAAGCCGAGCTTGACCCGGAAGAATTGGCCACCGGCTGCCCAAGTTTAAAAGAAGACGGGTCTCCCTTTGAAGCCGCAGACTTTACCAAATGTGTAAAGGAAATGCGCCCACTGGCGAGTAAGCTAGCTGAAGAGACCGACTTGACAAAATATCAGGCGGCTTACTAAAAAGAAAACTCAAAAGTATCAGTGCCGGTTTATGAGGCCATGGATCTCATCCCGCCAACACGTAAGCACATCTTTGCCCCTGATATTGATCCATCAACCCTCATAGATGATGAAGCTGTATTCAGAGCATTAACTGGGATCAACTGGGCCACAACTGACTTCCAGCAAGTGGAGGAAGAAGAAGAACCGGCGCTGGATGACCCGGAAGCTTCAACTCGCCAAGACCAGGACAACTGATCTGTAAGGCGGCTCTCAGACTGCATCACAGTGCTTGTTTGAAAAAACACTTAATCATTTGGGCTTTGAAAGCCATGTAATAGGCTAGTGAAAACAATGATCTGTCATGCGATCATGCATGTTCTTAGCCTTTGAAATTGATGATGAACTTTTCATATGCCATGGATGAACTTTGCAAGGAATATCATATTATTTTACAAAGCTCTTGCATAGAGTAAACAATAGATACCCTGGTGGTTTACGCCAGGGCGGGTCATAATGTCCAACATCATATATTCTGGCGACTTATAGTCCATAACCAGGGCGGGTTATCAAACCTCACATATTCATATAACAAGTAAACACATACCTGTGAGATTTGTTCGTACCGCCGGCTTGTAGTGCCGTGTGCAGTAAGGGTAACAGCTCAAAACTGGAAGTGCATAACTCCAAATGCATAATCAAAATATGCTGGCGACTTATTGTCCAAAGCCAGTCCGGGTTATCAAAACCCCAAATAAGCTCAATTATGAGTCATAAGGATTAAGGCTACATGGCCTGAATCGTGTTAAACCATATATCAATATGGTACAAGGGTATGAAACCGAATAATGTTCAAGGAAAATAACAAATGATAAAAAACAAGGCTTCCATAGGCTGCCAAGCCTCAATATCAAGTGTTGTTCATGGGCCGCACAGCCACTGGGTTAATCCTTCATTTAAACCTGTAAGCCGGGCCTCACATGACCAACCGCCGTTTTAACCTTGACAAGTTCAGGGTCTTTATAAGATTGACTGTCAAGAGTTCGGCGGGTCATTCCAGATAACCTGGGAGGAGTGGCAGACATATAGGCAGGATAACCCGGAGTTTTTGGTGTTTTTCACCTGGCATCCAAGCCGATCAAAAGGGTCAATAAAGATATGTTCATTGAACAATAAGCCCCCAAGTGACCAATAATGAGCCTTCAAGGCAGGATACCTATGTTTGAACTGCTCATTGTAGCAAGTTCTCTTTGGTACCCATTCAATTTGGGCAATAAGCCCCCAAGCAATTTGCATCAAGGCGTATAAGCCGGATTAATAGGGTAGTCATAGCTATGCTCAATGAGCAGGAAGCCCCCAAGTAATTTTTTAAACAAGGCATGCAAGCCGGATCAAGAGGGTAGTCACAGCTATGCTCAATGAGCAGGAAGCCCCCAAGTGATCTTATGAACTGACAATAAAGACTCAGATACTCAGAAATGAAACGACAGAGGCCCTGAATTATCAGGGATGCCGGCTTTATTATACTTGATCATAATATATACAAGGATGAAAATATGTACAACACAAGAGCCAGTGGCTCAGGTGTAATAAGGCCGAAGATGAGCAATATTCCACGGCCGGCGGGTCTCCTCCTCAGACGTGCATGAGTCCTTGTGATCTTGAATATCAATGAGGAAGTATGACCCGTTGTTCAAGTCCTTGTTGACCACAAAAGGCCCTTCTCAAGGTGGAGATAACTTGTGCATATCAGTTTGATCCTGGATGAGCCGGAGCACCAAATCGCCTTCTTGAAAGGTTCGAGTTTTAACCCGGCGGCTATGATAGCGACACAGATCTTGCTAGTATATCGCCGAACGAGCCGCTGCAAGGTCACGCTCCTCATCCAAAAGATCAAGAGCATCCTGACGTGCTTTTTCATTATCAGCTTCAACATAAGCCGCCACACGGGGCGAGTCGTGACGAATGTCACTGGGGAGAACTGCCTCTGCTCCGTAAACCATGAAGAAAGGCGTATAACCCGTGGATCTGTTGGGGGTAGTATTTATACTCCAAAGCACTAAGGGCAACTCCTCAACCCAACAACCCGGCGTCCTCTGCAAAGGGACCATAAGCCGGGGCTTGATACCTCTCAAGATCTCTTGATTGGCCCTTTCAGCTTGACCATTGGACTGGGGGTGAGCCACCGATGAGAGGTCAAGACGAATATGCTCTCGTTGACAAAACTCTTTCATAGCACCTTTGGACAGATTAGTGCCATTATCAGTTATGATGCTATGAGGGTAGCCGAAGCGGAAAGTCACCTTTTTAATGAATTGAACCGTCGTTGCCGCATCACATTTACTGACCGGCTCTGCCTCAACCCACTTTGTAAATTTGTCAACTGCCACCAACAGGTGGGTCTTTTTATCTTTGGATCGCTTGAAAGGCCCAACCATATCCAGCCCCCAGACCGCAAACGGCCAAGTGATTGGAATCATCCTCAACTCTTGAGCCGGCACATGAGCTCGTCTGGAAAACTTCTGACAACCATCACATTTGCTAACCAGGTCCTCTGCATCAGCATGAGCCGTCAGCCAATAAAATCCATGACGAAAAGCCTTGGCTACGAGAGACTTAGAGCCGGCATGATGACCACAATCTCCTTCATGAATCTCCCTTAGAATTTCACGGCCCTCTTCAGGAGATATACATCGCTGAAACACCTATGTGACACTGCATCGGTGTAACTCGCCCTTGACAATGGTCATTGACTTAGATCGCTGGGTTATCTGACTGGCCAAAGTTTCATCCTCAGGTAACTCTCCCCGGGTCATATAAGCCAAATACGGCACCGTCCAATCAGGGACAGCGTGAAGAGCCGCCACCAACTGTGCCTCCGGGTCAGGGATAGCAAGATCCTCTTCCGTGGGCAACTTAACTGAAGGATTATGTAGAATATCCAGAAAAACATTAGGTGGTACCGGCTTACGCTGAGACCCCAGCCGGCTTAAAGCATCAGCCGCCTCATTTTTCCTTCGATCAACATGCTACACCTGATAGCCTTTGAAATGACCAGCAATAGCATCAACCACCCGGCGGTAAGCCGCCATGAGCGGGTCTTTGGAATCCCAAGTTCCTGAGACTTGCTGAGCCACCAGATCTAAATCACCAAAGCATCTGACCCGGCTTAAGTTCATCTCTTTAGCCATCCGAAGGCCATGGAGCAAGGCCTCATACTCAGCTGCATTGTTAGTACAAGGAAACATCAATCTTAAGACATAACAAAATTTATCACCTCGTGGGGAAGTCAAGATGACTCCAGCCCCCGAGCCTTCCAGCTGCCTGGATCCATCAAAATGAATAGTCCAATATGTATTATCAGGCTTCTCCTCAGGCATCTGTAACTCCGTCCATTCATTGATGAAATCCACAAGTGCTTGAGACTTGATAGCTGTCCGGGGCATATATTTCAGACCATGAGGTCCAAGCTCAATGGCCCACTTGGCCACCCGGCCTGTGGCTTCTCTATTTTGAATAATATCGCCTAGAGGAGCAAAACTGACCACAGTGATGGGATGACCAAGGAAATATTGTTTCAACTTACGACTAGCCATGAACACTCCATAAACTAGCTTCTGCCAATGTGGGTACCTCTTCTTAGATTCAATTAGCACCTCACTGATATAATAGACCGGCCTCTGAACCAGAAACTCCTTGCCTCACTCCTTCCTTTCCACAACAACCGCCACACTGATGACTGTGTTATTAGCAGCCACATATAAAAGCAAGGGCTCCTTGTCAATAGGAGCTGCGAGAACCGGAGGCTCGGCCAACTGTTTTTTAAGCGCCTCAAACTCCTGATTAGCAGCATCACTCCAAACGAAGTGATCCATTTTCTTCATCATCTGGTAGAGGGGGATAGCCTTTTCTCCAAGGCGGCTTATAAACCGGCTTAAGGCCGCGATACGACCTGCCAAACGCTGGACGGCATTAACACATGCCGGCTTAGCCAAAGAAGTGATAGCCTTGATTTTCTCCGGGTTAGCTTCAATGCCTCTCTCAGAGACCAAAAAACCCAAGAGCTTGCCTGCCAGCACGCCAAATACACACTTGGCCGGGTTAAGCATCATCTTGTAGACCCGGAGGTTGTCAAAGGTCTCCTTTAAATCATCTAACAAGGTCTCCTTCTTCCTGGATTTCACAACAATATCATCCACATAAGCATGAACATTGCGTCCAATCTGATCATGGAGGCAATTCTGAACACAACGCTGGTAAGTCGCCTGGGCACTCTTGAGCACAAAAGGCATAGACACATAGCAGAAGGCCCCAAAGGGAGTGATAAAAGTTGTCTTCTCCTGGTCCTTAACTGCCATCTTGATCTGATGATAACCTGAATAAGCATCTAAAAAGCTCAGGCGCTCACAACCCGCCGTAGCATCAATAATCTGATCAATACGAGGGAGAGCAAAAGGATCAGCCGGACAAGCCTTGTTAAGGTCCGTGTAATCCACACACATACGCCAAGTGCCGTTTTTCTTAAGTACCAGCACCGGGTTAGCCAACCACTCAGGATGAAAAACTTCAATGATAAACCCGGCTGCCAAGAGCCGGGCCACCTCTTCACCAATGGCCTTGCGTCTCTCTTTATTAAAACGACAAAGAAATTGCTTAACCGGTTTAAACTTTGGATCAATATTGAGAGTGTGCTCAGCGAGTTCCCTCGGTACACCTGGCATGTCTGAAGGCTTCCATGCGAAGATGTCCCGGTTCTCACGGATGAACTCGATGAGCGCGCTTTCCTATTTCGGATCCAGATTAGCACTGATAATAAACTATTGGGATGAATCGCCAGGGACAAAGTCAACCTGCTTGGTGTCATCAGCCGACTTGAACTTCAACAAGCGGTCATGCTCTGTAGTTGGCTTCTTCAAAGGACTCATATCCGTCGGGTCAACATTATCCTTGTAAAATTTCAACTCTTCTGTTACACAAACGGACTCAGCATAAGCGGCATCGCCCTCTTCACATTCTAAAGCTATCTTCCTGTTACCATGCACCGTGATGGTGCCCTTATGACCTGGCATTTTGAGCTGCAGATAAACATAACAAGGCCGCGCCATAAACTTGGCATAAGCCGGCCGCCCAAACAAGGCGTGATAAGGGCGCTGAATCTTGACCACCTCAAAAGTCAATGTTTCAACCCAATAATCATGCTCATCGCCAAAAGCCACTTCCAAGGCTATCTTACCCACTGGATATGCCGACTTACCAGGCACCACTCCATGAAACACAGTAGAAGACGGCTTGAGATCTTTGTCAGTCAATTCCATACGGCGAAAAGTATCATAATAAAGAATATTGATACTGCTGCCCCCATCCATAAGTACCTTTGTAAACTTGTATCCACCAACCTGTGGAGCAACCACCAACGCCAGCTGACCCGGGTTGTCAACCCGGGGCGGGTGATCCTCACGGCTTCATACGATAGGCTGCTCTGACCATCGCAAGTATCGAGGGACCGCCGGCTCAACCGTTCTCACTGCTCATTTATGAACCTTCTGGTCTCGCTTGCATAGGTTTGTTGTGAAAACATGATACTGACCACTATTCAGCTGCTTCGGATTACTCTGATAGCCAGACTGCTGCTGCTGATTACCTTGACCGGACTGCTGATTACCACCACCTTGATTGCCTTGGCCTTGAAAACCAGAGTTTGAACCGCCACCTGCAAAACCAGGCCCGTGAGAGCCGGATCCTGACCCGCCGTTCGGGCCATTCTGATAAAAACCGAAATTTCTATACTCCCTCATAATGAAGTAATCTTTCCATAAATGAGTGGCCGGCTTATCCTGAGTACCGTGCTTTGGACAAGGCTGATTCATTATTGCCTCAAGGTTAAACTTTGGCCCACCAAACCGGGGCGTTGATGATTTCCCCTTACAGAGCTGGCTGCTATTCTGCTTGCTAGTGTTAGCCACAAAATCTGAACCGCCATCGGCTTGCTTGCGCTTACCGTTGTTACCTTGACCCGCCGTATTGTGATGATGTCCCTTTCCATTGCCGCCCTTCTTCCCCTTGCTAGCCTTCTCTTCGTCAGATGCCGGGTCTTTCGTACTATCTGAGTCGGCATATTTGGTTAGAGCCGCCATGAGTTCTCCCATATCATTGCAGTGGCGCTTAAGCCGCCCCAGCTTCTGTTTGAGGGGAAGGAAACGGCAATTTTTCTCTAAAATCAGGACGACTGAACCGGCATTAATGCTATCTGATGAATGAATGACTTCCGAGACCCGGCGAACCCAGTGATTGGTTGACTCATACTCAAGCTGGACGCAAGCATCAAGGTCGATGATCGACATGGGTTGCTTACACGTATCTCTGAAATTCTGAATAAAACGCGCCTTCAACTGTGCCCACGAACTGATGGAGTTGGCAGGTAACCCTTTCAGCCAGGTACGAGCCGGTCCATCCAACATCATGGTGAAGTACTTGGCGCACATAGCGTCATTAACATCTAGCATCTCCATGGCCATCTCATAGCTCTCAATCCATGCCTTCGGAGGTTGATCAGCTATGTAGTTGGGCACCTTGCGAGGGCCCTTAAAATCCTTGGGAAAACGCTCATTACGTAAAGCCGGCACTAGGCACGACACCCCCACGGTCCTAGAAGTCATCCCAGCTTCTATAGACGAGGACGGGTTATGCTGGGGTTGCTGATAAGCCGCCAATTGAGCCGCCAGCTCCGCCTCCCGACATGCCCTGACCTGATCTACTAAAGCCTGAGCATGGTTATTAGCGCGTGGCGGGTCACGCCCACGGGGCTGGTTATGGTGCTTCTCACTGCTCGAAACCGCCGGCGACTCAATGTGCCGGCTGTAACTCTGGCTTGGGTGTGGGGTTGAATGGATCTGCTCATGGCTATACGAATATGCCGCCTGTTGAACCACCGCGGTTTGAAGAAGCTCCACGGCCTTCCGGGTCTCAACCACCGCGGGAGACTCGCCCTGCATCGGGAGAGCTGCCAGCCGCGATGCCGCAGCAATCATGTTGTCCAAAGGGTTAGAAAAATGACCCGGTGGTGTCGGCACCTGCTGAGGCGGGGTTAAATTCGAACGAGGCGGGTTTTCGACTCGTGGTTGAGCCGTCCCTCCAGTCACGGGCGCCTCAACAGCCCGGGTTACCTCAGGTGGATTGCTTGGCCCGGCCCCAGGTGTGTTAAAGTGATTCCTCGCATCGTACTCCGGAGGTAGCCGACTCATGTGCCTCCTTCGTAAAACGGCGCTAGATGCATTCTGGTCCAAGGTTAACCGGAAGTTCTCTGCTTGAATCCGTTGCATCTCCTCGTCCAGGGCGGCTCGTTCTGTCGCCATCCTAGCGTTCTCAGCATTAAGTTCAACTCTGGCTTGAGCTATCTCATCTCGTAGTTTCGCCACATCCACCTTATGCTGCGCTTGAGTCTCCGGAGTAACCTCTACCTCTAGCAGAGTTTCCAAGGCGTCCAAGAGCTCGGACAAAACTTGAGCCGGTGGGCGCCCAGGACCGCTCGCGCCAGCCGTTGCTTCGGCCGTTGAACCGAAATTCATGGCTGCCGCAGTTGACGATTGCAGCACTGGTTGCATACCAGCCATGAAGATTGCGACCCTGTTCGGTGGCTCATAGGGGTCCGGAATACTATCACCATAGGAACAGCCCCCAAGCCCGCCGTCTTGCAGTTGATACATTGAATTAGTCTCACCGGTTGAGGACTCACCATCAGAGTAGATGACCGTCTCTCCACCAGACGCAAATCCTTCCTCAAAACCCGCTCCATGCACAAACCCAACAAAGGTGTGCTTCACGGAGGCTTGAACCTCGGCGGGTGGCGCGCGCCGAGCCGTCTCGATGATGTCGGTGCAGATGTCCGGCTCAGGCTCCGACTCGCCGATCTTGCCGATGAAGACGTGGATTCCTCCGAAAATGACCCGGTACCCGTATTCGATTGAATCGGCCTTGGGACCCCAGCCAGCGTCATCGATGTAGATCTTGCCGCGGCGACTCTTGGTCATCCGGCCCACGGCATATCCCTTGATCCCTGTGAAGCTGCCCTTCAAGAACTCGAAACCACCGTGCGCTGGCCCCACGGTGGGCGCCAACTGTCGTGGACTTAACACGGCAGATGCCCTAGCGAAAGGACTTAGGTGTGGAGCCATCGCAACTAGGTTAGCTTGAAGGGGTTAAACGGGACAAAGGACACAGAGAGTTTACCCAGGTTCGGCCCCTCTCAACGAGGTAAAGGCCTACTCCTACTTTAGGTTGTATTGCTTGTGTTTCGATTACCAGGGAGCGAATACGCTTGACCTAGTTCTTGATCAGTTGTTTCTTGAGCTAACCCGCCGCCGGGTCACCCCTTTATATACAGGTTGATGCCCGGCGGCTTACAGAGTCCCGGCCGGCTCACACAAACGTGACCGGCTCGGTTTCTAACTACCCTTGCCTTACAAGACAAGTTTAAACATATGGCGGCTCATACCCGTGGGCCTCAAGCCGTCTCCGGGTCTTGGGCCTTCAATTAGCTTGCTCTATGAACCGCCATCTTCATATCTTCTTGGACCTTATCGGGCCTCTTGACTTTAAGCCGCTAGGGGCATGACCCGGCCCCTCCTGGGTGGGTCATACCCATTAGTTATATCCCCAACACCGCGCTTCAGCCGTCCCACGCGCTTCTCCAAATTTTCGAATCCCACGAAATCCGGGATCTGGCAGAGCAATCGGTCACGTCAGAGATGTCCACATTCATTCGGTTCAGGTCCAGCGCTCTGCGACTCGCAGCTTGTCTCACTCGGACACTTAACAAACCAGAATCGATCAAGGCGATTGACAAAGGATTTATCAGCTCGTGTACCTACAGACCTCTAAAGAAATGTCTCCAAGGCGTTAAGTCTGGTCAAAATCAGCTTCAGTCCTTTCTCACTCGAACCCTGATCCATTCGGGGGCTAATGACGATGAAATGTACCTAGGGTAGGGTCCTAAGCCTGACCTACATGACCTAACCAAGGACACTACATATGAGAGTCCAAGATTTACATAGTTAGAGAGGAGGTGTCGACTGGAATGACCGCAGCATGCAAGTCACTCGACACAAGATCCACTCGGTTACTCCTCCACCACTCGACTGACCTGATTCACTCGGAGTACCTGATTTCACTCGAAGAACGGAAGACCTAGAGCCACTCCAGAATGGCAACGGTCAGGCGATCAGTTCGTCGCTATAAACACCATTAAGTATTGGCGTTTCCAGTAACGTTCGCACCTTATTGTCTCATTGAACCCTTGCGTAACGGAGGTTGATAAGGGGTCAGCGGACTCTATATAAGCCACCCCTCCGCTCCTGCACAAGGGTTCGCACCCCCTGTAACTCAACACTCCATACAACAAAGCTCCCGCAACACCGAGACATAGGGTCTTTACCTCCTCCGAGAGGGGCCTGAACTCGTAAATCCGAGTGTACAACTTCGCGGTAGCTAGGCTCTGCCCTCTCCTCCGAGTGTAAATCCAAGTATAGATGGTTTTGTGCCAATGATGAAATCCTTGGCATGAGGTCGGAGAGTTCGTTTATGGGGAGCCAAGATCAATGTGCATAACCCGATGAAGAATGCCATGTCGATGGTCAAGGACAACAAATGTCAGATCTTTGGCATCAAGTATGAACTCATGCCGGATTGGTGTGCCCTCTGCTGCCATCTAGGCCATTTGTATAAGAAACATGGCTTGTGTTTAAAGAGCTGTGAGCCAGCTGGTTCAAGTGTGCGGGGAGAGGTCCCGGTCGTGGTAGAGGAGGAGGCGACTCTGGACTACACGACTCTGGTGGAGGCTTTGCTAACTATTCACCCGGTGGAGGCAATGCCGGATATACCGAGGCGTACCCTAATATGAACCGAACCATGTGTAATGTAATAAAAAAGAACACATTGATGTGAATAGAACCGTGGGTGATGCACTAATCATCGCACATGTTATGGAACAACGGTACGTGCATGACTGTACCTACATCAGACCGTTACAATCATTTTCAATCGTGTGTGATAGATCCTCATCCCACAAGTGTGCTTTAAAGCCACTGTGTCCGATGCTAAACGTAATCCCACTCGCAAACTAGACGCAAACTGTGTGTGATGGTATGACACATCACATAAATTTATACTAGCGAAGCGTACGCGATGGTAGAAATCACACACATTTGCATGGACAAAACTGTTTGCAATAGGTCATAGTTCACAAACGTTTGCCATTGCCTCACCGTCTATACTTGGCGAACAATTACACACATCTTCTATATCTAAATAGCTGGCCCCCACTACCTGATTTTCCTGGCTTCTCGTGAGGCCACGTCATCGCTAACCCCCATCGCTAATCCTCCCGCAGGCCCCCCGCTGCTGGCCGTTTGGTTTACTACACATAGACAAACCCGTAGTGCAGTAGGCAAGCGAGTCATGGGCTCATGACTTGGTTGATAGCCCATAGTGGCGGCCCATGTAATTAGGTTAATCTGCTCAAGAAAATGTACGTACTAATTAGGTTCATCTTATTCTTTTGAGAATTAGGTTCATCTTCTCCGCTACGGGTGTTATCTCCACCGCTTGCTCTTCTGTTCCCCGCCGCCACAATCGACGAGATCTGCCGGCCAAAAGTGCAGGCTGTTGGAATCAACCATGTAGCGTTACCAGTCCGGTACGGACTAGGTATAGTCACCAAGTAGGATTTGTATTTGGACTAGGACTAGGACTAGTAAGACTAGCTTAGCTAATATAAATACTGCTGTACCCCCGTGTAATCAGACCAAGATCAATTGAAGCAATAAAAAGTAAAGGCTCGACACGGGCCTTTAGCCATCGCTCGCGTCTCCTGTGTCCTCGTGTGCTTGCTAGCTTTAGACTTGTACGTGCGTGTGCTCGTCTCCGTCGAAGCAGCCGGAAGCAATCGGCTGTAGCTTGGAGTACGTCGCTGCGTATTGTCGGAAAGGACTCGACAACAGCGTCGTCAAGGTCGGGTCTGTGCCAACACAGGCACCAATGCAATGAAACGGCAACACTAATTCATCTTCTCCCATTAATTACCTCACCTTTATTACCCGATACGAGTTATCTCCGCCGATTTCTCTTCTGCTCGCCATCACCACAACGAGGAGATGACCCATCCACAAATGCAGCCATCAATGCAATGAAACGGCACCATTTATCTCCTCCCATTACCTCGCCCTATACAAGTCACGAGAAGAAGCTTCAGCCACGACCCCTCGCCTCCGAGCTCGGCCACAAGGTGCTCGCTGTACGCGGGGAGACTGGCCATGAAGCCCTGTGTTGGCTATGGCTATCCCATCCTCGACAAAAAGGTAGTATCATCATTGGATTCCTTTAGAATTCTTTCTGTCTACCAATTCAATTGGTTTACGTACCAGATTATGTTTGCATTGGAAGTCTTTGGGTTTACTTGGCGGAAGTGGTCAGTCTTTTCCGTCCACACCTAATTGACTACGACATCAGACAAGATTGATTTTTATTGTAGCACCTAATTTGAAGACGCGTTGATGTTCATCTTCCTTCAAACGGCATGGTGAATGATAAGGGGTTTTGGAATGATGCACGACCCAGTCCTCTGGGTCATCTTGATCTGTTGTTGAGGTAACTAGAATTGTGTGGAATTGTATGCTCTTCATGTGTTATTTGCAGGGAAGCGATTGTTATAGATCCATTCAAACTAAATTACCATGTTTGTTCTCCACATTTTCTCTACGTAATTGTTTATGGTTGTAGTGTGGCTTGGGCATGATACTGATTTCCTAATTGTTCCATCATATGAATGTTTATGTTACATGTAGTTATTTACACACAGGCGTCAGTTGCAGATAATGTTGATGATAGTATGAGGTGTGTTCTCTACATGTTTTAAGAGAGCATATTATGCTCTATGGCGCTAGATGGAGCAACCTTATGGAAGCATATCTTTTTATCAACAATATGTATATCACTATATCATGATTTGTGACCCAGCGAATATTTGGTGCATCTACCTGCAAATAGTAACGATGTTGAGCCATCCTAAAATAGCCCCAGGTATTCCTTTGCAGATTAGACAAGAATTGATGTTATCCAGTTGATGAGATATCTTCATCGGTTTTGTGAAATATATTACAGGAGTTATGTTCTCAACCAATGGTTCATCTAGGGCTCTCCATTCCAAAACCTACTACACTTTCCCCTGGAAAATTGAAGAACCATTGTACTAGATGGAAAACAATGGACGAATGCCGACATCCTATATATGTTATTTCCTTTTCTGTTTTGTGAAATATCTTCAGAAGTTTACAGTCTCTCACCCTATTAATATTTTATTTCCGTAGAGGTTATGTGTGTGTGTGAGCATATTTATTTCTTGACTGCTATTTTAGTCGCCATTCGTTAGTGCATATTTTGTAGATCGATTTAGATAAAGTTCATTGTTGGCTTGAGTATGTACTTTCAAAGGCTATGATATGATACGAGGCTGGTTGTTCTTCTTAATCAAAGAGAGGAAAAGTTGAACGAATCTTTCATAGTATCGAGGCACCATGCCATGCTTTGAGGTGATGATACACTTTTTTAGTGCAATTCACGTAAATCATATTTTCAATCTTAGATAATCGATGTAATCTCTTGGTATGCAAGCATCGGTAATCCAGTGGGCTAACATGTTGATATCTATACTCTATCCTCACATCCACAAGACCCAACCTCCACTACTAGGGAAAAGCCTAGTAGTAGCGCGGGTTTTTGGCCTATCAGTAGCGCGGGATGCCGCGCTATTGATACGGCGCTACAGCTAAAGGTTAGCAGTAGCGCGGTCTTACGCATGCTACTGCTATACGTATTTAGTAGTAGCGCGTTTTGCAGAAAGCGCTGCTGGTAAGTACTAGTAGCGCGCCTTTGTGCCTGTGCTACTATTATTATTGCGTATTCTATTTCTTTTTCATTTTATGTCGTATTCATACACCATTATATAAGTTTTCATACAGTAGCAATTTAGAGATTGTTTTTACATCATAATGAGTTATTACATCACTGGGTGAAAGAACCGTGGATTAGTTTCAAGTGGATGGATAACTTGAAACTAATCCACGGTTCTTTCACCCAATGATATAATAAATCATCATCATCATCATCATATCATTAACAACTTATCATTATAATACATCATTGTCATATAACAACTCCTCATGATCATCATTGTCATATAACAACTCCTCATTGTCATATAACAACTCCTCATGATCATCATCATCAACTCTAGCTAACACATTGTAGCACATAATAACACATTGTACCTAGGACCTACTCCTCTTTTATAGGACCTACTACCTTCTCTTAGGTAAAATAGCATAAAACAAGATAGGCTCCGACTCTTCATTATGGAGAATGGAGAATATCCTGTCTCCAATTCTTGCGATTCGCACAATGTTGCTTCCAAGTAGCTCCCTACGAGTGACCATATATTTTTTTCAATCTTTAATTGTCATGTCTTCATCGGTTTTAGAAATCCGATATGAACAGCAGTGATGCGTAGGATGACCTGGCCGTAAGCTCATAACATCAAGGCGACCTTTCGGAAACATCAAATGAGGCACACAATCCTTCGGGATTTTCTGTTGAAAAACATAGTAATAACTTCGTAGTTAGCAATGTAGTTTAGTTTTAGAAGAATTTATACAAAAGATGCACGGATGTCGTAATAGTAAAAAATCTTACCATGCCATCTCTATGGAAGTTACCATAGTTCAACACGTGCACTAGTGGCACGTATTGACCATAATGTGCAGGAGTTTGATAATAGATATTGTAATTCTCAAGATCATTAATAAATGAGATCAGATGATCTTTCTCCCGATAAGTTAATTCTGCGCCATCGGTGTAGTAGGTTCTGTCTACCATCTTTCGCACATTTTTTGAAGAATGAAAATAAGCTATCAATGAAAATAAGCTGTCAACTATTTTGAAATAAACAATATAAATTACTTAATAACTACGGGGATGCGGGCCAGGCATCAACAACGTCGAGAACAAATGCTTAATTATGAAAACAAAATTCATAAACACTTAGCAGACCTAAAGTCAACCCGTTCCATATATCGAGCAATGACATAGAAAAAATGCCCTATGTTTTGCCGGAATATCATTGAATTCCCGTTCTGGCAAATCACAAGCACTCGATATGTCCTACATTGTAGCACAAGTCATGCTAAAATTCATGAAAAAAATTCGGCATGACCTTTGTTAAAAACAGGACATATCGAGCGTCTGAAATATGCCGGAACGAAAATGAATCAACATTCCGGCAAAACATAGGCCACTCGGAGGTACATTGCAAACAAGAACACCAAGACATCCTCTATATTTAGAATGCATCATCATCGACATCAATGACATGGCGACTAGCACTAGCATTTTCATCATCGACATTTACAACACATTATCATCTATATCAACAACATGGGGATTTGCCTATTCTCACCCAGAGGTCTTAGGGGGTCGGCGATGGGGACGACTGCGGGGATGAGGCAGGGGCAAATACTTGATTTCTGCATAAACAAAATATATTCTATCAACATGTATCTGAGTAGTATTAACAAATATGACATGTTCATTCTAGCAAATGAGTAAATAGTTTCAGTATCACTAGAAACTATCAACTATGTCTAAAAATAATATACTAAAACCCTAGTAATAATTCAGTTAACTAGAAACTATCAACTAAACCCTAGAAACTATCCTAAATCAAAGTGTTATATATGAACAGAGGCTTATATCAACTATGTCTAAAAATAATACACTAAAACCCTAGTAATAATTCAGTTAACTAGAAACTATCAACTAAACCCTAGAAACTATCCTAAATCAAAGTGTTATATATGAACAGAGGCTTATATCAACTAAAAACTATCAACTATGTCTAAATTTTTACTAATCAGTTAATCATACTAAATCAAAATTGTTATATATCAACTACAAACTATTAAGTAAATCAAAATGTTGCATATCAACAAGAAAATATCAACTAGCCTACTAAATCAAAATGTAGCAGGGAGGAGGGGTTGTGGGATGGAGGAGGGAGGAGGGAGAAGGAGGGGCGACTGGAGGAGGGAGGAGGAAGGAGGACGGAGGAGGAAGGCGGAGCGAGGAGGGGCCGGCCGGCGGCGAATGGAGGAGTGGAGGGAGGACGGAGGAGGAGGGGCGGGGAGGAGGGAGGAGGGGGAGGATTACCGAGTCCAGGGAGGAGGGGGAGGTGACGGCGGCGCAGAGGGAGGAGGGGTAGGCGACGACGGCGGCGAGCGGCGGGGGGCAGAGAGGGAGCGACAGTGTGAGGGGGGAGTGAGGGGCCGGGAGTGAGGGAGAGAGAGGGAGCGCACGTACAGGGTGGATTAGGTGGGCTTCGCAGTAGCGCGGGTTGATGCCAAGCGCTATAGCTAAGTAGGATAGCAGTAGCGCATGTTGAGGAAGGGCGCTACTACTATACCTAGCCTGTCGGTAACGGTGTGGCAATTATAGTAGTAGCGTGTTTTATTCGTGCCACGCTACTGATATGTGTTTAGTAGCAGCGCTGTTTTTGTACACGCGCTACAGCTAAGTAGCAGCAGCGCCTCCTTTTAAAAAGCGCTACTGGTAAGCTTCTCTGTATAAGGTTTTCCCTAGTAGTGCTCCTACCAACGGAGAACCAACTCTCTTTGCTCTTACATTGTTCATTTTGGAATTTTTAGCACATTTTTAGGGTTTTATTCAAATCTTTACACTACTTTACTTCCAGCAAAGAGATCCCGCAGCAACGCGCCGGGTATCACCTAGTTTGTTAAGCGAAGACGTGTGATCACACATCATCGCAAGACGACTTCCCATCTCCATATGCGATAAGCATTTTTAACCGTGTGTGACTCAATTTGCACTAGTGCAAACAAGTAGCATAAGACGTGGAAATGGTGAACACGATACGAGAGAGCCCATATTTTTCGATCACGGCCGCACACTAATGTGGATGTGAAGTGCACTCTGTATGTTTTTGGAACGAGATATACGGGTGAATACTGTTACAACACGCTCATGAGATAGGGCATACCGGCCGACCTGGCCATCAACAAGACCCACATACACCCCTGAGGTTGCCCACAACATCATCGTCATCACTTCTCTCCTAGAGGGCGACTCCGACTTCATTGTCGACGACCCATTAAGAGCATCTCCAACAGGCACCCAAAAACTGCTTCGCGCGCTAAAAATCGTCTTTTTTGAGCGCCGGAGACGCTCCAGCAGATGTTGCAAAATAGTGCGCGCGCAAAAAAAATTTAACGTCCGCGCTAAAAAGCGATATCGCACGCTGCAAATGTTGGGCGCCGGACTACGCGCGCTTCATAATTTGCACTGCGTGTTTTTTTGGGCGCGCGTTTTTTGGCATGTGAAAAATCAATGTTGATCGCGGTACGCTAAAAGTGCTACATGGCGCTGTAAAACTATTTTAGCGTTCGATACTTTTGCGCCTTTGTTGGAGATGCTATAAGAACTTTATAGAAAAACAACGCATGTGAACCTATGCCAAACAATCGAACCAACGTAGAGGCATGCATCTCAAGTACTACGTTTTTTTCATTATTTCTTTCCTCGCAATCGGATCACACAACTCAGGACGCGATCAAACGTCTTGACTACTCAAACTCGCTCCTAAACCAGTAAACCTTACTCCGTTACTCGGCTCGGCTACGTTGTCACCACCCAAGCAGAATTCAAACACGGACTGACTTGGCATGCAAGCCGACACACGAAATGTTTCCGCCAGACTCATCTAACACAAGCTTATTACGAGTAGATTACTTCCAACAGGCTCGCCGCATCTGAATCACGTCCTCCGTCGCCGTATCGGGCACCGGTCATCATCTGAGGAGGAGGAGGAGCTGTCTTGCACGTATGTCGTCTGCGGAGCGTCCCTGCCATTGCGAACATACTCTACCCTGGCAGCCAGTTCCTTCCGCCGAGCGATCTCCCAGAGCTTGTCCACGCCCACACGGTAGCCGCGCTTGATGACCGCCATTCTCAATGTCGGGAACTGATCCTTCACGATGAGACACAGGCAAGCGTCATCGAGTTCTGCGTTGGTGGCCAAGCCCTCGAGGAGCGCGAGCTGTTCCGTCACGGGCTCGCCCTCCGCGTACCGGAACCTGACGGCCTTCTCATAGGGCACGCTGTATGTCGGATCATCCACCGCCATGTCCATATCGTAGGTACGCGCCACGGCGCGCCACACGGCCGCCGCGGTGGCGTGGGGCGCGTAGACCTGGAGGAGGCGGTCCGAGAGCATGGCCAGGATGTGGCCGCGGCACATCGCGTCCGCGCGCGCCCACTGCTTGCCGGCGGTCGTCCTCTCGTTTGCGGGGCGCTCCTCCGTCAGCACGTGCGCCACGTCGAGGGTGTGGAGGCGGAGCAGCACTGACTCCTTCCAGCGGAGGTAGCCGCTCTCTCCGTTCAGCGGCGCGATGGGGAGCAAATGCGGCGGCGGCGACGACATCGATACACGGCTGGCGGTGTTGGCTTTCTTACCACGATCTCACGGCCTGGTACCACAAACGCATCGTGCTGTACTGTATGTGCCATATATACACACACGAACGTGGGTGGGTGCAACACCAAAACGACACGGACTCTAACCTACTCGGCCAAGTGCCGGATACCGACACGTATCCGTCCGTCCACAACCCTACTCGGCCTTCTTATTCTTGAGATTCATATGTCGGGCATATAAACGCACAGATCGCAGACCACACAGGGAACTTACACTACCCCCGGTTTACAGGCGTGCGCACTCGGATGGCGGAGAAAGAGTCCCACGGGCGCGCCAGGCGCCGGTCCAGAACCCCGTCGCACCGCCAGGGCTGCTCATTCTCCTCCTCCGCCCCAACCATCACCCCCGCCCGTACGACGACGAAGACGAAGCCTTCTTGTGATTGGGGAACAAAGCGCCCACGCACGGTGCTCAGTGGCCGCCGCTCCGTGGCTACGACTGAATGGTATGTGCATCGTCTGTTCACGTGGTTCCAATGAAATTTATTTGATTTCGGTCTTCTGATCCGTGTTTTCATAGGAGGGACTGGGCGAATCTTTCCGGTGGGCCGATTGGCGTGATCGCTGACTACGTCCTTGCCCACGACGTGGCCGATTACATCCGCCTCCGTGCTGTATGCCCCGCTTGGCGGCGGTGTTGCATCGATCCGCTAGGGCTCGACGAGCTCGACCGCCGTCTTCATCCTCGGCACTGGATCATGCTCCGGGAGAAACTTGCCATTCCCCACCGCCGTCGCTTTCTCAGCCTCTCCACTGGCCAGACCATAGAAGTGGATCTCCTGGAGCTTCTCTGGCACAAGACACTCACGTCGACCCCTGAGGGCCTCCTCATCCTGCTCGATGAGTACATCCACATTCGACTACTGAATCCGCTCACACGCCACATTATAGAGCTCCCACCGGTGACTACGCTGCTGCCTTCAGACCATCACCATGATCTTTTTAATGGTCAATTATTAGCGTGGGGTTCCTTCATTGTCACTGATCCTGTATCATTTGTGCTCTGTTTCCCCTCCCTCGGGCACCTAAGCATTGCCAAGCCTGGTGACAAGTGTTGGAAGGTAATACAGTTCGAAAGCTCGCCATATACAACTCCTTCCATGTTCTTGGGTCGCTTCTACTGTGTCATCCAGGACAACCTCATGGTACTGGAAACGAGCACATACCCACGATTGGAGGTGGCTGCAAAGCTGCGTAAGCCAATTTACACAGTGACTCATACAGCGCACCTGGTGGACAATGGTGGAAAGTTGATGTTTGTGCACGGGCAGCCTTGCTCGATGAGATATGACGTGTATCATGTGGATTTGGAAAAGAAGACTCTATTTCCGGTCAAGGGATACGATGGACGCGCATTGTTTCTAGGCAAACGTTTCTCCTTTTCAGTGTGCACAAAGGTTTTCCCTTTCATTAAGAGTAGCACTGTCTACTTGAGCTTTGATTTCGACGAGAGAATCAATGGGAAAGTTGAGGCCTATTATGTGCCAGACCGAAGGGCCAAGCCCAATAACCACATCATCTGGGACAAGTCCCGAAACTGGCCGCATAGGGTCTTGTTGTCGCCACATAGTATTGTCGATTGTCTCTCCTTGTGCAATACTTTCAAAGCATATTCCCTATATTTAAAACCAATAATTTTTATTGACATGTAATAATTTGAGTTGTATGTTTTCTGGTTTTCCATTTGTACCCGAAGCCTTTTACAGTTAGTGGTGTTTGGCTAGTTCTGAGGAGGCTTGACTTTTTCTTCTAAACTAGATAATACCCCGCGCGTTGCTGCGGAAATGCTTAAACACATATTTATAAAATTAGGTGCATATATCTATTGAATAACATGGATTCTACTCTTGGACTGCCATGGGCACAAAATGAATCCCGTGGATTATAAGTCTCAGAGACAAAGGAAATGACACCAACCATCCAAATAAAAACGTGGTTTGAATACTCGTAAAACTTAGAATCGATATAACTAACCACCACAATTACCTTGGCATTGCATTAACCACAAAATGACCATCTTTAAGTTTACAACTACATATTACAAAAGAAAAATGTGTAATTGACAGTATAATAGTAATCCTATATATTAGATGGAAGTATTATAACAAAACTAAATGAAACAATTCCTAAAATAACTAAGTGAAACAATAATTCAGCAAATCTAACAAATGAAAAAAGTCTCACCTTAGTTATGGAGTCTCACAGATATTAATGAACTAGATGACCCGTTGCGCCAATGGCGCAAAGGCCGTGTGGAAGCTAATTATTGTGAGAGAATGCATTAATATATTTGTTGCTTCAAAAGAATAGCTAATGTACTATATGCAGTGAGCAGATAAGATTGGAAATGGTGCACTAAGTCATGTAGGAAAGTACTATTGACTTTCTGCAGATGTAGTTGTTGTTGATGATCGTTTGTAATATAAACAGGAATGTAATTGCTTTTAATTTTAATTTGTTGCATACACCGTGATTGGAAGACGTGATCACAGGGAAGCTCTGATGAAAGCATTGAAGCAAAAGCATGCATAAAAGGAAGCTTGTTTCTTGAGTCATAGTTTTCAGGAAACAATAGCAGGAGATGAGTCCTTCATAGAGAGAACAATATAATCTAAAGATCATAGCCTATATCATATAGTACTTTTTACCATAGAAACAGCAAGGGAAGACTAAAGTTTATATATAGCTTGCTCGGAGTTTTCCAAAAGGGGAAAGATCTTGGTCTTATTGATACGAAACAAAAGGTGGCTGTTTTAGTAACCACTGAAGCATGCTGGCCAGGATACATTGACCAAAGTCTACCAGTAACTATTTCTGGTTGCTTTGAGGCGCTGCCCAAAATTATAGGATGTCCGATGTCGCTCGGAAAGGTAAATATCTTTTTTAATTATCTCACAAATAAAAAATAAGGATGTTCTCTGAATAAATTAATATTGTCTTCTGTAAGAGGAATTCAATTAAATGTAACAGTAAATGAAAAAACAGTTTTTTAAATACATGACTAAAAAAATTTCAAAAAACTTTAGGTCTTTTTATACACATTTGTACATTTTTCGTATACACCAAAAACATTTTTTATAGATTTTAATATTTTTAAAATACTTGACTAACATTTTTGACAACTTATATTTTTTATGTATACATTTTCTATACACATTTGTATACAGCCGGAACATTTTTTATATACACATTATTATTTTGGAAATGCAGGATTAACCTTTTTTTTAACATATATTTTTTCATGTCTGCATTTTCCATAAACATTGAATATATTGTATATACATCAGGAACATTTTGTATATACACGTATAAATTTGTTCCAAATACATGATTAACATTTTTCATGAACATATTTTTTTTATGTATGCTTTTGCCATACGCATTCTACATTTTTGTATACATCGGGAACGTTTTTTCTGCTCTGCGTATGTGCAGATAAAATAAGAAGAGGTATGAATAATTTATTTATTGTATGTTAATAGTAAGTATACATCATAATTAATTATAAGTTTTATAGTATATACATATAACTATAAAAAAATACTTCAAGGGGGTGAACATTTTTCTCGTTATTCTGTATATTACAAAACTATACAACCATTGAATGAACTATTAGTTGGACTATACACACATGTTGAGAAGTTAGGGGAACAAATATGAGTCTAGAAAGCACACACTAAGTTTTGTCCAAAAGGAAACATCCCAGTTATAAAGTATAGAACAGTGGAAGGTAACTTACAAATGACAAACTTGCAAAGCCAACTGAAGGCTTAGCCTGATAGGAAATAAAGTTCATAGATTTCATTGGAAAAATCAAACAAACAATATGAGGAAGAGAGCAAGGAATGAACGGTGTTGAAGCATCAGTTTTAGCCGGTGCTTTTTCAATTTGCTCAGCCTATCGGTATTCAGAGAAGTACAGAAAATACTTTAAACGTTAAACTGCAGTAGTGAACTAACAGTAAGGCACATGATATCCACCTTTTGAGGTAAATAAGCAAAGGAGGATGGATGTTAGATCAGCAATGGCAACAGTAAATATAAGACATAAGAAGACGCACATACACGATAGGAAGAACAAGAGGACTTAGAGTAAGTACCATGACTGAGCGGCATTTACATTGGATTGAAACTGGCATAAGAAGATAAGATAGGAAGAGCTAACAGTGATATTTACAACGGTGATACTTGATTTGTTCAAAAGACCTAAATAGAGGAATTGTCATGACAATGGCTCAACACAGGTCCACAGGTGTCAAAGCCCAGCCTTGTAAAGCAGCACAAAATAAATTCGGTGCACGTGCAAAAGTACGTTGAGTCGACGGCCTTCAAACCCGATGGCCAGACCGTCGTGCTGACGTAGCAGAGCAGAGAAGCTCTGGTCAGCATGATACCCTTCCAGCATAGACTTCACTTGGTAAGTAAGCAGAACATAGAAGATACCCTGGCAAAGAAGAGATATCACAGTTATTAGCATACTGCACCATACCATTAATTACAGCTGCAGAATAAGTAGAACCAAAGAAATGTTAGCCGTACCGTATGTACATATCTAGATTACGGCATGGAAGAAGTGCTCCATGGAAGAACTACTGCCTCGCTTTCTTTGGTGCGCCAGCTCCCTTGATGGCATTGTTTGTTCTGAATTTGATCAATTAGCAAAAATAAGGATACATTAATAACTTTGTTCTTGGTGATAAAGGTTAGATCTTTAGAATGTTGTATACACAGGAAGTACATAAAGATTAGACACAAAAATTGCAAGACAACATAAACAAGCGGAAGACCCATTGAACCCTAGCACATAGGAAACCAACTCCATAGATAATCAATTTCCAGGCGCATGCAACAGGAAAGAAATAGGAACAGACAAAAATGCTGAAGGCACATAAATATTTTACTGAGCCTCTCAGGAATCCAGAAAGAGCAATGCTAGAAAGAAAATTCTGATCAAACGGCATCATACGCATCAGTGAAGAAGAAAGCATAGTCAACATAGAAAGGGAACACTGTTTTTCATTGCAAAGAAGGAAAGGCCTTGTAAGCTCCTAAACGAGGGGCTAGTATTACTGGTTAGGCATTTAATCTGCAATTCATTGGCGAGGAACAAAATAGTAAAAGGTTGTGACTTTTTTGCGAGTAAGTGATTAATTCGCATACATCAGTGAGGTATAGAACAGACATTGAGGCTGGTAACAAACCCGTGCTCAGTAAATTTGTAACAGTTGTGATCAAGAAGCAAGCAGAAAAATAACTGAACCTTAGAACTTCTATTAGAAAAAGTACAGATCAAATGTGTACACCAAAGCAGGAGCCATTCCACAATTTAACACAACAACTTAATTTGTTTTATAAGAGGAGTTTTCACCTTTTGACCTTAGAGGGGTCAGGAAAGATTTTCTTTGGATCCTCAGCAGATGCACCTTCAGTTCCCTCTCCAACCTGTATAATTTGGTGTTATGTAAGATCATTGTACATCAAGCATGATCTATGCAGAATGGATATGTTATTTGCATATTAAGCATAGGTACGAACATTTAGCACGGATGCAGGCTGAACAATATTTCCAGCAGCGGCACTTTCTTCAGTCTCAGAGGCCACTTTGATAGCAGAGGCAGATAGGTCAGTGTCCTTAGATTCAGAGGGCCCGAGCTGAACAATATTTCCATCAGCGGCACCTTCTTCAGTCGCAGAGGCCACTTTGATAGCAGAGGCAGATAGTTCAGTGTCCTTAGATTTAGAGGGCCCAAGGCAAAGTTTGCGGCGAGCACTTTTTGGGCATGGCGATTTGCTGCTTGAAAAAGAACCGCACTCATAAGCAAAGAGGACGAATCTTTGAGAATGTATGACAGGACAAAGGATGGGTCAATACCTGGGAGTTTTAGGCATAACAGCCTGTCCTTTTCCTTTGAATGCAGATATAGGAGTGTTCAACTGTAAAAGAAACAAGGCAGAAATTAAATGATTGAAAGATACTTTCAAAAAAAAAAGCAGCAGTTATACCTCATCAGGAGGCAGTACAACAAGTGTAGATGATCCTGTAGCGAAAGAGGTAGGTATGGACACTGCTATGTCTGAGCCCTCAGCAGAAGATGATGCTCCAGAGACGCATGATGCACCGGCAGTTGCAAAGGGTAGAAGCTCAGGCTTAAAGGTTTCATCAATTCTACCAACTTGGAATGACAGTTGAGTGCTTGTAGGCTGAAAGCTCTTGGTGGAGATAGTAACGACAAGTCTGTATTTCTGGGTAACAAGTCGGGAAATTTCAACTGGAAAACCTACATCGGCACCTCCTATCTGAGCAAGATCAAGTGCGGTTGTAAAACCCGGGTATTTGCGATAAATCAAAGTCATGAGTGGCTTGCCAACGATGCTTTTTGCTGCTCTATCAAAGAATATAAATTCCGCCTCATCTGCGCCGTCGCTTCCATAGGTACACACACAGTACCTAGACATTGCAAGGCAAGTAGAGTCAGAAGCAATCCAGCAGACAGAAGAGAGTGGAAGTTATTGTAAAGAGGCACTCACGAGGGATCTGCTACAACAGAAGAACAGCCATAGTCCGAGCAACGGTACTGCCTCCCAGAGATGTATGTTGTCTTATGGCATTTCCGGCACGAGAGAAACCACCAACGGTTGTCAGAGCCCAAGCCTGTGATAGTAACTTTGACGATAAACTGCTTCTTCTGCGATAAACAACAACCACAAGTGTGATGAGAAGGATGACAGAAAGAAGATAGGAACAACATAAAGAAAGTAAAAACAAAAGGTACCATATTGTCAAACGGATCAAGGGCAAGCAGCTCCCGAACACTCAATTCAACAGGAGGTTCACGAACAGGTGCTGGAACAAGTGCCTGGTCTCCTGTAACTTGAGAAGCAATAGCAGGAAGTCCTTCCACCAGGCTGGATGAAACAAGCTCAACTGTAATGCAAGCAAAACAACTGTACAAACGTTGAAAACTGACAAGCACATAGAAAGAGAAAATACCTAGCATGGAAGGCATTCATCTCTGGCAAGTCCTCATTAATATACCAGCGGCATGCAGAACTACCACTCAGTCCTTTAACACCTATTGGGACACACAGTCAGGCACAAATGTATATCAAGCTGGCATAATAAACGTTGCGACAAGTGACAGATAGACTAAACAATCACCTCGGTATTGTTTTGGCAGTGCTCCTACAAAGATAGCAATGACAGCTCCGGATTCACTTGCAGCACGGACTTCTTCCGCCTCAAACTCATGGGCTCGAGCACCCCAGAGAACAAGATTGATCTCATTTCCTCTGCAACCCAACAGGAGCAAGTAAAGAAAGGGAAAAGGCAGCGGGCAAGAGAATAAAGGAAAAATTAACAAGGAACTTACGCTTGATCCTGGAGAACTACAGTCCTAGTATCTGAAGGCTCAGCTTGATGTTGAGAGTGAACAGCGACAATGTCTGTGACTGCAACAATTCGGCCAATCACATCTGTATATGGAAGGACAAATGTAAAACCACCCAATGAAACCCGAAGCGAGAACAGGGCATACATGAGGACAGCATGGAATGACTAACCGATAAAACGAGGAGTGTGCGGGCCTGGCATGGGGATATCCGGAAAGGATATGAGGTTGTAAGTGCAGTATGGGAAATCCTCTTCATCACCCACCACAGGATCAATAGTACTAAAGCGAGTGAACTGCATCATATATGGACTCTCAACAGCCCTGTAAGTGGGCTTGGATTGTTTGCACGCGAATTTCTTCATTAGATAAACATCGCCCTCCTTTAAGATATCCTTCACCCGGGCCGACAGGTCAGTAGGAATCCGGCCATGCATGTGGGTGCCCTACACATTTCCATCACAACTTAGATCCACAGGGTAAGATTAGCAGCATGAGCATATGTATTGCAGTAGAAAACGAACCTCTTTGTCAAGCACCACAATATCAGTATGCATAATATCACCTTCATCAGTCCCACCTCGGTAATACCAAATGCGAGAGACCAGAACCTTAGCATTCCAGAACAGTTCTCTTTCATTGATCTGCGAGAGAAGGCTGATCCTCTGGTTCCTCTGGTTCGACATCTGCAGTATGCAAATAGAACCTCAAGAGATCAGTAGAAAGAGATAAAGAAGAATCAAGTCTAAAGATGCCATTTATATGAATTCACCTGATAAATTGAAAGACAGGGCGCAAACAAAAAAAACGACCCAGCAGGTGAAGGAAGCAGCACACACAATTGCAAAAGCTTTTTGACTCGGTAAATTGCAGAATCTGACGGACAGGGCAAACGAATGGACAGACATACGAAGACTGAAGTTGTATCACAGGAAGAATATAGAAATCATAAAAGTATATATAAGAAAATTTATTCTACATATATTATAGGGCAGCACAATCTAGCGAATGGAACGAAATATCTCAGGGAACACGATGTTCCTTGTCTGAGAAGCAGGTTCATCATCCTCTCCTTTGATCAAGATTTTTAGTGATTTCTTTGAAGTAACACGGGACACTGCGACATACAGCTGCCCATGCGTCAACACAGGTGTATCCAAGTATAAACCAACACTTGAAAGAGTCTGTCCTTGGCTTTTGTTAATGATCATTGCATAGGACACTCTAACAGGAAACTGCCGACGATGCAAAGTGAAAGGCCATTTAGGATCTTTTGAGGTTAAGCCTATTCTCGGAATTAAAACAATGTCGCCTATGTTAGAACCAGTCATGACAGTTGCCTCAATAATCTTATCAGCAAGTTTTGTGATTATAAGCCTTGTGCCATTACATAAGCCTGTTGATTGGTTCAGATTTCTCAGAAGCATTATGGGAACGCCTACTTTTAGTACTAATCTATGATACGGGAAATTATTAACCTTAATCCCATTCAAGTATTCAACAGGATAGAAAGCATCCTGATTGCGAACTGCATCAGATGAATTGCCTATAGTATCACAACTCAAATACTCTCTCTCATTGGTAGGCACCAAAGACAGAACACGCTCATTAATTTTTTCAGCCACTTCGTTCGTTGGTGTCAGGATTGCCCTTTCTTTTAGATAATCAACATCAGAGTACCTAATAGGAATCTCTTTGTATACAGCTTGAACAATGGCATCAATTTTATCCCCATCAGCATGTATCAAAAGCTCATCAGGGATAGTTATCCATGATGGCTCTGACTCACACTCCCGAGCGACAGCAGGTGCCGTGCCATCACCCAAACTGAGAACCCATTTCGCAAAGGCAGCTACCTCAGACTGGAGAATTGGATCATTCGTGTGTGCAGTCAAACGCATGTTTATATTTAGGTGCAAAACATCTGCAATATTCCAAAGAGGAGAATTAGTGATCGCAGCAGCAAGAATCTGCGCTCGAGATCCACCTTCAATGACTGGCAATATTTGCCTAAGGTCCCCACCCAGAACAACAACCTTGCCTCCAAAAGGAAGTTCAGCTAAGGCAGGATCGTTAGCCGATAGAACATCACGAAATGACCGGTCCAAGGCCTCAAAGCATTTTCGATGGGACATCAACGCTTCATCCCATATAATAAGATCAGCTGATTCAATTAGAGTGGAGAGCATGGTAGACCGTTTAATTTCACAGGTGCCATAATCAGGCAGGTCAATAGGTATTTTAAATCTAGAATGCGCTGTTCTGCCGGCAGGTAAAAGCAAGGCAGCCACCCCTGAGGACGCAACACACAGCACCACCCTCTTATTACCTCTAAGATAAGCATCAAGTGCATTCCAAAGGAATGTTTTTCCAGTGCCACCATACCCAGAGACGAAAAAGAAACCAGGTTTTCCAGACTGAACGCGATCAATTATAGCAGAGTAAGCATGCAACTGGTCTCTATTTAATCTACCATATATGTCCTCTGCCTTTTTTAAAAGACTAACAACATCGACATCTAGCGCATCAGAAAGCATATCATTTTGCACCGAGGCTTCACCATATGCAGATTTTACAGGTAATTTATGATCTAGGATACATGCACTATTCCTAGCAAATATAACAGTCAATTCATCAAGCAGCATGTCTCTTAAATCAACAGGAGGAACATCATATTTCAAATTATTTTTAGCCTGCCGAATTCTATGCTGGATATCATCAGCTAAGTAAACCTCGTATTTTTCAAAGAAAAGAGCTTCATCATTAACAGCACAGTGAAGAATCATAGTAACAAATAGCTGGCGCAGCTGATTTCCCATGCCCCACTTGACAGCTTCATCAAAAGCAGTATACCACTCCATGTCATCACCAAGCAACCCTCTTGCTCCACACGCTTCTCTAAACGTCGAGTATACGATGCCATTGTAAGTCCTGACATCCTCATCACACGTCGCACCTTTGACAATCATCAGCAACATTCTAAAATAGAAAAGTTCTCCAGCCGCTGGATGCACAGAGTATATCCTACCAATTCTATCGCTTCTTGTCCTAGGTTTCCATCTTTTGTCCTCTGACATCCACGTCCATCTGGTTGGGAAATCACAGTAAGTTAAGGATCTAGCAGCAGGGTGAAGCCTGTTTGCCACAAACCATTCTGTTAGCATTGTTTTTTGTAGCCAGGCATCATCAATCACTGAACTCAGAGTAGCCTGGGTACGAAAGCGTACAACATGCATGTTCAGGAGATGGACAGGCAATCTCTCAATAGATGGTGTTTTGCCATGTATGTCATAACCGTAAACCCTCCAGAAAGAGTCGTAGTCAACTATATAACGGCACTCTCTATACTCTTTGATCTCATCGACATCCTGGTCGCCATCACGCCTAATATTTTCAAACAGGGTTTTTGACTTGTCCGGGCCTTTGGTAACATACTTATATAGATACTTGATAACATATGTTTTATTACACCATTCAACATTAATATGCGTCTGCCACTTTTTTAATATAAGCATGTTATAAGGAACCACATGTCTATTATCCAGCCTGACATTGTTCTTCATTACAAAACGACCATTATCAGGCCGCCTATATAAGGGGAAACCACTCTCATCAATGGTAGTTTCATCCTGAAATGGTTTTGGAAATTTTTTTGAGCAAAAACCTTTTTTCATGCAAGGGCATTTTGGGCCATCAACACCACAGGGACCGTGCATCATGAACTCAGCAACAAGTGCATATCCCAAAGGATCCTGTACAGGATCAGGGATCTCAGCTGAGATATAAGAATTTATAAGGGCCGGTGTGACAACTCTATCGTCCTCCTTCTTTTGCCAAACAAGAATGTGTGCATGCGGCAACCCCCTCTTCTGAAATTCAATAGTGTGCAGGACTGAAAACAGGAGGAAAAGATGGAGAAACCTATAAGAAGCAGATACAAGGAGGAAGATAAAAAATGAGGAAAGCTTGCGAGGGACAGTACCAGCAACAACTGGACCAAAGGCGTTCCCTTTTTTTATCCGATGAAGATACTGCAGAAGTTTCATGTGGTACACCCTAACAGCAATGTCAGCCCTATCTGTCGCTGTTTGCCCGGGGTCAACAGAATCAAGGATCTCTTCCCACTTTGGGTTACATGTGAAAGTAGTGAAGACATCTGGTGACCCATGAACACGCGACACAGCAATAGCATCTTGAAAATTTTCATACATGTACCGGCGACCACCGGTATAAGATGACGGCAAAATATTTTTTTTCCCAACTTCTGACTCACCAACCATACCCTGGCCTACCGCATCGACGATACCCTGAAGATTTTCAGCCCGCATGTCATCATTACACTTAAGAATAAAATTGAGCCGGCATTCATCAATGCAAGCTCGGAAATCAATAGCAGCCTGTGAGGATAACAGGCCACAGCATAGATATGGGTTATGCTGCTCCGGTTTATAATGCGAGCAGAAGCAATAGAAGTCTTGCATGGTCATTTTAACCCTCTTGTTTGGATCATCGGTATTGGAATCAATGTAGCGCACACCGAGCTGAAAGCCACGCTCACCATAGGGGAATAACAGAGGGTATTGCAAAGGCATGTAAGTAGTATCTAAGGAGGAAATACGACGAAGACGGTCTTCTTTAGTACGTATTATCAGGTCTCTGCATGGTGCCTCCAACGTAAATTCACCATAAACCAAGGCTGCTAGCTCATCAGTTGCAGGTAAATTAAACTGTGCACTATCATTTTCACCAGGAGCTATAAGTCTTATTGAAATCACCTCATGCCTATTATTTTTCAGAATCTCACTGGCCATACGAAATTTCTTGACCAAAGAATTGTTCACATCAAGCATCTGCATAAGACCCTTCACAATCTCTTTGTCTAACCCTGCACCAGTTTCATTTTCATGGTTTAAGGCCTGAATTCTATTGTTAACCTCATTTTCTCTGTCATGTATGTATAACTCTGCATATTTGGGAGAATCACCCTCATTTGGAAGCAGCGAGCCTATACGATGGCAAACCTGACCATTGATTTTAAAATTTTTTGGACCCCCGCCATCATTTACAGAGCGGTCAATTTTTGCCCCCATGGATGTAAAAGCAAACAGGCAATTGTACTGGCGTATTTGCTTAATAAACTTTTGGCTGCGGGGTGAGCCTTCATAATCAAGCAGGGTTGCCAGGAATGGCGGTGGTTTTTCAAAGGGTTTAACGAAGACCTTGCCAGTCTTACAACAGTTGTTGTAGACCACTCGTCTCTTGGTAATAGCAGACTGCGACTTAACCCTCTCACGCCACCAAAAGCTAGCCTGGCAGCGGTTGCATTGGTAGTCAGGACCTCCATAGTAGGATCTTTTTGGATAAAAAGCTGTACGAGAACCGCATCTAATAAGAATGGATGACACTGGAAAAAGAGGAAGTAGCATCGCCGACAACAGCAGACAGACATACCTTTAAGTATGACCACCTCATCAGGAGAAAAAACCAACCCAATCAGGATGCAGAGGTGACGCAGGGGCATCCTCTGTGCAAACCACAAGAAGAAAATACTAACACGGCAGATAAGAGGAAGAAAGTAACCTATGACCAACCAAGGGGAATAAGAACTAACCACCCTTGTTATGAGCGCGTAGCCTTTTCAACAAGAACTTGCATCTCTTACGATTCCTCGCAGTCTCAGTAGAAGAAAGAAAAGGAAAGAAGCCATCTCCTATGGATATAAAGAAGAGAGAGCACACTAAAAAAATAAGGCCTGGCTACTAACAGTTGTCTAATAGAATTCACAGGAGGACAAGTGGAACAGAACATACGCTTTCTCTTTCGAACAAGGGCAATGGCAGGGCCTACTGGGACAACAGCCAAAGTAGCAGCACCATGAGCAGGCCTACGGGGGGCAACCGCACGGCCCAAAGCGGAATTTCTCCCGGAAGGACCAGGAGACCGCCCAGGAACAGGAGGTCGCACAGGCACAGCACGTCGTGGTGCCATATCGCGGGCAAAGGAACTAAGAGCATGAGAAAAGAGACAGCATGTTGCTGCAACAGAAGAGAAGACAAACAAACATTTTTTTTTTAAATCGGCATGATGAAAAGTAAAGAAAAAGAAGCACAACCCACAATCCATAGAAGACACCAGAAAGCAAATCAAATCTATGAACTAAACTCATCGGCAGCAAGTGTAGCATCATCATCATCAACTAAATAGAATAATGGAACAGTAACAACAACCAGCGGCGGCTAAATAGAGTACAGAGATGCAAGAAGGCCTGAATACAGCAACGCTAGATTTGTAGGCGGTTGCGCTGGGCCACTGAAAACTCTCCTGGATGGGGCTGTGGTGGATGAGTGTGTGCAAGCAAGAACCCTCTCCAAATTAGCTGCATAGCGAACAGCTGATGCAGCAACAGCAATGGCAGCGTTACCACAATTCCTATAGAGAACAACACATTCATAATTGTAATCTCTAACCACAAATCCATACAGTCCCTGCAAAAACCTAATTGCCTGAAGAGCAGCCCGCTCGTACGACTCTGCACAACCCAGGCACGCAGGGCTCCAAAAGAAAACTCTCTGCGGCGTCGACAGTATACCGTCCCCAGGAATCTCGACCTCTACCCCAGCAAGGACATCGCCATTCCCATCAACCTCACACAGGTAGCTAGCAGGAGGAAGCCCGTAATGGGCTATCACAGTTTCTAGAATCGGAACAACAGTAGACACCATAGCAATCATCCTGGATATGCAAAGGACAATGAACAGGCACAAAGAACAACGAATAACAAGTAACAACAAAGGAAAACACGACAGCATGCAACGCAGGTAACACACATGATTAGAATGAGACAGAAAAGTAAATATTAAAGGAGTGCAGCAAAAGATAAGCCAATGAAAAAGATGGAACCTTGCCCGGACGAAAGGCAGACCGCGAGCCCTGAGATAAACCGAATCACGGCAGAAGGCAGACAAACCAGGAGTGAGAAAAGTAGCCAACCAAGCAGCCAAACCGTCCCAAAGGAAGACCTGCAGCATGTGTAAATGTAAACGGACATAAGTAAGCTTGCGCAAGTTCATGGGATGGCCTTTCACCGAGCAGACCTTAATAATATCTTTACTCTTCAGAAATAATAATAAACATCTCAAGAAACTCAGACAGAGCAGAGCATAGACCACAGCACACAGACATCTAACAAGAGGAGACAAAAATTTAATGCACAACCACAAGCTCCAGCAGGACACCTGAAACAGTAAACCAGACGCACAGGAGCAAGGTAGAAGCATTGAAGCCTACACAACAGAATTCCCCTGCAACAGACCCCATAGTCATCCCATCCTAGACACAATCATAGGCGAGGAGGAGGCAAAAATTGAATGCAGAAGCACAAGCTCCAGCAGGCCGTCTGAAACATTAAAACAAACGCACAGAAGCAAGGCAGAAGCATTAAAGCGTACACAACACAATTCACTTGCAACAGACCCCATAGACATCCCAACGTAGACACAATCATAGGCGAAACGAAGGCAAGGACGCAACTAAATCACATCTAAACCAACAGAGCCTATCCACAGGTGCAGAAAGCAGATCAACCAAAGCATAAGAACAGATGTAAAAGCATCTCCTAAAAGCATCACAACAAGAGATCCAACATGACAAGCATCTCCCAAAAGCATAAAAGCATCTGCTGAAAATATCACAAAAAGAGATCTAGCATGACAAGCGTCTCCTAAAAGCATCACAGGATAGATCTAACGCGACAAACCGGGGAAAACCCAGCCAGGCATTTCATCGAACAAATAAGAAGCAGAGGAAGAACCTCACCCGACAGAGAAGGAAGAAAGCGACGCAGAAGCAGACAACAAAGGAGACGCAGCAGCCCTGTGAAAGAATAGAAAGGAGAGGAAACAGAGAAGAACAAGTCAGCACAGATTAATCTACAACAACGAGAGCAACAGGAATCAAGCAGACAAATCAAAGAACTCACCCTAGCCAAACGCAACAGCAGCAGCGCGAGGAGCCATGACGAAACAAGCCGACGACGAGCCAAGCAGGCAACGAGCAAGACGCCAGCGATGAATAACCAACGAGGAGGAGCAACAATGGCGACTGGACGGTGAATGAGAGAGGCGCAGGCGTGAGGAAGTGAGGCGAGCGAGGAGGCAGAGAGGCAGAGAGGAGCAGAAGGAACCCACAAACCCGGTCAGTAACCCCTCTCCGAGGCGCTGTAACTTCTAGAGGAACCTAAAAAGAAACCCAACCAACCTGACGCATGGGACCGAGGATAGGGAGGGACCACCTGCAGCGAGACGAGGACAGCCAACCCCGCGTAGCAGCGCGAAGAGAACGAAAACCCTCTTTCACCAACGGTCCGAGCCGAGCTGCCCACACGGTCAAAAAGAACCAGAGCGGCCCGCACCCATGAGACAGACATATGGGGTCAGGCGCAGCTGAAGCGGAGACGTCACCGCCGGGTGCGAGCGACGACGGTGAAAAACGCCCTGACATCCCACGAGCGATTGGCCACGATTACCACAGCCCACGACCGACCCGCGCTGGCTTTCCATCGACAGAAACGCGCACCGACCGCGTCGCTGCGAGCCTGGCCCACGCGTACGAGTGGCCCACTCGTCAGTTGCTCCTGAGCCGAAACCGTGGCGTACAAATGAACGAGCGGCGGGATGTTTACCAGGTTGATGATAATCACTATTACCGCTGCCAGCGAGGACAATCATGCGCGCAGGATGATTTTCAAACCGCGATGGCGCTGAAACGGCGGGTAGTGTAGGAGGCTTTATATGTTCCGATGTGTCACCTTTGTTGCATCAGACATGATAACTATCGGTGACCATCAATTTTAACTGGATGTAAGTTGCTTGTGAAATATTCCCTCTGTTGCATGGATGCAAACTAACAGTACATTCATTTCTGAAACCAATGGCTGATCAAAATATTGTAAGATGCAAACATTAACCGGAAACAATTCCTTCAAATTTAGAGCACCAATCCCACCTTCCTGTGACGTTTTTTACCTGATAAGCAACAGAACAGCAAATTTATTGATATGTATATTGACACATTCTGCTAGGAATATATAAGTATAAGGAAATATATGAAAGAAAGAATAGGGCACAATAATAATTTACAATGCCTTCTTCAAATGGGCAAGATGCAACAGGTAAGAAAAATGCGTCAACAAATGAAAAATCAAGATCGATTAGTACAATTAACAATAATATTGTGAACTATTAACAGACAAAAAAGAAGCACGTACATGTATTGTACAAAATTAATGTATTTGGCCACCTCAATGAATCACTTCATGAATCCGTTAATATGAAAAGAAAAAATAGTAGGCAAAATTTCAACATATTTAGGATGGGCATATTTTAGACTCTGCAAATAAATATAAATCAATGGCTTAAAATTCCATAAAATTTCGCTGTTACATATAATGACCTATTGGGAAGAGCATTTTTACAATAACATTTTGGATGGAGCAAATTGCAACATCTATACTAATAGCTGTCGGCAACATCATAGTTCCAAATTCAGAGGAAAAGGACTGCACCTCAGTGAGTATAATGCAACATAACCTGCAACAAAGATAGTTAAGTGAATGGTTTAGTTGGGGCTGAGCCAAATTCAGTCTGCCACCAAAGTAAATCCTACCCTCTTTTGCAAAAAATTAAAAAAAAATCCTACCCAGGTGCAAGAAAAAGAGGCATCACTAATCCTATATAACATGGAGTGCCAAACAATTTTTTGCATCCCCTTATTGGGCATCATGCCATTAGAAATGAATATTATTGCTAAATGTCAACTATAGTATTCATCACCTCGTTAGTGAAACAAAGTGCGACGACGGTCAGATGATGCGCAATCCTCGTAGGTGGAGCCCTTGTGGAAGTCGTCTTTGCTAGTTCACGCGGACACCTCGAAGATTGTCGCCGCTGTAACAGCTGTGTCCCAGTCTCCCAGAGCAACGGTGCACAAAGGCTTCAAAAGTTGAGAATTCATCAACGATCTGGAAGTCTTGGCGGTCAGCGATGAAAGAGACAGTCAGTCGGGCGTGTCGGAGGAGCTCAAGGGCAGAGCAACGGCGCGCAAACGCCGATCCGGCAGTGCGTTCCTCGACGATTTTGGTGTCCGGCAATACAACCGCGGCCCAGCCGCGCGTAGACACGAGTCAGGGGAGAAGCAGACCAGCAGTCATGCGAGAGGAGTTGTCTTCTCTCGGAGATCGGCTGTTTGGCCGCCGGACTCTATTGAAGGCAAGGGAAAAGTGGTTTCTTTTGTTTTGAGCGAGAGAGAGCTGGCCATCGATGGGCCTGAGTTGTGTGTAGATATAGGGGAAAATAAGCTGAGATTTTATGGAGCGCTGCTTATTTTGTGAAGTAATTTCGTTTTCGTTTCTTATATGGGAGATCAAGAGGCAGGATCTTTAAAGGGAGAGGCTGTTCGGCTCACTCTTACGATTAGAAACGGAACCATTAAGAGAGAGGTTGTTCGGCTTCGTGAGGGAACAAAGCTATTAATGGAGAACGGAGCTGGGATGATTAGGATTTTTTTTTCTTTTAGCGAAAATACTTGGTCAGACCTGAGGAGGGCTTGAGTGGGACTGCATGAGGGGTGACATGGCAGGATGTGATTGGATGCTGATGTGTCTATGCTGCATGTTGAGATAAATCAAGTAGTAGGGGTGAACTTCTTAAGTACATATAGAATGTGTACAAAGTGGGATGTCTATTTCAAGGCTTGTACGTAATTACTATCTTCTATCAACTCAATTGACTGGGATATATATTTTTTCACGAAAAACTTTTCATGTGATTAACTACTTTGTTGAATTGTAGCCTAAGATACATATGCACCTAGGGGTGGGCACTTTCCCACCGAAAACAGTACACAAGCGCACCGATATTGCTAATTAATTCGGTTTACAGTGAATGGTGCTGTTTTGAGATCTATCAATCGGTGTTCGGTGTTTCTATCGTTTATTAGTCTAGAGAAACCGAGAAGCCAAACTTACCGAGGTTACCAGCTCTTGGTCCAAACAAAAAGGCCTATCTACTGCGACAGTGGCCAACGTCATGTCCTTTAGTCTAGGGAAAAGAGTGGTTAAAATATATCCGTAGACCTATACGGCTTGCTTTTGTTTCCTATACAGTGAGGAGGTACCAGCTTGTTTAACTCCTGCATGGCTTGCATGATTGGACATGCCACCGGACAACTTTTTGCATCTGACCGGCCAACTTTTTGCACCAGGTATGTGCGCAATACAAACTATTACATCGGTGTATACGATTAACCGAAAACCGAACCAATATTTTTTCGGTGAATTCGGTTCGGTGTTGATTTTTCAGATGGATGATTTCAGTGGCTAATGTGCAACAACCGAATTAAAATAAAGCCGAAAAACCGAACCGTAATAACCATAATAACCGAATGCCCACCCCTATATGCACCGAGGGGCTGCATGTTACCATATGTAAGAGCATCTCCAACTGGACTGGGCAAATTTGGCCCTTCAAACATCCGCAGATGTTTTCAGACAAAGTTCAGACGTGTTTGCTTTGAACTCTCATTTGTCCGACCGCAAAGCCGTGCCTGCCCCCTCCCCCCCAATTGTGTGGACACATGCATACGATTGGGCGGATGGAGAGAGAAAGCGAAAAGGAAGTATAAAGAAAGAGAAAAGGTGGTCCGAGGTGGGCCCAGTGAAAGTAAATTAGGGACCTCTTAAACATTTGGCCAATTTTGACTTCAAAAAGAAAAACTGTCTAAGTAGCAAGCCTAGTCAACATCAAAATTTTGTGGAAACAAAATGGGGCAAAATGTGGCACAAGAGATTAGATGGGGTATAATTTCACTAAATAAGGTAATATATGTCACAAAGATGAAACGTCAAACTTACATAACTAGTTATTTTATCACGAGACATGCTTACATTTAAAAACAGAGTAATTCGATAAATAATAAGCATAAACTCTACTCCCTGTGCAGCGAAATATAAGACGTTTTTTACGACATATGCAAAACAAACAAATGTCTATGTTTTGGTACAGAGGAAGTACATTGCAGACTCGTGACACTAGCAATAACAAACGGATAAGATTCACATAACGACACTGGTCGAATGACATCCGGAGGCAAAATGCTCGGCACATCGTGAGGTCAAGCCCACGCCCTTGATCATATGCTATATTCATCTTCGATGCGACTTGTGCCCATGCTTACTCTGTCTTCAATCGAGCTGCGTCTTGGTTTACAAGCTCACTCGATCGGAAGCTTGTTCAATAGAGCCATCGCCAACTCGATATCGTTTTCGTACGGGGGCTTACCCAGAGGCCAGAGCCGCTGCGTGCGTGATCTGCTTCAGGAACGGCTAAGAGCATCTCCAACAGGTGCGTGGTTGCGCGGTTCGCTAATTTTTTTACAGTGTCGAAATAGCGTTTTAATGCGCGTAGGAGGGTATTCACTTTCACTACTAGGGATAACCCTAGTAGTAGCGCTTGTTTTATAGCTAGTAAGGTGCTACAGCTAACTGGTAGCAGTAAAGCTAGAAAACCAGCGCTACTGCTATACCTAGTTAGCAGTAGCGCTTTGCAGGGAAAAGCGCTACTGATAACAGTAAGTAGCAGTAGCGTTTCTATTGAAAAGCGTATTGCTAAATTTTTCTGTATTTTGGAAAATGCAGTTTATTGTCGCTGTATTTGTATAGGTTTTATATACAGTAGTTTTATCATATGATTTTATGACCATGATGAGTTATTATATATATCAGTGGGTGAAATGAACATGGATTAGATTCAAGTGGAGGCAACATGTGGTGCACATCGAAAGTACTACTAATCCAAACTAGATCTATTATATATAACAGTGGGTGAAATGAACATGGATTAGATTCAAGTGGAGGCAACATGTGGTGCACATCGAAAGTACTACTAATCCAAACTAGATCTAGTTTGGATTAGTAGTACTTTCGATGTGCACCACATGTTGCCTCCACTTGAATCTAATCCATATTCATTTCACCCACTGATATATATAATAACTCATCATGCTTATATAACAACTTAGCATTATGCATCATCATAATAATAAATAACTCATCATTAGTATCATAATAACAAGTCCTACTCATCATCATCATACAACTTCTACTCGTTATCATAATAACAAGTCATACTCATCATCATCATAGTCATCTAACCAACCCTACTTAGGATCAGTTCTTTTGGCCAATTCTACCAGAATCTTGAGAATCGACCCTCCACCCAGTTTCTCCCAGAATCTTGAACCCATATATTGTTTACAATCCTAGTTATTTACATCCTAATTAGCTAGGATTGTAAAAAAAATATGAGTTCAAGATTCTGGGGGAAGCTGGGTGCAGGGTTGATTCTCAAGATTCTGGGAGAATCGGCCAAAAGAACTGGGCCTTAATTGTTCTTAGCACATGATCATGAGTATTAGTTAGGACCTAACTACCCTCTCTAAGGTAAAATAGAATAAGACAAGATATGCCCTGACTCTCCATTATGGAGAATGGAGTCTCCAATTCTTGCGCTTCGCACAATGTTGGTTCCAAGTAGCTCCGTACAATTATCCATACATTTTTTCCATGCTTTGATTGTCATATCTTCATCGATTTTAGAAATCCGGTATGGACAGTAGTGAAGCCTAGGCAGACCTGGCCGTAAGCTAATAACATCAAGGTGACCTTTCGGAAGCATGAGATGAGGCGCACAATCCTTTGGGATTTTCTGTTGAAAAACATGGTAATAACGTCGTAGTTAGCAATGTAGTTTAGCTTTAGAAAAATTTATGCAGAAGATGCACGGATGTCGTAATAGTAAAAAATCTTACCATGCCATCTCCATAGATGTTACCGTAGTTCAACACGTGCACTAGTGGCACGTATTGACTGTGACGACCCCGGCTTAATCATGCACTAATCATACACGTAAATGCACACGATCAAGCCTAAGGACTCACTTGAAGATATCACAACACAACTCTAAAACATAAATAAAGTCATACAAGCTTTATATTAGAAGCCAGGGCCTCGAGGGCTCGAATACATAGCTCGATGGCATACAAGCGTCAGCGGAAGCATCAGATATCTGAGTACAGATATAAAAGAGAAACAGAAAGGCCTTTAGAAAGGCGGGGCAAAATAAAACTCTACGGTCAAAAGGCGTAGGCCTCCTGCCTAGGACCCTCCGAATCCTACTCCTGGTCGTCTGTCGGCTCCTCGTAGTAGTACTCGCCGGGAGGGTAGTAGTAGTAGCCGTAGTCGTCGACGGGGGCAGCTATCTCAGGGGCTCCGTCATCTGGCGGCGTCAATTGGATATGGGGGAAAAAGAAAGTAAAGCAAACGTGAGTACTCATCCGAAGTACTCAGCAAGCAAGGATCTACACTACATATGCAACATTTTCTAAGGAGGCTGTATATGTGGACTGGGCTGCAGAAATACCAGAATAGAGGGGAGAGCCTAGTCCTATCGAAGACTAGCATCTTCAACATCTTCATCAGTCGTGCCGCATTAGAAGAGTGCAGAAACATAATGTAAAGTAGTTGTAGTATCATCAACCTCGGCCAGAGATCCTTTCTCGACTCCCTGCGAGAAAGCAATCTCAGAGCCATACTATCCAGTTCTCATCTCAGTTCTAGTTGTACCGATCGGGATACAACTCCGAGTGTCCGTTACAGTAGGACAGGCTATCGATAGATTAGTTCTTCCCTCCAGGGGTGCACCAACTTACCCACCACGCTCGCTTAACTCCAGCCGGACACACTTTTCTGGGTCATGCCCGGCATCGGCTAAGCAACACGCCGCAACCCGACCAAACACTTAACAGAGAGGTCAGCACACCGGACTAACCTATGCCCCCAGGGGTCTTGGGCCATCGCCCCGGACGCTCCTGCATGTTGCGTACACCACCGGTGAGCAGACCTAGCAACCCCTTATACAAGTGCGGTTGCGTTCCCAGTCCAACCAAGCGTGTGCCGCTCAGTTGCTGACATCTATTAAGCTTCGGCTGAAGTATACGACGCAGAACGCCCATACTATGCCCACGTGATGGTTAGTGCTATCAGGCCAGAGGCCCCTCGGATCAAATATCCAAACCTTTATTGGATTAGGAGCGCGTGGTAACGAGCAGAGACTCACGATCGATGTGACCCCGTCGCCCCGTCTCGAGGACTTGCGGCAAGGGCTAGGAATGTCCGGCCACGCCTCGTAATTATCTCGCGGGCACCTCTCAGGTCAACCCGACTCCACATCACTTCGCAACATGCTCGCGCGGGTACCCCTCAGGGCCGACCCGTCTTTAGTATCATGGTTCAGTGTTCAGTCATAGTAACCAAAGTCTCCGTGTGTCTGACACCAAGGGGGAACCCTGAGGAATCACCCTCGATGGAATCCCACTCGATGATATCATCAAGGTGAACGAAGAAGGAATCACCCTCGAGGTCCACTCTTGAACAGTTGCACGACGGCGTCGGTATCGGGGGTGGTGTAGGAGGAATCACCCTCGCTTACCACGACCGATTAACTAACCTACAGGGTTATCATCAGAAGTGCTGACGAGGTATCACCCTCGGCACTCGATAGTAACCCAGTAGTGTCGAGAAAATTAAGGGGGAAGTGACGTGCGGTGCCAGGGTCTGATCTTCAAACCCGTTGCTCGGGTCTTCTGAGAGTCCAGCGGGGCAGTCGGGACAAGTGGGTCTCTGATAAGGCTCTACCCATCCTATACTAAACAGTTTAGGATAGCAGGAAAGTATCAACAACAGGTTACAAGTAAACAGGCTATGCAGCAGATATAGGACAACAGTAGCAGCAGTAACTTCTAATGCAAGCATAAGAGAGAAGAGAGTGGGCGATATCGGCATGCTCAAAATGGGGGTGCTTGCCTGCAAGCTCTGGGGCAAGTGGCTGGTCGTCGGGGACGTAGTCGTTCTCCGGAGCGGCGTCTGCCTCAGGAGCTACGTCAACGTCGGGGTCTAATCGAGAGAGAAGAGGGGGAGGAAACAGGTAAATATAATGCAATCAAATGCAACACGGGCATGCTATGCCTAGTATGCAGTGCAGGGTTGCCTAAATATGCATCTAAGTCATTTTAGTTATTTTTAGGATTATCGCGGGATTTATTACCCGGTGTGTGTGCACTATTCATCTACCGGAATCGGGCTCAAAGTTACGGGTTCTGTAACATCCCCAGGCTCTCACCACAGTGATCACCCTCTGATCATGCCAAGTCATCATCATTATTCCATAAGAAAAATAATTCAACTCCAAATTCAAATTCCAAACTCAAGTCAAATAAATATTTCTTCAAACAGCCAAACTAAAATGTCCATGATGTTGCAAATATTCCCAAGGCATTTATAAAATTGAAACCAACTTCATAAAAATTCCCAAAATGCCCCTAGACATTTTAGTAGTAGTCCAGCAGCACTTAATCTGTCCTTTTCAATTTTTAAAAAATATCCAACCTATTCCTTTGGCCCCCGAACTTTCTGTCGCAGTGTCTAAAATCACTAGGGATTTGTTGGGACACCTCCCATATTTTTCCAAAGTGAAATAGTTGCCCTAATAAATCCTATCCTCTCTCTGTTTATTAAATAAAAGAAAAAAAACAGTAAAAGAAAAGGCCAAAAGGCCACTTACCTGTCACTGTAGTCGAGGCCCAGCCCAACTCCCCGGCCCGCCTGAGTCATCCCCCTCCTCCGTCGCCGTGTCGACGCTCGCACGGCTCAGATGCGCCATCACCGGCCGATGTGCGACACAGCCGTGCTACAGAGTCGCTGGATGCCTACTTAACCTCGCCCAGCGCCCATCTGGCTAGCCCTAACGCCTCGCCACTCCTCCTCCTCCCTCACAGACTCAGATCCGCCGCGCCCCCCTCCCTCGCCACCGTACGCCACCATCGCCATGGCTGTGGCCTAGCCACGGCCACCGGCCTCCCCACGGCCAGCCAAGGCGCAAACGAGGACCGCCGCCGTCGCCCTCTTCGCCTGCGAGGACCCGCAAGAGCTCAGACGCCCTCGAGCCGCTGCATTCGTCGAGGATCGCCAGATGCATCCGTCGCACGCCGCCGGTCGGAGCGCTCGACTCCGACCACCTCCGGTCTCCCCGAGTACTCCCCTGCATCCGCTGTGAGCGCCGCCTCCTTTCCCCTCTCTTCACGCTGTCGATTTCGAGCTCTAGCAAGCTTCCCCGCCATGACCGGAGCTCCGGCTCCGCTGTCGTGCTCGTCGCCGGCGCCCTAGACCCTGTCGAAGCTGGACGAGCATGCCCTCGCTCTCAGGGTAGCCTTGCGAAGCTCCCTGAACCTTTAGTACACGCGCTAGCACCGCGGAACGCCAGGCTCCGAACTCCGGCCGCCGTGCGCCGTCACTGCTGCCGCCGATTCCGGCCACCCCACGGCCTCCCACAACCTCCATCGGGTGCGGAACGCTGTGCCCGTTCAATTCGTGTCCGCGGTTGCCCTTTTGGTCGCCGGAAACGGCCGGACGGCCAACGCCGGAGCTCGGCCTCGCCGACGGCGCACTGTAGCTCCCCGCCGGCGCTAACCCCGCTGACGTGTCGTCATTAGCCCGCTAATGACGCTGCTAATCCCCACTGACAGCCGGGCCCCACGCAGGTTAAATAGTTTAACAAAAAAAAACCGGTTTAATTAAATGACTAACTAACAAGTGGGGCCCACCATTTACTGTTCAAATGGATAGAATATGCTGACTGTGACTGCTGACTCAGCACTGGGCCCCACCCGTCAGCCTCTGCTGACTGGACCCAGTTGACCAGTCAACGGTCCAGTCAACTGCTGACTGGGCAGTTGACTTGGCCCACTGTCAGCCACATAAGCAACACTCTGGGTACACCCGATGTGTACCCATAGCAATTTAATAATTAATATTTTCGAAATATAAATAATCTATAAATTCCAGAAAATGATTTAAACTTCAGAAATTCCTAGTAAAATATCCGTAGCTCAGATCGAAAAACTTTATACATGAAAGTTGCTCAGAACGACGAGACGAGTCTGATCGTGTCGTCTGTTTCTTTATCAGAACCCCCTACGTAGAAGAACTCGTAACTCCGGGCCCGAATCCGGCAGATGAATAATGCACACACTTCGGTAAATAAATCCCAGATTAATTCTAAAAATAACTAAAATGACTTAGATGCATATTTAGGCAACCCTGCACTGCATCATAGCATCACACGCACCGTATTGCATTTGTTTGCATTATGTTTACCTGTTTCTTCCCCCTCTTCTCTCTCGGTAGACCCCGACGTTGACGTAGCTCCCGAGGCAGACGCCGCACAGGAGTACGACTACGTCCCCGACGGTACCACTGAAGACCTTGTCCTTGCCCAGAGCAAACAGGCAAGCACCCCCATTTTGAGCATGCCTATATCGCCTATTCTCTTCTCTCTTATGCTTGCATTAGAACTGCTACTGCTACTGTTTTCCTATATCTGCTGCATAGCCTGTTTATTGTAACCTGCCTTGCTACCTTACTGGTTATCCTAGACTGCTTAGTATAGGATGGGTAGAGACACGACAGAGACCCCCACTTGATCCCTACTGCCCCGCTGGATATCAGAAGACCCGATCAACGGGATTGAAGACTAGACCCTGACACCGCACATCACTTCCCCTTAGTTGCCAACACTGCTGGGTTACCGTCGAGTGCCGAGGGTGATACCTCGTCAGCACTTCTGATGTTAACCTTGTAGGTTAGTTACTCGGTCGTGGTAAGCGAGGGTGAATCCTCCTACACCACCCCTGATAACGACATCGTCGAGCAACCTCTCAAGTGTGGACCTCGAGGGTGATTCCTCCTTCGTTCACCTTGATGATAACATCGAGGGTGATTCCTCAGGGTTCCCTTCGGTGTCAGACCACAGTTACCTTGGATATTATGACCTGCACTAAACCATGTTACTAAAGACGGGTCAGCCCTGAGGGGTACCCGCGCGAGCTTATTGCGAAGTGATGTGGAGTCGGGTTGACCTGGATGGTGCCCGCGAGATAACTACGAGGCGTGGCCGGGCATTCTTAGCCCATGCCGCAAGTCCTCGAGACGGGGCGACGGGGTCACATCGATCGTGAGTCTTTGCTCGTTTCCGCGCGCTCCTAATCCACTACGGTTTGGATATTTGATCCGAGGGGCCTCTGGCCCGATAGCACTAACCATCACATGGGCAGAGTATGGGCGTTCTGCGTCGTATACTTCAGCCGGAGCTTAATGGACGTCAGCGACTGAGCGGCGCGCGCTGAATTGGACTGGGAACGCAATCGCGCTTGTATAAGTGGTTGCTAGGTCTGCTTTCAGCCGCGTACGCAACGTGCAGGAGTTCCCGGGGCGAAGGCCCAAGACCCCTGGGCGCATAGGTTTAGTCCGGCGTGCTGACCTCTCTGTTAAGTATTTGGTCGGGTTGCGGCGTGTTGCTTAGCCGAGGCCGGGCATGACCCAGAAAAGTGTGTCCGGCCGAAGTTAAGCGAGCGTGGTGCTTAACTTGGTGCACCCCTGCAAGGAAGAAACTTCTATCGATAGCCTGTCCTACGGTAACGGACACTCGGAGTTGTATCCCGATCGGTACAACTAGAACATGTGATGAGAACTGGATAGTACGGCTCTGGGATTGCTTTCTCGCAGGGAGTCGAGAAAGGATCTCAGGTCAAGGTTGATGATATTACTACTACTTTACATTATGTTCATCTGTTCTCTTCTATTGCTGCAAGACTGTCGAAGATTGTTGAAGATGCTAGTCTTCGATAGGACTAGGCTTCCCCCTCTATTCTGTCATTTCTGCAGCCCAGTCCACATATACAGCCCCCTTTGAAAATGATGCATATGTAGTGTAGATACTTGCTTGCTGAGTACTTCGGATGAGTACTCACGTTTGCTTTATTTTCTTTTTCCCCATATTCCATTTGATGCCACCAGACGACGGAGCCCCTGAGCCAGATGCCCCAGCTGACGACCAGTACTACTACCCGCCTGGCGAGTACTACTACTACGAGGAGCCGTCCGATGACCAGGAGTAGGATCGGAGGATCTAGGGCAGGAGGCCTACGCCTTTCGATCGTAGATTTTATTTTACCCCGCCTCTGTGAAGGCCTATCTCTCTCTCTGTAATATATCTGTACTCAGATATCTGATGCTTCCGCTGACGCTTGTATGCCATCGAGCTATGTATTCGAGCCCTCGAGGCCCTGGCTTGTAATATAAAGCTTGTATGACTTTATTTATGTTTTAGAGTTGTGTTGTGATATCTTCAAGTGAGTCCTTAGGCTTGATCGTGCGTATTTGCGTGTACGATTAGTGCACGATTAAGCCGGGGTCATCACAGGTTGGTATCAGAGCCGACTGCCTATAGGAATCCCTCTATCCAATTCCTTGGCCGAAGTTGAGTCTAGATATCGAAAACTGTTTTACTAACTTGGCTGTGTGGCTTACGGGCCCACGTCGCCAACTGGGTGGTATTAGGATCTTTTATTCCTCTTCTTTACTCTGGGACTCTGATCTCTCTTCTATTCGGGTTAAAGATTTTACTAACTCCAACATTAAGATCTCGTAACCGTTTTCTCCCAGAGAGCCCACTCATTCCAGAAGATGACGTGACATCATCAGAAGGCTCCGAAGATACTTCCCAAAGTTTTCCGAGACCCCTTTACCCACTGCTTTTGCAATTTACTAACACCGATAATCCCCGTGGATATCTACACATCCTTGCCGTTATATCATCATGACCAGTCACTCACGTATGTACGAGGTACCCCGTAATACTCCTCGTTAAACCGGGAATCCTTTGAACCTACTGCTGTGCAGCTTCTTTCGCACTGCGGTTAATTACTCACAGTACCGGGGATCCGACCATCCCCAGTTGTTCCTGTGATTCCTAAAACACTTGAAATATCATCTTATCTTCCGAGAATCCCATGCATCCTACTACTACTGAAATTCTTGCTAGCTTATATTATGGTTGGCTCCATATGTCAAGTAATTGTTGTTGATATCCCTTGTCTTTATCATTTCGATCCCATTGATTCAACATGTGTGCAAATACTTGCAACCATCAGTTCTTCCCTACTAATTCATCCTTCTGGCTCAGACATCATTTCGGAGATGAGCTGGAACTCGGCCAGTCAAGTTGCAAATGGTTGCCCATCTAGTTCTATCCAACTTACTCATCTTTTGATTAAAGCTTCTGCTTCTGATCCTTCGTCTTGAGGATCGTAACCCCTTTGTGCTTAAGCGCCGAATTATTTTGGTGTTTCTATAATCCGATGCCTTTGCATCCCTTCTTCATCTGATTGATTGCCGATACTCACAATCTTGTCTTTTGCGGTCCGCCAGATCTTTTGGTGGAACATTATCTGATAGTGTCCTCCATATTCCATAACCTTGATAGTTATCCCCCGTTACCCAATACCTTCGATACATTGTATCACCCGCTTTGATTCCGATACTCTGCTTTCAGTTCGCATCCCTTGCTTTGGCATCTGGTTGTATAGATTCGTAAAATCGTCCCGATGGGTTGTATCTATCCGAAATTTCCTAGTAAAATATCCGTAGCTAGCTCGATCGAAAAACTTTATACATGAAAGTTGCTCAGAACGACGAGACGAGTCTGATCGTGTCGTCTGTTTCTTATCAGACCCCCTACTAGAAGAACTCGTAACTCCGGCCCGAATCCGGCAGATGAATAATGCACACACACTTCGGTAATAAATCCCAATTAATTCTAAAAATAACTAAAATGACTTAGATGCATATTTAGGCAACCCTGCACTGCATCATAGCATCACACGCCCCGTATTCATTTGTTTGCATTATGTTTACCTGTTTCTTCCCCCTTCTTCTTCTCTCGTAGACCCCGACGTTGACGTAGCTCCCGAGGCAACGCCGCACGAGTACATACGTCCCCGACGGTACCACTGAACCTTGTCCTTGCCCAGAGCAAACAGGCAGCCCCCCCATTTTGACATGCCTATATCGCCTATTCTCTTCTCTCTTATGCTTGCATTAGAACTGCTACTGCTATGTTTTCCTATATCTGCTGCATAGCCTGTTTATTGTAACCTGCCTTGCTACCTTACTGGTTTCCTAGACTGCTTAGTATAGGATGGGTAGAGACACGACAGAGACCCCCACTTGATCCCTACTGCCCCGCTGGATTCAGAAGACCCGATCAACGGATTGAAGACTAGACCCTGACCCCAACCGCACATCACTTCCCCTTAGTTGCCAACACTGCTGGGTTACCGTCGAGTGCCGAGGGTGATACCTCGTCAGCACTTCTGATGTACTGTAGTTATACTCGTGGTTAGTACCGTTGCTGTGGTAACGAGGTGATCCTCCTACACCACCCCTGATAACGACATCGTCGAGCAACCTCTCATGGACCTCGAGGGTGATTCCTCTTCGTTCACCTTGATGATAACTCGAGGGTGATTCCTCAGGGTTCCCTTCGTGTCAGACCACAGTTACCTTGGATATTATGACCTGCACTAAACCATGTTACTAAAAGACGGGTCAGCCCTGAGGGGTACCCCGCGAGCTTATTGCGAAGTGATGTGGAGTCGGGTTGACCTGGATGGTGCCCGCGAGATAAACTACGAGGCGTGGCCTGGCATCTCTGTTTATTAAATAAAAGAAAAAAACAGTAAAAGAAAAGGCCAAAAGGCCACTTACCTGTCACTGTAGTCGAGGCCCAGCCCAACTCCCCGGCCCGCCTGAGTCATCCCCCTCCTCCGTCGCCGTGTCGACGCTCGCACGGCTCAGATGCGCCATCATCGGCCGATGCGCGACACAGCCGTGCTACAGAGTCGCTGGATGCCTACTTAACCTCGCCCAGCGCCCATCTGGCTAGCCCTAACGCCTCGCCACTCCTCCTCCTCCCTCACAGACTCAGATCCGCCGCGCCCCCCTCCCTCGCCACCGTACGCCACCATCGCCATGGCTGTGGCCTAGCCACGGCCACCGGCCTCCCCACGGCCAGCCAAGGCGCAAACGAGGACCGCCGCCGTCGCCCTCTTCGCCTGCGAGGACCCGCAAGAGCTCAGACGCCCTCGAGCCGCTGCATTCGTCGAGGATCGCCAGATGCATCCGTCGCACGCCGCCGGTCGGAGCGCTCGACTCCGACCACCTCCGGTCTCCCCGAGTACTCCCCTGCATCCGCTGTGAGCGCCGCCTCCTTTCCCCTCTCTTCACGCTGTCGATTTCGAGCTCTAGCAAGCTTCCCCGCCATGACCGGAGCTCCGGCTCCGCTGTCGTGCTCGTCGCCGGTGCCCTAGACCCTGTCGAAGCTGGACGAGCATGCCCTCGCGCTCAGGGTAGCCTTGCGAAGCTCCCTGAACCTTTAGTACACGCGCTAGCACCGCGGAACGCCAGGCTCCGAACTCCGGCCGCCGTGCGCCGTCACTGCTGCCGCCGATTCCGGCCACCCCACGGCCTCCCACAACCTCCATCGGGTGCGGAACGCTGTGCCCGTTCGATTCGTGTCCGCGGTTGCCCTTTTGGTCGCCGGAAACGGCCGGACGGCCAACGCCGGAGCTCGCCCTCGCCGACGGCGCACTGTAGCTCCCCGCCGGCGCTAACCCCGCTGACGTGTCGTCATTAGCCCGCTAATGACGCTGCTAATCCCCACTGACAGCCGGGCCCCACGCAGGTTAAATAGTTTAACAAAAAAAAACCGGTTTAATTAAATGACTAACTAACAAGTGGGGCCCACCATTTACTGTTCAAATGGATAGAATATGCTGACTGTGACTGCTGACTCAGCACTGGGCCCCACCCGTCAGCCTCTGCTGACTGGACCCAGTTGACCAGTCAACGGTCCAGTCAACTGCTGACTGGGCAGTTGACTTGGCCCACTGTCAGCCACATAAGCAACACTCTGGGTACACCCGATGTGTACCCATAGCAATTTAATAATTAATATTTTCGAAATATAAATAATCTATAAATTCCAGAAAATGATTTAAACTTCAGAAATTCCTAGTAAAATATCCGTAGCTCAGATCGAAAAACTTTATACATGAAAGTTGCTCAGAACGACGAGACGAGTCTGATCGTGTCGTCTGTTTCTTTATCGGAACCCCCTACATAGAAGAACTTGTAACTCCGGGCCCGAATCCGGCAGATGAATAATGCACACACTTCGGTAAATAAATCCCAGATTAATTCTAAAAATAACTAAAATGACTTAGATGCATATTTAGGCAACCCTGCACTGCATCATAGCATCACACGCACCGTATTGCATTTGTTTGCATTATGTTTACCTGTTTCTTCCCCCTCTTCTCTCTCGGTAGACCCCGACGTTGACGTAGCTCCCGAGGCAGACGCCGCACAGGAGTACGACTACGTCCCCGACGGTACCACTGAAGACCTTGTCCTTGCCCAGAGCAAACAGGCAAGCACCCCCATTTTGAGCATGCCTATATCGCCTATTCTCTTCTCTCTTATGCTTGCATTAGAACTGCTACTGCTACTGTTTTCCTATATCTGCTGCATAGCCTGTTTATTGTAACCTACCTTGCTACCTTACTGGTTATCCTAGACTGCTTAGTATAGGATGGGTAGAGACACGACAGAGACCCCCACTTGATCCCTACTGCCCCGCTGGATATCAGAAGACCCGATCAACGAGATTGAAGACTAGACCCTGACACCGCACATCACTTCCCCTTAGTTGCCGACACTGCTGGGTTACCGTCGAGTGCCGAGGGTGATACCTCGTCAGCACTTCTGATGTTAACCTTGTAGGTTAGTTACTCGGTCGTGGTAAGCGAGGGTGAATCCTCCTACACCACCCCTGATAACGACATCGTCGAGCAACCTCTCAAGTGTGGACCTCGAGGGTGATTCCTCCTTCGTTCACCTTGATGATAACATCGAGGGTGATTCCTCAGGGTTCCCTTCGATGTCAGACCACAGTTACCTTGGATATTATGACCTGCACTAAACCATGTTACTAAAGACGGGTCAGCCCTGAGGGGTACCCGCGCGAGCTTATTGCGAAGTGATGTGGAGTCGGGTTGACCTGGATGGTGCCCGCGAGATAACTACGAGGCGTGGCCGGGCATTCTTAGCCCATGCCGCAAGTCCTCGAGACGGGGCGACGGGGTCACATCGATCGTGAGTCTCTGCTCGTTTCCGCGCGCTCCTAATCCACTACGGTTTGGATATTTGATCCGAGGGGCCTCTGGCCCGATAGCACTAACCATCACATGGGCAGAGTATGGGCGTTCTGCGTCGTATACTTCAGCCGGAGCTTAATGGACGTCAGCGACTGAGCGGCGCGCGCTGAATTGGACTGGGAACGCAATCGCGCTTGTATAAGTGGTTGCTAGGTCTGCTTTCAGCCGCGTACGCAACGTGCAGGAGTTCCCGGGGCGAAGGCCCAAGACCCCTGGGCGCATAGGTTTAGTCCGGCGTGCTGACCTCTCTGTTAAGTATTTGGTCGGGTTGCGGCGTGTTGCTTAGCCGAGGCCGGGCATGACCCAGAAAAGTGTGTCCGGCCGAAGTTAAGCGAGCGTGGTGCTTAACTTGGTGCACCCCTGCAAGGAAGAAACTTCTATCGATAGCCTGTCCTACGGTAACGGACACTCGGAGTTGTATCCCGATCGGTACAACTAGAACATGTGATGAGAACTGGATAGTACGGCTCTGGGATTGCTTTCTCGCAGGGAGTCGAGAAAGGATCTCAGGTCGAGGTTGATGATATTACTACTACTTTACATTATGTTCATCTGTTCTCTTCTATTGCTGCAAGACTGTCGAAGATTGTTGAAGATGCTAGTCTTCGATAGGACTAGGCTTCCCCCTCTATTCTGGCATTTCTGCAGCCCAGTCCACATATACAGCCCCCTTTGAAAATGATGCATATGTAGTGTAGATCCTTGCTTGCTGAGTACTTCGGATGAGTACTCACGTTTGCTTTATTTTCTTTTTCCCCATATTCCATTTGATGCCACCAGACGACGGAGCCCCTGAGCCAGATGCCCCAGCTGACGACCAGTACTACTACCCGCCTGGCGAGTACTACTACTACGAGGAGCCGTCCGACGACCAGGAGTAGGATCGGAGGATCTAGGGCAGGAGGCCTATGCCTTTCGATCGTAGATTTTATTTTACCCCGCCTCTGTGAAGGCCTATCTCTCTCTCTGTAATATATCTGTACTCAGATATCTGATGCTTCCGCTGACGCTTGTATGCCATCGAGCTATGTATTCGAGCCCTCGAGGCCCTGGCTTGAAATATAAAGCTTGTATGACTTTATTTATGTTTTAGAGTTGTGTTGTGATATCTTCAAGTGAGTCCTTAGGCTTGATCGTGCGTATTTGCGTGTACGATTAGTGCACGATTAAGCCGGGGTCATCACAGGTTGGTATCAGAGCCGACTGCCTATAGGAATCCCTCTATCCAATTCCTTGGCCGAAGTTGAGTCTAGATACCGAAAACTGTTTTACTAACTTGGCTGTGTGGCTTACGGGCCCACGTCGCCAACTGGGTGGTATTAGGATCTTTTATTCCTCTTCTTTACTCTGGGACTCTGATCTCTCTTCTATTCGGGTTAAAGATTTTACTAACTCCAACATTAAGATCTCGTAACCGTTTTCTCCCAGAGAGCCCACTCATTCCAGAAGATGACGTGACATCATCAGAAGGCTCCGAAGATACTTCCCGAAGTTTTCCGAGACCCCTTTACCCACTGCTTTTGCAATTTACTAACACCGATAATCCCCGTGGATATCTACACATCCTTGCCGTTATATCATCATGACCAGTCACTCACGTATGTACGAGGTACCCCGAAATACTCCTCGTTAAACCGGGAATCCTTTGAACCTACTGCTGTGCAGCTTCTTTCGCACTGCGGTTAATTACTCACAGTACCGGGGATCCGACCATCCCCAGTTGTTCCTGTGATTCCTAAAACACTTGAAATATCATCTTATCTTCCGAGAATCCCATGCATCCTACTACTACTGAAATTCTTGCTAGCTTATATTATGGTTGGCTCCATATGTCAAGTAATTGTTGTTGATATCCCTTGTCTTTATCATTTCGATCCCATTGATTCAACATGTGTGCAAATACTTGCAACCATCAGTTCTTCCCTACTAATTCATCCTTCTGGCTCAGACATCATTTCGGAGATGAGCTGGAACTCGGCCAGTCAAGTTGCAAATGGTTGCCCATCTAGTTCTATCCAACTTACTCATCTTTTGATTAAAGCTTCTGCTTCTGATCCTTCGTCTTGAGGATCGTAACCCCTTTGTGCTTAAGCGCCGAATTATTTTGGTGTTTCTATAATCCGATGCCTTTGCATCCCTTCTTCATCTGATTGATTGCCGATACTCACAATCTTGTCTTTTGCGGTCCGCCAGATCTTTTGGTGGAACATTATCTGATAGTGTCCTCCATATTCCATAACCTTGATAGTTATCCCCCGTTACCCAATACCTTCGATACATTGTATCACCCGCTTTGATTCCGATACTCTGCTTTCAGTTCGCATCCCTTGCTTTGGCATCTGGTTGTATAGATTCGTAAAATCGTCCCGATGGGTTGTATCTATGCTTCTGCCATCTGCGAGAACGCAAAAACTTTTATGAGTCATACTCTTCTGGTGCTTCACCATATAAATCTTCAGCACTACAATTTCTTCGAAAATGAGAAAAATAATTCAACTCCAAATTCAAATTCCAAACTCAAGTCAAATAAATATTTCTTCAAACAGCCAAACTAAAATGTCCATGATGTTGCAAATATTCCCAAGGCATTTATAAAATTGAAACCAACTTCATAAAAATTCCCAAAATGCCCCTAGACATTTTAGTAGTAGTCCAGCAGCACTTAATCTGTCCTTTTCAATTTTTAAAAAATATCCAACCTATTCCTTTGGCCCCCGAACTTTCTGTCGCAGTGTCTAAAATCACTAGGGATTTGTTGGGACACCTCCCATATTTTTCCAAAGTGAAATAGTTGCCCTAATAAATCCTATCCTCTCTCTGTTTATTAAATAAAAGAAAAAAACAGTAAAAGAAAAGGCCAAAAGGCCACTTACCTGTCACTGTAGTCGAGGCCCAGCCCAACTCCCCGGCCCGCCTGAGTCATCCCCCTCCTCCGTCGCCGTGTCGACGCTCGCACGGCTCAGATGCGCCATCATCGGCCGATGCGCGACACAGCCGTGCTACAGAGTCGCTGGATGCCTACTTAACCTCGCCCAGCGCCCATCTGGCTAGCCCTAACGCCTCGCCACTCCTCCTCCTCCCTCACAGACTCAGATCCGCCGCGCCCCCCTCCCTCGCCACCGTACGCCACCATCGCCATGGCTGTGGCCTAGCCACGGCCACCGGCCTCCCCACGGCCAGCCAAGGCGCAAACGAGGACCGCCGCCGTCGCCCTCTTCGCCTGCGAGGACCCGCAAGAGCTCAGACGCCCTCGAGCCGCTGCATTCGTCGAGGATCGCCAGATGCATCCGTCGCACGCCGCCGGTCGGAGCGCTCGACTCCGACCACCTCCGGTCTCCCCGAGTACTCCCCTGCATCCGCTGTGAGCGCCGCCTCCTTTCCCCTCTCTTCACGCTGTCGATTTCGAGCTCTAGCAAGCTTCCCCGCCATGACCGGAGCTCCGGCTCCGCTGTCGTGCTCGTCGCCGGCGCCCTAGACCCTGTCGAAGCTGGACGAGCATGCCCTCGCGCTCAGGGTAGCCTTGCGAAGCTCCCTGAACCTTTAGTACACGCGCTAGCACCGCGGAACGCCAGGCTCCGAACTCCGGCCGCCGTGCGCCGTCACTGCTGCCGCCGATTCCGGCCACCCCACGGCCTCCCACAACCTCCATCGGGTGCGGAACGCTGTGCCCGTTCGATTCGTGTCCGCGGTTGCCCTTTTGGTCGCCGGAAACGGCCGGACGGCCAACGCCGGAGCTCGGCCTCGCCGACGGCGCACTGTAGCTCCCCGCCGGCGCTAACCCCGCTGACGTGTCGTCATTAGCCCGCTAATGACGCTGCTAATCCCCACTGACAGCCGGGCCCCACGCAGGTTAAATAGTTTAACAAAAAAAAACCGGTTTAATTAAATGACTAACTAACAAGTGGGGCCCACCATTTACTGTTCAAATGGATAGAATATGCTGACTGTGACTGCTGACTCAGCACTGGGCCCCACCCGTCAGCCTCTGCTGACTGGACCCAGTTGACCAGTCAACGGTCCAGTCAACTGCTGACTGGGCAGTTGACTTGGCCCACTGTCAGCCACATAAGCAACACTCTGGGTACACCCGATGTGTACCCATAGCAATTTAATAATTAATATTTTCGAAATATAAATAATCTATAAATTCCAGAAAATGATTTAAACTTCAGAAATTCCTAGTAAAATATCCGTAGCTCAGATCGAAAAACTTTATACATGAAAGTTGCTCAGAACGACGAGACGAGTCTGATCGTGTCGTCTGTTTCTTTATCGGAACCCCCTACGTAGAAGAACTTGTAACTCCGGGCCCGAATCCGGCAGATGAATAATGCACACACTTCGGTAAATAAATCCCAGATTAATTCTAAAAATAACTAAAATGACTTAGATGCATATTTAGGCAACCCTGCACTGCATCATAGCATCACACGCACCGTATTGCATTTGTTTGCATTATGTTTACCTGTTTCTTCCCCCTCTTCTCTCTCGGTAGACCCCGACGTTGACGTAGCTCCCGAGGCAGACGCCGCACAGGAGTACGACTACGTCCCCGACGGTACCACTGAAGACCTTGTCCTTGCCCAGAGCAAACAGGCAAGCACCCCCATTTTGAGCATGCCTATATCGCCTATTCTCTTCTCTCTTATGCTTGCATTAGAACTGCTACTGCTACTGTTTTCCTATATCTGCTGCATAGCCTGTTTATTATAACCTACCTTGCTACCTTACTGGTTATCCTAGACTGCTTAGTATAGGATGGGTAGAGACACGACAGAGACCCCCACTTGATCCCTACTGCCCCGCTGGATATCAGAAGACCCGATCAACGAGATTGAAGACTAGACCCTGACACCGCACATCACTTCCCCTTAGTTGCCGACACTGCTGGGTTACCGTCGAGTGCCGAGGGTGATACCTCGTCAGCACTTCTGATGTTAACCTTGTAGGTTAGTTACTCGGTCGTGGTAAGCGAGGGTGAATCCTCCTACACCACCCCTGATAACGACATCGTCGAGCAACCTCTCAAGTGTGGACCTCGAGGGTGATTCCTCCTTCGTTCACCTTGATGATAACATCGAGGGTGATTCCTCAGGGTTCCCTTCGATGTCAGACCACAGTTACCTTGGATATTATGACCTGCACTAAACCATGTTACTAAAGACGGGTCAGCCCTGAGGGGTACCCGCGCGAGCTTATTGCGAAGTGATGTGGAGTCGGGTTGACCTGGATGGTGCCCGCGAGATAACTACGAGGCGTGGCCGGGCATTCTTAGCCCATGCCGCAAGTCCTCGAGACGGGGCGACGGGGTCACATCGATCGTGAGTCTCTGCTCGTTTCCGCGCGCTCCTAATCCACTACGGTTTGGATATTTGATCCGAGGGGCCTCTGGCCCGATAGCACTAACCATCACATGGGCAGAGTATGGGCGTTCTGCGTCGTATACTTCAGCCGGAGCTTAATGGACGTCAGCGACTGAGCGGCGCGCGCTGAATTGGACTGGGAACGCAATCGCGCTTGTATAAGTGGTTGCTAGGTCTGCTTTCAGCCGCGTACGCAACGTGCAGGAGTTCCCGGGGCGAAGGCCCAAGACCCCTGGGCGCATAGGTTTAGTCCGGCGTGCTGACCTCTCTGTTAAGTATTTGGTCGGGTTGCGGCGTGTTGCTTAGCCGAGGCAGGGCATGACCCAGAAAAGTGTGTCCGGCCGAAGTTAAGCGAGCGTGGTGCTTAACTTGGTGCACCCCTGCAAGGAAGAAACTTCTATCGATAGCCTGTCCTACGGTAACGGACACTCGGAGTTGTATCCCGATCGGTACAACTAGAACATGTGATGAGAACTGGATAGTACGGCTCTGGGATTGCTTTCTCGCAGGGAGTCGAGAAAGGATCTCAGGTCGAGGTTGATGATATTACTACTACTTTACATTATGTTCATCTGTTCTCTTCTATTGCTGCAAGACTGTCGAAGATTGTTGAAGATGCTAGTCTTCGATAGGACTAGGCTTCCCCCTCTATTCTGGCATTTCTGCAGCCCAGTCCACATATACAGCCCCCTTTGAAAATGATGCATATGTAGTGTAAATCCTTGCTTGCTGAGTACTTCGGATGAGTACTCACGTTTGCTTTATTTTCTTTTTCCCCATATTCCATTTGATGCCACCAGACGACGGAGCCCCTGAGCCAGATGCCCCAGCTGACGACCAGTACTACTACCCGCCTGGCGAGTACTACTACTACGAGGAGCCGTCCGACGACCAGGAGTAGGATCGGAGGATCTAGGGCAGGAGGCCTACGCCTTTCGATCGTAGATTTTATTTTACCCCGCCTCTGTGAAGGCCTATCTCTCTCTCTGTAATATATCTGTACTCAGATATCTGATGCTTCCGCTGACGCTTGTATGCCATCGAGCTATGTATTCGAGCCCTCGAGGCCCTGGCTTGAAATATAAAGCTTGTATGACTTTATTTATGTTTTAGAGTTGTGTTGTGATATCTTCAAGTGAGTCCTTAGGCTTGATCGTGCGTATTTGCGTGTACGATTAGTGCACGATTAAGCCGGGGTCATCACAGGTTGGTATCAGAGCCGACTGCCTATAGGAATCCCTCTATCCAATTCCTTGGCCGAAGTTGAGTCTAGATACCGAAAACTGTTTTACTAACTTGGCTGTGTGGCTTACGGGCCCACGTCGCCAACTGGGTGGTATTAGGATCTTTTATTCCTCTTCTTTACTCTGGGACTCTGATCTCTCTTCTATTCGGGTTAAAGATTTTACTAACTCCAACATTAAGATCTCGTAACCGTTTTCTCCCAGAGAGCCCACTCATTCCAGAAGATGACGTGACATCATCAGAAGGCTCCGAAGATACTTCCCGAAGTTTTCCGAGACCCCTTTACCCACTGCTTTTGCAATTTACTAACACCGATAATCCCCGTGGATATCTACACATCCTTGCCGTTATATCATCATGACCAGTCACTCACGTATGTACGAGGTACCCCGTAATACTCCTCGTTAAACCGGGAATCCTTTGAACCTACTGCTGTGCAGCTTCTTTCGCACTGCGGTTAATTACTCACAGTACCGGGGATCCGACCATCCCCAGTTGTTCCTGTGATTCCTAAAACACTTGAAATATCATCTTATCTTCCGAGAATCCCATGCATCCTACTACTACTGAAATTCTTGCTAGCTTATATTATGGTTGGCTCCATATGTCAAGTAATTGTTGTTGATATCCCTTGTCTTTATCATTTCGATCCCATTGATTCAACATGTGTGCAAATACTTGCAACCATCAGTTCTTCCCTACTAATTCATCCTTCTGGCTCAGACATCATTTCGGAGATGAGCTGGAACTCGGCCAGTCAAGTTGCAAATGGTTGCCCATCTAGTTCTATCCAACTTACTCATCTTTTGATTAAAGCTTCTGCTTCTGATCCTTCGTCTTGAGGATCGTAACCCCTTTGTGCTTAAGCGCCGAATTATTTTGGTGTTTCTATAATCCGATGCCTTTGCATCCCTTCTTCATCTGATTGATTGCCGATACTCACAATCTTGTCTTTTGCGGTCCGCCAGATCTTTTGGTGGAACATTATCTGATAGTGTCCTCCATATTCCATAACCTTGATAGTTATCCCCCGTTACCCAATACCTTCGATACATTGTATCACCCGCTTTGATTCCGATACTCTGCTTTCAGTTCGCATCCCTTGCTTTGGCATCTGGTTGTATAGATTCGTAAAATCGTCCCGATGGGTTGTATCTATGCTTCTGCCATCTGCGAGAACGCAAAAACTTTTATGAGTCATACTCTTCTGGTGCTTCACCATATAAATCTTCAGCACTACAATTTCTTCGAAAATGAGAAGTGAATGAAAGGTTGTGCATTGAAGAAGTGGGGGTCGACCTTGAACCTTTGTGTTCATGCCCATGGAAACGATGTAGAACTTATCGTGGAAGCTGCTCGTAAGAATAATTATTCCCCCGGTACAAGTTCATCTTGTATCTAAGAATTGATCCTTTGCAAACATGGTTCCGACCATATTTCCTCTTTGGGTTCATTTCCCGGATAAGTTAAAATACTTGTCCTCTGCAGATCATTTTCCCCGTCCAACCTCTGCTCCGACTTACCTTCCGGTGTTACCCCTAGTACTTGTTACTGGGAAGTCTAACACCCCATCACAACATTCCTAGCCGGATCAGCTATATCCCTATCGTGCTAACTTTTAACTGTGCTACCTGGCCCTTCATCCCGGAGCACAATTTTCGACGATGAGTTAAGCTCACGTCGGCCTTCCTCATCTTGTCATATCACCTCAAACAACAAGCTTGATTTCGAACTTGTGTCGTATCCGTGGATCCAATAATCTTTTGCCTTGGCATTCCTTTCTCTTGATGTCATCGCTGACCGATTACATCTTCTTGAAACCTCTCAACAAATGTGTCGTGATCAACGTCAACATATTGGCTTCTTCAGAGATGTCAACTGAAATTCATGGTTAGTAATACCATCTTTGCCCTCGATGAATTATGATATCATCGATGTCATCCTTGACTTTCGACCAACACAAACCTGGTCGTGTATGGTTATTCCTTACATCCCGAGATACCCTTGTAAATGTTTTTCGCTACCTCTGGATATCTTCGAACCCAATCTATTACTTGACACGATATCATTGCCGCAACGAAGCATGATTGTGGACTTCCGAATATCAACAAGAACATTGGAGGCACATTGCCAAATGCTTCTGGATCTATTATCCGGACACCATTGTGCGGGTAACATCCTGATTTCTCCCTCGCCCTTTATCTAAATGGTTTTGTACCAACTGAACTGTTCAGGTATATCGTGTTCTACTTTTCCCTGGAATGGATATACCCCTAATTCTTGTGTATAGGCACATCTATCCTTTTCATTGGTCTGTTGAATCCGATAATTTCATTTTCCTTTCCATTGTTTTGTTTAACCTTTCCTGTAATCTAATTGTCTGGGCAGAGATAAATTCTCTCCTTATGAAAACATATCGGTCTACAACTACGCCAGTGAAACCCTGTTACTATTGTTGATGACATTCCGGTAGCCACCGATGGATGAGAACTCTGCCTATTGGTCCGCCTCGTTCAACGAGCAGGAAAAGGGTTCTCTTTGTCCCTCGCCCTTGGTACCGATGTTGCCACCGACATAACTGACAGGCTACCCTCTGGCATACCTTGTTATCGAGACCGGTAAGGTGTCACCGATCTCCCTACTTTTGATCGACACCCCACCACAGTTCCACAGGATCGGAACCTGACTCTCCTGTATATTCTTGATTCCGAGGTATTCTTTGATTTTGACTATGTGAGTTATCCCGAGTCACCCCTCGAGAGATGATCTACCCTCGATACCCTGAACCCCTGTTCACACTTTGTTCAGGTATCGATTGAATGTCCATTCGATTGAAATTTCTTATTGTACCTTCATACTTTGCTCTTGATGTTTCCTTAAGTTTCAACTCGACAGATTCTTCTGCCTCACTCCCTGAATTGTTCACCAGATGATCGACCTTGCAAAGGTCAGTTCTTCTGAAGTTACCCTTTACTTCCCTACTTAAATCTCGGGACGAGATTTCTTGTAGTGGAGGAGATTTGTAACATCCCCAGGCTCTCACCACAGTGATCACCCTCTGATCATGCCAAGTCATCATCATTATTCCATAAGAAAAATAATTCAACTCCAAATTCAAATTCCAAACTCAAGTCAAATAAATATTTCTTCAAACAGCCAAACTAAAATGTCCATGATGTTGCAAATATTCCCAAGGCATTTATAAAATTGAAACCAACTTCATAAAAATTCCCAAAATGCCCCTGGACATTTTAGCAGTAGTCCAGCATCACTTAATCTGTCCTTTTCAATTTTTTAAAAAATATCCAACCTATTCCTTTGGCCTCCGAACTTTCTGTCGCAGTGTCTAAAATCACTAGGGATTTGTTGGGACACCTCCCATATTTTTCCAAAGTGAAATAGTTGCCCGAATAAATCCTATCCTCTCTCTGTTTATTAAATAAAAGAAAAAAACAGTAAAAGAAAAGGCCAAAAGGCCACTTACCTGTCACTGTAGTCGAGGCCCAGCCCAACTCCCCGGCCCGCCTGAGTCATCCCCCTCCTCCGTCGCCGTGTCGACGCTCGCAGGGCTCAGATGCGCCATCACCGGCCGATGCGCGACACCACCGTGCTACAGAGTCGCTGGATGCCTACTTAACCTCGCCCAACGCCCATCTAGCTAGCCCTAACGCCTCGCCACTCCTCCTCCTCCCTCACAGACTCAGATCCGCCGCTCCCCCCTCCCTCGCCACCATACGCCACCATCGCCATGGCTGTGGCCTAGCCACGGCCACCGGCCTCCCCACGGCCAGCCAAGGCGCACACGAGGACCACCGCCGTCGCCCTCTTCGCCTGCGAGGACCCGCAAGAGCTCAGACGCCCTCGAGCCGCTGCATTCGTCGAGGATCGCCAGATGCATCCGTCGCACGCCGCCGGTCGGAGCGCTCGACTCCGACCGCCTCGGCCTCCCCGAGTACTCCCCTGCATCCGCTGTGAGCGCCGCCTCCTTTCCCCTCTCTTCACACTGTCGATTTCGAGCTCTAGCAAGCTTCCCCGCCATGATCGGAGCTCCGGCTCCGCTGTCGTGCTCGTCGCCGGCGCCCTAGACCCTGTCGAAGTTGGACGAGCATGCCCTCGCGCTCAGGGTAGCCTTGCGAAGCTCCCTGAACCTTTAGTACGCGCGCTAGCACCGCGGAACGCCAGGCTCCGAACTCCGGCCGCCGTGCGCCGTCACTGCTGCCGCCGATTCCGGCCACCCCATGGCCTCCCACAACCTCCATCGGGTGCGGAACGCTGTGCCCGTTCGATTCGTGTCCGCGGTTGCCCTTTTGGTCGCCGGAAACGGCCGGACGGCCAACGCCGGAGCTCGGCCTCGCCGCCGGCGCACTGTAGCTCCCCGCCGGCGCTAACCCCGCTGACGTGTCGTCATTAGCCCGCTAATGACGCTGCTAATCCCCATTGACAGCCGGGCCCCACGCAGGTTAAATAGTTTAACAAAAAAAACCGGTTTAATTAAATGACTAACTGACAAGTGGGTCCCACCATTTACTGTTCAAATGGATCGAATATGCTGACTGTGACTGCTGACTCAGCACTGGGCCCCACCCGTCAGCCTCTACTGACTGGACCCAGTTGACCAGTCAACAGTCCAGTCAACTGCTGACTGGGCAGTTGACTTGGCCCACTGTCAGCCACATAAGCAACACTCTGGGTACACCCGATGTGTACCCATAGCAATTTAATAATTAATATTTTCGAAATATAAATAATCTGTAAATTCCAGAAATGATTTAAACTTCAGAAATTCCTAGTAAAATATCCGTAGCTCAGATCGAAAAACTTTATACATGAAAGTTGCTCAGAACGACGAGACGAGTCTGATCGTGTCGTCTGTTTCTTTATCGGAACCCCCTACGTAGAAGAACTCGTAACTCCGGGCCCGAATCCGGCAGATGAATAATGCACACACTTCGGTAAATAAATCCCAGATTAATTCTAAAAATAACTAAAATGACTTAGATGCATATTTAGGCAACCCTGCACTGCATCATAGCATCACACGCACCGTATTGCATTTGTTTGCATTATGTTTACCTGTTTCTTCCCCCTCTTCTCTCTCGGTAGACCCCGACGTTGACGTAGCTCCCGAGGCAGACGCCGCACAGGAGTACGACTACGTCCCCGACGGTACCACTGAAGACCTTGTCCTTGCCCAGAGCAAACAGGCAAGCACCCCCATTTTGAGCATGCCTATATCGCCTATTCTCTTCTCTCTTATGCTTGCATTAGAACTGCTACTGCTACTGTTTTCCTATATCTGCTGCATAGCCTGTTTATTGTAACCTGCCTTGCTACCTTACTGGTTATCCTAGACTGCTTAGTATAGGCTGGGTAGAGACACGACAGAGACCCCCACTTGATCCCTACTGCCCCGCTGGATATCAGAAGACCCGATCAACGGGATTGAAGACTAGACCCTGGCACCGCACATCACTTCCCCTTAGTTGCCGACACTGCTGGGTTACCGTCGAGTGCCAAGGGTGATACCTCCGTCAGCACTTCTGATGTTAACCTTGTAGGTTAGTTACTCGGTCGTGGTAAGCGAGGGTGATTCCTCCTACACCACCCCCGATAACGACATCGTCGAGCAACCTCTCAAGTGCGGACCTCGAGGGTGATTCCTCCTTCGTTCACCTTGATGATAACATCGAGCGGGAATTCCATCGAGGGTGATTGCTCAGGGTTCCCTTCGGTGTCACACCACAGTTACCTTGGATATTATGACCTGCACTAAACCATGTTACTAAAGACGGGTCGGCTCTGAGGGGTACCCGCGCGAGCTTATTGCGAAGTGATGTGGAGTCGGGTTGACCTGGATGGTGCCCGCGAGATAACTACGAGGCGTGGCCGGGCATTCTTAGCCCTTGCCGCAAGTCCTCGAGACGGGGCGACGGGGTCACATCGATCGTGAGTCTCTGCTCGTTTCCGCGCGCTCCTAATCCACTACGGTTTGGATATTTGATCCGAGGGGCCTCTGGCCCGATAGCACTAACCATCACGTGGGCATAGTATGGGCGTTCTGCGTCGTATACTTCAGCCGAAGCTTAATGGACGTCAATGACTGCGCGGCGCGCGCTGAATTGGTTTGGGAACGCAATCGCGCTTGTATAAGGGGTTGCTAGGTCTGCTTTCAGCCGCGTACGCAACGTGCAGGAGTTCTCGGGGCGAAGGCCCAAGACCCCTGGGCGCATAGGTTTAGTCTGGCGTGCTGACCTCTCTGTTAAGTATTTGGTCGGGTTGCGGCGTGTTGCTTAGCCGAGGCCGGGCATGACCCAGAAAAGTGTGTCCGGCCGGAGTTAAGCGAGCGTGGTGGGTAACTTGGTGCACCCCTGCAGGGAAGAAACTTCTATCGATAGCCTGTCCTACGGTAACGGACACTCGGAGTTGTATCCCGATCGGTACAACTAGAATATGTGATGAGAACTGGATAGTACGGCTCTGGGATTGCTTTCTCACAGGGAGTCGAGAAAGGATCTCAGGTCGAGGTTGATGATATTACTACTACTTGACATTATGTTCATCTGTTCTCTTCTATTGCTGCAAGACTGTCGAAGATTGTTGAAGATGCTAGTCTTCGATAGGACTAGGCTTCCCCCTCTATTCTGGCATTTCTGCAGCCCAGTCCACATATACAGCCCCCTTTGAAAATGATGCATATGTAGTGTAGATCCTTGCTTGCTGAGTACTTCGGATGAGTACTCACGTTTGCTTTATTTTCTTTTCCCCCATATTCCATTTGATGCCACCAGACGATGGAGCCCCTGAGCCAGACGCCCCAGCCGACGACTAGTACTACTACCCGCCTGGCGAGTACTACTACTACGAGGAGTCGTCCGACGACCAGGAGTAGGATCGGAGGATCCAGGGCAGGAGGCCTACGCCTTTCGATCGTAGATTTTATTTTACCCCGCCTCTGTGAAGGCCTATCTCTCTCTCTCTGTAATATACCTATACTCAGATATCTGATGCTTCCGCTGACGCTTGTTTGCCATCGAGCTATGTATTCGAGCCCTCGAGGCCCTGGCTTGTAATATAAAGCTTGTATGACTTTATTTATGTTTTAGAGTTGTGTTGTGATATCTTCAAGTGAGTCCTTAGGCTTGATCGTGCGTATTTGCGTGTATGATTAGTGCACGATTAAGCCGGGGTCGTCACAGGTTCTCCTATGTAGGAGGTTCCGACATGGAAACAGACGGCACGATCAGACTCGTCTCGTCGTTCTGAGCAACTTTCATGTTTTAAGTTTTTCGATCCGGGCTACGGTTGTTTTTCTTTATTTTCCGAAGTTTAAATAATATTCTGGATTTATCTAAATTAGCAGAATTTCCAAATTTGGAATATGACATCAGCATGACAGAGACACGACATCAGCGGTCGGCTGACCAGTTGACTGGTCAACAGGACCAGTGGGTCCCACCTGTCATAGACTGGAGGTGCACAGTCAGCAGGTTGACTGAGTCAACTGGGTCCAGTGGGACCTAGTGGTCAGTCACTATTAGTCTAACAGGGTTTTAAACTAATCTAAATACACTAATTAGTCTATGGGCCCAGTCTGTCAGCGAGGCATTTATTTAGTAGTTAATTATTCACTAATCCTAAACACTACAGTACCCGGACGCACATGTCAGTGGCAGTGGAACAACTGGGTGAGGAGTTAACTAACTGACGCGTGAGTCCCGTCGGCGTTAAAATGCTGACGCGCGCGCCGGTGACCAAACCGACGGCGGCGACGCGCGGGACTTCGCCGGAAAACGCGCACGGAGCACGGCAGAGGGCGTTCTTGGGCTCTACGGGACGGGCGCGATGTGCCGCGTCCGATGGTGGCCGTAGTTGGCGCGGGGGTGGCCGGAGTCGACTGCTATGAAGGCGTGCGGCGGCGGTGGTTTCGGGCGAGGAGGGTTCCGTCGCCTCGGGGCACGGCGAGGCTCGTGGTCGGGCTCGCTGACCTCCTGGGGATCCCAGGAGCGCGTCTGTGCCTCCGGTTCGAGCGGAGGAGCTCGGATGCGGGTCCCCGGACGGCAATGGCGGACGGCGGAGCTGCGGGCACGGTGGGGGATGCTAGCGAGGCGCAGTAGCTCAGGGAGAGGGAAAGGCGAGGCGGCCGCTCACCTAGGGAGCACAAGAAGGCTCGGTGACAGCCTTGTAGCGCAGATAGGCGGCCGGTCGAGGCGGCAAACATCGGCGGCCGAAGGTAGGGGACGGTGGCGATTGCGACGATGCGGTGCTGTACAGCTCAAATCCGAGGGCGTAGCCGACGGAGACGTCGCAGGCGGTGCCCCTGGGCTCGACGGGGAGACGAACGGTGGCCGGGCGGCATTAACGGCGAGGCAGCGGCGACGAGCTCGCGCAAGCGAGCGAAGCAGAGAGGGAGAGGGGAATCTGAGGGGGAGAGTGGGGGCTAGGGTTCGATCCAGGGGCGACGGGCAGCTTATCTAGCTAGGTCAGACGACGGGAGAGCGACCGGTGTCGAGCATCGCGTGGTGGAGCTCCATCCAGATGCGGCCATGGCGACACACACGCGAGAAGGAAGGTAGTGGCCTAGTGGATTGGGCCGCGGGGCACTGTGGACTAGGAAGCCCAGTGCCAGAGCCTTTCTCTTCTTTTCCCTTTTTCCTCTGTTTTCATTTTCACAGAAGCTTTCGCAATTAATTTCAGTCATCAAATGACTTAGCAAAAATGTGCCACTGGTCAAAACAATTACAAGGAAATATTGTGCACTGCCATAATAAGTTTGGGGCCAAGAGGGGAAGGTTAGGCATTTTTTGGAAAATGAAGTGAGCCAAAATAATTATTGCTGGACCACTAATTAATTTCTAGGGGCAACCTGGGAAGTCCAAAAATGTTGGTTTCAATTTTATAATTGCCTTGGGAATATTTGAAACATTATGAACATTCTAGTTTCCAAACTTAAACAACTTTTATTTTGCACTTTGAATTTGAATTTATTTCAGAGAGGAATTTGAATGGAGTTGTTTAAACACTATGATCAGTCTTTGCAAATGAAGATGACTTGGCAGGATCAGAGGGTGATCACGGTGGTGTGAGGCTGGGGATGTTACAAATCTCCTCCACTACAAGAAATCTCGTCCCGAGATTTAAGTGGGGAAATAAAGGTAACTTCGGGGAAACCGACCATTGCAGGTTCGATTATCTAGTGGACAATTCAGGGAACATGGCAAAAAGAATCTCTCGAGTTGGAACTTAAGAAAACATCGAGAGCAGAGTATGAAGGTACGATAAGAAGTATCAAGCGAAAAGGGGTTCAGGGTACCGGGAGTAGATCATCTCTCGAGGGGTGGCTCGTGATAACACACAACGCCAGGAGCAAAGGATACTTCGGAATCAAGGATGTACAGGAGAGTCAGGTTCCGATCCTGTGGAACTGTGGGGGGTGTCAATTATAAGTAGGGTGAACGGTGACATCTTACCAGACATGACAGCAAGGTATGTCAGAGATTAGCCTGTCAGTTATGTCGGCGACAACATTGGTACCAAGGGCGAGGGACGAAGAGAACCATTTTCCTGCTCGTTGAACGAGGCGGACCAAATAGGCAAAGTTCTCGTCCATCGGGGGTTACCGGAAAGTCATCAACAATAGTAACAGGGTCACACTGACAGAGTTGTAGACCGAGATGTTTTCATAGGCAGAGAATTATTTCTGCTTAAATAAGCTAGATTACTGGAAAGGTTAAACAAAACAATGGAAAGGAAAATGTGTTTACACACAAGAATTGGGAGTATATCCTGTCCAAGGAAAAGCGGAGCATGATATACATGATGGGACAGCAAGTTCAAAAGCCTTTAGGTAAAGGGGCGAGGGATGAATCATGATATTACCCATACAACGGTGTTTTGGATAATAGAACAAGAAACATTTGGCAATGCTCTTCCAATGTTCCTGTTGATATTCGGAGTACCATAGTCATGCTTCGAGGTAGCAATAACATGGTGTTTCGGGTAAGGGGTTGGATCTGAGGATCACAAGAGATACAAAGGAACACTTCCAAGATCAACTCGGAATGTAAGGATTAACCAAACACAACCAGGTCTGTGTTGGAAGGAATACAAGGATGTCATTGATGATTTCACAAATCATCGAGGGGCAGAGATGGTATTTCTAGTCATGAATTCATTTGATATCCTAAAAGAGTTCGGAATGTTGATGATGATCACGACACATTTGTCGAGGGGTTCTAAGAAGAGGGAATCAATCAGCAAGATGATCAAAGTAGCTGGAATGAAGTTCGAGGTCAACGAAACCACGGATAAGACACAAGCTCGAAATCAAGCTTGTTGTTCGGGATGAAAAGATAGGATGCGAAAGATCGACGCAAGCTTTGCTCATCGTCGAAGATTGTGCTCCGGGAAGAAGGGCCAGGTAGCACAGTTAAAAGCTGGCACGATAAAGATATAGCCGATCAGGCTAGGAATGATGAGATGGGGTATTAAACTTCCCAGTAACAAGTACTAGGGGTAATACCGGAAGGTAAATCAGGGTAGAGGTTGGACGGGTGAATTGATCTGCAGAGGACAAGTATTTTAACTAATCCGGAAAATGGAATCAAGAAGGAAATATGGTGGGAACCACGATTGCAAAGGATCAATTCATATATACAAGATGAACTAGTACCAAGGGAATAATTATTTTTACGAGCAGCTTCCATGATAAATTCTACACCGGATCCATGGGCATGAACACAAAGTTCAAGGTCGACTCCCACTTCTTCAAAGCATAACCCTTCATTCACTCCTCGTTTTTGGTGAAGTTGAAATGTTGAAAAATTTATCTGATGAAGCATCAGAAGAGTATGTCTCATAGAAGTTTTTGGGTTCTCGCTGATGGCAGAAGCATAGATACAACCCATCGGGATATTTTACAATTCTATACAACCATCATCCAAAGCAAGAGATTACGAGTCCAAAAGCAGGGGTATCGAAGTCAAAGCTTGATGATACAATTTACCGAAGGCATCATGTATCAGAGGGGGAACTGTCAAGGTTATGGAAGAGGGAGGACACTATCAAATAATAACCCACCAAAGGATCTGGCAGGACGCAAAGGATGTGATTGTGAGTACCGGCACTCAACCAGAAGAAGGAAACAGGTAACGGGAACAGATTATAGAATCATCGGAATATTCCAACGTTTAAGTACAAAGGAGTTATGGTTCAGAAATGAAGGATCAGAAGCAAAAGCTCTGATCAAAAGATGAGTAGGTTGAATAGAACTAGATGGACATCTTTAGTGTTTCGTCTTGCAGAGATCTCCAACCATGGTTACGTGACATGTCCTGGTCAGTCGTCAGTCCCAGGTCAATATGGAGAAGGAATGCACTACCTCTCCGTGTGTAACACCCCTGTCATTAGCTACAGTAATCACTTTTGATAATGACATGTTAGCAAGCTTAATAGTGCATAATCATCATTAGCATCATATTGCATTTCAACTCCTAACTCAAATTCAAATTTAAATGAAAGTGGAAAATAAAAGTTATCCAACATAGAAACTAAAATGTTCAATAAATAGAAAATATTGCAGAGACCATTCTAAAATTGTAACCAACACTAAATAAATTAATTAGGTGGCTCAAACTTTACCAAAACAGCTAGGATTAATGCATTTTTAATTATTATAAAAGTGGTGTGAGATCCATTTGACTCCAAACCAATTTTTGATAGTGGTAGAGGATGCCTAGTATTTATTGGAACAATTGCCATGTTCTACAAAAACCATTTTGAGGCCCAACTTTTTTTTCTAAAAAGAGAAATGTGAATAAATAAAAGAAAAAGGCAAAAGAAAACAGAAAAAAAAAAGAAAAGAAAAGGGAAAACCCCCGGCCCAACTAGGCCAAGGCCCAGCCGGCCGGCCCAGCTCCTCCCCTATATGGCCTCCCCCTGGAGGGCATCGAAACCCTAACCCCCACTCACCCCCTCGCTCACTCCCCTCACCCCCCCTCCCCCGATCCAGAACTGGATCGGGCGCTAGCCGACGCCGCCGACGCCGCACGACGCCGCCGCCTCGTCCCCGACGCCGGCCCCTCGCCGGACCCCGTCGCCGTCCTCCCCGCGCCCACTGCCCCGTGCCCTACACCCGCGGTGAGGCCCGGCCTCCACTTCCCCTCCCGCTCACGCACCGTCGCCCTCGCCCGTGCGCTCGTCCGCGCGCCCGACGCCGTGCCCGCCACTGCTCCTCGCGCCGACGTGCACGCGCGCGGCCACAGCCGCGCCCGCTCACCTTGCCTTGCCGCTCCAGCCGCATGGCCCCGCCACCCAACACCGCGCCGCCCGCGCCCCTCTTTTCCCCTCGGTCACCGCCGCGCACACCACCCCGTCGCCGCGCGCCCCGCTAGCTCTCCCCCGCTCCTGCCGCCCGCGGTCGCCGCGCCCACCGCCCCGCTCCTGCTGCCCGTCGCCGCGCCCCTGCCGCCACCACGCGCACGCGCCGCGCCCGCACGCCTGTGGCCCCTGGGCCACTGCCCGGTGGGGCCCCGCCGCCCCTGTGCCACTGGCCCAAAGGGCCGAACCCCCCTGTGACGCTGACGAACGGGGCCCACGCCCAGAGAAAAAAAATAGAAAATAAAAATAAAAATAATTAAAATTAAAATTAAATAATTAATTAGTTAATTAATCCTGGTTAGGTTAATCTAATTTAATTAATTAGTTTAATTAAATGTTAATTAATTAGTTAACCCTAATTAACCTAACCAGTCTATGACATGTGGGACCCACGTGTCAGGACGCCTGCTGACGTCATGCTGACATCAGCATAACACTGTTTCGGATAATGTTAATTTAAATAATTAATTAAATTCCAGAAATTAATAAAAACTTTAGAAAATCATATTAAATAATCCGTAATTCCGATGAAAATACTTTATACATGAAACTTGCTCAGAATTCCGATGCGAACCCGAATACGCTCTCCGTATTCCTGTCAGATGCCTCTAGCTATAAGAACATTGAACTTTTAGACCGATTTCAATAAATGAATAGTGCCCAACTTTAATTAAATAAATATGAATAAATTCCTAAATTAACTAAATCATTTAGTTAGGCAGTAGAACAACCCGGCACTGCATATTGTCATGTCATACTTTGTGTAGCATTGTTTGCTTTGTATTTACTGTTTCCTCCCCCCCCCTCCTTCTCTCTCGATAGACGCTGAGACCGCTGACGATGCTGCCGTGAACGACTACTACGTCGACGACCCTTCTCTCTCGACACAGCTTCTAGGCAAGCCCCCCCCTTGATCAACCCGATATCGCCTATTCCTTCTCTCTACTGCTTGCATTAGAGTAGTGTAGCATGTTACTGCTTTCGGTTAATCCTATTCTGCTGCATAGCCTGTCTTTGCTACTGCTATTGATACCTTACCTGCAATCCTAAATGCTTAGTATAGGTTGCTAGAATTACATCAGTGGCCCTACACTCTTGTCCGTCTGCCATGCTATACTACTGGGCCGTGATCACTTCGGGAGGTGATCACGGGTACATATACTATAGACTTTTACAATACTTATGTTTCTGTTCGGAGATGGGGGCTGAAGGGGCAGGTGGTTCCATCCAGGTAGTGGTGGGCCTGGGTTCCCGACGGCCCCCGAGTGTTACTTTGTGGCAGAGCGACAGGGCAGGTTGTGACCACCTTGGAGACAGGTGGGCCTGGTCCTGGTCGGCGTCCGCGGTTACTTCAAAATAACACGCTTAACGAGATTGGGTATTTGATCTGAGTCTGGCTACGAGCCTATACGCGCTAACCACCACGCGAGAACAGTTATGGGTACTCGACGTCGTGGTATCAGCCGAAGCCTCCTAGACATCAGTGACTGAGCGGCGCGCGCCGGGTTGGACCGCGTAACGCGACTTCCTTTGTAATGGAGGTTTCTAGGTCTGCTCTCCGGCCGCCCACGCAACGTGCAGGTGTGCAATGGGCGATGGGCCCAGACCCCTGCGCGCATAGGATTTAGACCGGCGTGCTGACCTCTCTGTTAGGCCTAGGTAGGACTGCGACGTGTTGATCTTCCGAGGCTGGGAATGACCCAGGAAAGTGTGCCCGGCCAGAGGGATCGAGCATGTTGGGTAATGGGTGCACCCCTGCAGGGAAGTTTATCTATTCGAATAGGTGTGTCCCTCGGTAAAAGGACGACCCATAGTTGTACCTCGACCTTATGACAACTAGAACCGGATATTTAATAAAACACACCCTTTCAAGTGCCAGATACAACCCGGTGATCGCTCTCTCACAGGGCGACGAGGAGAGGATCGTCGTGTAGGATTATGCTATGCGATGCTACTTGGTGAACTTACCATCTACTCTTTTCTACATGCTGCAAGATGGAGGTTGCCAGAAGCGTAGTCTTCGATAGGACTAGCTATCCCCCTCTTATTCTGGCATTCTGCAGTTCAGTCCACCGATATTGCCTCTTTACACGTATACCCATGCATATGTAGTGTAGATCCTTGCTTGCGAGTACTTTGGATGAGTACTCACGGTTGCTTTGCTCCCCCTTTTTCCCCTTTCTATACCCGGTTGTCGCAACCAGATGCTGGAGCCCAGGAGCAAGACGCCACCATCGACGACGACTCCTACTACACCGGAGGTGCCTACTACTACGTGCAGGCCGCTGACGACAGCTCGGAGTAGTTAGGAGGATCCCAGGCAGGAGGCCTGCGCCTCTTCGATCTGTATCCTAGTTTGTGCTAGCCATCTTATGGCACCTTGTTTAACTTATGTCTGTACTCAGATATTGTTGCTTCCGCTGACTCGTCTATGATCGAGCACTTGTATTCGAGCCCTCGAGGCCCCTGGCTTGTATTATGATGCTTGTATGACTTATTTATTTTTAGAGTTGTGTTGTGATATCTTCCCGTGAGTCCCTGATCTTGATCGTACATGTTTGCGTGTATGATTAGTGTACGATTGAATCGGGTGCGTCACAAGTTCGTATCAGAGCCGACTGCCTATAGGAACCCCCCTTCCACACTCATTGGCCGAAGTCGAGTCTAGACATTGCAAAACTTTTACTAACATGGCTGTGTGTCTTATGGGCCCACGTCGCCATTGGGTGGTATTAGGATCTTTTACTCCTCGTTCTTTACTCTGGGACTCTGAACTCTCTTCTACTCGGGTTAAACAAATTTACTAACACTAATATTAGGATCCCGTGACCACATTCACCCCAAAGTTGGATAAGCCATAGTTATTCCTTAGAATAGTATTTTGAACAATATCCACACTGTCATATGACTCCTTTGAAACATCTTTGTTTTCAGATGGAACCCACGAGGCAGGTCGTGCGCCACACGGCGGCCATTGGTGTCCAGGGTTCACCTGCTATGTTAGCTGAGATGATGACCTATCTGGGTTATCGCTGGCACCCTGAGTACACCGTGTACGAGCAGTACCAGGACTTTAACCAGGAGCAGTACCGTGCCATCGTCCACCTCTACTCTCGGGAGTATGACTCCACTACTGTGCTGCACACCGCTCATGGTGTTGGAGTGACCATCGATATGGCAGTCCGCGATGTTGCTTATGCAGCTCTGACACGTCTTCATGGAGAGTATCGGGCGTTGGACACCTCCCCTTTCAGGCACGTTGCTATCGCATCTGACGATGGTGCGGAGGGATATTACACTGCTGCCTACTCCACCGTCACCCGAGAGCCCTTCCACCATCAGAACCTGGTTCTGCATGCTGATGGGCTGGACCGAGCTAACCGAGCCCTTCGCCACGAGTTGTACACCACCCGTCAGCACCTTTACAGTGCTTTGACGCTATTGCACCCCTTTGTCCGATCTGGTGAGCTGCCACGATCTGCGATCTACCCAGTCAGGACCGTGATGCCCCAGGGTGTCGGTTGGCCAGATGTGGGAGGCTACACTCCCGCACTTGGCCCTCTTTTGCCACCTGGACGTCGGGTTCTACACCAGAGTGTTCACGGACCGCAGGCTACTGACGTGGAGGACTTCCCGTCGCGTCACTACCAGCTGTCAGGCTACACCTACCTCCATAGTTCCTCCTGGGACTGATGTAGTCTTGCTTATTGGCATTAGATGCATTCGCCGTGAGCCTGCGTGCCGCCTAGGATGTCTTTAGTCTTATGTACTGGACTCTGTGTACTGAACTCTATGCATGATCCCTTTTGTAAGATATGCCAACTACTATGTAGTATCTATCATGCTCCTTTCATTATGCATGTTTCACCAAGACTGATTCTTGTCTTTGCAAATTTCTCAATGCTAAACTACCCCTGTTATAGATTAGCAGGATGGTTAGACCAGGTGGTCGTGGTCGTGGTGGCAACGCCCCACCACCGCCTGAGTATATGGCTGGTATGATCCAACAGTTCGAGCTGAACCGCCAGTTCATGGAGAATATGATGGCTCAGTTCCCGCGCCCCAATATGAACCAGCAGCCAGCCCAAATAACTCTGCAGGATTTCATACGCCTCAACCCAACCATGTACCGCAGCTCAACTCAGCCTCTGGATGCTGATGACTGGCTCCGTGACATCACCTATGAGATGGAGTCTGCTGATGTAGCCCCTGCCAGCTATGTCACCTTTGCTTCCTTCTTTCTGAAGGGACCTGCTGCTCAATGGTGGGACAGCCACAGGCGTACTCTGCCGGTTGGAGCGATCATCACCTGGCCAGACTTTCAAGCGGCTTTCCGTGCCCGCTTCATCCCACAGGGAATCATGGACCGGAAGAAGCACGAATTCCGCAACCTCACCCAAGGCAACAAAACTGTGGAAGCTTATCAGCGGGAGTTTCTGGACTTATCCCGCTATGCTGAAGAAGACATTGCAACTGATGCACGCAGACAGGAGAAGTTCCGTGATGGCCTTCAAGCTGACATCAAGCTCGCACTGCTAGTGCATGACTTTCCCGATTTTGCCACCTTGGTGAACAAGGCCATCAATGTTGAAACGGGTCTTCAGGAACACCAGAGCTCTCATAGGCGCAACCGTGACACGGGCTCATCTTCGGGCCCGCCCTCGCAGAAGCGTAAGATCTGGATCCCGAACAGCATGTACCGTCCAAATGCACCTGCTCCAAGGCAGTCTTATGCTGCACCGCGTCTGCCTCCTCCACCACCCAGGCAGCCAAGACTTCCAGCTGCACCACCCCAAGCTCCTGCTCCCACCCCCAATAATGGTCTATGCTACAAGTGTGGTCAACCAGGTCACCTTGCCAGGAACTGCTATCAGAACCAGAATCAACTGGCCCTTCCTGCAGCTGGCCGTGGAAGCAACCAGCCCCGCAACAACAATGCCAAGTCTTATGGTCGTGTTCATGCCAACCACGTTGATCTCAATGAAACTCGAGACCAGCCTGCTACTGTGATGGGTACACTCCTCGTAAATTCAGTACCAGCATCCGTTTTATTTGATACAGGTGCATCGCATTCATTCATGTCGGAAGATTTTGCATGCTTGCACGACATTAAATGTGAAGACATGAACGCTTCGCTATTAGTACACACCCCTGCGGGCCAATGTCGAACCTCCATGTTTTGCAAGGACGTCCCCTTTGAAATCGATGGACTGGAATTCCTTGTCTCTCCCATCGCACTGAAGTCCTGTAGCATTGATCTCATTCTGGGAATGGAATGGTTGAAAGCGCATACTGCTTCTATAGTTTGCGCCACTAAGATCGTCCATCTGCTACACACTTCCGATGAAATAATAAGCTACAACGCTCGTCTGGTTCAGAATGCCGAGGCAAGGCTTTATGCGTTGAACACATTGAACGCTGCACCACTCGAGGGCATTGAAAACATTCCCGTTGTTCGTGAATTCCAAGACGTCGTTCCTGAAGAACTTCCAGGGATTCCCCCTGCTAGAGCTGTCGAATTCATCATCGACTTGAAACCAGGCACCACCCCTATAGCCAAACGACCCTACAAGATGCCGCCACATGAACTCATTGCGCTTAAGGAGGAAATCGACACATCTCTTCGCAGTGGTTTCATTCGCCCCAGTTGCTCTCCTTGGGGAGCACCTTCCCTCTTTGTCAAGAAGAAGGATGGGACAAACCGATTGGTCCAAGACTACCGTCCTATTAACCAAGCTACCATTCAGAACAAATATCCTCTTCCTCGGATCAATGATCTGTATGATCAACTAGCTGGCTCATTAGTGTTCTCCAAACTCGACTTAAGGTTGGGATACCACCAGATCCGTGTTCGTGAAGAGGATATCCCAAAGACCGCATTCGTGACTCGATATGGTTCATATGAGTACACTGTCATGTCATTCGGCTTAACCAATGCTCCAGCCACCTTCTCTCGATTGATGAACTATATCTTCATGGAATACCTCGACAAGTTCGTCGTGGTTTATCTGGATGATATCCTTGTGTACTCCAAGAATAAAGAAGAGCATGCTGAACATCTTCGTCTTGTCCTGGAGAAGCTTCGAGAGCATCAACTCTATGCTAAGTATTCCAAGTGTGAATTCTGGCTTCCCGAAGTAACTTATCTTGGGCATGTCATCTCCAAGGATGGTATTGCCGTCAACCCCGAGCAAGTTCAGGCTATTCTCGATTGGACTCCTCCGAAGAACGTCAAGCAAGTCAGGAGTTTTCTCGGTCTCGCCAGCTATTGCCGTCGATTCGTCGAGAACTTCTCCAAGATCGCCAGGCCTCTAACTAACCTATTGCATAAGGGCGTCAAGTACCAATGGACAGACAAATGTCAGGAAAGTTTCCAGGCACTCAAGGACAAGTTGACTTCTGCCCCAGTGCTTGCTCCACCTGATACTAAGAAGGACTTCGTCATTTACTGCGACGCTTCCCGACAAGGATTAGGCTGTGTCCTAATGCAAGAGCGCGAAGTGATTGCCTATGCATCCCGTCAATTGCGCCCTCACGAAGAGAACTACCCAGTTCACGACCTCGAGCTTGCTGCTGTCATACATGCACTGAAACAGTGGCGACATTACCTTCTCGGTAATCGTTGCGAGATCTTCACCGACCACCAAAGTCTAAAGTATCTGTTTACTCAGCCAGACCTGAACCTCCGTCAGCAGAGATGGATGGAGACTGTTGCAGACTTTGACTTGGGTATTTCCTATACACCAGGCAAGGCTAATGTAATGGCTGATGCCTTGAGCCGTAAGTCATATTGCAACCACCTCCAGGTTCACAAAGTTCAAACCTCGCTTGTTGAAGAATTCAGAAAGCTGAACCTCCATATTGTTCCTCCTGGAGCACTCGCTCCCCCTCCTCCAGAGTTCCACAAGATGAACCTCCGTGTTGTTCCCCAGGGTTCCCTCAATACCCTGGCTGTCGAACCAGATCTCTTGGGCAGCATCAAGACACTGCAGAAGTATGACTCTCAAGCCTACAAGATTAAGCGCTACCTCGTGGCAGGAAGGCCCTCGTGCTTCACCCTTGAAGATGATGACACCTTATTCTTTAAAGGTCGAATAGTGGTCCCTACGGAAGACAACCTGGATATGACTCAGAAGGTTATGAAAGAAGCTCATGAAACGCCTCTGTCTATTCATCCCGGTAGCACCAAGATGTACCAAGATGTCCGTCGAAAATTCTGGTGGTCTAATATGAAGCAAGACATTGCTCGTTATGTTGCTGAATGTGACATTTGTTGTCGAATCAAAGCAGAACATCAAAGACCTGCTGGAACTCTGCAACCTATCTCTCTTCCTGAATGGAAATGGGACCATGTTGAAATGGACTTCGTCACTGGTTTTCCCAAATCGCAGAAAGGTAATGATGCTATCCTTGTCATCATTGACCGACTCTCTAAAGTTGCACATTTTCTGGCGGTCAAAGAAACGATCACTGCTAGTCAGCTTGCAACTCTCTACATGTCCATAATTGTTTCACTTCACGGTATTCCACTGGTAATCAGTTCGGACCGTGGCAGCTTATTCACTTCGAAATTCTGGGCAAGTTTCCAAGAAGCTATGGGTACTCATCTGTCATTCAATACTGCATTTCATCCTCAGTCGCAAGGGCAAGTGGAACGTGTCAACCAAGTTCTCGAAGACATGCTTCGAGCTTGTGTTATCTCTTTCGGCAAGAAATGGGAGGAATCTCTCCCGTATGCGGAGTTCTCTTATAATAATAGCTATCAAGCTAGTCTGAAGATGGCCCCCTTCGAAGTGTTATATGGACGAAAGTGCCGAACCCCTCTGAACTAGTCAAAAACTGGGGAACGTCCACTTTTCGGTCCGGATATTATCCAACACGCCGAAGAACAAGTCCGCATCATTCGTGAGAATCTCAAGACTGCCCAGTCACGTCAGAAGAGTCAGTATGACCGTCATCATAAAGACATGGTCTATCAACATGGCGAAAAGGCTTATCTTCGAGTTACACCAATGAAGGGTGCTCACCGCTTCGGGATCAAGGGCAAGCTAGCTCCTCGCTATATTGGTCCGTTCACTATCCTCGAAAAGCGTGGAAAAGTGGCATATCAACTGGAGCTTCCGCCGAACCTTTCTCAGGTTCACGATGTGTTCCACGTGTCACAACTCCGCCGCTGCTTCAAGGACCCAATCCGAGTAGTGGATCATGAAGTGCTCGACTTGCAACAGGACCTCTCCTATAAAGAGCATCCGGTCCGCATTCTCGACCAGGCTGAACGCCGCACATGTCAGAAGGCAATCAAGTTCCTCAAGGTTCAGTGGTCAAATCATTCTGAAGATGAGGCCACTTGGGAACGCGAGGATCGTCTTCGAGAAGAATACCCCACTTTCTTTCAGTCTTCCTCTTAATTCTCGGGACGAGAATTCTTGATAGATGAGGAGAATTGTAACACCCCTGTCATTAGCTACAGTAATCACTTTTGATAATGACATGTCAACAAGCTTAATAGTGCATAATCATCATTAGCATCATATTGCATTTCAACTCCTAACTCAAATTCAAATTTAAATGAAAGTGGAAAATAAAAGTTATCCAACATAGAAACTTTATTAGGTGGCTCAAACTTTACCAAAACAGCTAGGATTAATGCATTTTTAATTATTATAAAAGTGGTGTGAGATCCATTTGACTCCAAACCAATTTTTGACAGTGGTAGAGGATGCCTAGTATTTATTGGAACAATTGCCATGTTCTACAAAAACCATTTTGAGGCCTAACTTTTTTTCTAAACAGAGAAATGTGAATAAATAAAAGAAAAAGGCAAAAGAAAACAGAAAAAAAAGAAAAGAAAAGGGGAAAACCCCCGGCACAACTAGGCCAAGGCCCAGCCGGCCGGCCCAGCTCCTCCCCTATATGGCCTCCCCCTGGAGGCCACCGAAACCCTAACCCCCACTCACCCCCTCGCTCACTCCCCTCGTCCCCCCTCCCCCGATCCAGAACTTGATCGGGCGCTGGCCGCCGCCGCCGACGCCGCACGACGCCGCCGCCTCGTCCCCGACGCCGCCCCCTCGCCGGACCCCGTCGCCATCCTCCCCGCGCCCACTGCCCCGTGCCCTACACCCGCGGTGAGGCCCGGCATCCACTTCCCCTCCCGCTCACGCGCCGTCGCCCTCGCCCGTGCGCTCGTCCGCGCGCCCGACGCCGTGCCCGCCCCTGCTCCTCGCGCCGACGTGCACGCGCGCGCTCGCAACCAGATTGAGGAAAGACAGAGAATGCAGCCGTTCGCCTTGCCTTGCCGCTCCAGCCGCACGGCCCCGCCACCCATCACCGCGCCGCCCGCCGCCCCCCTCTTCCCCTCGGTCACGCCGCGCACCACCGCACATCCCCAGCGCGCCCCGCTAGCTCTCCCCCGCTCCTGCCGCCCGCGACTCCGGCCCACCCCCCCCCCACCCCCCCCCCCCCCCCCCCTGCATCCTTGCTGCCCGTCGCCGCGCCCCTGCCGCCACCGCGCACACGCACACGCGCACGCGCCGCGCACGCGCGCCGCACCCGCACGCCTGTGGCCCCTGGGCCACTGCCCGGTGGGGCCCCGCCGCCCCTGTGCCACTGGCCCGTGGGGCCGAACCCCCCTGTGACGCTGACGAACGGGGCCCACGCCCAGAGAAAAAAAAATAGAAAAACAAAGAAAATAAAAATAATTAAAATTAAATATTTAATTAGTTAATTAATCCTGATTAGGTTAATCTAATTTAATTAATTAGTTTAATTAAATGTTAATTAATTAGTTAACCCTAATTAACCTAACCAGTCTATGACATGTGGGACCCACGTGTCAGGACGCCTGCTGATGTCATGCTGACATCATGCTGACGTCAGCATAACACTGTTTCAGATAATGTTAATTTAAATAATTAATTAAATTCCAAAAATAAATAAAAACTTTAGAAAATCATATTAAATAATCCGTAACTCCGATGAAAATACTTTATACATGAAACTTGCTCAGAATTCCGATACGAACCGAATACGCCCTCCGTATTCCCGTCAGATGCCTCTAGCTATAAGAACATTGAACTTTTAGACCGATTTCAATAAATGAATAGTGCCCAACCTTAATTAAATAAATCTGAATAAATTCCTAAATTAACTAAATCATTTAGTTAGGCAGTAGAACACCCCGGCACTGCATATTGTCATGTCATACTTTGTGTAGCATTGTTTGCTTCATATTTACTGTTTCCTCCCCCCTCCTTCTCTCTCGATAGACGCTGAGACCGCTGACGATGCTGCCGTGAACGACTACTACGTCGACGACCCTTCTCTCTCGACACAGCTTCCAGGCAAGCCCCCCCCCCCCTTGATCAACCCGATATCGCCTATTCCTTCTCTCTACTGCTTGCATTAGAGTAGTGTAGCATGTTACTGCTTTCGGTTAATCCTATTCTGCTGCATAGCCTGTCTTTGCTACTGCTGTTGATACCTTACCTGCAATCCTAAATGCTTAGTATAGGTTGCTAGAATTACATCAGTGGCCCTACACTCTTGTCCGTCTGCCATGCTATACTACTAGGCCGTGATCACTTCGGGAGGTGATCACGGGTACATATACTATATACTTTTACAATACTTATGTTTCTGTTCGGAGATGGGGGCTGAAGGGGCAGGTGGTTCCATCCAGGTAGTGGTGGGCCTGGGTTCCCGACGGCCCCCGAGTGTTACTTTGTGGCGGAGCGACAGGGCAGGTTGTGACCACCTAGGAGACAGGTGGGCCTGGTCCTGGTCGGCGTCCGCGGTTACTTCAAAATAACACGCTTAACGACATTGGGTATTTGATCAGAGTCTGGCTTCGAGCCTATACGCGCTAACCACCACGCGGGAACAGTTATGGGTACTCGACGTCGTGGTATCAGCCGAAGCCTCCTAGACGTCAGCGACTGAGCGGTGCGCGCCGGGTTGGACCGCGTAACGTGACTTCCTTTGTAATGGAGGTTTCTAGGTCTGCTCTCCGTCCGCCCACGCAACATGCAGGTGTGCAATGGGCGATGGGCCCAGACCCCTGAGCGCATAGGATTTAGACCGGCGTGCTGACCTCTCTGTTAGGCCTAGGTAGGGTTGCGACGTGTTGATCTTCCTAGGCCGGGTATGACCCAGGAAAGTGTGCCCGGCTAGAGGGATCGAGCGTGTTGGGTAATGTGGTGAACCCCTGTAGGGAAGTTTATCTATTCGAATAGCCGTGTCCCTCGGTAAAAGGACGACCCAGAGTTGTACCTCGACCTTATGACAACTAGAACCGGATACTTAATAAAACACACCCTTTCAAGTGCCAGATACAACCCGGTGATCGCTCTCTCACAAGGCGACGAGGAGAGGATCGTCGGGTAGGATTATGCTATGCGATGCTACTTGGTGAACTTACCATCTACTCTTTTCTACATGCTGCAAGATGGAGGTTGCCAGAAGCGTAGTCTTCGATAGGACTAGCTATCCCCTCTTATTCTGGCATTCTGCAGTTCAGTCCAGCGATATTGCCTCTTTACACATATACCCATGCATATGTAGTGTAGATCCTTGCTTGCGAGTACTTTGGATGAGTACTCACGGTTGCTTTGCTCCCCCTTTTTCCCCTTTCTATACCCGGTTGTCGCAACCAGATGCTGGAGTCCAGGAGCCATACGCCACCGTCGACGATGACTCCTACTACACCGGAGGTGCCTACTACTACGTGCAGGCCGCTGACGACAGCTCGGAGTAGTTAGGAGGATCCCAGGCAGGAGGCCTGCGTCTCTTCGATCTGTATCCCAGTTTGTGCTAGCCATCTTATGGCACCTTGTTTAACTTATGTCTGTACTCAGATATTGTTGCTTCCGCTGACTCGTCTATGATCGAGCACTTGTATTCGAGCCCTCGAGGCCCCTGGCTTGTATTATGATGCTTGTATGACTTATTTATTTTTAGAGTTGTGTTGTGATATCTTCCCGTGAGTCCCTGATCTTGATCGTACACGTTTGCGTGTATGATTAGTGTACGATTGAATCGGGGGCGTCACACTGTGCCATGCAAACTGGGCGGATCTACAGTCGGCAAGAAGCAGAGAATGCTTCAGTGCCAAAGGCAATGTCATCGGGGAAGGAACCGATAAGGTTCTTAGAATAGGGAAGAATCTGTCGAATAAGGGTCCGTAAAAGGAATCAAGTGATCCGTGAGAGCTAACGGGGTAAAGTTTTAACAACTGGTCCCACCTGAGAGTCCTCCTGAGGAAGGACGGGGGCAAGCACATCGAATTAAGGAAGCACTTGAACAACCCAAGTATAAAATTCAGAGGGTTCATGATTTCCAAAGCCAGGAGTGACAATTAGTTCACCTGGGCAGAGGGACGAGTGATTTGTACATGCTTAGTTGGACAATCAATCAATACTTGATTGATCGAGAACCAGCTCATGTTCGGAATGGTGATTGAGCCGGAAGGAAAATTTCTAAGAATCGACGGATGATAGGGACTATTCTCATTCATATTGAATCCACTGATTCGGAACATCAATGACAAAGAATGCTAATGGATATTGCGAGACATATGGATTTAACCATAATGCAGACAGACAAGACCTTCGGGAGCACTAGGCTGCAGAGGATCTTCAGAAGATCGAGTTGCATTTCAAAGAATTTTGTGAGACATATGAGCAACTGGGGATGAACGAATCCCCGATAAGTGTGAGGGATTATCCGCAGTGCGAAAGAAGCTACACGGCAGTAGGTTCAAATGATTCTCAGGTCAACCGAGTGTTTCTCGGGATATCTGGTAATAACCAGAGCAACTGGGGAAGAGGGTGCAACGAAAAGGATGTTATCCACGGAGATTTAACGGTGGTCAGGAATTGCAAAGATAGTGGGCACAAGGGTCTTGGGAACTTCGAGGAGTATCTTCGGAGTCTTCTGATGAAGAAGGCGACCATCTGTGGTGAACGGGCTCTCCGGGAGGAAGGGGTTACGAGATCCTAATGCCAGAGTTAGCAAAATCATGTAACCCGAATAGAAGAGAGATCAGAGTCCCAAAGTGTAGATGAGGAATAAAAGATCCTAATACCACCCAGTTGGCGACGTGGGCCCGTAAGCCACACAGCCAAGTTAGTAAAATAGTTTTGGACCACTAGACTCAACTTCGACCAAGGAGTTGGAAAGGGGGATTCCTAGAGGCAGTCGGCTCTGATACCAACCTGTGACGACCCCGGCTTAATCATGCACTAATCATACACGCAAATGCACACGATCAAGCCTAAGGACTCACTTGAAGATATCACAACACAACTCTAAAACATAAATAAAGTCATACAGGCTTTATATTACAAGCCAGGGCCTCGAGGACTCGAATACATAGCTCGATGGCATACAAGCGTCAGCGGAAGCATCAGATATCTGAGTACAGATATAAAAGAGAAACAGAAAGGCCTTTAGAAAGGCGGGGCAAAATAAAACTCTACGATCGAAAGGCGTAGGCCTCCTGCCTAGGACCCTCCGAATACTACTCCTGGTTGTCTGTCGGCTCCTCGTAGTAGTACTCGCCGGGAGGGTAGTAGTAGTAGCCGTAGTCGTCGACGGGGGCAGCTATCTCAGGGGCTCCGTCATCTGGCGGCGTCAATTGGATATGGGGGAAAAAGAAAGTAAAGCAAACATGAGTACTCATCTGAAGTACTCAGCAAGCAAGGATCTACACTACATATGCAACATTTTCTAAGGAGGCTGTATATGTGGACTGGGCTACAGAAATGCCAGAATAGAGGGGAGAGCCTAGTCCTCTCGAAGACTAGCATCTTCAACATCTTCATCAGTCTTGCAGCATTAGAAGAGTACAGAAACATAATGTAAAGTAGTTGCAGTATCATCAACCTCGGCCAGAGATCCTTTCTCGACTCCCTGCGAGAAAGCAATCTCAGAGCCATACTATCCAGTTCTCATCTCAGTTCTAGTTGTACCGATTGGGATACAACTCCGAGTGTCCGTTACCGTAGGACAGGCTATCGATAGATTAGTTCTTCCCTCTAGGGGTGCACCAACTTACCCACCACGCTCGCTTAACTCCGGCTGGACACACTTTTCTGGGTCATGCCCGGCCTCGGCTAAGCAACACGCCGCAACCCGACCAAACACTTAACAGAGAGGTCAGCACGCCGGACTAACCTATGCCCCCAGGGGTCTTGGGCCATTGTAACATTCCCAGCCTCTCACCACAGTGATCACCCTCTGATCATGCCAAGTCATCATCATTATTCCATAAGAAAAATAATTCAAATTCCAAACTCAAGTCAAATAAATATTTCTTCAAACAGCCAAACTAAAATGTCCATAATGTTGCAACTATTCCCAAGGCATTTATAAAATTGAAACCAACTTCATATAAATTCCCAAAATGCCCCTGGACATTATAACAGTAGTCCAGCAGCACTTAATCTATCCTTTTCAATTTCTAAAAATATCTAACCTATTCCTTTGGCCTCCAAACTTTTTGTGGCACTGTTTAAAATCACCAGGGATTTATTGGGACATCTCCCATATTTCTCCTAAGTGAATTAGTTGCTCAAAGAATTCCATTTCTCTCTCTCTGCTAAACAAAAAGAAAAACCAAAATAAAAAGAAAAGGCCAAAAGGCCACTTACGTGTCACTGTAGTCGAGGCCCAGCCCATCCCCATCTGCTGCTTTGTCCTCTTCAGCTTGTGTCGCCATGGCTGTGGCCGAGCCGACGCCGCAAGCCGTTCCTCGACGCGTGCATCCCCAGGGTCGACGGGAGGGGATAAGGTCTACGACCTCGAGCCCCTGGACATCCCCAACCACTTCCCCTCTCCCTCCCTGCGCTCTTCGCCATCTCCAGATCCGCCACGCTCGACGCGTCCGTCGCCGGCCAACGCGTCCTGTCGCAGCCACCGTGCTCCACGCCGCTGGAGAGCTCGCCAGAAGCCTCGCCTTCAACCGACCCTTCGCCCCGACCTCGTGCGCTCTCAGGGTGAGCTCCCGTTCTCCCCTTCCCCCTCTCTGCGCCGCCTCGCTCGCCCCGCCATGGACGAAGCTTGTCGCCGTCGTTTACCTCACCACCGCGGCCACCGCCCGCGCAGCTCGCGTCCGAGCCCCGCACCGTGCTCAGCGCGCCCCCAGGAGACGAACGCCACCCCCAGCGCCGCCTACCGTGCTCCGTGGCCTCGGGTTCACCCCTGCCCGAGCTCCAGTTGACGCGGACCTCGTCGCCGGCGCCGAATCTGGCCACCTCGGGTCGAACTACTACCACCACTGGACGCCCCACTTCGCACTCGTTTGAACGCCTCCTTCCACGCGCGATTTGGACGCCGGAGGACGAATCCCGCCCGTCGCCGCCGTCCCGGGCGCTCGTCGCCGGCGCGGGCGCGACCGAGTCAACCGGCCCGGGTCGCTGTAGCTGAGCCCCGGCCGTCAGCTGGTGAGATTAGGGCCTAACCCCTAATTAGTACTAACCCACAGACCCTAATAGTCACCGACAGCGGGCCCCATCGCAAATAACCCTTCAGTTAATACATGTGACACTGACATGCGGGACCCATGTACTGTAGCGCTTAATTAACTCTAATTAATTCCCTGTGACACTGATAGTGGGGCCCCACCACTAATTAAACTCAATTAAATAGGTTAATTAACCTCTGTGTCAATGACACCTGGGCCCTACCATCACTGTTCACCCTTTGACCTGGTCAATGTTGACTGCTGAGTCAGCTGTTGACTGGCCCCACATGTCATTGACTGTGGCTGGCTGACTCTGAGTTTAAAAGGTAAATGCACTGTTTATAATTCAAATTAACTAATTAAAATAAATCCAGCAATTTCAGAATATTGCTAAAACTTTGAAAATTCGTAGAAAATAAACCGTAACTCGGATCGAAAAAGTTAAAACATGAAAGTTGCTCAGAACGACAAGACGCATCTGAATACGCAGACCGTTCGTCTGTAATGCGTTCCTAGCATAGTGAACCTGCATCCGTCCTCCTCCGTTTCATCTGTCCGGAAAGGCCAGACTTCGGGAAAACATTCCCGGATGATCTCCTCCTTCACCGTTGTCATGTAGCACTACGTTAGGCCACCTCTAGCATCGCGTATTGTATTGTCATGCATATGTTGCTATGTATTTATATTGTTTCTTCTCCCCCTTTCTTCCCGGTAGACCCCGAGGCCGCTGATGATGACCTGGAAATCGACTACTACACCGTCGGAGTTTCTTTTTCACCTGCCAAGCAAACAGGCAAGCACCCCCATTTTGAACATGCCTATATCGCCTATTCTCTTCTCTCTTATGCTTGCATTAGAACTGCTACTGCTACTGTTTTCCTATATCTGTTGCATAGCCTGTTTATTGTAACCTGCCTTGCTACCTTACTGGTTATCCTAGACTGCTTAGTATAGGCTGGGTAGAGACACGACAGAGACCCCCACTTGATCCCGACTGCCCTGCTGGATATCAGAAGACCCGATCTTTGGGATTGAAGACTAGACCCTAGCACCGCACATCACTTTCCCTTAGTTGCCGACACTGCTGGGTTACCGTCGAGTGCCGAGGGTGATACCTCATCAGCACTTCTGATGTTAACCTTGTAGGTTAGTTACTCGGTCGTGGTAAGCGAGGGTGATTCCTCCTACACCACCCCCGATAACGACATCGTCGCGCAACCCCTCAAGTGTGGACCTCGAGGGTGATTCCTCCTTCGTTCACCTTGATGATAACATCAGGTGGGGTTCCATCGGGGGTGATTCCTCAGGGCTCCCCTGGTGTCAGACACACAGTTACTGTTGTTGAGTTGACTTGCACTAAACCATGATACTAAAGACGGGTCGGCCCTGAGGGGTACCCGCGCGAGCTTAATGCGAAGTGATGTGGAGTCGGGTTGACCTGGATGGTGCCCGCGAGATAACTACGAGGCATGGCCGGGCATTCTTAGCCCTTGCCGCAAGTCCTCGAGACGGGGCGACGGGGTCACATCGATCGTGAGTCTCTGCTCGTTTCCGCGCGCTCCTAATCCACTACGGTTTGGATATTTGATCCGAGGGGCCTCTGGCCCGATAGCACTAACCATCACGTGGGCATAGTATGGGCGTTCTGCGTCGTATACTTCAGCCGAAGCTTAATGGACGTCAGCGACTGATGCGGCACACGCTGGGTTGGACTGGGAATGCAACCGCGCTTGTATAAGGGGTTACTAGGTCTGCTCACCGGCGGTGCACGTAAGGTGCAGGAGTTCCCAGGGCGATGGCCCAAGACCCCTGGGGGCATAGGTTAGTCCGGCGTGCTGACCTCTCTGTTAAGTATTTGGTCGGGTTGCGGCGTGTTGCTTAGCCGAGGCCGGGCATGACCCAGAAAAGTGTGTCCGGCCAGAGTTAAGTGAGCGTGGTGGGTAAGTTGGTGCACCCCTGCAGGGAAGAAACTTCTATCGATAGCCTGTCCTACGGTAACGGACACTCGGAGTTGTATCCCGATCGGTACAACTAGAACATGTGATGAGAACTGGATAGTACGGCTCTGGGATTGCTTTCTCGCAGGGAGTCGAGAAAGGATCTCAGGTCGAGGTTGATGATACTACTACTACTACTTTACATCATGTTCATCTGTTCTCTTCTATTGCTGCAAGACTGTCGAAGATTGTTGAAGATGCTAGTCTTCGATAGGACTAGGCTTCTCCCCCTATTCTGGCATTTCTGCAGCCCAGTCCACATATACAGCCATTCCTTTGACAATGTTGCATATGTAGTGTAGATCCTTGCTTGCTGAGTACTTCGGATGAGTACTCACGTTTGCTTTATTTTCTTTTTCCCCCATATTCCATTTGATGCCACCAGACGACGGAGCCCCTGAGCCAGACGCCCCAGCCGATGACTAGTACTACTACCCGCCTGGCGAGTACTACTACTACGAGGAGCCGTTTGACGACCAGGAATAGGATCGGAGGGTCCAAGGCAGGAGGCCTACGCCTTTCGATCGTAGCTTTTATTTTACCCCGCCTCTGTGAAGGCCTATTTCTCTCTCTGTAATATATCTGTACTCAGATATCTGATGCTTCCGTTGACGCTTGTATGCCATCGAGCTATGTATTCTAGCCCTCGAGGCTCTGGCTTGTTATATAAAGCTTGTATGACTTTATTTATGTTTTAGAGTTGTGTTGTGATATCTTCAAGTGAGTCCTTAGGCTTGATCATGCGCATTTGCGTGTATGGTTAGTGCACGATTAAGCCGGGGTCGTCACAGGTTGGTATCAGAGCCGACTGCCTCTAGGAATCCCCCTTTCCAATTCCTTGGCCGAAGTTGAGTCTAGTGGTCCAAAACTGTTTTACTAACTTGGTTGTTTGGCTTACGGGCCCACGTCGCCAACTGGGTGGTATTAGGATCTTTTTACTCCTCGATCTTTACTCTGGGAACTCTGATCTCTCTCCTATTCGGGTTAAAGATTTTACTAACTCCGACATTAGGATCTCGTAACCGTTTTCTCCCGGAGATCCCCCTCATTCCAGAAGATGGCGTGTCATCATCAGAAGACTTCGAAGTTACTTCCCAAAGTTTTCCGAGACTCTTTACCCACTGCTTTTGCAGTTGACTAACACCGATAATCTCCGTGGTTAATTACACATCCTTGCCGTTGTATCTTCATGGCCAGCCAATCATGCCTGTATGAGGTACGCCGTAATACTCCTCGTTAAACCGAGAATCCTTTGAACCTACTGCGGTGCAGTTTCTTTCGCACTGCGGTTGATTACTCACAATACCGGGGATCCGATCATCCCCAGTTGTTCCTGTGATTCCTAAAACACTTTGAAATATCATCTTGTCTTTCGAGAATCCCATGCATCCTACTACTACTGAAATTCTTCCTAGCTTATATTACGGTTAGCTCCATATGTCAAGTAATTGTTGTTGATATCCCTTGTCATTATCATTTCGATCCCATTGATTCAACATGTGTGCAAATACTTGCAATCATCAGTTCTTCCCTACTAATTCATCCTTCTGGCTCAGACATCATTTCGGAGATGAGCTAGAACTCGGCCAGTCAAGTTGCAAATGGTTGCCCATCTAGTTCTATCCAATTTACTCATCCTTTGATTAAAGCTTCTGCTTCTGATCCTTTGTCTTGAGAATCGTAACCCCTTTGTGCTTAAGCGCCGAATTATTTTGGTGTTTCTATAATCCGATGCCTTTGCATCCCTTCTTCATCTGATTGATTGCCGATACTCACAATCTTGTCATTTGCGGTCCGCCAGATCTTTTGGTGGAACATTATCTGATAGTGTCCTCCATATTCCATAACTTTGATAGTTATCCCATGTTACCCAATACCTTCGATACATTGTATCACCCGCTTTAATTCCGATACTCTGCTTTCAGTTCGCATCCCTTGCTTTGGCATCTGGTTGTATAGATTCGTAAAATCGTCCCGATGGGTTGTATCTATGCTTCTGCCATCTGCGAGAACGCAGAAACTTTTATGAGTCATACTCTTCTGGTGCTTCACCAGATAAATCTTCAGCACTACAATTTCTTCGAAAACGAGAAGTGAATGAAAGGTTATGCATTGAAGAAGTGGGGGTCGACCTTGAACCTTTGTGTTCATGCCCATGGAAACGATGTAGAACTTATCATGGAAGCTGCTCGTAAGAATAATTATTCCCCTGGTACAAGTTCATCTTGTATCTAAGAATTGATCCTTTGCAAACATGGTTCCGACCATATTTCCTCCTTGATTTCATTTTCCGGATAAGTTAAAATACTTATCCTCTACAAATCATTTTCCCCGTCCAACCTCTACTCTGACTTACCTTCCGGTATTACCCCTAGTACTTGATACTGGGAAGTTTAATACCCCATCACAACATTCCTAGCCTGATCGACTATATTTTGTCGTGCCGACTTTCAACTAGGCTACCTGGTCCTTATGCCCGAAGCAACTTCCGACGATGAGCGAAGCTTACGTCGATCTCCCTCATCTTATCATTTCACCTCAAATCACAAGTTTGATTTCGAGCTTGTGTCGCATCAGTGGTTCCAATAAATTTTCGTTTCATCATTCCTTTTGCTTGATGTCATCGCTGACCGATTACATCTTCTTATAATCTCTCGATAATTGTGTCATGATCATCATCAACATTCTGAGCTCTTCCAGGATATCAATTGAGTTCATGGCTAGAAATACCATCCCTGCCCCTCGATGAATTGAGATATCATCGACGACATCCATGACTTCCTGCCAGCACAAACCTGATTGTGTTTGTTTATTCCCTACATCCCGAGATACCCTTCTAAATGTTCCTCCGTATCTCTTGAGATCTTCGAACCCCATCTTTACTTGACACCATGTCATTGCTGCCTCGAAGCATAACTGTGGACTTCTGAATATCAACAAGAACATTGGAGGCACATTACCAAAAGTTTCTTGATCTATTATTCAGACCCCCTAGAATGGGTAATATCATGAGTTATCCCTCGCCCCTTTACATAAAAGCTTTTGACCCTGCTGTCCCCTCATGCATGTCCTGTTCCGCTTTTTCTAGGACAGAATATACCCCCAATACTTGTGTGCAAACACATTTTTCTTCCCATTGTTTTGTTTAACCTTTCCTGTAATCTAAATTGTCTGGGCAGAGATAAATTCTCTGCTTATGAAAACATAGCGGTCTACAACTACGCCAGTGAAACCCTGTTACTATCGTCGAAGACATTCCAGTAACCACCGATGGACGAGAACTTTGCCTTTTGGTCCGCCTCGTTCAACGAGCAGGAAAATGGTCCTCTTCGTCCCTCGCCCTTGGTACTGGTGTTGTTACCGACATAAATGACAGACTATTCTCCGACATACCTTGTTGTCGTGACAGTAAGACGTCACCGATCTCCCTACTTTTGATCGACACCCCACCACAGTTCCACCGGATCGGAACCTGACTCTCCTGTATATTCTCGATTCCGAGGTATTCTTTGATTTTGACTATGTGAGTTATCCCGAGTCACCCCTCGAGAGATGATCTACCCTCGATACCCTGAACCCCTGTTCACACTTTGTTCAGGTATCGATTGAATGTCCATTCGATTGAAATTTCTTATTGTACCTTCATACCTTGCTCTCGATGTTTCCTTAAGTTCCAACTCGACAGATTCTTCTGCCTCACTCCCTGAATTGTTCACCAGATGATCGACCTTGCAAAGGTCAGGTCTTCTGAAGTTACCCTTTACTTCCCTACTTAAATCTCGGGATGAGATTTCTTGTAGTTGAGGAGATTTGTAACATCCCCAGCCACTCACCACAGTGATCACCCTCTGATCATGCCAAGTCATCATCATTATTCCATAAGAAAAATAATTCAACTCCAAATTCAAATTCCAAACTCAAGTCAAATAAATATTTCTTCAAAAGCCAAACTAAAATGTCCATAATGTTGCAACTATTCCCAAGGCATTTATAAAATTGAAACCAACTTCATATAAATTCCCAAAATGCCCCTGGACATTATAACAGTAGTCCAGCAACACTTAATCTGTCCTTTTCAATTTCTAAAAATATCTAACCTATTCCTTTGGCCTCCAAACTTTTTGTGGCACTGTTTAAAATCACTAGGGATTTATTGGGACATCTCCCATATTTCTCCTAAGTGAATTAGTTGCTCAAAGAATTCCATTTCTCTCTCTCTGCTAAACAAAAAGAAAAACCAAAATAAAAAGAAAAGGCCACTTACCTGTCACTGTAGTCGAGGCCCAGCCCATCCCCATCTGCTGCTTCGTCCTCTTCTGCTCGTGTCGCCATGGCTGTGGCCGAGCTGACGCCGCCAGCCGTTCCTCGACGCGTGCATCCCCAGGGTCGACGGGAGGGGATAAGGTCGACGACCTCGAGCCCCTGGACGTCCCCAACAACTTCCCCTCTATCTCCCTGCGCTCTTCGCCTTCTCCAGATCCGCCACGCCCGACGTGTCCGTCGCCGGCCACCGCGTCCTGTCGCAGCCACCGTGCTCCACGCCGCTGGAGAGCTCGCCAGAAGCCTCGCCTTCGACCGACCCTTCGCCCCGACCACGCGCGCGAGCTGGGGAGGCACCCCAGCGCTGCCACGTCACCTTCTTCTTCCTCGTCGGCGCGGCACCTTCTCCGTCGACCTCGAGCCCGCTGCAGCTACTAAGCTCACAACGAGCCCCCGTGCGCTCTCAGGTTGAGCTCCCGTTCTCCCCTTCCCCCTCTCTGCGCCGCCTCGCTCGCCCCGCCATGGACGAAGCTCGTCGCCGTCGTTTACCTCACCACCGTGGCCACCGCCCGCGCAGCTCGCGTCTGAGCCCCGCGCCGTGCTCAGCGCGCCCCCAGGAGACGAACGCCACCCCCAGCGCCACCTACCGTGCTCCGTGGCCTCGGGTTCACCCCTGCCCGAGCTCCGGTTGCCGCGGACCTCGTCGCCGGCGCCGAATCTGGCCACCTCGGGTCGAACTAGTACCACCACTGGACGTCCCACTTCGCACTCGTTCGAACGCCTCCTTCCGCGCGCGATTTGGACGCCGGAGGACGAATCCCGCCCGTCGCCGCCGTCCCGGGAGCTCATCGCCGGCGCGCGCGCGACCGAGTCAACCGGCCCGGGTCGCTGTAGCTGGGCCCCGGCCGTCAGCTGGTGAGATTAGGGCCTAACCCCTAATTAGTACTAACCCACAGACCCTAATAGTCACTCACAGCGGGCCCCATCGCAAATAACCCTTCAGTTAATACATGTGACACTGACATGCGGGACCCATGTACTGTAGCGCTTAATTAACTCTAATTAATTCCCTGTGACACTGATAGTGGGGCCCCACCACTAATTAAACTCAATTAATTAGGTTAATTATCCTCTGTGTCAATGACACCTGGGCTCTACCATCACTGTTCACCCTTTGACCTGGTCAATGTTGACTGCTGAGTCAGCTGTTGACTGGCCCCACATGTCATTGACTGTGGCTGGCTGACTCTGAGTTTAAAAGGTAAATGCACTGTTTATAATTCAAATTAACTAATTAAAATAAATCCAGTAATTTCAGAATATTGCTAAAACTTTGAAAATTCGTAGAAAATAAACCGTAACTCGGATCGAAAAAGTTAAAACATGAAAGTTGCTCTGAACGACGATACGCATCCGAATATGCAGACCGTTCGTCTGTCATGCGTTCCTAGCATAGTGAACCTGCATCCGTCCTCCTCCGTTTCATCTGTCCGGAAAGGCTAGACTTCGGGAAAACATTCCCGGATGATCTCCTCCTTCACCGTTGTCGTGTAGCACTACGTTAGGCCACCTCTAGCATCGCGTATCGTATTGTCATGCATATGTTGCTATGTATTTATATTGTTTCTTCTCCCCCTTTCTTCCCGGTAGACCCCGAGGCCGCTGATGATGACCTGGAAATCGACAACTACACCGTCGGAGTTTCTTTTTCACCTGCCAAGCAAATAGGCAAGCACCCCCATTTTGAACATGCCTATATCGCCTATTCTCTTCTCTCTTATGCTTGCATTAGAACTGCTACTGCTACTGTTTTCCTATATCTGTTGCATAGCCTGTTTATTGTAACCTGCCTTGCTACCTTACTGGTTATCCTAGACTGCTTAGTATAGGCTGGGTAGAGACACGACAGAGACCCCCACTTGATCCCGACTGCCCTGCTGGATATCAGAAGACCCGATCTTCGGGATTGAAGACTAGACCCTAGCACCGCACATCACTTTCCCTTAGTTGCCGACACTGCTGGGTTACCGTCGAGTGCCGAGGGTGATACCTCGTCAGCACTTCTGATGTTAACCTTGTAGGTTAGTTACTCGGTCGTTGTAAGCAAGGGTGATTCCTCCTACATCACCCCCGATAACGACATCGTCGCGCAACCCCTCAAGTGTGGACCTCGAGGGTGATTCCTCCTTCGTTCACCTTGATGATAACATCAGGTGGGGCTCCATCGAGGGTGATTCCTCAGGGCTCCCCTGGTGTCAGACACACAGTTACTGTTGTTGAGTTGACTTGCACTAAACCATGATACTAAAGACGGGTCGGCCCTGAGGGGTACCCGCGCGAGCTTAATGCGAAGTGATGTGGAGTCGGGTTGACCTGGATGGTGCCCGTGAGATAACTACGAGGCATGGCCGGGCATTCTTAGCCCTTGCTGCAAGTCCTCGAGACGGGGCGACGGGGTCACATCGATCGTTAGTCTCTGCTCGTTTCCGCGTGCTCCTAATCCACTACGGTTTGGATATTTGATCCGAGGGGCCTCTGGCCCAATAGCACTAACCATCACGTGGGCATAGTATGGGTGTTCTGCGTCGTATACTTCAGCCGAAGCTTAATGGACGTCAGCGACTGATGCGGCACACGCTGGGTTGGACTGGGAACGCAACCGCGCTTGTATAAGGGGTTGCTAGGTCTGCTCACCGGCGATGCACGTAACGTGCAAGAGTTCCCAGGGCGATGGCCCAAGACCCCTGGTGGCATAGGTTAGTCCGGCGTGCTGACCTCTCTGTTAAGTATTTGGACGGGTTGTGGCGTGGTTCTTAGCCGAGGCCGGGCATGACCCAGAAAAGTGTGTCCGGCCAGAGTTAAGTGAGCGTGGTGGGTAAGTTGGTGCACCCCTGCAGGGAAGAAACTTCTATCGATAGCATGTCCTACGTTAACGGACACTCGGAATTGTATCCCGATCGGTCCAACTAGAACATGTGATGAGAACTGGATAGTACGGCTCTGGGATTGCTTTCTCGCAGGGAGTCGAGAAAGGATCTCAGGTCGAGGTTGATGATACTACTACAACTACTTTACATCATGTTCATCTGTTCTCTTCTATTGCTGCAAGATTGTTGAAGATGCTAGTCTTCGATAGGACTAGGCTTCTACCCCTATTCTGGCATTTCTGCAGCCCAGTCCACATATACAGCCATTCCTTTGACAATGTTGCATATGTAGTGTAGATCCTTGCTTGCTGAGTACTTCGGATGAGTACTCACGTTTGCTTTATTTTCTTTTTCCCCCATATTCCATTTGATGCCACCAGACGACGGAGCCCCTGAGCCAGACGCCCCAGCCGACGACCAGTACTACTACCCGCCTGGCGAGTACTACTACTACGAGGAGCCGTTTGACAACCAGGAATAGGATCGGAGGGTCCAGGGCAGGAGGCCTACGCCTTTCGATCGTAGCTTTTATTTTACCCCGCCTCTGTGAAGGCCTATTTCTCTCTCTGTAATATATTTGTACTCAGATATCTGATGCTTCCGCTGACGCTTGTATGCCATCGAGCTATGTATTCGAGCCCTCGAGGCTCTGGCTTGTAATATAAAGCTTGTATGACTTTATTTATGTTTTAGAGTTGTGTTGTGATATCTTCAAGTGAGTCCTTAGGCTTGATCGTGTGCATTTGCGTGTATGGTTAGTGCACGATTAAGCCGGGGTCATCACAGCCATCGCCCCGGACGCTCCTGCACGTTGCGTACACCACCGGTGAGCAGACCTAGCAACCCCTTATACAAGTGCGGTTGCGTTCCCAGTCCAACCCAGCGTGTGCCGCTCAGTTGCTGACATCTATTAAGCTTCGGCTGGAGTATACGACGCAGAACGCCCATACTATGCCCACGTGATGGTTAGTGCTATCAGGCCAGAGGCCCCTCGGATCAAATATCCAAACCTTTAGTGGATTAGGAGCGCGCGGTAACGAGCAGAGACTCATGATCGATGTGACCGCGTCGCCCCGTCTCGAGGACTTGCGGCAAGGGCTAGGAATGCCCGGCCACGCCTCGTAATTATCTCGCGGCACCTCTCAGGTCAACCCGACTCCACATCACTTCGCAACATGCTCGCGCGGGTACCCCTCAGGGCCGACCCGTCTTTAGTATCATGGTTCAGTGTTCAGCCATAGTAACAAAAGTCTCCGTGTGTCTGACACCAAGGGGGAACCCTGAGGAATCACCCTCGATGGAATCCCACTCGATGATATCATCAAGGTGAACAAAGGAGGAATCACCCTTGATGGAATCCCACTCGATGATATCATCAAGGTGAACAAAGGAGGAATCACCCTCGAGGTCCACTCTTGAACAGTTGCACGACGGCGTCGGTATCGGGGGTGGTGTAGGAGGAATCACCCTCGCTTACCACGACCGATTAACTAACCTACAGGGTTATCATTAGAAGTGCTGACGAGGTATCACCCTCGGCACTCGATAGTAACCCAGTAGTGTCGAGCAAATTAAGGGGGAAGTGACGTGCGGTGCCAGGGTCTGATCTTCGAACCCGTTGCTCGGGTCTTCTGAGAGTCCAGCGGGGCAGTCGGGACAAGTGGGTCTCTGATAAGGCTCTACCCATCCTATACTAAACAGTTTAGGATAGCAGGAAAGTATCAACAACAGGTTACAAGTAAACAGGCTATGCAGCAGATATAGGACAACAGTAGTAGCAGTAACTTCTAATGCAAGCATAAGAGAGAAGAGAGTGGGCGATATCGGAATGCTCAAAATGGGGGTGCTTGCCTGCAAGCTCTGGGGCAAGTGGCTGTTCGTCGGGGATGTAGTTGTTCTCCGGAGCGGCGTCTGCCTCAGGAGCTACGTCAACGTCGGGGTCTAATCGAGAAAGAAGAGGGGGAGGAAACAGGTAAATATAATGCAATCAAATGCAACACGGGCATGCTATGCCTAGTATGCAGTGCAGGGTTGCCTAAATATGCATCTAAGTCATTTTAGTTATTTTTAGGATTATCGCGGGATTTATTAGCCGGTGTGTGTGCACAATTCATCTACCGGAATCGGGCTCAAAGTTACGAGTTCTCCTACGTAGGAGGTTCCGACATGGAAACAGACGGCACGATCAGACTCGTCTCGTCGTTCTGAGCAACTTTCATGTTTTAAGTTTTTCGATCCGGGCTATGGTTGTTTTTCTATGATTTTCTGAAGTTTAAACAATATTCTGGATTTATCTAAATTAGCAGAATTTCCAAATTTGGAATATGACGTTAGCATGACAGAGACACGACATCAGCGGTCGGCTGACCAGTTGACTGGTCAACAGGACCAGTGGGTCCCACCTGTCATAAACTGGAGGTGCCCAGTCAGCAGGTTGACTAAGTCAACTGGGTCCAGTGGGACCCAGTGGTCAGTCACTATTAGTCTAACAGGGTTTTAAACTAATCTAAATACACTAATTAGTCTGTGGGCCCAGTCTGTCAGCGAGGCATTTATTTAGTAGTTAATTATTCACTAATCCTAAACGCTACAGTAACCGGACCCACATGTCAGTGGCAGTGGAACAGTTGGGTTAGGAGTTAACTAACTGACGCGTGGGTCCCGCCGGCGTTTAAACGCCGGCGCGCGCCGTTGACCAAACCGACGGCGGCGACGCGCGGGACTTCGCTGGAAAACGCGCACGGAGCACGGCAGAGGGCGTTCTTGGGCTCAACGGGACGGGCGCGATGTGCCGCGTCCGATGGTGGCCGTAGTTGGCGCGGGGGTGGCCGGAGTCGACTGCTACGACGGCGTGCGGCGGCGGTGGTTTCGGGCGAGGTGGGTTCCGTCGCCTCGGGGCACGGCGAGGCTCGCGGTCGGGCTCGCTGACCTCCTGGGGATCCCAGGAGCGCGTATGTGCCGCCGGTTCGAGCGGAGGAACTCGGATGTGGGTCCCCGGACGGCAATGGCGGACGGCGGAGCTGCGGCCATGGTGGGGGATGCTAGCGAGGCGCAGTAGCTCAGGGAGAGGGGAAGGAGAGGCGGCCACTCACCTAGGGAGCACAAGAAGGCTCGGTGATAGCCTTGTAGCGCAGAGAGGCGGCCGGTCGAGGCGGCAAACGTCGGCGGCCGAAGGTAGGGGACGGTGGCGATTGCGACAATGCGGTGCTGTACAGCTCGAATCCGAGGGCGTAGCCGATGGAGACGCCGCAGGCGGTGCCCCTGGGCTCGACGGGGAGACGAACGGTGGCTGGGCGGCGTTAACGGCGAGGCAGCGTTGACGAGCTCGCGCAAGCGAGCGAAGCAGAGAGGGAGAGGGGAATCTAAGGGGGAGAGTGGGGGCTAGGGTTCGATCCAGAGGCGACGGGCAGCTTATCTAGCTAGGTCAAACGATGGGAGAGCGACTGGTGTCGAGCATCGCACGGTGGAGCTCCATCCAGACGCGGCAATGGCGACACGCACGCGAGAAGGAAGGTAGTGGTCTGGTGGATTGGGCCGCGGCGCACTGTGGACTAGGAAGCCCAGTGCTAGAGCCTTTCTCTTCTTTTCCCTTTTTCCTCTGTTTTCATTTTCACAGAAGCTTTCGCAATTAATTTCAGTCATCAAATGACTTAGCAAAAATGTGCCACTGGTCAAAACAATTACACGGAAATATTGTGCACTGCCATAATAAGTTTGGGGCCAAGAGGGGAAGGTTAGGCATTTTTCGGAAAATGAAGTGAGCCAAAATAATTATTGCTAGACCACTAATTAATTTCTAGGGGCAACCTGGGAAGTCCAAAAATGTTGGTTTCAATTTTATAATTGCCTTGGGAATATTTGAAACATTATGAACATTCTAGTTTCCAAACTTGAACAACTTTTATTTTTCACTTTGAATTTGAATTTATTTCAGAGAGGAATTTGAATGGAGTTGTTTAAACACTATGATCAGTCTTTGCAAATGAAGATGACTTGGCAGGATCAGAGGGTGATCACGGTGGTGTGAGGCTGGGGATGTTACATTGACCATAATGTGCAGGAGTATGATAATTGATATTGTAATTCTCAACATCAATAATAAATGAGATAAGATGATCTTTCTCCTAATAAGTTAATTCTGCGCCATTGGTGTAGTAGGTTCTGTGTACCATCTTCCGTATATTCTTTGAAGAATGAAAATAAGCTATCAATGGAAATAAGCTGTCAACTATTTTGAAATAAACACTATAAATTACTTAATAACTATGTTTGAGAAACTCACATAGCGGTAGAATTGGAAGCGTATCAACAAGGACCCAAATCTCCATATTATCTTCGTCAATGTCAGGATTACCAAGATCCAAGGTGACAAGCGTACCCTCATGAAAATCATACATCTTGCAAAGTGCTTCCCAATTCGGCCAATCAAAATGGGATACGCTCTCAGAATTGTATAGATTTACAGCAAAATCAAAACCATGATGGGTCCTTAGGTGAACTATCTTTCTTTCCATACTTTCATGATCTTTAAAATCCATCCTCTCCAAGACATAGCGTCTTGCATGGCATGGGATAAGCTAGTCGAATTGTAAAAGACAAAAATTACACGTTGAAGAAGCAGAAGTCGTGCTTAATTACGAAAAAACACTTGTCGTCGTTGCGTACCGTTTCAACATCGAAGGTCTCCTGGAGCTTAATGCTGAAGCGCCGACCTTCTACCAGGTGAGGCCTGTCAAACTGACCCCGGTCGTCGCCGCACCAGTCGCACTCCGGGAGACTTTCGTCGTCCGACGACATTTTCTATGTTCATAATTCAAAGATTAAACTTGTACAATTAAATATATGTACTACAAAAACTAAATTAGATCATTATTATTCATCACGGGTTGACTATCGGTCTGTCGAGTCTTTTCTTGAAAACTCTCATCTCACGTGGTGTATACATTCGACCGTTGGTGATGGTCGCTCCTCCTTTCGTTCCCAAGTGCATTACACCAAAATGTCTAGCACACGGGAACGAAGGAGAAGCGACCCCCACGACAACAGTCGGGATTCTTCGTCCTCTCATATATGGTGGAGACTCTCCCTCACTGATTCCTCTCTGACATTTGCGACCGTCGGTGATGGTCATTACTCCTCCTTCCCCTAGTGCATAACAAAGGTCTAGCACAAGAACAAGGAGAAACGACCCCCACGACAACAGTCGGGATTCTTCTTCTCTCATATATGGTGCAGACCTTCTCCCTCACTCATTTGTTGACTGTCATGTATGGAGCCTCGACAGACTTAAAGTCAACCCGAAATGTCGTTTAATTATCTTTCTACAAAATCCGGGCGACTCGATATTTCCTACATATTCTAGCACAAGTCATGACAAAATTCACGGAAAAATCCGGCATGACCTTTGCTAAAAAGGACATATATCGAGCGCCTGAAATTTGCCGGAATGGAAATTAATCAACACTCCGGCAAAACATAGGCCGCACTGGGAGGTGTTCCCTGCAAACATAGGCCACTCATGTAGCTACTACTCTACTACAACTATCAAAACATCTACATCATCATCGACATGGGGATAGCGCTCTTTCTCACCTCGAGGTCGGAGGTGGTCAGTGACGGGGACGACGGCGGGGATGATGCAGGGGCTCCTTGATTTCTGTAAAAACAAAATATAAACAAAAATATTATTATCCTCATCTTAGGACTTAGTGAAACCCTATGTCTAAAACATCCTACTTCTAGCCCTACCATTTACTAAAAATACCTTGTTCTAACCCTAAAAATTGAAAAGACCTATATACATTTACTAAAAATACCCTAGTTCTAGCCCTAACATCTGTCCATCCATCCATCTATTTATATATCCTCATAAATCCTAGAAAAATGCCCTGGTTTTTTCACTACTGTCTACTTCTTGAATCATAGAAAAATGCCCTAATTTCACATAACTTAGGAAAATTCCTATTCTATTCAAAAGACCTACATTTACTTATTTTTTTCAATTCTATTCAGAAAACCTACATTTACTAAAATAATCTCATATAGCATAATACATTTCTGTACCTAAAAATTTCTATTACTAAATTATTTTACTAAAAAAAATTATACCTAAATTTTTATACAAAGAGAGGAGGGCAGTGGGAGGAGGAGGAGGGAGGAGTGAGGGCTTCGGGCGGCTGGGGAAGGGAGGAGAGAGGAGGGCAGTGGGAGGAGGGAGCAGGGAGCAGGGCGGCGGTCGGACGAGGGAGGAGGGAGGAGCGAGGGCCACCGGAGGGAGGAGAGAGGAGGGCGGCGAGAGGAGGAGGGAGGGAGGGAGACAGATACCTTGGGGGCGACGGCGCGCGGTGGAGTAGGCGAGTGAGAGTGTGAGGGGGAGAGTGAGGACGCGCGCGGGCCGGGGTGGATAAGGTGCCCGTAGTAGTAGCGCTGGTTAGTAACCACCGCTACTGCTAAGCTCCATAGCAGTAGCGCTTTAAGAGAACAAGCATTTTGTGGAACCAGCGCTACTACTAAGGCTATGATCATTAGCATGTAAAAAAAGCATCAAATTAAAAAAAGCATTGGTCATCATTGATCTTTTTGTGTAGAATCTAAATTGTCAGTATGATTCTTCGCCGGTTTAGGAACCGACGAAGATTCATATTGCCACATATCGATCCTACACATAGAGTACAATGAAGACCAAGTGGTTGTGATAGTTTGAGAAGCACCATATTTAAGGTGGTAAACATTCTGTTCGTGGAGTGAGGTGGGACTAAACTTTGGTGATAGGAGGGGACTGAATTTAGCAGTAGCGCTGGTTGAAGGAAAGCGCTATTGCTAAGTACAATACCAGTAGCTCTTTTCACGTATGAGCGCTACTAGTATACCTAGCCTGCCGGCAATGGTCTGGCAATTATAATAGTAGCGTGTTTTATAACTAAAGCGCTACTGCTATATGCATAGTAGCAGCGCTCTTTCTGCCCAAGCGCTACTGCTAAATAGTTGCAGCGCTGTCGTTTAAAAAGCGCTACTGGTAAGCTCCTGTGTATAAGGTTTTCCCTAGTAGTGTTTACTAGGCGCTGCAAAATTTAGAGCGTCGCTATAGCGTTTCAGCAGGCGCTGCAAAATCCAGCGCGCGCGACCAGCCAGTGGTTGTAAAAAATTGAAACAACACATATGAAAAAGTATGAAACAACACATAGTTCAAATTCATAGCATAGTTCAAGCCCCACACCACAAGCTAGTTCATACGATGCAAATAAAGCTAGATAAAACGATGCTAAACTAGATAAAACGATGCAAATAAAATTAGATAAAACTAGTCCTCGTCCTTCTCGGTGGTGTAGTCCGACGACGTAAACGCGTCGAGCCACCGAGGATCTTCATCGTCCCAGGTTGATGCAGGTCCCAGCTCAATCTGGGCTTCCGCCAGTTCCTTCCGCGCACGCTTGTCCGTCCAATGCACGGCTCGCTCCGCCCTCCTCTGCGCCAGGAACTCGTTCTCGGCGGCGACATCTTGCGGGAAGCGCTCGCGCCACACCGCCATGGCATGCTCATACGCCTCGGCGAAGAGGAGGCGGCGCTCCCGCCTCCGCTAGACGCGGCAATCCTCATCGGTGATTAGTCGTGGGGAAGACGCGAGTTCCTGTGCCTGTTCGCACGTCTGCACGTCGGAGAAGTTCATCTGCACCCATGGCCGCCCGAGGCGCCACGCCGTCACGTCGTACGCACGGGCGGCCTTGTGGGCGGTCTTGAACGTTCCGAGCCCAAGGCGTGTATCGCCGAAGGGGCGCAGGCGGACACCACGAAAGTCTGAGCTCCTCCGGGGGCGTAGCGGCATGGTGGGGTGCTGGAAGAGGCGGGGGAGAAGGTGCAGTGGCGGTGACGCACCGGAAGAGGCGAGGAAGAAGGCGCGGCGGTGGCGGGGCACCGGAAAACACGAGGAAGAAGGAGTGGCGGTGGCGGGGCACCGGAAAAGACGAGGAAGAAGGCGCGGCAGGAGGGAAAGAGTGGCGGTTGGCGGGTGCCCGCGCATGGCTTTTAACCAGAGCGCTCTGCGACGCGCACCAAAACTGCCGCGCTCGCTGCCGCTTTTTCCCCGTGTGCGCCCACTTTTTTCGCGCACCTGCTGCAGCGCGCCGCACGGCCTCTCGTGCGACAAATTGGTTGTTTATCCAGCTCGCTGGATATTTCGCGCGCCTGTTGGAGATGCTCTAACTATCGCCCAGCACGTAGCGGTCGAACTGCTGCTGCGTGACGCGGCGCATGTCCAGGTCGTACATGCACGCCACGGCGGTGGTGTGGTAGATCAGATGTGGTCGGGGGAGCTGCGGTCGAAGAGCGTGGCGAGGATGTGGCCGCGGCATATGGCGTCTTTCATGCACCAACTTCTTCTTCTTGGTCGTCGCGGCGGCATCATGGCGGGAGCCGATCTTCCAGTGGTCTCTGGAGAGCGCGGCCACGGCGAGCATGTGGCGCGTGGTGAGCACACGGGCGACGTCTGGGCGTGGAAGCAGTGGAGCACCGATTCCTTCTATTGGAGGTTGCTCTCAGCGCCGTCCAGCGGCTTGAGCTCAACGGCCGACGCGATGGCTCGCTCAATCAACATTTGACATGTAAAAAACACAATGATACCATAGGTATGGTGCATTTGCACAAGCACCTGGTGTGTAGCGAACAGTGTAGCTACGTCCACAGTGGCCTCATCCTGCCTGGCCGCCGACTGGGTGTGCTCGAGCCGAGTGTGACCTGCTCAGGGCCTTATATGTCCCACACACCTGAGAAAACATCGCGTCCAAAGCAGGCACCGAACGGACCAGGAATAGCATCGTAGATTCATAGTGAACCTAGAAACGCGCGACCATCGCCAAGCTGGGGGCTGTCGGGACTAGGTGAGCTACAACCATCGCCAAGCTGCTTGCCGGGAGAGTCACCCTCAGGTGGGAGGCATCGCTCTGAAAGGGCGCCTTCTCCTCAACTTCCATGACATGGCCAGTCATGTTGCCGGGGAGTTCCCCTTCTCCCATTGAGGTTCCTTGGGCATCCGTGGAGGCCTCGGCACGACCCTCTTCCGTGGCAATCTTGAGGGCTTCTGCAGCGGCATCCTTTCCTATGTCTGCCACTTCCTCCAAAAGTTCTTTTTCTTCAAGCACGGGGGCTACGAAGGAGTGAAGGCAGGAGGGAAATGAAGATCAGAAACCAGAACCAAGGATTAAGAAAGCAGAGAGTTCTCGACATGGATTCGAAGGAAACTGGATTACCTGGCGGCGGCTGGCGGGAAGAAATTTCTCCTTCCCCGGCAGTATCTGTTGCTGGCGGGCGTCTGGCATCATCTTCCTCCCTGGGAGTGACTTCGATGCGGGCAGACCCGGCAGAAGGAGCTCTTACCGGGGATCCCCCTCCTTGGGTATCGCTCGCGGAAGGAGTTGAAGTGGTCACTGTTTGCTGCCGGGCTTCCCTCTGGGGACTCCCGCCAGTTTCCTTGGCGGGGGACAGAAGAACTTCGGCATGGCCACCGGCGGACGCGGTCTGACCCATGCCTTCACACAGGAGGCTGGCCTAGGGGCTGGGTACGGGGTCACCACCGGCATCCCTTGCCGGTCCAGTGCCTGACACCGATCCCAGCTCCTTCGTCATCTTGGCCCGCTTGGCTCGTTGAGCCAGGGTCTCTTCGTCCCTGTCAAGACTGACATCACAAGATCAACTAAGAATCAAGAGAAATGCAATTGAAGACAAGAAAAAGTGGTTAGGATTAAGAAAAGCAAATAATTGTGCTCACTCTGGATCATCAAGCATGGCGTCCATCTCATATACTACAGGCAGGGGTGATTCACTGGCCCTCTTAAGTGGCGAGGGGTCCTGCTCGCTCACGGTGCCGGGCTCGATGGAGGTGTGGGGTCAACACCCTTCACCACCCGCTACCGGGAAGGCGGAGTTGGGGCCGGGGCAAGACGGGCCGAGTGGCAACGGACAACGTCTTCCTTGCTGCTCTTGGTGGTGGTCTTCTAAACTTTGGGCCCAGCCCGTGACGAAGACGGAACCACTGGCTCTTTGCTCCCCCTCTTGCGAAGCCGACGCTTCTGCTCTGGGGCTTGGTGGCCCGCTTCGAGTCCTTCCTCCTCTTCAGGCGCTGCGGCTCCCTCTGCCCCAGCAGCCCCATTCCCAGCAGACCCTTCCCCGGCGGCCTCGGTCCCGGCAGCCACGGACCCGGCAGCTCCGGTCCCGGCAGTCGCGACACCTAGTGCCTCAAGCTCAACGATATCTTCATCAACACACTCTTCCTCTGAGAAATTCCCTTCATCGTCATCACCAGCTACCACAGCAGCCTTGATCCTTCGGACCTTTGATAACCCACAAGTATAGGGGATCGCAACAGTTTTTGAGGGTAGAGTATTCAACCCAAATTTATTGATTCGACACAAGGGGAGCCAAAGAATAATCTCAAGTATTAGCAGCTGAGTTGTCAATTCAACCACACCTGAAAGACTTAATATCTACAGCAAAGTAGTATGGAAGTAACGGTAACGGTGGCAAAAGTAACAGTAGCAGTTTTGTAGCAATCGTAACAGTGGCAACGGAAAAGTAACAAAGCAAAGATCAATATGTGAAAAGCTCGTATAAAATGGATCAATGATGGATAATTATGTCGGATGGCATTCATCATGCAACAGTTATAACATAGGGTGACACAGAACTAGCTCCAATTCATCAATATAATGTAGGCATGTATTCCGAATATAGTCATACGTGCTTATGGAAAAGAATTTGCATGACATCTTTTGTCCTACCCTCCTGTGGCAGCGGGGTCCTATTGGAAACTAAGGGATATTAAGGCCTCCTTTTAATAGAGAACCAGACCAAAGCATTAGCACTTAGTGAATACATGAACTCCTCAAACTACGGTCATCACCGGGAAGTGTCCCGACTATTGTCACTCCGGGGTTGCCGGATCATAACACGTAGTAGGTGACTATAACTTGCAAGATAGGATCAAGAACACATATATATTCATGAAAACATAATAGGTTCAGGTCTGAAATCATGGCACTCGGGCCCTAGTGACAAGCATTAGGCTTAGCAAAGTCATAGCAACATCAATCTTAGAACATAGTGGATACTAGGGATCAAACCCTAACAAAACTAACTAGATTACATGGTAAATCTCATCCAACCCATCACCGTCCAGCAAGCCTACAATGGGATTACTCACACACGGCGGTGAGCATCATGAAATTGGTGATGGAGGATGGTTGATGATGACGACGGCGACGATTTCCCCTCTCCGGAGCCCCGAACGGACTCCAGATATGGTCTCCCGAGGAAGAACAGGAGGTGGCAGCGGCTCCGTATCGTAAAACGCGATGAATCCTTCTCTCTTATTTTTTCTCCCCGAACGTGAATATATGGAGTTGTAGTTGAGGTCAGTGGAGGTCCAAGGGGCCCACAAGGAAGGATGGCGCGCCCTAGGGGGGTGGCCGCGCCCTCCACCCTTGTGGACAGGGTGTGGGCCCCCTTCAGTTGATTCTTTCGCCAATATTTTTTATTTATTCCAAAACTAATCTCCGTGAAGTTTCAGGTCATTCCGAGAACTTTTATTTCTACACAAAAATAACACCATGGTAATTCTGCTGAAAACAGCGTCAGTCCGGGTTAGTTACATTCAAATCATGCAAATTAGAGTCCAAAACAAGGGCAAAAGAGTTTGGAAAAGTAGATACGATGGAGACGTATAAACTCCCCCAAGCTTAACCCATTGCTTGTCCTCAAGCAATTCAGTTGACAAACTGAAAGTGATAAAGAAAAACTTTTACAAACCCTGTTTGATCTTGTTGTTGCAAATATGTAAAGCCAGCATTCAAGTTTTCAGCAAAGATTATGAACTAACCATATTCACAATAACATTTAGGTCTCATGTTTACTCATATCAATAGTACAATCAACTGGCGAGTAATAATAATAAATCTCGGATGACAACAATTTTCCAAAACAATCATGATATGATATAACAAGATGGTATCTCACTAGCCCTTTCTGAGACCGCAAAACATAAATGCAGAGCACCCCTGAAGATCAAGGACTGACTAGACATTGTAATTCATGGTAAAAGAGATCCAGTCACAATCATACTCAATATCAATTAATAACAAAGCATACAAATGACAGTGGTGCTCTCTAACTGGTGCCTTTTATAAGAGAATGATGACTCAACATAAAAGTAAATAGATAGGCCCTTCGCAGAGGGAAGCAGGGATTTGCAGAGGTGCAAGGGCTCGAGTTTTTAAAATAGAGATGAACATAATTTTGAGCGGTATGCTTTCATTGTCAACATAACAACCAAGAGATCTCAATATCTTCCATGCTACATACATTATAGGCGGTTCCCAAACAAAATGGTAAAGTTTTTTACTCTCCCTCAACCAACAAGCACACTCCACAGCTGGTTCGAAACAACGGGTACCGTCCATACAATCAACAATCCGGGGGGAGTTTTGTTTTAATTTATTTTAATTTGATTTGAGCATGGGACTAGGCATCCCGATTACCAGCCATTTTTTCGTGAACGATGAGCAGAGTCCACTCATAGCGAGAATAACCCACCTAGCATGGAAGATACTGATAGCCCCCAGTTGCTACATAGCCCCCAGTCGCTACATGAGCGATTCTGGCATAAAAAACAGATTATCATTTGAAGGTTTAGAGTTTGGCACATGTAAATTTACTTGGAACGGCAGGTAAATACTGCATATAGGAAGGTATGGTGGACTCATATGGAATAACTTTGGGTTTATGGAAGTGGATGCACAAGCAGTATTCCCGCTTAGTACAAGTGAAGGCTAGAAAAGGATTGGGAAGTGACCAACTAGAGAGCAACAACAGTCATAAACATGCATCGTGATTAACCAACATTGAATGCAAGCATGAGTAGGATATAAATCACCATGAACATAAATATCGTGGAGGCTATGTTGATTTTGTTTCAACTACATGCGTGAACATGTGCCAAGTCAAGCCACTTGAATCATTCAAAGGAGGATACCATCCTATCATACTACATCACAACCATTTTAAAAGCATGTTGGCACGCAAGGTAAACCATTATAAACTCCTAGCTAATTAAGCATGGCATGAATAACTATAATCTCTAATTGTCATTGCAAACTTGTTTCATTCATAATAGGCTGAATCAAGAACGATGAATTAATCATATTTACAAAAACAAGATAGGTCGAGTTCATACTAGCTTTTCCCCATCTCAATCACTTCATCATATATCGTCATTATTGCCTTTCACTTGCACGATCGAACGATGTGAATAATAATAAAGTGCACGTGCATTGGACTAAGCTAGAATATGCAAACATTTATTCAAAGGAGAAGACAATATAATATGGGCTCTTTGTTAGATCAACAATAATGCATATGAGAGACACTCAACATTTTCATCGCGGTCTTCTCTCTTCGACCCCCGAAGAAAAGAAAAGAATTTCAAAGAAACACACTGAAATGTTTTTGGAGTTTTTGTTTTTCTGAAGAAAGTAAAACAAGAGCGAGAAAAACTATTTACACGGGAAAGCTCCCAACAAGTGAAAGAACAACAAGAATTTTTTTTGGGTTTTCTTTAATACTACTACTAAACATGGCAAGTAAACTAAGCTACAACTAATTTTTTTTCTCAAAGGTTTTCAAACACACAAGAAGAAAGCGGGAAAAAGAAATAGACTAACATGGATAATACAATGAAAATGTATGAACACCGACAACTAGAATGAGTGTGTGAACATGAATGTAATGTCGGTGAGAAATACGTACTCCCCCAAGCTTAGGCTTTTGGCCTAAGTTGGTCTAGGGCCACCACTGGCCCGGATGATATCCGAAATCGTAGTTGGGGTCGTATTGTGCTGCGGCAGCTACTGCTTGGTGAGCTGCCGCCTGGAGGCGAGCAGCCTCCGCTGTTCTCTCATACTCGTTTGCCTCCTCTCTAGTTATAAAATATCTCCCATTTACCTGAAAGTTAAAGAAGGAGGAGCAGGAAGGGTAATATGGACGGCACGCAGTCTGTCAAAGATTAGCCGGTACTGGAGGGATTGTTCGTTCCTTTCAAGAAACTGATAACGCACCAAAGCATCATAATCAAGAAAAGCAGGTGGCAACTCCATGTCATTCTCCCTTATGGGTACTCCAAGATAATTAGCTAAACGAGTTGCATAAATCCCACCAAATAAATCTCCCTCTTTAGCATTATGATGTAATCTCCTTGCACTAATAGCCCCCAAGTTATATCGCTTATCACCTAACACCGCACACTTGAGAACACTAAGATCTGGAACGCAAAGGTGACAATGCTCATGCTTACCATTAATGCATCTACCTATAAAGAGAGCAAAATAATGTATGGCGGGAAAGTGAATGCTCCCCATGGTAGCTTGTGTGATATTTCTAGCTTCTCCCACAGTGATGCTAGCAAGGAAATCATTGTATTCAGATTTGTGAGGCTCGCTAAGAAGGCCCGATTGTGGGATTTTGCAAGCAGTATTAAAATCTTCAAGGTCCATGGTATATGATTCATCATAAAGATCAAATAAAACAGTATGGGTATTACGCTTAGATGAAAATTCAAACCTCCGCACAAAGGAATCGGTGAGGTAGTAGTATTGTCGGCACTTATCTGACACGAAGTCCTTAAGGCCGGCATTTTGTACGTATGCATCAAACTCATCCTTGAAACCTGCATGAACCATGAACTCATCCGACGGCCATTCACAAGTCCGCACTTGAGCTTCCCTTGGTGGTTCAAGGTCCGGCTCACGTATCGCGAGCCTCGGTACTTGCTTCCTCGGGGAACCACCTTGGTTCATTCTCCTAGACATTTTTCTTCCTCTAAAAAATTTCTGAAATTTTTAGTAACTCAAAATAAAAGTGAACCAAACTCAACAAAATTGATAGCAACTACTCCTACAAGTGCCTAGAGGCTATATCATGCATCAAAACTACTTTGGACCATATAAATTTGACATGCAAGCTCAAGAACAGGGTCACCACAGCAGCAAAAATTTGCAATACATAAAAAACTAGAACAAAAACTAATTGGACCATTGGAGGAGTCACATACCGAAGAACAATCCCCCAAAACAGTTTTGCAAATGGAGCTTTACACAAGGAGATCGAAAATGGCAGCAAAATGAGCAAGAACACGACTTTGAGCTATGGGATGATTTTTTCAGGAGGAAGACGAAGTGGATGGGTGCTGGAATAAGTGGAAGGGGGCCACATGGGACCCACAAGACTGGGGGGCGCGCCCTTCGTCCTTGTGGACAGGTGGTGGGTCCCCCTGGTGTGTTCTCAATGCTAGAAATTCTAAAATATTCTATAAAAAAATCATACTAAATATTCAGGGCATTTGGAGAACTTTTATTTTCGGGTCATTTTTTATTTCACGGATAATTCAGAAAATAGACAGAAAATACTATTTTTGCTTTATTCATTCTAAATAACAGAAAGTAAATAGTAGGTACAGAAAGTTGTGCCTTCTAAATTCATCCATCTCATGCTATTCAAAAGGAATCCGTTAACAAGGTTGATCAAGTCTTATTAACAAACTTCTTCCGAATGACATGAAACCGGAGAATTTTTGAATAACACTAGGTTACCTCAACGGGGATATGCATGTCCCCAACAATAAGAATGTCATATTTCTTTTTAACAGAAGGGAGAGGGAATTCAAAACCTCCGATAGTAATAGTTGAAATTTTTCCAATAGAATTGATACTATGAACTTGAGGTTGTTTCTTCGGAAAGTGTACCGTATGCTCATTACCATTAACATGAAAAGTGACATTGCCTTTATTGCAATCAATAACAGCCCCTGCAGTATTCAAAAAGGGTCTACCAAGGATGATCGACATACTGTCGTCCTCGGGAATATCAAGAATAACAAAGTCCGTTAAGATAGTAATATTTGCAACCACAACAGGCACATCCTCACAAATACCGATGGGTATAGCAGTTGATTTATCAGCCATTTGCAAAGAGGTTTCAGTAGGTGTCAACTTATTCAATTCAAGTCTACGATATAAAGAGAAAGGCATAACACTAACACCGGCTCCAAGATCACATAAAGCAGTTTTAACATAGTTTCTTTTAATGGAGCATGGTATAGTTGGTACTCCTGGGTCTCCAAGTTTCTTTGGTATTCCACCCTTAAAAGTGTAATTAGCAAGCATGGTGGAAATTTCAGCTTTCGGTATCTTTCTTTTATTAGTAACAATATCTTTCATGTACTTAGCATAAGGAGGCATTTTAAGCATATCAGTTAAACGCATACGCAAAAAGATAGGTCTAATCATTTCAGCAAAGCACTCAAAATCCTCATCATCCTTTTTCTTGGATGGCTTAGGAGGAAAGGGCATGGGTTTCTGAACCCATGGTTCTCTTTCTTTACCATGTTTCCTAGCAACGAAGTCTCTCTTATCATAACGTTGATTCTTTGATTGTGGGTTATCAAGATCAACAGCAGGTTCAATCTCTACATCATTATCATTACTAGGTTGAGCATCAACATGAACATCATCATTAACATTATCACTAGGTTCATGTTCATCACCAGATTGTGTCTCAGCATCAGAAATAGAAATATCATTTGGATTCTCAGGTGTGTCTATAACAGGTTCACTAGAAGCATGCAAAGTCCTATCAGTTTTCTTTTTATTTTTATTACTAGGACTAGGTGCATCAGTATTAATTCTCTGAGAATCTTGCTCAACTCTCTTAGTATGGCCCTCAGGATACAAAGGTTCCTGGGTCATTTTACCACCTCTAGTCATAACCCTAATAGCATTATCATTGTTCTTACTATTCAACTCATTAAGCAAATCATCCTGTGCCTTAAGTACTTGTTCTACTTGAGTTCTAACCATGGAAGCATATTTACTAATAAGCTTAAGATCATTAATAGTTCTACTCATATAATCACCCAAGTGGTCAAGCATGTGAGCATTACGTTTCAACTGTCTACTAACATAAGCATTGAAATTTTCTTGTTTAACAATAAATTTATCAAACTCATCCAAGCATTGACTAGCAGACTTATTATGAGGAATATCACCTTCATCAAATCTATAAAGAGAATTTACCTATACTACCTACGTCGGGTTATCAAGACCATGTATTTCTTCAATAGGCGGTAAATTTTTAACATCTTCAGCTTTAATACCTTTTTCTTTCATAGATTTCTTTGTCTCTTGCATATCTTTAGGACTGAGAAATAGAATACCTCTTTTCTTTGGAGTTGGCTTAGGAGTTGGTTCAGGAAGTGTCCAATCATTATCATTACTCAATATATTATTCAATAGCAATTCAGCTTGCTCAATAGTTCGTCCCCTGAAAATACAACCAGCACAACTATCTAGGTGGTCCCTAGAAGCATCGGTTAATCCATTATAAAAGATATCAAGTATTTTATTTTTCTTGAGAGGATGATCAGGCAAAGCATTAAGTAATTGGAGAAGCCTCCCCCAAGCTTGTGGGAGACTCTCTTCTTCAGATTACACAAAGTTAAATATTTCCTGTAACGCAGCTTGTTTCTTATGAGCAGGGAAATATTTTTTAGAGAAGTAATATATCATATCCTGGGGACTACGCACACAACCAGGAGCAAGAGAATTAAACCATAACTTAGCATCACCCTTTAACGAGAAAGGAAACAATTTAAGAATATAATAGTAGCGAGTTTTTTCCTCATGAGCAAATAGGGTGGCTATATCATTCAGTTTAGTAAGATATGCCACAACTGTTTCAGATTCATAATCATAGAAAGGATCAGATTCAACCAAAGTAATTAATTTAGGATCGACAGAGAATTCATAATCCTTATCAGTAACAAAAATAGGTGAAGTAGCAAAATTGGGATCATATTTCATTCTAGCATTCAAGGATTTTTCTTTCAGCTTAGCTAGCAATTTCTTAAGATCTTCTCTATCATTGCAAGCAAGAAAGTATCTAGCAGTTTTTTCATCCATAATATAACCCTTAGGTACAACAGGCAATTCATATCTAGGGGGAGAATCATAATCTTCAGTTTCAATAATATTTTCTCTAACCCTAGCAAGTTGTTCATCAAGAAATTCACCTAGTGGTACAGTATTATCAAGCAAAGCAGTAGTATCATCATTAGCATCATGCATAGCAGAAGTGGCATCATCAATTACTTGCGACATGTCAAAATTACTAGCAGGTGTAGGTGTCGCAAGCTTACTCAAAACAGAAGGTGAATCAAGTGCAGCGCTAGATGGCAGTTCCTTACCTCCTCTCGTAGTAGAGGGAAAAATCTTGGTTCTAGTATCTTTCAAATTCCTCATAGTGATCAACAGATATAAATCCCAAGTGACTCAGAGAATAGAGCTATGCTCCCCGTCAATGGCGCCAGAAAAAGGTCTTGATAACCCACAAGTATAGGGGATCGCAACAGTTTTCGAGGGTAGAGTATTCAACCCAAATTTATTGATTCGACACAAGGGGAGCCAAAGAATATTTTCAAGTATTAGCAGTTGAGTTTTTAATTCAACCACACCTGGAAGACTTAATATCTGCAGCAAAGTATTTAGTAGCAAAGTAGTATGGAAGTAACGGTAACGGTGGCAAAAGTAACAGTAGCAGTTTTGTAGCAATCGTAACAGTGGCAGCGGAAAAGTAACAAAGCAAAGATCAATATGTGAAAAGCTCGTAGGCAATGGATCAATGATCGATAATTATGTCGGATGGCATTCATCATGCAACAGTTATAACATAGGGTGACACAGAACTAGCTCCAATTCATCAATATAATGTAGGCATGTATTATGAATATAGTCATACATGCTTATGGAAAAGAACTTGCATGACATCTTTTGTCCTACCCTCCCGTGGCAGCGGGGTCCTATTGGAAACTAAGGGATATTAAGGCCTCCTTTTAATAGAGAACCGGACCAAAGCATTAGCACTTAGTGAATACATGAACTCCTCAAACTACGGTCATCACTGGGAAGTGTCCCGACTATTGTCACTCCGGGGTTGCCGGATCATAACTGCTACCTCTTGAACTTGCGTTGGTTTTTCCCTTGAAGAGGAAAGGGTGATGCAGCAAAGTAGAGTAAGTATTTCCCTCAGCTTTTGAGAACCAAGGTATCAATCCAATAGGAGACAACGCGCAAGCCACCGAATACCTGCACAAACAAACACCAACTTGCACCCAACGCGATAAAGGGGTTGTCAATCCCTTCACGGTTATTTGCAAAGTGAGATCTGATATAGATGGATAAACGGTAAAGTAATGTTTTTGGTATTTTTGGTTTATGGAACGGAAAGTAAAAGATTGCAAAGAAAGTAAATAGGAAACTAAAATTGTAGATCGGAAACTTATATGATGGAAAATAGACCCGGGGGCCATAGGTTTCACTAGAGGCTTCTCTCAAGATAGAAAATATTACGGTGGGTGAACAAATTACTGCCAAGCAATTGATAGAAAAGCGCAAAGTTATGACAATATCTAAGGCAATGATCATGAATATAGGCACCACGTTCGTATCAAGTAGACCGACTCCTGCCTGCATCTACTACTATTACTCCACACATCGACCGACTCCTGCCTGCATCTAGAGTATTAAGTTCATAAGAACAGAGTAACGCATTAAGTAAGATGACATGATGTAGCGGGATAAACTCAAGCAATATGATGAAAACCCCATCTTGTTATCCTCGATGGCAACAATACAATACGTGCCTTGCTACCCCTACTGTCACTGGGAAAGGACACCGCAAGATTGAACCCAAAGCTAAGCACTTCTCCCATTGCAAGAAAAACCAATCTAGTTGGCCAAACCAAATCGATAGTTCGAAGAGACTTGCAAAGATATCAAATCATGCATAAAAGAATTCAGAGAAGATTCAAATAATATTCATAGATAAGCTGATCATAAATCCACAATTCATCAGATCTCGGCAAACACACCGCAAAAAAGTATTACATCGAATAGATCTCCAAGAACATCGAGGAGAACTTTGTATTGAGAATCAAAGAGAGAGAAGAAGCCATCTAGCTACTAGCTATGGACCCGTAGGTCTGTGGTAAACTACTCACGCTTCATCAGAGAGGCAATGGTGTTGATGTAGAAGCCCTCCGTGATCGAATCCCCCTCCGACAGGACGCCGGAAAAGGCCCCTAGATGGGACCTCACGGGTACAGAAGGTTGCGGAGGTGGAAAAGTGGTTTCGTGGCTCTCCTAGTAGGTTTTGGGATATTTGAGAATATATAGGCGGAAGAAATACGTCGGTGGAGTCACGAGGGGCCCACAAGGGTGGGGGGCGCACCCTACCCCCCTGGGCGCGCCTCCCGACCTTGCGGCCGCCTCGTGGCTTTCCTGACGTGCACTCTAAGCCCTCTGGATGTCTTCTGGTCCAAGAAAAATCATCGCGAAAGTTTCATTCCGTTTGGACTCCGTTTGGTATTCCTTTTCTGCGAAACTCTTAAACAAAGAAAAAACAGGAACTGGCACTAGGCTCTAGGTTAATAGGTTAGTCCCAAAAATCATATAAAATAGCATATTAATGCATATAAAACATCCAAAACAGATAATGTAATAGCATGGAACAATCAAAAATTATAGATACGTTGGAGACGTATCAATAACATGCAGTAGGTGACTATAACTTGCAAGATAGGATCAAGAACACATATATATTCATGAAAACATAATAGGTTCAGATCTGGAATCATGGCACTCGGGCCGTAGTGACAAGCATTAGGCATAGCAAAGTCATAGCAACATCAATCTTAGAACATAGTGGATACTAGGGATCAAACCCTAACAAAACTAACTAGATTACATGGTAAATCTCATCCAACCCATCACCGTCCAGCAAGCCCACGATGGGATTACTCACACACGGCGGTGAGCATCATGAAATTGGTGATGGAGGATGGTTGATGATGACGACGGCAACGATTTCCCCTCTCCGGAGCCCCGAACGAACTCCAGATCTGGACTCCCGTGGAAGAACAGGAGGTGGCGGCGGCTCCGTATCGTAAAACGTGATGAATCCTTCTCTCTTATTTTTTTCTCCCTGAACGTGAATATATGGAGTTGGAGTTGAGGTCGGTGGAGGTCCAGGGGGCCCACAAGGACGGATGGCGCGCCCTAGGGGGGTGGCCGCGCCCTCCACCCTTGTGGACAGGGTGTGGGCTCCCTTCAGTTGATTCTTTCGCAAATATTTTTTATTTATTCCAAAACTGATCTCCGTGAAGTTTCAGGTCATTCCGAGAACTTTTATTTCTACACAAAAATAACACCATGGTAATTCTGCTGAAAACAGTGTCAGTCCGGGTTAGTTCCATTCAAATCATGCAAATTAGAGTCCAAAACAAGGGCAAAAGAGTTTTGGAAAAGTAGATACGATGGAGACGTATCAACCTTCTCAAGCCTGCTTTGGATGTACTCCTCCTCCTGTTCGGTGGTACCCTTGGTGAAGTCGGTCTCCTTCCTGGTGGCTCTCTCCACTAAGCTTTAGGCACAACTCATCTCATCCTCCAAGCTAGGCAGCTGCCAGTCTGCTTTAACTCCATTGGCATTACAATCTGGCATCCACTTGAGGATTTGGTCCAGCGCAGAGTTGATGTGCAAAGGAACAATTCTTGCCAGCAAGTGGAAGGTGCCGACCTTGTGGAAAAGTTGCTCGCATAGCCAGGCATGACTCATGACTGTCAGGTTGTTGGCAACGCCAGGATACAGCTGCATCCAGTCCGCGGAGTTCTTGTACTCCCAAGCGAAGCGGTCCCGTTGCTGCAGCATGGCGATGCGACGCCGGAGGAAATCAGCACCCACGTGCTGAATGGTGAGCCCGGCAGCCTTGAGACAGGCAACTATATTCAGTGTTGTGCGGAGCCTCCCATCCATTTCTCCCGGGTCGCTCCAATCCTTGCCGCGTACCACACACTTGGTCCGTGGCAGGCAGAACGGAGGGGCTTCCGGGTCCTTGATCCAACACCAATCCCCTCTCCACTCCTCCCACTTGCCATGCAGTTGTCCTCTAAGGTAATTCCAATCTTCTCTCTTCCCCCGCGAAATCCATGATATATTTTCCGACAGGGATTTATCCTCGATGTGGGGGATGTAGAGTGGCGGAACAGACCCACATTGGGGGCGACTCCGACAAAATTCTCGCAAAAATGGGCAAACACCGCCATGCACGTCATTGCATTGGGCGTGAAGTCTAGCAAGCGACACCCAAAGGAGTACATCATGGCGCTGAAGAAATCGGAGAAAGGGGGAGAGAGCCCGCAGTAAAAGTAAGCGCAGAAGAATGGATATGAGTCATTTGGAACCTTGGATCCATCAGGGATGACGACCGGCTCTCCATGCCCTTTGGTTGTTCTCCCCCACATATAGGCATATCTCCGGATAAAGGAATTGCCGTCGAGGTCCGACGGCGAGAAGACCACATTCTCTTGCCACCGTTGGACCAGAGCTTCCCCCTCCTTCTTTTTCTCCTCTGCCCTCGGGTCTTCTGGCTTGGCCGCTTGCTTTCCCTTCGCGCCGCTCTTCTTGCGCCCCATGGACGGCAAGGAGGGGAAGATCTGGAGGTGGGGGAAGAGGGAGTGGCGGAGGAGGCAGTTTTCGTCGAGAGGAAGAAGATGAAGCGAGATGGGCGAAAGGTGTGAATGAGCAAGGCTCCTTCGCGTCTGCCCCGTTTTATTGGGACCATGCGAAGGGGGCTAGCTCTCCACTATTCCCCTGCAAAAACGCATTTTTACAGGCACGCTCCCCCAATAACCGCTGCAAAACCACGATTGCACGACCCGCAGTAACTACGCGGAACGGACGTGTGATTGACAGGACAGTAAAATCATTACACGTGGGTAGAGGATTTTTGCCGCTTGTCTGCGCACTGCTTGGGGCCTAACCCAACGCGCCCGCGCCGCATTTGGCTCAGGCTCGGGGGCTACTGTCGGTGTACACAAACAGGGGTATTTGTTTCCCCTTTTTGACCAGTGCGCAGACTTGCGGGCGAGCTGCCTTTGCTGGGCGCATCAGAAGATCCAAGAGAACAAGATAGCAGAGAACCACCTTGGGAAGACCTCCCTTGCTGGGCAAGAGAGCCTGGCTAGGCCGAGGCCGCACCTGAGGACAAGTCCAGATTACCGCGGCAGGGTTGCCGAGGCCGCCAAGATCAAAACCCGCCAGGCTTCTTGCCAGTAGGCTTCGACCGAGGCACCACCGCTCCACCTCATCACACCCAAGTCATTTATCAATGCGGTGTCAAGAAACCAAGCGACCAGGTGAATCCTATCAGGCACGTGGCAGCATGATCAAGAAGTGATTAGCTTTATTGACACCCGTCCAGGAGACGTGTCACGCTAACAAGGAGAAGCAGATAAGCGGCGCGACAGGCTTGCTGGGATTCAACCTCGACACGACACCTAGCAGTGCATCTAATGCACTTTGTCCTAACTGCCAGAGTTAGGTATGATAGCATTGTTGGCTATCTAATCTCCCCCAAATGACTGTTTTGCCACTGTGGTCGCCCCTTAACCTATAAAAGGAGGCCCGGGGCAACCTAACAAAGGGTTCGAACACTTCGACCCCTTGCACTTGTACGCGTGTGATTGCACTCCCGAGGCACCCTTGCCGTGCTAGTGCACTCTGCGCCTTCGTCCTCCTCCAGATCAATCCACCATAGCAGGAGTAGGGTTTTACACTGCAAAGCGACCCGAACCTGGGTAAAAACTAGCTGTCCATTGCCGTGATATCCCCTGCTGCTTCTGCTCTTTGTGCAATGCGGCCGTCCCCATGCCGAACCACAAAGTGGCACCCCTGCCCCATAGGTGATCGTGCTCCACGCCGCGACACGGCCTGGTGGTCACCTCCACGCAAGCTCCCACGGCACGATGCGGAGGCCGACAGCTCTAGCCGAACTGCTGCTGAGCTATGGTGCTCGAAGCAAGCGCGGGACCGCGGCCGGCTCCCGGAGCAGTGGGCCGAGCCCTTGGGCCGACTTCCACGACCAACTCTTTCCACATTTCCAAAGGTGTCGGAAGTCCGACGTGGAGCTCGTCGCCGCGGAGAAGGCTTTGTCGGCCGGAGAAGAAGGTGTCACCGACCATCTCGCCGCCACCAAGGAAAAGGCCGACCTCGCTAACGCGCTCCTCAAGTCCGCCACCAAGTTCTACCTCGGCGTCGACGGGTGGCTGTCGACTTTACGTTTAATTTGTAGCGTGAAGTTTGTATTTCCTATGTATGCAGTATGGTTGTGATGAACTATTTTTTAGCGCGAAGATGTTTCTAAGTACGCAGTACGAGATTTACGGGATCTGTTCCGCCGGGGCCTTTGTGTTCACGCAAAATTGTTTTTGAGGAACCCGAAAATGATTATGCAGTATCAGTTTTTAACGGGTCTGCTAGAGATGCTGTTAGAGGTTCAGTTAGAGGAGACATTTTATCGCCGTCCTGCCCATCACAGATGGAGCCAAGTGTCCCCCGCTCATCACTGATCAAATTCGCTGGCTTTTCAAAATAAACTTGAGTGTGCAAGTGCAACTACATAAAGTCAATCAACAGTTCCAAGTTCCGAGGGGCTACTATACTATTGCCCGTGTACACTTTCGATCGACCTACTCCTCCTAGACTTTACGCCACGCCGCGGCCGCGAGGTACCTTTTGCTCCACCACATACCTGGCCTCCTCCCGATCCGCTCATGAAGCCGCCGCTGTTGTCGCTCGTCGTCGTCCTCATCTCGTGCCTCCTGTATAACACGGGCGCCTCCGGCGTCCCGGAGGCCGAGCTCCACGCACCGCGGTTCCATTCCATCTTCAGCTTCGGCAGCTCGTACTCGGACACGGGCAACTTCGTCCTCCTGTCCGCCGGCTTCCCCTTCAGCCCCTTCAACAACTCTCCCTACGGGGAGACCTTCTTCCGTCGCCCCACCGGCCGGCCTTCCGACGGCCGCCTCATCATCGACTTCATCGGTACGGTGCAAAATTTCTGCATGTCAAGTAAAAAGTCGCTGAATACATGCTGCGTTCTTGCTGATCTGTTGTTTGCACATGATATGTGCAGCGGAGGCGCTGGAGCTCCCGTTGGTGCCGCCGTTCATGTCCAAGGCAGGGAACTTCACCCAAGGAGCCAACTTCGCCATCGTCGGCGGCACGGCACTCGACGTCGGGTTCTTCCTGCGGCACAACTCAGGGAGCGTGCCGCCGTTCCGGAGCTCCCTGCGCGAGCAGATAGCGTGGTTCCGGAAGGTCGCGAGGCAGTCGCTCAGCTGCAACACCACCGCCCAATGCAGGGGGCGCCTCGCGAGGTCCCTGTTCGTGGTAGGCGAGCTGGGCCTCACCGACTACAGCTACATCCTCTCCGGCGGGAAGAGCCTGCAGGAGACCAAGTCCTTTGTGCCGTTTGTTGTGCAAGCCATCATCAGAGGCGTCGAGGTGACAGACACTTCACTTCGTGGCAAATTACTATTCTTAAGGGATTCTTAACAGTAGCACTTTGTTGATACGTGCGCGTCTGTACATGCATGCAGAGGCTGGTGGAGGAGGGGGCGAGGTACGTGGTAGTATCAGGGACGCCGCTGATGGGGTGCACGCCGATGGCGCTGACGAAATACGCGGTGGCGGCGAACGCGACGGAGTACGACCGCCGGACGGGATGCCTGCGGCGGCTCAACGGCCTGTCGCAGTACCATAACTGGATGCTGCAGGAGAGCGTGAGGCGCACGCGTGTGAAGTACCCGGGGACGACGCTGGTGTATGCCGACTACCACAAGCCCGTGGCGCGGCTCATCCGGCGCCCGGGAAAGCTCGGTAATTAAGTTTTCTCTTGGACTCCTCCATTCTTTCGGCCTTATTAGTCTTGATTCATTTTTTAGAAACAAGGCAAATTTTAGTTTCATTTCTCAACTGTATGTATTAATCGTCTATATATATCATGCATGTGTGATTTCTGACTAATACTACTACTACCTCTATACCAAGATATAAGACGTTTTGTAGTTTAATTTAAACTGTAAAAACGTCTTATATTTTGATGCGGAGGGAGTAGTTCATTATGTGTGGCGATGTGACCACAAATTCACGCGCGCAGTGGCCTTTAATTAGCAAAGTCAAACTTGTTGATGATCAAAAGAAAATGTATACTCCATCGAGAAGATCTTTGCAGCCGCTAGCTGCGTTTAACCCGCGCATGCATGCATGCATGTGGGGGTGGTAATGAGAGCTGAGGCATTCAATTAAACGATATTTTCGGTCCAACAAGAGATTCGTTTGGCATCTCGATCGAGAAACTACAAGCATCGCAGAGCGCGCAGCACTTAAATTTTGTTGGGTTGGGTGTACGTGGGGTACCATGCAAAAATGGATTTTCAAGATATATAGGTCAACTCTGTAAGCATTAGCTACACAGTGAAGAGTAACTTAGACTAGCGTCATGCATATGACACTACTACCTTCGTCTTGATTTATTGGTCCCCTTCGTAGTTTGTGTCAAATTTGGATCATGGATTTAACTAACATAATGTCAATGCATGTCATCGAAAATCATACCATGTGAAACTATGTTCAAATACGAATCCAACGATATAATTTTTGTTGACATGCATTACCATTTTGCTAGTTAAATCTACGGTTAAAATTTGACATTAATTACGAAGGGGACCAATAAAGCCGGACGGAGGTAGTACCTTTATAGTGAGGAGTAACATCAGACTACCCACAGTGGGAGTAATATAGGTGGTAACATTAGACATCTCTAGGCAAATCAGATGATGTGACGAGTAATTAATGCAGAAAGAGAGGCATGTAGTAACATAACTAGTTACTGTAACATCACGCATATCAAGACAAAATGAGTCTACAACCTAATAAATGAAGTATTGCATGACACCACACATATGTTACTCTCCACTATAGAGATAGTTACTACCCATTGTGACTAGTCTAAAGGTAGTGTCATAGGTGGTTGTATTAATTAGCTTGTAGACTCATTTTGTCTTCAGAAGTGTTATGTGATGGTAAGATATTATGTTACTCCAAACACCTCTCTCCTCGTTCACTCCATGTCACATAAGGCTGGTTGTAATGGGGAGTATCATATACTAGTATCATGCATATGATACTAGTGTATGATACTACCTCTTTAATGCATAGTATCATATATTAGTACCATGTAATATTTTATTTATTGTCATGCATGACTCATACAGTAGCATAGCATTTATTATGATACGGTATCATGATATGATACTCAGCCCTCTTTTTTTCATTTAATTCTATGACACCTTATCAAAATTACGACCAGCCTTAGCAAATTAATCTTGAGGTGTGTCATGTTACTATCTAAGTTACTCCCACTGTGACCAGCCTAATTGCCCCCAACTTGACAGTAGTATAATTAGTAAATAACCATAGACGGTCTGCACTGCAGGGTTCACAGCGGAGCCCCTGAGAGCGTGCTGCGGCGGGGGCGGGCGGTACAACTACAACATGGACGGATCGGCGTGCGGCTTGCCGGGCGCAACCGCCTGCAGCGACCCATCTACCCACCTCTTCTGGGACGGCATCCACTACACCGAGGCCGCCAACAAGTACATCGCCCACGGCTGGCTCACCGGACTCTACGCCCATCCCGCCATACTCAGCTTGCCGCAATAGATACACGATACAGTAGCTTGTACTAGTGGTATGCAGCTTCAAAATGGTCAATATAGTTTAGCCTTTTAATGTTTTATTAAGATGAGCAAACTAGTTTCCTTTTTCAGACAAATCAAGCGAAGCTTTTATTATGACGTCGCCATATTTACAGGATAAAAAAGAAAATCATCAGGTTGGCCTAACCATGCATGATGGCCAACCCCAAATATAAAGTATGCTTCGCTAGATTGTGAACTTCGAAATTCAAACTTCTAAACTCCTAAACTCAGATGAGTAAATTAGTTAGTTTGTGTCTATGAGCTAGCACAGCAGTTTGCCTCTCTTTTTGTGGGGGGCTGCAAGAATTTCATACTACTTTTATAGCATTATTGTAGTTCTCGAGGTTTTTTCTTTTCTATGATGCCTTTTGAAAAGAATTGTTCGAAGTGGCCATGTATTGTTTTACCCGCATTTGCGTATGATTAAGTCAATTTTATTCATTATTCCCAGTTTCGTCTAAATTATGAGCATTTCAGCTCGTATAGGCAGGTCAATGTGTATTGTTGATAATTTCAAAGCGTGCATAAGGTTCGGTTCCACATTGATAAGGCATCATTTGGACGCAGCTTCAAGATGGTCAATATATTTTAGCCTTTTTATATTTTAAGATGAGCAAACTAGTTTTTATTTTTTTGAGACAATCCTGCAGAGCTTTTATTATGACGTCGGAATGTTTACAAGGATGGAAAGAAGATCACCAGGTTGGCCTAATCAGAAATGACGGCCAACCCCCAAATATAAATTATGCTTCGCCAGATTGTGAGCCTCGAAATTCGAGCTCCTAAAATCAGATGAGCAAATTACTTAGTTTGTGTCCTTGAGCTAGCACAACAGTTTGCCTCTCTTTTTGTGGGGGGCTGCAAGAATTTCATACTGCTTTTATAGCATTATTGTAGTTCTCGAGGTTTTTCCTTTCTATGATGCCTTTTGAAAAGAATTGTTTGAAGTGTCCATGTATTTCTTTTTACCCGCATTTGCGTATGATTATGTCAATTTTATTCATTATTCGCAGTTTCGTCTAAACTATGTGTTGGGAAACGTTGCATGAAAATAAAAAAAATTCTACGCACACACAATGATTTATCCATGGAGATGCATAGCAACGAGGGGGAGAGTGTGTCTACGTACCCTCGTAGACCGTAAGCGGAAGCATTTCACAACGCGGTTAATGTAGTCGAACTTTCTTCACGCTCCAACCGATCTAGTACCAAACGCACGGCACATCCGCGTTCTGCACACGTTCAGCTCGGTGACGTCCTTGTCTTCTTGATCCAGCAAGGCAGGCGAAGTAGTAGATGAGTTTCGACAGCACGATGGTGTGGTGACGGTGATGGTGATGCGATCTCCGCAGGGCTTCGCCTAAGCATTACGAAAATATGACCGAGGGATAAAACTGTGGACGGGGGCGCCACACACGGCCAAGACAATGTTGTGTCCTTGTGTGGCGTGCCCCCCCCCCCCCCCCTTCCTTGTATGAAGAAGGGGGAAGGAAAGAAGGGGGAGAGGGAAGAAAGGGGGAGTCCTACTCCACACTTTCCTTTTCCTCCCCTCTTTCCTTTTCCTCCTCATAGGCCGGCCTGCTATGGGGGCGCACCAGCCCCTTGTGGGCTGGTGTGTTCCCTCTCTTGGCCCATAAGGCTCATAACTTTGCCGATGGTGCCCGGAACCCCTTCCGGTGACCCGATAAGTACCCGGTACCCCCGAAACACTTCTGGTGTTCGAATACTATCGTCCTATATATCAATCTTTATCTCTCGACCATTTCGAGACTCCTCGTCATGTCTGTGATCTCATCCGGGACTCCGAACAACATTCGGTCACTAAATCACATAACTCATATAATACTATATCATCATCGAACGTTAAGCGTGCAGACCCTACGGGTTCGAGAACTATGTAGACATGACCGAGACACCTCTCCGGTCAATAATCAATAGTGGAACCTGGATGCCCATATTGGCTCCTACATATTCTACGAAGATCTTTATCGGTCGAACCGTTATGACAACATACGTAATTCCCTTTGTCCATCGGTATGTTACTTGCCCGAGATTCGATCGTCGGTATATCTATACCTAGTTCAATCTCGTTACCGGCGAGTCTCTTTACTTGTTCCGTAATACATCACCTCGTAACTAACTCCTTAGTCATTTGCTTGCGAACTTATGATGTGTATTACCAAGAGGGCCCAGAGATACCTCTCCGAAATTCGGAGTGACAAATCCTAATCTTGATCTATGCCAACTCAACAAACACCTTCGGAGATACCTGTAGAGCATCTTTATGATCACCCAGTTACGTTGTGACGTTTGATAGCACACAAGGTATACCTCCGGTATTCGGGAGTTGCATAATCTCATAGTCGAAGGAATATGTATTTGACATGAAGAAAGCAATAGCAATAAACTGAACGATCATTATGCTAAGCTAACGGGTGGGTCTTGTCCATCACATCATTCTCCTAATGATGTGATCCCGTTATCAAATGACAACACATGTCTATGGTTAGAAAACCTTAACCATCTTTGATCAACGAGCTAGTCGAGTAGAGGCATACTAGGGACACGGTATTTGTTTATGTATTCACACATGTATTTAAGTTTTCGATCAATACAATTCTAGCATGAATAATAAACCTTTATCATGAATAAAGAAATATAAAATAACAACTTTATTATTGCCTCTAGGGCATATTTCCTTCAGTCTCCCACTTGCACTAGAGTCAATAATCTAGTTCACATCACCATGTGATTTAACACCCATAGTTCACATCGACATGTGACCAACACCTAAAGAGTTTACTAGAGTCAATAATCTAGTTCACATCGCCATGTGATTAACACCCAAAGAGTACTAAGGAGTGATCATGTTTTGCTTGTGAGAGAAGTTTACTCAACGGGTCTGTCACATAAAGATCCGTATGTATTTTGCAAATTTCTATGTCTACAAAGCTCTGCATGGAGCTACTCTAGCTAATTGCTCCCATTTTCAATATGTATCCAGATCGAGACTCAGAGTCATCCGGATCGGTGTCAAAGCTTGCATCAACGTAACACTTTACGACGAACTCTTTATCACCTCCATAACTGAGAAATATCTCCTTAGTCCTCCTAGGTAACTAAGGATAATTTTGACCGCTGTCTAGTGATCTACTCCTGGATCACTATTGTACCCCCTTGCCAAACTCATGGCAAGGTACACTACAGGTTTGGTACACAGCATGGCATACTTTATAGAACCTATGGCTGAGGCATAGGGAATGACTTTCATTCTCTCTCTATCTTCTGCCGTGGTCGGGTTTTGAGTCTTACTCAACTTCACACCTTGCAACACAGGCAAGAACCCTTTCTTTGACTGATCCATTTTGAACTTCTTCAAAATCTTGTCAAGGTATGTGCTTTGTGAAAGTCCTATTAAGCGTCTTGATCTATCCCTATAGATCTTGATGCCTAATATATAAGCAGCTTCACCGAGGTCTTTCATTGAAAAATTCTTATTCAAGTATCCTTTTTATGCTATACAGAAAATCTATATCATTTCCAATCAATAATATGTCATCCACATATAATATCAGAAATGCTACAGAGCTCCCACTCACTTTCTTGCAAATACAGGCTTCACCGTAAGTCTGTATAAAACCATATGCTTTGATCACCTCATCAAAGCTTATATTCCAACTCCGAGATGCTTGCACAAGTCCATAGATGGATCGCTGGAGCTTGCACACTTTGGCAGCACCTTTAGGATCGACAAAACCTTCTGGTTGCATCATATACAACTCTTCTTTAAGAAATCCATTAAGGAATGCAGTTTTGACGTCCATTTGCCAGATTTCATAATCATAAAATGCGGCAATTGCTAACATGATTCAGACGGACTTAAGCATCGCTACGGGTGAGAAAGTCTCATCGTAGTCAACCCCTTGAACTTGTCGAAAACCTTTTGCGACAAGTCGAGCTTTGTAGATAGTGACATTACTATCAGCGTCAGTCTTCTTCTTAAAGATCCATTTATTCTCAATGGTTTGCCGATCATCGGGCAAGTCCACCAAAGTCCACACTTTGTTCTCATACATGGATCCTATCTCAGATTTCATGGCCTCAGGCCACCTGTCGGAATCTGGGCTCATCATAGCTTCTTCATAGTTCGTAGATTCGCCATGGTCTTATAACATGACTTCCAGGACAGGATTTACCGTACCACTCAGGTGCGGAACGTGTTCTGGTCGACCTACGAAGTTCTGTAGCAACTTGATCTGAAGTTTCATAATCATCATCATTAGCTTCCTCTCTGGTTGGTGTAGGCATCACGGGAACTGTTTTCTGTGATGTGCTACTCTCCAATTCGAGAGAAGGTACAATTACCTCATCAAGTTCTACTTTCCTCCCACTCACTTCTTTCGAGAGAAACTCCTTCTCTAGAAAGGACCCAAATTTAGCAACAAAGACCTTGCCTTCGGATCTATGGTAGAAGGTGTACCCAATAGTTTCTTTAGGGTATCCTATGAAGACGCACTTCTCCGATTTGGGTTCGAGCTTATCTGGCTGAAGCCTTTTGACATAAGCATCGCATCCCCAAACCTTAAGAAACGACAGCTTAGGTTTCTTGCCAAACCATAGTTCATATGGTGTCGTCTCAACGGATTTAGATGGTGCCCTATTTAACGTGAATGCAGCTGTCTCTAATGCATAACCCCAAAACGATAGTGGTAAATCGGTAATAGACATCATAGATCGCACCATATCTAATAAAGTACGGTTACGACGACACACCATTACGCTGTGGTGTTCCAGGTGGCGTGAGTTGTGAAACTATTCCACATTGTTTTAAATGAAGGCCAAACTTGTAACTCAAATATTCGCCTCCACGATCAGATCGTAGAAACTTTATTTTCTTATTACGATGATTCTCTACTTCACTCTGAAATTCTTTAAACTTTTCAAATGTTTCAGACTTGTGTTTCATCAAGCAGATATACCCAATTACCCATACCTACTCAAATCATCGTTGAAGGTCAGAAAATAACGATACCCGCCGCGTGCTTCAACACTCATCGGACCGCATACATCGAGATGTATTATATCCAATAAGTCATCAGCTCGCTCCATTGTTCCGGAGAATGGAGTTTTAGTCATCTTGCCCATGAGGCATGGTTCGCAAGTATCAAATGAATTATAATCAAGTGATTCCAAAAGCACATCTGCATGGAGTTTCTTTATGCGCTTTACACCAATATGACCTAAACGGTAGTGTCACTAGTATGTTGCACTATCATTATCAACTTTGCATCTTTTGGCATCAATATTATGAATATGTGTATCACTACGATCGAGATTCAATAAACCATTTATGTTGAGTGTATGACCATAGAAGGTTTTATTCATGTAAACAGAACAACAATTATTCTTTGACTTAAATGAATAACCGTATTGCAATAAACATGATCCAATCATATTCATGCTCAATGCAAACACCAAATAACATTTATTTAGGTTCAACACTAATCCCGAAGGTAAAGTGAGTGTGCGATGGTGATCTTATCAACCTTGGAATCACTTCCAACACACATCGTCACCTCGCCCTTAACTAGTCTCTATTCATTTTGCAACTCCTGTTTCGAATTACTAATCTTAGCAACTGAACCGGTATCAAATACCCAGGGGCTACTATGAACACTAGTAAAGTACACATCAATAACATGTATATCAAATATATCTTTGTTCACTTTGCCATCCTTCTTATCTGCCAAGTTTTTGGGGCAGCTCCGCTTCCAGTGACCATTTCCTTTGCAGTAGAAGCACTCAGTTTCAGGTTTGGGTCTAGCTTTGGGCTTCTTCATGGGAGCGGCAACTTGTTTGCTGTTCTTCTTGAAGTTCCCTTTCTATCCCTTGCAATTTTTCTTGAAACTAGTGGTTTTGTTAACCATCCACATTTGATGCTCTTTCTTGATTTCTACCTTCGTCGATTTCAGCATCGCGAAGAGCTTGAGAATCATTTTCGTCATCCCTTGCACATTATAGTTCATCACGAAGTTCTAGTAGCTTGGTGATAGTGACTAGAGAACCCTTGTTAATCACTATCTTATCTAGAAGATTAACTCCCACTTGATTCAAGCGATTGTAGTACCCAGACATTCTGAGCACATGCTCACTGGCTAAGCTATTCTCCTTCATCTTGTAGGCAAAGTATTTGTCAGATGTCTCATACCTCTCGACACGGGCATGAGTCTGAAATACCAATTTCAGCTCTTGGAACATCTCATATGCTCCATGGCGTTCAAAACATTTTTGAAGTCCCGGTTCTAAGCCGTAAAGCATGGCGCACTAAACTATTAAGTAGTCATCATATCGAGCTTGCCAAATGTTCATAACGTCTGCATCTGTTCCTGCAGTAGGTCTGTCACCTAGCGGTGCATCAAGGACATAATTCTTCTGTGCAGCAATGAGGATAATCCTCAGATCACGGACCCAGTCCGCATCTTTGCTACTATCATCTTTCAACTTAGTTTTCTCTAGGAACATATCAAAAAATAGGGGAACTACATCGTGAGCTATTGATCTACAACATAGATTTGCAAATACTATCAGGACTAAGTTCACGATAAATTAAGTTCAATTAATCAAATTACTAATGAACTCCCACTTAAATAAACATCCCTCAAGTTAGCTAAGTGATACGTGATCCAAATCAACTAACCCATATCCGATCATCACGTGAGATGGGGTAGTCATCAATGGTGAACATCTCTATGTTGATCATATCTACTATATGACTCACGTTCGACCTTTTGGTCTCCAGTGTTCCGAGACCATGTCTGTACATGCTAGGCTCGTCAAGTTTAACCCAAGTATTATGCATGTGCAAAACTGTCTTACACCCGTTGTATATGAACGTAGAGTCTATCACACCCGATCATCATGTGGTGTCTCGAAACGATGAACTGTAGCAACGGTGCATACTCAGTGAGAACACTTTTACCTTGAAATTTAGTGAAGGGATCATCTTATAATGCTACCGCCGTACTAAGCAAAATAAGATGCATAAAAAATAAACATCACATGCAATCAAAATATGTGACATGATATGGCCATCATCTTGTGCTTTTGATCTCCATCTCTAAAGCATCGTCATGATCTCCATCGTCACCGGCTCGACACCTTGATCTTCATTGTTGCGTCGGGGTCGTCTCGCCAACTATTGCTTCTACAACTATTGCTAATGCATAGCGATAAAATAAAGCAATTACATGGCGTTTGCACTTCATACAATAACACTACTAGGAAAAAGCCTAGTAGTAGCGCGGGTTTAATGCCCCCGCGCTACTAGTAAGGCGCTACAGCTATTTCTTAGCAGTAGCGCCGGTAACACACGCTACTGCTAAGACGTATAGCCATAGTGTGTATTATTTCCAGCGCTACTGCTAATCTAACTATTAGTAGCGTGCTTCCAATCCAGCGCTACTAGTATTCTGTTTTTTTAGTGTATTTATACGCCGTTATACAAATTTTGATACAGTACCAATTAAGAGGTTGTTATATCATTATGTCCATGATGAATTAATATATCATTATGAGGAAGAAACATGGATTAGATTCATTTGGATCAACATCATCATCATATTAACATAAAAACTTTTGCATCATATCATCACCAACAACACTAGCTAATAATCATCATAGTCATTACCACCAACACTATTTAATCATCATAGTCATTACCGCCAACACTAGCTATTTAATCATCATAGTCATAGTGTAGCACTTCATCATCTTCAAACTCATTCTAGCTAGCTAATCACTCCCGCTGCTCTCTCTCAGGTAAAATAGTATAAAACATGTGTAGCACTCCTGCTTCATCATATTGGAGAATGCAGATGAACCTGTCTCCTAATTGTGGGTTGCGCTTCTGATTGATGCCCCCTAGTACTTCTCTGCTGTGATTTTTCACAATTTTGCTCCAGTCTTTGACTATTAAGACTTGCTCGCTTTGAGAAATCATGAATGCACTCATGTGCAATGTAGGATGTCTTGGCCGTAAGCTAATAATTATCATGCGACCTTTAGGCTCGATCCAACGAGGCACAACATTCATCGGGAGTCCCTGTTGAAGAGCATCGTAGTAACATACTTAGCAATGAAGTTTAGCTTAAAAAAATAATGTATGCAAAAGATGCACCGAGGACAAATAATAAAAATCTTACCATCTTTCCTAAATAGATGTGATCGTAGTTCAATACGCACACTAGTGGTCGCATGTATCGAGTACCAATATTTCGAAGTCCAGGAAAATAACCTGTCTTGACAGTATCAAGATCCTCAAGCCATGAAACATAATGACTTATCTCCTCGCTGTTTAGTTCAACCACGGGACAGTAGTAGGTGCTGTCTACCAAGAGCCGGACATGTTTGCTTGAATGGAAATAAGCTGTCAATAGAAATTAGTTGTCAACTATTTTTAAATAAACAATATAAATTACTTAATAAATAGGGTTGAGAAACTCACATAATGGTAGAACTGGAGGCATCTGCACATCGACCCAGATGTCGATATTACCTTCAATTTCATCTTCCGGACGAATATCAAAGGTGATAAGCATATTAGGCTCAAATGCATACGCCTTGCATAGTGCTCTCCAATTTGCGCATTCAAAATAGGAGTAGGTCTCTGCATTGTATAATTTTACGGCAAAAGTATAACCATGCTCGGTCCTCAAGTGAACTCTCTTTACCTTCATACTGCCCATAGTACTGAAACCAATCTTATCCAAGACATAAAATCTTGTATGGCAGGGGATACGCTAGTAGAATTGTAAAAAATTAAAATTATAAGTTGACGCAAAAGAAGCATAAGTCATGCTTAATTACGAAAAAAGACTCGTCGTTGTGACTTACTGTATCCACTTCGAAGGTCTCATCCAGCATGATGCTGAAGCGCCTACCACCAACTAGGTGAGGCCTGTCGCACAGGCCGTGCTCGTCTTCGCAGTATTCGCACATAACGAATTCCCTTTCGTCGTCAGACATTTCCTATGTTCATAGTTGAAACATTGAAAATCGATCGAAGGCAACTACCAGGAAACTCAGCACACAGATCACTATTACTCAATATGCAACGGGTTGACTTTAGGTCTGTCGAGTCTTCCTTCCTAAACTCTCATCTCACGTATATGGTGGGCACTCCCTCTCTGATATTTCGACCGACGGTGATGGTCGCTACTCCTCCTTTCCCTAGTGCATTACAAATATCTAGCACAAGGAAAAGAAGGAGAAGCGACCCCCACGACAACAGTCGGGATTCTTCCTCTTATATATATATATATATATATATATGGTGGACACTCTCCCTCACTGAAAGACACACAAGGAGCCGAAACAGACCTAAAGTCAACCCGTTCCATATATCGAGCAATGAGATAGAAAAAATGCCCTATGTTTTGCCGAAATATCATTGAATTCCCGTTCTGGCAAATCACAAGCACTCGATATGTCCTACATTGTAGCACAAGTCATGCTAAAATTCATGAAAAAAAATCGGCAGGACCTTTGCTAAAGACAGGACATATCGAGCGCCTGAAATTTGCCGGAACGGAAACGAATCAACATTCCGGCAAAACATAGGCCACTCGGAGGTACATTGCAAACAAGAACACCAAGACATCCTCTATATTCAGAATGCATCATCATCGACATCAATGACATGGCGACTAGCACTAGCATTTTCATCATCGACATTTACAACACATTATCATCTATATCAACAACATGGGGATTTGGCTATTCTCACCTAGAGGTCTGGTCGGCGGTGGGGACGACTGCGGGGATGAGGCAGGGGCAAATACTTGATTTCTGCATAAACAAAATATATTCTATCAACATGTATCTAAGTAGTCTTTAATCACTTATGTTCTGAAGCATAACAAAATATAACTACTTACTAAATAAACTAGTTCTATTAAGCACTTACTATAAATAAACTAGTTCTATTAAGCACTTACTATAAATAAACTAGTTATATTAACCACTTACTAAATAAACTATTTCTATTAAACACTTGCTAAAAATTCTAGTACCCTAGTTCTACCCTAAATTTGCTTACTTCTATTTTATTCAAAACACCTAAAATAGTGTAAAAAACTATTCTATTAAAAAACCTACATTCTACAATGTCTACATTCAAAAATCTACATTTAAATTACCTACATTCTACAAGAACAGAGACAAGGGAGGGAGGGAGGAGGGGTAGGAAGGAGGGAGGAAGGAGGGGTAGGAAGGAGGGAGGGAGGAGGGCGAGGAGGAGGAGGGGGGAGGAGGCAGGAGGAGGGGGGAGGGAGAGTAGGAGGGGAGCTACCTCGGTGGCGGTGACGGCGGGGGGGGGGGGGGGCGACGGCGGCGGGATGGAGGAGGGAGGGGATGTAGGAGGGATCTAGGGAGTGGGCGACGGCGGCAGCAGCTGGCAGCAATGCGGCGGCGGCAGACGACGGGGTGCGGGGGAGAGTGAGTGGAGTGGAGAGGGGAGAGTGAGGGGCGGCCGGGCCGGGTGGAGAAGATAGGATGCGTTTAGCAGTAGCGCTCTTTAGGGCAAAGCGCTACTGCTAAACGCCATAGCAGTCGCGCGTTTACTGAACAGGCGCTACTGCTATAACTAGTTTGGCGGCAAGGTCGTGGCAATTATAGTAGTAGCGCTGTTTACTACTGACGCGCTACTGCTATGTGTATATCAGTAGCACGTTTTGTTGACGCGCGCTACTGCTCCGTAGCAGTAGCGCCTTATTTTAAACCGCGCTGCTGGTAAGATTCTGTGTATAAGGTTTTCCCTAGTAGTGTAAAGAGACAACCCAAAGGCTCCTGCCGGTTTTGATATTACAAAACATGATCATCTCATACAATAACGTATATCACATCACGTCTTGATCATATCACATCACAACATGCCCTGCAAAAATAAGTTAGACGTCCTCTACTTTGTTGTTGCAAGTTTTACGTGGCTGCTACGGGCTTCTAGCAAGAACCGTTCTTACCTACGCAAAAACCACAATGGTGATTCATCAAGTTTGCTGTTTTAACCTTCTTCAAGGACCGGCCGCAGTCAAATTCGATTCAACTAAAGTAGAAGAAACAGACACCCGCCAGCCACCTTTATGCAAAACTAGTTGCATGTCAGTCGGTGGAACCGGTCTCATGTGCGTGGACATGTAAGGTTGGTCCGGGCCGCTTCATCCCACAATACCGCCGAATCAAAATAAGACGTTGGTGGTAAGCAGTATGACTGTCACCACCCACAACTCTTTGTGTTCTACTCGTGCATATCATCTACGCATAGACCTGGTTCATGATGCCACTGTTGGGAAATGTTGCACGAAAACAAAAAAATTCTACGCACACGCAATGATCTATCCATAGAGATGCATAGCAACGAGGGGGAGAGTGTGTCTACATACCCTCGTAGACCGTAAGCGGAAGCATTTCACAATGCGGTTGATGTAGTCAAACTTTCTTCGCGCTCCAACCGATCTAGTACCGAACGCACGGCACCTCCGCGTTCTGCACACGTTCAGCTCGGTGACGTCCTCGCCTTCTTGATCCAGCAAGATGGGCGAAGTAGTAGATGAGTTCCGGCAGCACAACGGTGTGGTGACGGTGATGGCAATGCGATCTCCGCAGGGCTTCGCCTAAGCACTACAAAAATATGACCGAGGGAGAAAACTGTGGACCGGGGCGCCGCACACGGCTAAGATAATGTTGTGTCCTTGTGTGGAGCCCCCTTCCCATGTATATATAGGTGGGAGGGGAGAGGAGGCAGCCTAGGGCAGCCAGGGCGCGCCCCAAGGGGCTGGCCGCCGGCCCAAGGGCTCCTGCCCTCCAGCACCCCCCCCCCCCCCCTTTCCTTGTATGAAGAAGGGGGAAGGAAAGAGGTGGGGAGAGGGAAGGAAGGGGGAGTCCTACTCCACACTTTACTTTCCCTCCCCTCTTTCCTTCTCCTCCTCATAGGCCAGCCTGCTATGGGGGCGCACCAGCCCCTTATGGGCTGGTGTGTTCCCTCTCTTGGCCCATAAGGCCCATAATTTTGCCGGGGGTGCCCGGAACCCCTTCCGGTGACCCGATAAGTACCCGGTACCCCCGAAACACTTCCGGTGTCCGAATACTATCGTCCTATATATCAATCTTTACCTCTCGACCATTTCGAGACTCCTCGTAATGTCCGTGATCTCATCCAGAACTCCGAACAACATTCGGTCACCAAATCACATAACTCATATAATACTATATCGTCATCGAACGTTAAGCATGCGGACCCTACGGGTTCGAGAACTATGTAGACATAACCGAGACACCTCTCCGGTCAATAACCAATAGCGGAACCTGGATGCCCATATTGGCTCCTACATATTCTACGAAGATCTTTATCGGTCGAACCGTTATGACAACATACGTAATTCCCTTTGTCCATCGGTATGTTACTTGCCCGAGATTCGATCGTCAGTATCTCTATACCTAGTTCAATCTCGTTACCGGCAAGTCTCTTTACTCATTTCGTAATACATCACCTCGTAATTAACTCCTTAGTCGTTTGCTTGCAAGCTTATGATGTGTATTACCGAGAGGGCCCAGAGATACCTCTCCGAAACTCGGAGTGACAAATCATAATCTTGATCTATACCAACTCAACAAACACCTTCGGAGATACCTGTAGAGCATCTTTATGATCACCCAGTTACGTTGTGACGTTTGATAGCACACAAGGTATTCCTCCGGTATTCGGGAGTTGCATAATCTCATAGTCGAAGGAATATGTATTTGACATGAAGAAAGCAATAGCAATAAACTGAATGATCATTATGCTAAGCTAACGGGTGGGTCTTGTCCATCACATCATTCTCCTAATGATGTGATCCCGTTATCAAATGACAACACATGTCTATGGTTAGGAAACCTTAACCATCTTTGATCAATGAGCTAGTCTAGTAGAGGCATACTAGGGACACGGTATTTGTTTATGTATTCACACATGTATTTAAGTTTCCGATCAATACAATTCTAGCATGAATAATAAACCTTTATCATGAATAAAGAAATATAAAATAACAACTTTATTATTGCCTCTAGGGCATATTTTCTTCATTATGAGCATTTCAGCTCGTATAGGCAGGTCAATGTGTACTGCTGATAATTTCAAAGCGTGCATAAGGTTCGGTTCCACGTTGATAAGGCATCATTTGGACCCCCCCCCCCCCCCTTACTGTTTGGTTTTCCTTATTGAGTCAATGGAGAAAAAACTAACAAAGAACTACAAGTCTTCACGCTCCAATTTTCAACGGGCAAACCAAATACTTCATTGTTGTCACAACATTTTTAGGAGTAATACACCGTTGGTTAAACTAAATCCTTAGGTGCTTCCACATATGTATACTTATAAACAAATTAGTCCATTAACCACTTCTGTCATTAATCAGCCAAAACCTACAAGGGGGCACTAGATGCACTTATAGTCTCCCATTTTTAGTGATTGACGACAAAATAGTAAAAATTTGGTTGTTGAAAGTAAAACTTGAGGATATTGATTTCATGATATAGAGAAAACTCTCCCTGAAGATGTGCATATTGAAGAATTTGTGGGAGATATGCCCTAGAGGCAATCTTGTGATGATGATATTTCCCTATGTATTTGTGAGTGTTTTGTACTATCTTTGAACATCATCAGTGATATGTATCAATAGGTATGTGACTTGTTTGTGGAACTATGTATTGTATGATGATCGCGTTAATGGTCCCTAGTTGATAAGGTTATGCGAACACATATCCTTTCATTAGTATACGATTCGGTTGATGACTATGTTTCACAAGTCAAGTGCATAGAGATGTTGAACTGATAGTATGGACTTAGGGATGAAGGTTACCGAATCGGACAGACCCACTTTGAGACACAGCGAGCTATTGTCATCAGTTAGTCTCAATTAAATGTATATGTCATGTCCTAGACCTGAGGTCCTCGCATGTTCTAGGGATGATGATCAACTCGCTTAGGGTCTATCAAACGCTACTCCGTAATTGGGAAGTTATAAAGATATAGCTTTCGGGTGAGTCGTGAGACATGCCGCGAGACATGATGGGTCAAGATGGGATTTGCCCCTCCTATACGGATAGATATTCTCTGGATCCTCTCGAGTGGTCAGAGTCGGAAAACATGGCCATGGGACTTGGGGTAAGTGTTAACCCGATTTGGAAATCTGTATTACAGTTTCGAGAAGAGGGGTCAAGTTACCGCAAGGGTGAAAAGTACTTGCTTTGAGCTCGACCACATATATCATGAGGCTAAAGGAATGTCGCATATGACATTATGTCGACGTTTGTCTAACGTCTTTACGCACACATGAGAGTTGACACGTTCTAAAGGGGAAGAACGTTGAAGCTCCACCGCACCTTAAGACCTTCCATGGCGCTGGCGGCCTCCCGGTTCCCGCGGTCAAGGCAGCGCATCTCCTTCCTAGCTGCTGCTCCGGGCGCCGCCTTCACAGCTCACACCTCACCCATCACGCCCATTAGGGGGAATGAGAAAGGAATGGGAGCCAGGCATGGGGAAAGGCGGCATAAGGAGACGGGGCCGACGGCGGCAGAGGAGGAACGAACGTGTTGGGGTGATTGTTAGAGGAGTGGCAGTGGAGGAGAAAACGGGGAGTATAAAAGTGTGGGGCTTGAGGGGAAGAAAGAAGAAAGAAAAGGAAACCTCTATCCAAGCGGTGGATCTTTTTTTACGCTGAGTCAAACCGGTGGGGCAGTGAACCAATGAAATCTAGGCCCAACAAAAACCGGTGGCGAACAGAGAGAAAAAACAGACAGTAAACCAGATGAAAAACTGAATACACGTGTCGCTAGAATAGGAGGCATCGCTCAGCACTGAAAACGCAGAGGATTGCTCCCTGCTTAGCCACTTTAATACTTTGTTATATATATATATATATATATATATATCCTATGGAATAAATCTAGCGGCGTTTTTACATAAAAGGCATGCTGCTAACGTTTTATTTAATAGTAAACTCACTTTAAATTTGTAAACAACCCCAACTAAATGCCAAAATTGCAGATGTAACTCTGAATTATCTATATTTCATGTATACAAACTGTCAAATTCAAATAATTAACAACACTGCCTTCTCTTTCTCAAAATTGCCACTCGCTTAGTGTCACTAGGTGTCTCTCTTTTGTAATACTTTCATATTGTATTCAAGATATTTAGCAACAATACTAGTTCGAATTGAATATTTCATGAACAACCATAAATTTTGAAGGAATATGTGGTTTGAGGGTAGAAGGAAGTTATGCATCAAGGCAACTGAAATAATGTAGGTTTTCCATGAGAATAAAATGGAGACAACGATTAGGGTAAGGTAAGAAAACCGGAATAAAATATTTAGTGCATATATCTGCCCTTTTATTTATTAATAATCAATTTTATTTTAGTTGGGATGTACCAAAGCAAAGCTAGAAATTGCACACACATAATTTTTATTCATGTGCACAACTTTCACAAAGAACTAACAACATGTATGTACTAAATTTCTCTCCACATGCATGTTTCCCCATCACCTCAATAGGTGATAGTCGTCCGACCAAAATTGTGTGACATTAGAAGTCATGCATGTACTCACAAGTTACTTCTTTGCATTAATCCATCCCTGCATACCATGCCACCGAATCAAGCCAGGCATGCATTTTAGTCATGGGTTAAAAAAATTGCACTGAATTTTGTGTGGTCATGAAAGGTATATGTGGTGGACGCTGGGAGAAAAATATATAGTTAATGCTTGGCGTTGAGTTTAGTTCAATTCAAAAGTTTTTCTCTTTTTATACATATTTTTGTCACATAATTTGCAGGTTTGATTGTTTTCAAAATGTAAATCGAGAACACTCTTACATTTGTTTTCCATTATTTTTAGTTGTTTTAAGCACTGTTTTATGTAACATGGTTCCGGCACAATGTGTGGGGCATCATCTAGTATACGCAAATAGGAACGCCGTCGATTTTGGTTCTTCAAATACACACAATGTACGTGTCCAATGTCTTACATAGTGCAATATATACGATCCGGTGCATATTTCCAAAGAACGATGCAGTATTGTAGTCAGTAGAGTGGTGTAATGTTGTAGCTTGTAGGTGTGCAATTAATATACACATTCATTTTTGGATCGGGTGTCATATCTTCAAGATATATACAATTAATTTAATGTTGTAGTTTATAGATTTGTCGATAAATGTACACATTCATTTTTTGAAGCAAACCAATATCTTCAAGATATATACAACTGATGTATGCATAACATGTAGATGTGGAATTAATGAACACATTTAGCGTTCGATGTTATTGCATATCTTCGAGATATACACAATTGATGTATGTATAGTATGTACATATAGAATTCATGTACACATTCATTATTTGATGCAATGTCCTATCTTCAAGATATACAACTAATGTATGGTGTAGCCTCTAGATGTGCAATTAATGTACACATTAATTTTTTGATACGGTACTATAGCTTCAAGATATACAGCTAATGTATCTATCATATCTCAAACAAGGCTATATAAACCAAACCATAGCTAACAAAATCATGTATCCCACACATTCACGAAGAAGCCACACAAATCCTATATTGCACCATTCTAACAACAAAGGGAAAAGAAGGCGGTGTAGCATAGTAATAGCCATGGCGAAACTCATGTGCTTATGTTTCATCATCCTCGCCATTGCGGTGGCCGTGTCGGCCGATGAATGCGAGGGTGACCGACAGGACATGATCAAGGAGTGCGGCCAGTATACGAAATGGCCAGCAGAGCCAAAGCTAGACCCATCGAACGCGTGTTGTGCTGTGTGGCAGAAGGCGAACATCCCATGCCTTTGTGCCGGTCTCACCAAGGAGAAAGAGAAGATATGGTGTATGGAGAAGGTCGGCTATGTTGCCAATTTCTGCAAGAAGCCATTCCCACATGGCTACAAGTGTGGAAGTAAGTGAAATATATTAAGGGAGTTATGACGATTGGCATTGCTTGCATGCAGTTTTGATATCAAATTTTCTTCCAATTCACACGGTTTTGTTATTAGTTAAGCAATTTGTATGCATGTTGTGCTCTTCTGATCATATGTTTGGTCAAACTGATTGATGCAGGTTACACTTTCCCTCCTCTGGTGTAGTGATGCTATTTTAGTCGCGGGAAGAGAACTGTTGGTTTTTACTTTCATGTGTCTGGCCTCACAACAACTTCTCTTTCAGATCTGTAATTGATGAGGTTGTGCTTAGGATAGTTTATGTTAAGCGCCATGTATGAGACAAATAATGAATAAAGTCTTCTCCTCAAATTGTCTAAATTGTTTTTGTTCATATATCATTCTTTTGGTTCTATTTATGGCTCATGGCTGGTGAAGGGATCAAGGATATTAGAAGAAATTGGTGTTGTTAAAGCAACAACTCCAACGTTCATGTGCTTCTTACCTCCAAAGTTAATGGGTGTAGTTATGGCTGAGCTCAACCAATTTCTCGCCTTTGTAACCTGAATTCCTAGCTGATGCAAAACTCTAAATACAAATTAATTTGCTAAAAGTGAAGAGACAGAGGGGGAAGGGAAGAGAGAGATAAGTGGCATATTCAGTTAGTTGTATTAATCCGCCCACAAATCCGATATAGTTCGACTGTGCCATATTACTTTAATTTTGTGATGCGTGCAATTTCTGTGTTGTCCATTATATACACTACCAGATTTTAACTATCATATATCTTATATTTTAAATGAGTTAGTGAAATTTTAATATATTTTGAAAAATGATACAACCATCGCAAAAGTTTGTAATAGTAATAGTTTGGTCACCTCATTGGAGCGCGACTTAATCCTATTTTGAGATCACAATGGTAGAACTAACTCGACTAGCGACTAGGCCTAGCCTTGAGACTCTCATTCTCCCGACGAGTGAACTATTTTGACTAGCAGATAGGACCACTTAAGGTTTCTTTTAGCTCATTTTTGTTTAATTTGGACTTTCATTGGCTTGGACTTGTTGATGTCCACGTAGACCCATGTGAGACTAGGTGGGATCCTTGGGTAGGACTTCTCTATGATGTGTATAGCATAGATTTGGAAAACAAGGATCTAGTCCTTGTCCAAAAGGTATGTGTCGTTCTTGGGCATTGATGGTGTTACGTCACAGGGGTAGCTCACCACGTCAGTTGTCGGCCTGAGGACCTCTAGGTCGGTTTCGCTTGGACTACTATGTCGGCCCATGGCGCTCTACAAAGAAGATTCAAGGAGCCTTGTCGTTCAAAACAAGGAATCCATATCCGTGGAGGACTTCCCTCCACCGACGCAGCTGACTAGGACTTTTGTAACCCTAAGGACAATTCAAGACCGGAGTGGTTCGTCTGACTTTGGAAACAGTCTCGTCATAGGAGGTCGGTGACGAACAAGTGCTGTTAAGGGAGTGTCGTAGAACCATTTTCAACCTCAGGGCACCAAAGATGATGTGCAGGTTGGCACTATTGTAGGTACAACCAATCTTGAAGACCGGTTCATGGGCTACTGACAATGTTGCAGCCCAAGGGTATCTCACCATGTCGATCGGTTGTCGTCCTGGAAACCCCTAGGTCGGTTCTGCCCTTGGCCACTATGCTGGCCCATGGCGCTCTGCAAAGAAGATTCGATGAGCCTTGTCGTTCAAGACAAGGAATCCGTATCCGTCGAAGACTCCCCTCCACCGACGTAGCCGACTATGAATGTTGTAATGCTAGCTAAGGGCGGTATCCTATATAAGCCAGGGTTGTTGGAAATATGCCCTAGAGGCAATAATAAATTAGTTATTATAATATTTCCTTGTTCATGATAAATGTTTATTATTCATGCTAGAATTGTATTGACCGGAAACTTAAATACATGTGTGGATACATAAAGAACACCGTGTCCCTAGTGAGCCTCTACTAGACTAGCTCGTTGATCAAAGATGGTTAAGGTTTCCTAACCATAGACATGAGTTATCATTTGATAACATGGTCACATCGTTAGGAGAATGATGTGATGGACAGACCCAACCGTAAGATTAGTATCGGATCATATCACTTAGTTATTTGCTACAGTTTTCTTCATGTCAAGTATCTGTTCCTTAGACCATAAGATCATGTTGATCCCTGATACTGGAGGAATACCTTGTGTGCTATCAAACACACTTCGTAAGTGGGTGATGCTGGTAGTCTAACTGATCTGGACCTCCATGCGCCGAATCTAACTGATCTGGGCCCGTTGTGGCGGAACTGCCCCGGCGCTGCCGTAACCTTGTCACAGTGATGCTGGTAGTTGAACAGAGCGAAGAAATCCTCCTGGAACACTAGTAGAAAATAGGGCTTTCGTCCAGGCCGGGTAAGGGCATTAATCCCGGTTCACTCACGAACCGGGACCAAAGGTGGCATTAGTCCCGGTTCGTGAGGCCATGGCGCCGGCCGGGCCTCGGGGGCCATTGGTCCCGGTTCGTATGACTCCTTTGGTCCCGGTTTCAGACACGAACCGGGACCAATGGGCCTCGCTCCTGGCCCACAACCTTCAGTCCCGGTTGGTATCTCCAACCGGGACTAAAGGCCCCTCCTTTAGTTCCGGTTGGAGATACCAACCGGGACTAAAAAAAAATTCAAATTTTTTTTTCAATTTTTTTTCCAGCCCTTTAGTCCCGGTTGAAGACACCAACCGGGACTAAAGGGGGGCCCCTAAACCCTAAACCCCTTTACCACATTAATCATAGAAAAATCATAACTAAATCATTCTAATTCAAAAAAATACAAATAATATATCAAAATTTGCAGAAAAAAAAGATTTGTCCGAAGAAACAACAAGTTTTCTGTTTCGACAATTTTTTAAAATCACCAAATTCCAAAGGGAAAATAGAGTTTTTGAACGTTTTAGGGTTTAGGGGCTAGGGTTTAGATTTCTAAGTTTAGGGTTAGGTTTTAGGGTTTGAACCTTTAATGTTTACTGTTTAGAATAGAGTTTCGGACGTTTTAAGTCCCGGGTTTAGGGTTTTCAGAGTTCATTTGTAGTGCTTTTCAATTTCAGGCTAATTTAGCTCAAAAAATCATTAAATCCATGAAAAAATAGCAAATGAAGTTAAAAAAAGGTTGAAATTTAAGGATGTGGCTTTGAATGGTTCATATTGAACACACAAAAATTCTGGAGTTGAAATAAGATTAAAAAAATGAAATGTCTTTGTAACAGCTGAGTTTTCGTCTGAAACCCTGTTACTTCGAAAGAGATGGTCTAGTTTGTACACAAAGTGCATCCAGTTTTTGCCATAACCCTCTCAACTTTTTAGCACAAGCTATTTGGGTGAAATGATGATACCATGCCAAGTTTCAACCTTTTCAGAGTTCATTTGTAGTGCTTTTCAATTTCGGGCTAATTTAGCTCAAAAATCATTAATGCATAAAAAAATAGCAAATGAAGTAAAAAGGGTTGAAATTTAAGGTGTGGGCTTTGAATGGTTCATATTGAACACACAAAAATTCTTGATTTGAATAAGATTAAAAAAATGAAATGTCTTTGTAACAGCTGAGTTTTCGTCCGAAACCCTGTTACTTCGAAAGAGATGGTCCTTTGTACACGAAGTGCATCCAGTTTTTGCCATAACCCTCTCAACTTTTTAGCACAAGCTATTTGGGTGAAATGTGATACCATGCCATTTTCAGGGTTTTCAGAGTTCATTTGTAGTGCTTTTCAATTTTCAGGCTAATTTAGCTCAAAGAACATTAAATGCATGAAAAAAATAGCAAATGAGTCAAAAAGGTTTGAAATTTAAGGATGGGGCTTTGAATGGTTCATTTGAACACACAAAAGTTCTTCAGTTAATATAAGTTTAAAAAATGAACTGTGGTCAAACTACTTTTTCAATAAATATTAGTGTTTACAAATAATTATTTTTGTTAGAATATAATGACATCATGGTCATATTTTCTGATAATAATGGTATATTATTTGTTGAATTTCGATTTACAGATTTAAAGATATTAAATGAATAAATGGCAAATAATAATAATATTTATTATTACTTATTTTATTTTCATTGAAATTCAATATTATTATTACTTATTTTATTTTGAACTTTTTGTATTATTTTGGATTTTTTTGATTTTTTTTAGATTTTTTGATTTTTTTGTAATTTTTTCCTTTTTTTGAAGTATTTTTTAGTTTTTAAATTAATCATTGTTGTTTATTTTAATAATTGTTTGGAATTCAAAAAATTAAATCATGTGACATCAAGACCTAAGGGTTAACAGGATTGATAGCTTACTATTGTCAGGAAAACAACAAGTGCAGATTTGGAAACTAGGGGTGATAGAACCTGAAAGTTAAGCGTGCTTAGGCTGGAGTAGTGAGAGGATGGGTGACCGGTCGGGAAGTTAGACGATTTGGAATGAGTGCTGATTAGAGATTAGAGATTAAATTCTGAAGCAGTGAGGAGGGATGATTAGAGATTAAATTATCAAATAATTCATAGATTTGAAAATCAGAAAAAATTCAAAAAAAATTCAAAAAATTCCTTTAGTCCCAGTTGGTGTTACCAACCGGAACTAAAGGCTCCACCTTTAGCAACCGGGACTAAAGGTCCTCCAGCCTCGCTCTAGTCGGCGGCCACGTGGAGCCCCTTTAGTCGTCCCGGTTCGTAAGCGAACCGGGACTAAAGGTTAGAGGTTTTAGTCCCGACCCTTTTGTCCCGGTTCCAGAACCGGGACTAAAGGCCCTCTGGAACCGGGACAAAAGCCCTATTTTCTACTAGGTCCTCCAGCCCCGCTCTAGTCGGCGGCCACGTGGAGCCCCTTTAGTCCCGATTCGTAAGCGAACCGGGACTAAAGGTTAGAGGTTTTAGTCCCGACCCTTTTGTCCCGGTTCCAGAACCGGGACTAAAGGCCCTCTGGAACCGGGACAAAAGCCCTGTTTTCTACTAGTGGAAGTGAGAAACAACCTTGACACCACTGGCCCCAAATTGCACGCAGATGGCTTCTTGGATCTCGGCGGGGCTCACCTAGGGCATGTTTCCCCCAAGCTAGAGGAAGGCACCCAGGGACGCCATGCGTGCTGCATTTGCCTCCATCTCCGGCGAGGAAACGATCACCATGTCCCCCTCTTCAGGGCGTAGCGACGGGTCTCCCACCCAGATGTTACGGCGTGGCATGGCGCATAGCACAGGTCCAGCAGGGGGCGTAGCAGGTCGACGGAGCGCGTTCCCAGCAGCAGTCACCGAAGCCGATGGAGAGGACAAAGGGGAGGGGGAGGGAGTGTTGGTGCAGCCCCTCGCCCTGTGTCCAAACTGCCTGCAGCACCTGCATGTGAAGGGATTGTGGCAGTCCGCTTTGCAATGGCCAGTGAAGAGGCAGCGGTGCCACTCAGGGTCCCTCAGCTTGTTGAAATTCTTCTAACCCTGGGGAGGGGAGTATGGTGGCCGCACCAAATGCCACTCCTCCGCCGCAGTAATTCCTCTTGACGCGTCCTTGGTCGGCGCAGGGCTCGAGGGACACCGCTCCTCACGCATCGCCAAGGACTTGAATGAAGCAGCAGGAGCGGGTTTGATGCAGGGTCGGTGGGCGCCATGAATGGGGGGGTGTATCCCCAGCAGATCTGCATTGAAGGCAAACCTCACCTTGTTGGGAACCTTGACAACCTCGGAGGCGACCGCATCAGCCACGGGCAGAGGATGGACAGCCTTCAGCCGCAGATCTGGAGCGGCATCCAGCAGCTGCGGGAAGAGCGAGGCCACCAGCTCCTATCCCAGGAACTGCGGCGACGGGAAACCAGGCGGGAACCGCGGCGAGGACGAGGAGGCGCTGAGCGGAGAAGCAGAGCCGGCGGCGGCAGTGGGGGTGGTTGCGGGCGCTAGAGTGACGTGCCACAGGAGCGTGGGAGCGAACATGACGGGGCTCTTTGATTTTGCTCTTTACCAGCATGTTTATTTGGATGTATGCATACTAGCTATGCAGAGGCAGGTGTGTACTCATTGTGCTTGATGCTTCATTTGAGTTAATAAAATTCATCTCTTATCAAAATAAAAAAGGTCTGACTATATCACATCTAGATGTGAGATATTATCTCACATCTAATATGATGTCATCCTACATCAGCAGATAAACAAAGGCCCACAACGTAGTTATGTCACATCTAAGTTTTGTGGCCCTCTTTATTTCTTTTTCTCTGTCATTGTTTTTTCTTGTGTTTGGCTTGTCTAGCTCGCTACATGCAAAAACGCCAATACAGAAATGATGATCGATCGCCCCTGGCTAGAGTCTGGTCGTGGCATGGAACGATTAATCAAACAATTAATTATGTCTAGCAAGTAGATGGCAAAGCACTGTGTTTACATGCATGGGCGTTTTAGAGTACATTACAGATCAAAGGATGTAAGGTTGGTTAGTCAAAGTCACACCCAGTTGCGAGTCTAGAGTGAACTTGCAACTGGAACGAAAAAAGGTCGAGTCTTAGTTGCGAGTCAAAGGTGAACTTGCAACTGGGACAAAAAAAATTGGGCTTCAGTTGCGAGTCGAGGGTGTACTTGCAAGTCGGACAAAAAAAAGTCGGGTCCTAGTTGCATGTCGAGCGTGAACTTGCAACTGGAACAAAAAAGGTCAGACCCAGTTACGAGTCTAGGGTGGACTTGCAACCAGGACGAAAAAATATCTGGCCCGAGTTACGAGTCGATGGTGGACTTGCAATTGGGATAAAAAAAGTCGGGTCTAGTTGCATGTCAAGCGTGAACTTGAAACTGGAACAAGAAAGTTAGGCCCAGTTGCGAGTCTATGGTGGACTTGCAACCAGGACGAAAAAAGGTCCGGCCCCAGTTGCGAGTCGACGGTGAACTTGTAACTGGGACAAAAAAAAGTCGGGTCCTAGTTGCATGTCGAGCGTGAACTTGCAACTAGAATAAAAAAGGTCAGACCCAGTTGCGAGTTCTAGGGTGGACTTGCAACCGGGACAAAAAAAAAAGGTTCGGTCCTAGTTGCGAGTCGATGGTGGACTTGTAACTGGACAAAAAAAGTCAGGTCCTAGTTGCATGTCAAGCGTGAACTTGCAACTGAAGAAAAAAAAGTCGGACCCAGTTACGAGTCTAGGATGGACTTGCAAGGATGAAAAAAGGTCCAGCCTCTTGTGTGCAGTGGAATAAAATTGAAAAAAGAAAAAAAAGATGAGGCTAAGGTGATTAGAAAATGATATATTTAGTGTACCATTGGTCTGCTCAAATATCGAACCTATCTGCTTCCAGGTCGCTTTACAAAAGAAATAAAAGAAAAACTGAGCACCGCAGCCCAAAAAACTGTACCCAAAAATGAACATAACCGACAACACCAGACAAACAACGCAGGAACCGGGCGAGCTGAAAACAGCGTAACAACTGCACCACATCAGCCTATGCGCACAAAAACGTGAATCATAAAGTCTTTGATCCAATGAACTAAACTTAGATGTGAGGTGGCTATTTCACATCTAGATGTAAAATAGCAAATCTGAAATAAAAAAATGAACTTAGATATGAGATAGCTATTTCACATCTAGATGTAAAATAGCAAATCTGAAATAAAAAAATATACAGCTTGAGAAGTAGCGTGGTTTTTCGTTCTTGGCACCACATGTCATGGGCCAGCTGAAGACTTTGTTGAGGAGCGACGTCGCCGAATACTACAAGACACGTCACAAGAGTATTACTGCGACCCCATTGGAATCTCAGAAGACGCAGCGGGCACGCACTCGCAGCCTCCGCCGCTCCGCATGGCCCTAAGCGAGTGGTACGAGCGTCCGGCCGGCCGATTTTCGTTCCGATTTCACGCAGTTTCTTCACTCGTTTCTGATCTTCTGATCCGTTTTGCTGCAGCAGGGACTGGGCGAACCTCGCCGATGGGCCGGCGGGTCTTGTTGCCGAGTCCGTCCTCGCCACCGACGTGGCTGACTACATCCGCCTCCGCGCCGTGTGCCGCCGTGGGGCTGCGGATCAACCACCACGGATGGAGGTGGCTGCCGAGCTGTGTAGGCCACTTTGCTCAACTTTTCATAGCATGCACTGTTGGGACTACCCTAGCTAGCTCTCTCAGCTCACGGACAGAGGTGAAAGACGGAGACAATGGAAACAGCAGATTTTTTCACGGCGCACGAACGCCGCTACGGGCGCATCAACGCCCTACTTTCCTTTTATCTCAGCTGGCTCAGATTACATCAACGATTACAAGGCCTTTTATAGCCATACAGCGACGCAGCGCCCACGTAACTCCTCCGGCCGATCTCTACGCGCACGTACATAACAAACTTCACACGCATCTACACATGCAGCTTGATCCGTACGTTCCGGCCGCGCGGACGACGTGCTCCAACGGGCATAACCTCCAGCTTGCATGCAGCTAAGTCAGTTCAACACACGCTCCCGTGATCCGCTCGCCCAGGCTGCGCACACGACGCACTCCTACACGCACAACGCGGCTGGCGTCCAACAGATCACCAACGGCCTCCGACTCAACCTGCACCTACACGACGGACACGAGCACGAACTCATGGACCTAGACCTACACGGCGAACGTCAACGCGAGAACAGACTCACGCGTCACCAAGACACACATGTCATCACCGAACACGACGTGGTTTATTTTCCTAACATTCTCCTCCTAAACCACGACTTCGCCGTCGTCGGAGTTGTTGCAGCTCCCGTCATTGTCGTCATCATGGCCATGACCCAGCCCGCGAACCCGACCTGGCGCACCGACGCCGGTCGCACCGCCACGGACCCGACCTGGCACACTGACGCCGGTCGCACCGTGCTCCGTCACGACCCCGGCGACATACGCCGAGCTCCTAACCTCCGCCGGCGACACACGCCTGGCGTCCCTCAGCGACAAACGCCAAGCTCCTTTTCCGCCGGCGACACACGCCTGGCGTTCCAGCGACATACGTTGTCGATGCCCTCGCGCTCAGACGCGAGCCTTCTTGGACGCCGCTTCATGGCGTCGCACCGCGCCGCTACGGCCTCCGCCGCGCAGCCCCTTCATGCCGCGGACTCACCGCGCGCCACGGCCCTGAATCTTGAGGCTCTGATACCAAATGTTGGGACTACCCTAGCTAGCTCTCTCTCTCTCTCTCTCTCAGCTCACGGACAGAGGTGGAAGACGGAGGCAATGGAAACAGCAGATTTTTTCACGGCGCACGAACGCCGCCACGGGCTCAGATTACATCAACGATTACAAGGCCTTTTATAGCCATACAGTGACGCAGCGCCCACGAAACTCCTCCGGCCGATCTCTACGCGCACGTACATAACAAACTCCACACGCATCTACACATGCAGCTTGATCCGTACGTTCCGGCCGCACGGATGACGTGCTCCAACAGGCATAACCTCCAGCTTGCATGCAGCTAAGTCAGTTCAACACGCTCCCGTGATCCGCTCGCCCAGGCTACGCACACGACGCGCTCCTACGCGCACAACGCGGCCGGCGTCCAACAGATCACCAACGGCCTCCGACTCAACCTGCACCTACACGACGGACACGAGCACGAACTCATGGACCTAGACCTACACGGTGAACGCCAACGCGAGAACAGACTCACGCATCACCAAGACACACATGTCATGACCGAACACGACGTGGTTTATTTTCCTAACATGCACATGGTGGACAATGGCGGGGAGCTAATGTTGGTGCACCGCATGCTTCGGAGTAGCCCCAGGAGATTCGACTACAACCTGTATCGACTGGATTTGGTCATGGGGAAATTGTTCCCGGCAAACAGTTTCAATGGACGTGCACTGTTTATGGCTAGACATTGCTCTCTTTCAGTGTCCACAAAAGTTTTTCCCACCATTAGTTCTGACACTATCTACATGAACTTCGATTTGGATGAGAGAGTGAATATGCAAATTCAAACCTACAATGTTGTCGATAGAGGTACCTAACTTGCAAGCTACATCCTGAACAGCTCCACGGCAGCGCTGCCATCGCCGCATACTCTTGTTGACTGTCTCTCCTTGTGCAATGCTGTCAAACTAAATTGCAAACACTTAGCATCAGTAATTTGAGTTGTATTTGTTCTCGTTTAGCTATTGTACCAGCATGGACGGGCTATATACATGCAATTGTCCGGAAGGCTTGACGTTCCATTGCAATCACATGTGTAGGAGGGTGTGCCTAATTGAAGGCTTGTATTTTCTTCCATCAATTCACTGAGATGCAAAATCTTTTGCATTTTCTCGGGAAAAAAAACTATTCATCATTGTTCTACATATGAACGAATATTTTTGCTTAATTCTAACTTTGGCATGATATTAGGTTTGGGTTACAAGATCTCGATTCAAACACCTAGTGCTCTACTGATATCAAGTCTAGTGGTGACCCTGTACACATATATTCAAACCATAGTTCAAAACATTAAATCCCTGGAGCTCCGTGAACACGACATGTTCAATCCGACACCTAGGGCCCCTTGTTCTCCAAAGGCGCACCCATGATTGACTATTTAACTCGTTCACGCGCGCCACATCACTTGTGACTATGTGTACTTATGCCTCTGAATTGAGGGAGAATATCCTATGCACCGGGAGCCTAAGGACAGGTGCTCCAGCGCGAGCTCCACCACTGGATCTAGATCCGATGGTCATCTAGAGGTGCGCAGGACCTAGACGTAATTGCCGGACTCCTCTAGATTGGAACTGATTTACACTTTGAGACTCCAACATTGCCGATGGTGAATTTGCATAGCTAGTACTAAGCGTGAGTGTAGAATGGCTTATTCTACACCTCAGTAACAGTACATATAAAATATAGTAACACACTATGTAAAATATAGTAATTTTCATAAAAATATAGTAAATTACAAACTTGAGTGATAAAAAAATATTATCCGAATTACTACATTTTATACACCGTTTTACTAGATTTTGTATATACCGTTACTAGGGGATGTAGAATAAGCTATTCTACACTATATATATATATATATATATATATATATATATATATATATATATATATATATATATATATAGGAAATGCACAATACCCGCAACAATGGGATCTCCTCGAACGATGAGCTCTATTACTGTACGTGATGTCAAAAAAAACTTTATTACTTACCGATACATGGGCAATGCACGTTTTTGTCAAGAATAAACCATGCAAACATAATTCCATCAAGTTGGTAGTGTTTTTCCAATATATTCCAATAAAAATGGGGCAGAAGAGAATTAGGCAAGTAAGTTTTTTTTTTAAGTCTAAATTGGGCAAGTAAGTTTTTTTTTTTGGGCCTAGGACAGGAGTCGGATTGGGCTCATAATATATGGCGGCAGCATGCAACACAGGGCCGACACACTCCTGGCCCATAATAATACTGTTCATGTAGCAACACACGAAATTGTCGCGCCGGCCCACTACAGAGGAAGAAAGGGCCTGCCGTGGCCCGGCGGGAGCACATGTCCTCTCTTTCACGCGGCGGCGTGCGAAGCGAAGGAGCAACCACAATCACCTGCGGAGCTTGCTCCACCGCCCGTACGACGGCGAACGCCACGCACCGCGCTCGATCTCAGGCCTCCGCCTCTCCATGGCCCTAAGAGAATGGTACGTGCATCTGGCCCGCCGATTTCCTCGCCATTACTTCGCCTGATTCCGGTCCTCTGATCCGTGCGTGTTGCTGCAGGAGGGACTGGGCGGACCTCTCCGATGGGCCGGCGGGGCTGATCGCCGAGCTCGTCCTCGCCGGCGACGTGGCTGACTACATCCGCCTCCACGCCGTGTGCCGCGCGTGGCGGCGGTGCTCCATGGACCCGCGCGGGCACGGCGGCGGCCTGGACCGAAGGTTCCACCCCCGGCGGTGGATCATGCTCCGCGATAAACTCGCCCTTCCCCACTGCCGCCGCTTCCTCAACCTCTCCTCCGGCGAGTGCATAAAAGTGGATCTGCCAGAGCTCCATGACCACCACGCGCTCGCCCTCACCTCAGAGGGCCTCCTCGTGCTGCTCCACAACCTGACCCATGTCCGACTACTAAACCCGCTGACGCGCCAACTCACGGAGCTCCCGCCACTGGCCACCCTGCTGCCGCCGCACATGTACTCCCACCTTTCCGACAGCAGTTTTGATCTGAACCATATTAGAGCGTGGGGCTCCGGTGTTGGGATTATGTGTCGTGCAACTATATTCAAATTACTAGGAATTACTAATATTCGGAATACCTCATTATGAAATTATACATGTATTTATACATGAAATTACTTTACATGATTATCATGGAATTGTCACTTGTTGGAATGTACTTAAGTAATATATGCTTAAGGAAGATGGTCGATTATCAGTGAAATACAATATATTATTTATATTGGAAAGACTACCCGGATACACTGATGATTGAAAGGAGCTAGATCGTATAGTTAGGTTACAGCCCTAATGTTGATCTACGTAATTAGAGGAATTTACACTCTATTATGGCGTGTTGCTCACAAGCGCGTGCTCTGGGGACATAACAGGTAGAATCCGTTAACAGACAAATATGATCGTGGTTGGTAATTTGATCTGGACTCTATCCCGGAAACTAGTGGAAAAGACTAGAAATCTTATATCTTGTGTAAGCGGTGGACTCTTTGAAAAAACTGTATAAGAATGTCCCTACCCTCTAGACTCAGATATGCGAATTGTGAGCGGCACCACGGATAAGCGCAGAGGAATAAGTGGTAGACCACAAACCCTAAATTTTTAACATTGGTAGCAGAGCTAAGGTTAGACCGTCTTCGCCACGATCCTAATCCGCTGTGTAACTCTGCCGACGTGGTCATCGTCGTTGCGTATTCTGCCGCCGGTCGCGCGTCGATCTGCCGCCGCAAGATTGCCACGCACATGCACTCCAGCCCTCGCCACCTGCTATTCAGATCGCATGCCTCCGTGCTGCGATGATGGCTGCCGCCCTAACATCGAAGCGTGTGTTGTGGATCATGAGCAAGCTCGTTTGTTCTGTTCACGGTTGAAGGTTGCACCTAATTAATTCAACACTGGAAGCATCTACACGCCGATCGAGGAAGAGGAATCTATGTGTAGCTTTGCAGGCTTCACGTGGTCTAGCTCCACGGAAACACGGGTTGAACCTCGAGTTCGAATCGGAGAAAAAAAATTCAGATCGATCCATGCTAGTGCGTGCATGCGTTGGTGAAGTACGAGTTGTACTGCTACAAAAATCAATCAGGCCTATATACATGCGCATCGCTGCGGATGCCTTGCCTCGGAATCTAGCCCACGGCGGAACTCGGCGCCTCCGACAGCGTGCATAGTCCGTATAATCGCCAAATCCTCCGCCTTGATGAGGTTGCCACTGCTCCAAAATCTGCACTCGACGACTTGCCCAGCCGAACGAGCTAGCTGCTCGGAAACTTGCCCACGCCTTGCCGCTGCTGGCTACATCATCGGGAACAGTGTATCTCTCTGAAAATTACAGGAATTTCAAGACATTAGTTGAAGGAACGAGAAGGAATTTTTTGTTGTTGTTTATTAGGCCTACCATCTAGCCAACAGCATGGCCAACCGGACGGCCGGAAAATCCACTTGCACCTGTGCACGCGTGCTACAAGGGAAGGGATGCTAATTACCAATCCCAGCTAGTATCTATTAATTTATTTATTTTATTATATTGTTGATTAACGGACTAACTTGTTTGATTGCTAATCTACTGCATGTATGTCATACAAGGAAAATAAGTCCACTCCTTGGAAGAACTTAAGGAGGACTCTGGATTAAATGTGTGGATGCACTGCACGGAGCAAATGATGCTATGGTGGAAATATTGTCCGGAAAATTACACATAACCTGGAAAGGGATTTCGGAGAAGTGTTATTATTGAGCATCACTTGTTTATGGAGGAAGATGGGAGTCACTCCGAGGACAAGGAAATTTGCTCTTCATTTGTCGGTATGTCTAATGATAATATTTGCACTATATATATTTATTTGTGGGTACTTTTTCAAATAGTTGGATTATGGTGTTGGTTTATATACATCATTCATTGTTGGAATACTATAGCAACTTTATTGGCATGCAACAATTTCAAAGGAAAATTGATGTACTTTGGATTCGAAATTAAGTCATGAAACTCCCTTGTGGAGGAAAGGTATTATTGTTATAGAACACTCTATGCAACTTTAGTGAGAAGGTATTTGATTTATTGTTCTATCTTGGAGTCTATTGACTATGTCATTCTATTTGGAAAAGGAAGAGTGAAAATATTGCTCAATGGTAAAATTAGTGCATTATGGAATTTTGTACAATGATCTCTTATTTGTTGATGGTCCAAAGAATGTTGGCAACCCAAACTGTTTATTTGGGGAAGATAACTCCACATGGAGGAATACCTACAATGGGAATATATGCTTGGAATCTCAATATTTATGACATGTACGACTTGGACACATATCTTGGAATATGATTAAGTGGTTCATTAATTCTGGAATTCTAAACTTTAGTGGGAGGACTATGGTACATGTGAAGCATATATGTTTTTATACACCTTGTTTATTAAGGTGGAAGAAGATGAAAGGGCTTCACATCGGGGTTTTTTTATATATACTTATGGTATTTTTTTTGGACATCTCCACTAGAGGTCAGATTATTTATTTCATCTCACTCTTCGATGATTACACTTTTATATGGTTATGTTTATCTTTTATTAGACAAGTCGGAAGGTCTTATTGTGCTGGTCACAGGTTATACTGAAGTGGAAAATCAGTTTATTAAAGAATATCATAGTTTTAACAACTGATTGGTGGGGGAAGTACACTTCAGGAATATATTGTTTGTATGTAAAGAGCATGGAACTATTCACCATTGTAATATACAATACACTCCGCAATTGAATGGAGGAATTGAATGTCTTATATACTCCCTTGTTTCTTTGGAAGGAAGCATTGCATACTGTCATTTGTTGATATCATTATCCATCTAGCACAGTCACTTGACTGGAAGGAAATCTTTCATTTGGCATGAAATTCTCAGTTATTACAAAGCGCGCACCAGGAATTTTTCATGGTTATTATAGTGGATCAAAGGTTGTTTCCTTAGTTATCTGGAAAAGGAATACTCGTGGAAAGTAGGAACACAATCATTTTTATGATCAAGGGTGGAATTATTGACAATCATACTGGAATATAATCTTGACCCTAAAGAAACTACAAGTGACACTCCCAACATGACATGCTTAGGATAAGTGGGAGGAATTTAGTTGGAATGTAATCTCTGGATAATTGTTATGTGATTTTTGGGGGAAGTCACTCTAAATACTAAAGGAAAACTCCTAAGAAGGCTTAAATTTTTCATCAATGTCAACTATGAGTGGAAGAAATGCGGGAAGGAATAAACTCAATGAGGAAATATATAGTTTGGGAAGTTACTATCATACCAAACAACCGCAAGCCCATTATTTGTAAGCTTTTTTTTGTAAGGAAATTTGGCTCATTGGAATATTATAATATCACTCTTGCTATTCAGTTCTTTACACAAAAGGAACATATACTTTGTGAAAACTCTCTCTCCTGGAATTTTGGGAAAGAGGAACTAAAGACATGGTTTGCTAATTGAGTATATTAATGTATGGTCTTATAACAAGCTTCACATCAATGGAATAGCAGGTCATATGTAAAATAGTTTACATTATTATTGTATATATTAACATTCTTTGGTTGTTTGTGCATTGATAAGTCACATTGATGGAAGTGTAAGCTTGGTCATTTTCTAACTTTCATATGAAAGGAATTTGTGGAGCTTCCAATGTTTCGGGAGTGGAAATACATAGAAAATATTTTGAAGTGTTTCTCTATGGGAAATTGCAAATATGTTAAAATACCTTTGATAAAGGGAATCATACTCAGTGAGGAATTATATTTGAACTCCCGAGGAAAATGGAATAATAAATGGTACTGAAATTCGTATGTATCTTCATTATATTATCATACCTTAGCTACCGGAATTTATGTTGCATTCAAGCAGTGGAAGGAAAGACGAGCAGCTAAGGGAATCTCACACATCATATAAGATTGTGGAAAGTGCATCACAACCTGCCACTTGTTCGGAAATTTATATTAGAGGTGAACACATTGAGGAAGTTATTACTGTATCTACGAGATGAGAAATAAGTCCAGGTACGCATATTCAATTATTATTTTTAGTACTAAAATGGTGCAGGTTCACTGTCCGAAGTCAGGAATTTCGTTCAAAACATGGTTATTGACGGAACTTCATTTACTGATTGGATTTGATATTTAAGTGGTTTAAAAAATTTATTCAACATGATTATCTTATACTTGACTCGATGTGGAATTAATCATATTATTATATATGTGATGGAAAATAATTGATGCGGAATTTCACTTGAGGAAACAAAATACTCAAGGTGCCTATAAAGGTGGAATTACACTCGAGAAAATAATACTCGAGGCGTCGAGGACAGCTATGCTGGAATAAGAAACTAAAGGTCTCTAGTGATCTTAAGTGTCACAACAAGAAAACATACTGAGGGAAGGTATCACTATATATTTCTTTGGATTTTCAACATAGTGTTAATCTGGTTGCCGACCCCTTGACTAAGCCTATTAGTCATGAGGTATTTGTTAAGCATGTTAAGGCTATGGGTTTACGAATATTTGAATGATCGTTTTGGACAAGTAGGAGATGTTGGGATTATGTGTCCTGCAACTATATTCAAATTACTAGAAATTACTAATATTCGGAATACCACATTATGGAATTATACATGTATTTATACATGGAATTACTTTACATGATTATCATGGAATTGTCACTTGTTGGAATGTACTTAAGTAATATATGCTTAAGGAAGCTGGTCGATTATCAGTGGAATACAATATACTATTTATATTGGAAAGACTACCCGGGTACATTGATGATTGGAAGGAGCTAGATCGTATAGTTAGGTTACAGCCATAATGTTGATCTACGTAATTAGAGGAATTTACACTCTATTATGGCGCATTGCTCACAAGTGCGTGCTCCGGGGACATAACGGGTAGAATCCGTTAACAGACAAATATGATCGTGGTTGGTAATTTGATCTGGACTCTATCCAGGAAACTAGTGGAAAAGACTGAGAATCTTATATCTTGTGTAAGAGGTGGACTTTTTGGAAAAACAGTATAAGAAGGTCCCTACCCCCTAGCCTCAGATATGCGAATTGTGAGCGGCATCACGGATAAGCGCAGAGGAATAAGAGGTAGACCACAAGCCCTAAATTTCTAACATCCGGCATTACCGGTGACTCCACATCATTCGCGTTGTCTCTCTCCCTCGACGGGTTCCTCGTCATTGGCATTGCCAAGCCTGGCGATGAGCATTGGCCACTGGTTCAGTTCGGATATGTTTGAGGTGCAGCTCCCTTGATGTTCTTAGGCCACTTGTACTGCACCACAGAGGACAACCTCATGGTTCTGGAGACGAGGGCAGATCGGCCACCACGGATGAAGGTGGCTGCCAAGTTGCGGAGGCACGTTTGTAGGACGGCGGGTACCGCGCACCTCGTAGACAACAGTGGAGAGTTAATGGTGGTGCACCGTGTGCTTTCTCATTCAGATAACTCAAGGTACATAGTGTATCGACTGGATTTGGATAACAAGAGACTACTCCGGGTCAGGACCTTGAGCAGCGAGCGGGCGCTGTTCTTGGGGATGCATTACTCTTTCTCGGTGTCCACGAGGGTTTTCCCCTCCATTTGTGGTGACACTATCTATTTTAGCTTTGATCTTCAGGAGAGATTTGATGAGCACATTGAGGCCTACTGTCTCACCGACAAAAGCGACAAGCCCGCAAACTACATCTTGGACAGCACTTTGTGCAGAGTCGTGCCATCGCCGTATAGTGTCGCCGACTATCTCTACTTCTGCAATACTTTTAAAACTGCCGGATTGTATTCGAATTGGTTGGCATCAATAATAACTTGAGGTACGAATTGAGCATTGCTTAGATGGTTAGATTTCTTGTGGTGGAATCTGCCCGCTGGGTTTAAGTCCAAAACTTGCATGGGTGTGTGCATTTTCTGAATTTATTCTGGGCTTTCTGGTGATGTTTGTTCGGTGGAAAAAGATGCTTCCATCGACTACGAGGCGTCTGTTGTGACTTCATTAATCTCAAGATTTGTTGGCTTGGTCTCTCGGAGGTGCTCACAAGGGTGGGATGTGTGTGTATGCGCGCGCTCATGAGAAAGAGTGTATGTGAGCATCTGCATCTGTACTGTGTTTTAAGAAAAATAAAAGAAATTAGTCCCCTGTGATGGCCTGTGTGGCAAGTGTGCCTATATTATATTCAAGCATGTACACCATGTGCAGTACTTTGGGAGTATATCCCAGATATTTAGCAACAACTTGAGATGTATTTTGTTTCTTTTGGCATTTGTACCTGAAGTTGTTAAGCTATGTGTATATGTGCAATTGAGCCAAACCTACAATCAGGGTTTCTGTTTCCCTCCCGAAGGCTCGACTTTCTCTTGCAATTGCATGTTGGATGTCTATTTGTGGACTTATACATGACACTTTCTATCAATTCTATGTACCAAGACAAGAGGCTTTTTGTGTTTTATCCAAAAACTGGTTCTCGGCCGTTTTCACTTCCCTTATGAATAAACTTTGCTGAATTATATCTGTAAGCCATCGTTAGATACTAATATGTGCTACTCCCTCCGTCTCATATATTATGGGACGGAGGGAGTATTTCACAGCCTCTATTCAAGAGTTCGAGTGTCGATTTTTGTGTTTGATTCCTGTGGGAACATTGTGCATGAATGTGCTGCCTCGGAACATTCCTGATATACACGAAGAAAGCAAATTCTGCTCACTGTCTTCAATGGGTAAGGAACCCGATGAAGCACAACATGCAATGGAAGTTGAAAAACCAATGGCATGAGCCTAATTCGTATACGAGGGATGGTAGAGAGTAAAATGACAACACAAATTTGGATACTAAATAAGTATCATTGAAATTAGCAAGAATTTCCATACAAAACATCATGAAGTACGCACAGAATATGTATATGCCCTCTGAATATTTGAATGAATAACAATCTACAATATAGTATTGCACTTCATCCATGAACAACCAGGACAGGTGCTTAAATTCGGCTTCAGACAAAACACCTCAAGAAATTATAAGAACAAAAGTTACATGCTTCATTTCACGCATTATGTGATGCAGAAGCTTATGAATTACATGGATAGTCTTATGATCCTCTCAAAATAATGTTTGATAATTTTACACCATCACAAGAATCATCCCATGTGTGTGTTCTGCCTTTTTCTGACATCATCTCACAGCAGAGCGAATCATAGATAACTGAACGGTTCCGATCCTAGTAAACCTCAACGTGCCATTGCTTGTTCTTCTTGAGCTGCGATAGCTTCTGATCCCAGCTCTCCCCTCTCTGCTCTGCCACCTTCTTGAGTGTATCCTGAATCCCAGGCATCATTCCTTTCAAACCACAGAAGTAGATATGTGCACCGCCATCCAAAAGCTTGAAAATCTCATCGCTGTACTCCTCAATCTTGTCCTGAACGTACATCTTGCCGCCACTCTTGTTCTTCTGCTCCCTACTTAGTGCTTTGTCGAACCTACAAATTCAACACACTCAATTATATTATATTCAACTAGTTATTCAAGTGGTGGCACACCCAATCTACGATGACGGAAGCATCCAAGTCAATAACAAAATGGCGTTTGGGGCACGTGTAAAGATAATAACAGAAACAGGGTATGAAGATGGAAGAGGTCTAATAACCTGAAATTGTCTGGATACTGCTTCAGGTAGCTTGTGAATTCTTCGTCATAAAGAAGGCTGTCCGAATTAGCCACACCAAGGAAGAGCCAAGCCAGGCCACCAAATCTGAAATTTGGGACATCTTCCATGAACATGCGGCGTAGGTAGCCGCGGTAGGGAGCAACACCAGTGCCAGTGGCAATCATGATATGGGTTGCATTTGGATCACTCTCAGGTAGGAGCATTATTTTGCCAGAGGGCCCTAGGGTCAGAAAGAAATGATAGTGAGATGCATAAACTTTAGAACATCCATCATATGCCATGAACTATGAGTATACACAATTCTACCAGAAAGAGTATGTGCATACATGTTTGGTTTGTATCTCGGAACAGGAAGCAGCACATTGTTTGAAGGACATTTATTATATGCATCGAAATTAGACTTTTATCCAAAAATAATACTAATCAAGTACGACAAAACTAATAGAACAGATCCAGTTGGCAGCAGCCAGCAGGACAGAAAGAAGATAGCTATTAGTGTCAGCGGTAGCCATACTGTAAGAGGCTCTTGGATACAAAGGATTTATTATTTGTCTGGCTAGTGCGTCAGAAGTTACCCCCAAAAAAAGGTTGCTCTTATTCAGAATGTACACTGTAAACCAGTGGCACTGTGAAAAACTCCCCTCTTTCTTAATGGTATGGAAGAATGGTTACTCCCTACTCCATCTTAATTTACATCCTACACAATGTGTATATATGTCTAATGGTCTTTTTGTCAAAGGATTCAGAAATTGATGGTTTAAGACAAATGAACTTTAGGAACATGTAAACGAGAAAACTTAGCCCTTTTAGAGTTAAGAGGCGCTCATATAAAACTGCTAACACACAAGAAAGCCTTTGCATCCATCTAAAAGAAAGCAACCAACCTGTCATCTGAATCTTGTCCCCAGGCCTTGAGTTGCATAGGAAATTACTGCAGACACCATTCTTCGAGGGGTCCTCCTTGCCAGTTTCAGGATCATAATAAACTGCACGGCGAACACATAAACTGGCAGTCTTCCCGTCAAATGAATCACCATACCTAGTAGATGCAATGGAATACAGCCTGACATTCTGTGGGTTTCCAGGCTTCTTTGGGTTCTCTCCCTGATAGATGCACACAAGGTTCAATGAGCAATGAAGATGGGTGGTGAAAACAAGGATGGATGACAGCAAGGTAATGAATAGATATTTGGTACTTGAGTTAACCTAAAGATGGTGAAAACATGGACAACAGGAAATGCTATGAACAGATATGTGGTGCTTGAGGTAACCTAAAGCAATTCTCCTACACAAAGCATCAAGCAGCATACTCAAATCAATGTCTATAAATTTGAACATAGTTCAAGTACAGCATAACTTGATATGTTTATCCTCTTATTTAATAACACAACCCCTGTTCTGTTCAGTATTCAGTAAGACAGACAGAGGATGAAAGAGAAACTGGTTGAAATGGCTAAGGTAATTCTCCTAGAATAAAATCAAGCAGCATACTCAAATCAATGTCTATAACTTTGAACATAATTTTCTCAGTACAGCACAACTTGATATGTTTATCCTCTTATTTAGTAAGACAAAGAGTCCCCTGTAGTATTCAACAAGACAGAGGATGAAACTGAGAAAGTGATGGAATGGGCTAAACACTTACCGGAGGAATAATCCCATAGCTCTGCCCCTCCCAGTACGGCACATTGCCACCATGGTCAATGACGACATGGCATGTCTCTCCTGGGGCGTTAGGCCCAACCGCCCGCTCAACCGAGACGATGGTGGCCGTGTAAGGCCCCTTGGGCTTGTAGGTGTTGAGCGGCGGCTCCTTGGCGCTCTCCAGGTCGAGGGGCACGACGGAGACCTTGGTCTTGCTCGACTGCTGGACGGCCCTGCAGACATGCCCCCGCTGCGCCGCGGCCTTGCTGTCGCACGCCAATGCGGTGCCGATCCATGATTTGTTGCTGAAGCTAAGGTTGTTGGTGCCCTGAAGTGGAACAAATGGTTAAAATTAGCATACTGCCGGTGCTGGGAGCAGCTTCTGACAAGGCTGTGAGCTGAGGATGCACAGGATATCTGAAGTACAGTATTACTGAATGTGCATGTAATGCGAAAGTACCTTTCTGCTCCCGAGCTCAAATGAGCTCGGTGAACAGTAAAATCGAAAAAAAATCAAAAAAAATCCAAATTTTTTTTGGAAGAAACATTGACAAAAGTTCTAAGTGCTTACAAAAATTCGTCATGGAATCACATTCCTCTAATGCGTGGCAAAAAAACAAATTCAGTGCTCCAAAATGCTTTTGAAAATAGCATTTTCAGAGTACCGATTTTGTTTTTTTACCACGCCTTCTAGGAATGTGATTTCATGACGAATTTTTGCAAGCACTTAAAACTTTTGTCAATGTTTCTCACAAAAAAAAATTGGAATTTTTCGATTTTGTTTCGATTTTACTGTTCACCAGAGCTCATTTGAACTCGGGTGCGGAAACTCCGCGTCCTATGTAATTGCTACTACTATGTGCGTCTATTCCTAAGTGATGTCTCTGCGAGCCAGATGTATAGCAGGAACTAGGAAGCCACAGTTGCAGCTAGCGCTATCGAATCTGGTCCCTAAAACCGCTCCCTGCTCGAACTAATCTGCCGCCTTGTACAGTCCGCGAGCCAGCCAATTCAGGATTGGCGCAGTACAAAAGGGATGTGGAGACACGCACCTGGATCCTGGAACCCCTGACGGCGCGGTCCGAGCCGGCGACGGGCGCCGAGAAAGCCACCTGCAGAGAAGGGTAAAAAAAAAAAGGTCAGCACCCAGACCCAGGGAGCAGCGCGAGCAGGAGCGGGCCGGGATGACGGCGCGCACGTACCTGAGACGCAGCGGCGGTGGCCATGGCCGACGGGTGGGATTGTTCGACGGAGGGAGGAGGGGAGGGGAGGGGTTTTGATCTGGGGAAAGGTGGGGGGAGGGGGCGGCGGGTTTATAGGAGGGGATCGGAGCCGGAGGCCCTTGAGGCGACGGAAGGGACGGCGACGTCCGCTGCTGGGCTGCTGGCTGCTGTGGGTTGGTGACGGCGACGCTAATCAAATCAAATCATCAATCGCCCCCTAAACTTGTCTAATTCTTTCTGGATCGTTGATTATTAGATTAATCACTGGATCTCTGATTAGATTAGTCGACGAAAGTTTCGATTAGGTTAGCCTCGTTCAGCCGGAGGCAGGTGCACAGGGTTGCGTGGCTACTTGGCTGGCTGCTTCGGCCGCTTGAAATGAAATGGCCTCGCGGTGGCCGTGAAGGGCCAAATAAACTTGCCTCGCTTGGCAAAGTCAGACGTGCAACCTGGCTCAGGACAGGTGAACGCATGAAGCGGCACAGGCGTGCTCGTGTGACCGCGTACCTCCTGGCAGCCCTCGAAAGCTAGGGACAGACCCATGGATTTTAATCCGTCGCGACTGACAGGGGGGGCAGCAGCAGAATGTGCTGGGCGTTCGCCCGATGTGCCCGATCCTTTTATTTCACCAGCTCTGCCTCGTATTTTTTCACCAGCTCTGCCTAGAAATTTTTCCATATTCCACTAGCTCTGCCTAGAAATTTTTTCAGAAAACTTTTCGATCCATTCATCAACTATCAAGACAGTACAAAGAGCATTAGAAGTAACAAGCGTTCGTAGATCAACTAGCGACGAAACGCGCACGCCGCCATCGACGTCCCTCCCTTATCGGAGTCAGATAAACTTTGTTGTAGTAGACACATCAAAAAATCATCATCGTAAGACCCCGCGAGACTCACATCAGAAAAGCAATCGTAGATTGAAAGGATCAAACATATAGACACACAAAGTGGACGAACGAAGATTGGATCCACTAAAGACAGCCGACTTAATCCTGAGAGATCCGCCGGAGACACCTCCAAGCCCCCCCCCCCCCCCCCCCCTCGGACAACGCTACGCTAGGGCGAGGGCTAAGCGAAAAGAGCTTTATTCCATATTAAAAGAGTCGCCGCCGTCAGCCTCCCCGAAGAGGACACAAACCCTAACCAAACTCAAAAAAACACCTACAAATGAAGCTCTCTCATCAGTAAAGGCAAGGATCCACCACGGCCCCATACCATAAGGCCACATGGGATGAGGCAAAATTGACAGCAGCACCGGCCATCGACGGAAGGTGGAAACCCTAGACGCCTTTTCGCCCCCCAAGACACTAGTAGTAGTATTAGGCCTTGGGCAATGCAAGATGCTTAGGAAAGGTGCTTAGAGAAACAAATTAGATTTTCTGTAAGCATCAATGCTTAGTGGCAGTGGGCAGATGCTTAATTAGGCACCCCTTCTATAGATCTAAGCACTTGATGCTTAAGAAAAACACAATTTATTTTACCAAGCACCTCCTTGAACACCTTGCATTGTATAAGGCCTTACTTCCCAGACGGAGCACGGGGATCTGCCCATGTCATCCTACATGGCAGTGCCGGGGAAAAAAAAATCTTTCATGGCATTGCCCTATGATACCATCACACCTGCCCTTGCAGGTTCAACGTTACCTGCAAAAGAGAGGCCCCAGCATGCCTGGAGCACAAGCAGAAGCCCATACCACATACTACTGTAAAGGTAAAACTCTGATTTTCAGTTTGAACTTGCTATCCCTCTTCACCCTTGAGCGTTTGCCAAAGAGCAGAGCAGGAAGAGCTTCTGCGCCGGTTTATTTGTCTTTGTACATGCAGTCCAGCAAACACAAAGCACCACCCAAACATCTAGACACACTACTATAACACACTCCTATCTGGTTCTTTCTTCTTCCCACAAAGGGCACACAGACAGACAGACAGACAGACGACTCTCTTCTTCCTGTTTCCACAACACAAACAACTACAAACAGCACGGAGTTTCTTTCCCCCTACAACATCTACAACAGACAGACACATGCATGCGCTGGGGGTTGGTTCAGGCTCTCGCACAGCCTGCAGACACAGCTTCGTTCGCTCGCTCGCTCATAGCCCCATCAGGTGGTCGAGGCCCCCATGAGGGCCTCCGCCTCCCATGCCGCCGAGAGAGCCCCCGCCTCCCATGCCGCCGCCAAGAGAGCCTCCTCCACCCATGCCGCCAAGAGAGCCCCCGCCTCCCATGCCACCACCAAGAGAGCCTCCTCCGCCCATGCCACCACCAAGAGAGCCTCCGCCGCCCATGCCCCCAAGAGAGCCTCCCCCGCCCATGCCGCCGAGAGAGCCTCCTCCGCCCATACCAGTGTGGGAGCTTCCCCCGCCCATGCCGGCGATCGACATGTTGCTCAGCAGCTGCTGGAGCCACCGCCTTGTCACGTTATCATCCTGCGACCATGGTACGAAGCAGGCGTCAGTAAACGATCCAAACTATCCCGGTGCAGATATGTCAAGCTTGTCTATCTAGCTAGGGAAAGCACGAGCTGGGGAACGCACAAGAAGGAAGTTGTTGAATGTCCCGTCTTTCAGCACGGTGGGGAGGCAACTGTTGAGCGCAGCGCAAGCCCTGCATAACATCACATAGAGACTTAGAAACAGCCAGTTCTACAAGCCGTGGTTTGGACAGATGGCGGTACCAACCTCTGGTTCTCCGTCAGCCTGAGGTAGCAGCGGATTATGTGCTTCAGCAACCTTGCAGACGGCTGTTCAGCAAGCGCCTGGACCATCTGTGCTAAAACAGTGGCCACAGCAAAGAAACGCTCAGCCGTAGCGCAGATGTAGCGCAGCCCAATGTCGTCAAGCAGAATCTTTTGAACAATGAAGGTGGCCACCTGCAAGTAACAGTAACCTCGGCGGAGTTAGTGAGACTGATGCACTTACTACAGATCTCACTGAGTAAAGAGATCCAACAATCTAGTGAAAATTATCTATGGAAGCTTTAAGTACATCATGGCTCAACAAGCAGTTTTGAGTTTCCTCAGTTTCTTGACATCCACATCATTATTTATTACTTCCTCTGTTCCAAAATATAAGATGTTTTGGTAGGCTAAAATAGCCTAACAGAATGTCTTATAATTTGGGACGGAGGTAGTAGCTACCAACAAGGTAATTTAAATAAAGGGGGCAGCCCGGTGCATGTAGTTCCCGCTTGCGCAGGGTCCGGGGAAGGGTCCGACCAGTTTAGGTCTATTGTTGTTGAAGATAAAATACTCCAGCAAGATAAGATGGAAAGGATGACACAACCTACAGAAGGCAGCTACCATATACAATCATAGCAATTCATACCCATAATCAAATTAGGTTGCAGAATGATTTCTGTGTTACACGATGCAAATTTCACACAAGAATAATCAACCATGCAGATGCATTATCAAAGGCTACAAAACATAGAACCAAGAACTAGACGATCATTAGATTATAAAAAGGGTTGAGAGTTCATACTGTTTTGGAAAGTTCACTGCCCATCTCCATAGTACGCAGACAGAGAGGAATTATTTCAGTTTGAAGCAGAAACCCAATAACTTCAGAATCATCAACCTGCATATATAAGAAACAAAGCAAAGAAAATATCCACATGATTTGCAAAACTGATATACAATAAAGAAACAATAGAATTTCATTAGCCCGTTTGGTTCAAACATAACACTTCTTGTTGGGATTAGGGATCCAAAATCCCAACCAGTCCATTTGATTAACACGACTGGATTACTGGAATGAGAATACCAAAAGAATAAGATTCAGTCTACAAAGAAACAAATAATACAGCCACTCCCCACCACTGTTTTCCACTTGAGTTCAACCCTCTCACCACTGCAAAGCAAAAATCTATACGGACCATCCATTCCTAGTTTGCATAAATATCTAGTTTCAAATTACCTTCACAAGAGCACCAATGACACCCAAGCTGGTAAGCCTCAAGTACTCAAAAGGTCTTGTCTTGCTGGTAGTATTCAGGAACGGGTACAGGTACAGTGGGATGTGAGCTGCAACGGAAAAGGAAGAAGACTCAATTATTAACCACTGCTAATTAAGATTTACTTATTTTGTAAAGTCAGAACAAATGAGGAAAGATTTTTAACAATAAATAATGGAAATATTTAAGACTTGGCATAGAAACAGTAGCGCTCAGTACCATTCAAGAACGGGATCCTGGTCTCAGGGTGTGAAGCAACACACTGCAATTAAAAAACAAAAGTAAAATGAAATTGAGGGCAGATGGCAAGCAAGTATGATATGAAAGCAGTAGTATTCTCAATCCACCACAAGGCCCACCAGGAGTGAGGGTTTCCTTTCTTTCTAATGTAAAAGCATACCTGAAGAAGTGCAAGTGCATTGCACACACGGTTTGATGCAACTGGCGACAAAGTAGGAGGTGAAAGTGAAGGGTAGATTGACACAATCTCCTGCATACATTTTTCAAAAACAGCAATACAGACTGAATAAGGAAAATGTGCAGAACCATCAATAGATTTCATATTGAAAGAATCAATACACATGCACAACCACCCTAACTTAACTGCAAAAGTACATATTTACTCTTGCCATTGCAACTGAATATAGATGTGCAATAACTGTAACCTACCTGGAGTAGTGCAGCAACGGTGCCAAAGGAGTGCCACAGGAGTGGAGCAAGATCTTGAAAAATCTCTCGCTTCTGAAAGAAGAAAACTGAGAAACAGATTAGACAATGAATTTTCACCTCCTGCATCCCAGATTTGTGGCCAGACTTTAAATGCTAAAGTAAAAGTAGTTCCATGTATCAACTGTCCAGTTTGGGATATTGTCTTTGGAAAGTTGATGCTTCATTAAGAAGGAATGATGATGCTTGCATTAGTGGCTCATACCATGGGTTCGCACTTTTGGTAGATAAAGGAGTGACAGAAAAAATAATACTAACTAAACTTCATCACTTATCTAGATAATCAGCAGAAGTAGAACACGCTGTTTCTAACTTATAAATGTCTTCCTATATAGTTCATAAACTGTTTAGATTTCTTAACACCTCCTGATAAAATTGTAAATCCATCAATAGGACAGGATTTCGCTAAGTTTACACAGCCCCCTGTCCTTGAACAGGGTATCTCCACCACATACTATAGTTAAATGTGCACAGCCGAATACAGACCTTGCAGCCTGCTCCAACACAAAAATATTCATTGGAAGTTCACTTTTACCAAGAAACAAATACATCAGGAAGCAGGGGGAATTAACAAAGATGCACTTCTTGTGGTATTCACTCCTAAGAGATTGTATATGATAACTGCAGTATTTTCCATTTTATTCAGGGGTACTATAACAGAAATGGGCACGTGTCTTGCCGTATTCAATCCTAACAGAACAACATATAAGATAACGACAGCACTTTCCATTTTAATCAGAGCAAGCAGAACTAAAATGAATACAGTTATCTGATGCACACACCGAAAGTGCCATCCGAGTGTGTCCAACAGAGATCGGCAACCATTCCCGCTACGGATGCTAATAACAGGTACAGCATAGCACATGTTTAAAGAATGTACTATCATAATAAAAGCTACAAAAATCACATACCAAACCCTAATTGCTTTCGCTACATATCTACAAGTCTACAGCAAGCTAAAAGACTGCACAAAATCACCCAATTCTCATCATACCCCAGATATGAGCAGGCAGAGTTGCACTAAATTACCAAACACCACAAGCTAGTCATAGAATCGCCCTAGGAGATCGGAGAGCAACATTTCCATACCAAGCAGGGATCAAAGATAACATACAAAGACGGGCGTGCACTGATCTATACCCTATAACCTTAGATCACCACGTGAGCCGATTTACCCATAGAGAACTGCCCTGCAGCTGACATCAGATAGATCATCAGGGTCCCGAATCTACTTTCGCCTAGACACAACATTGTACCACCAAGGTCGCAGCTTTACCAACCACCACATGACACATACAGATCCCCCGATTCCCCACCGTAAATCCGACCCTCAAACATCCACCAGGAAGCTACAAACGCGAAATTTTAATCGACGGGGAGGGCTAGAGGGAAGCGCGGGGTTCTCCGCGGCGGCAGGGTGGGGGGCAGGGGGAGGAAACGACCTTAGAGAGCTCGAGGAGGGCGTTCTCGCGCAGCTCCGGGTCGCAGAGGTCGAGCACGAGCTGCTCCGCGGACACCATCTTCCGGTCCCTCCCCCCGGCGGGCGGCGCCGCGGCCGACGAGCCGGACGGGGGCGGGAGCGGGGGCGGGGAGGGCGCGCCGAAGGAGGGGCCTGCGGCGAGGGACGGCGGCAGATTCGCCATTGAGGAGGGTGAGGAAAAACTGAGGAGGTGGTCAGGGGAAGGAGGAGAGGCTCCGTCTGGCCCCCGGAGGGCAAGGTTATACTAGGAGCGGTATGCTACGAGGAGGGGCAGGACAGGGAATCGGCGGCGGTTTCCAACTTTGCTCCTTGTCTTCAAACGGAGATGAAACATTTTCCCAACCGTCCTTTCCAGTGCCTTGTAATGGTGTTGCACGCATCCTACTCATCATGTTTGGAAGCTGCCATGGCGGCCAGGGCACGAATTCGGCTGGACTCGTCCGCGGGCGTTTATCTCACTCCTTCCTCGACACACCTGCTCGCCACCTAACCTTGTTTGTTGTTTTGCCCGGTGGGCGATTGTCCCACTCCTTACTCGGCGCGCCTGCTCGCCACCTAACATTGTTTGTTGTTTTGCCCGGCGGGCGTTTGTCCTACTCCTTCCTCGGTGCACCTGCTCGTCACCTAACATTGGTTGCGTTGTTTTGACGACTTCCGTCGACCTCACGCTTTCGAGACCTCTGCCGTCTTTGTGTCGGTCTTCTCCTTCGTCGTCGTCGCCACTCAAGACATGTAGAGAAGACAGCGAATTAATGGTCAGTTGGTTCAGGGTGAACCCAATGACTCATTATCAATCATGGAACAAGTATTTTCAAACATGTAAACAATTGGTAAATGAACTCAAATGTAAATTTCGGGCGATGTTGCTCACGATAAAGATTAATGCGGAAGAGTGGATGAATGGTACCTTCATGTAGATTTCTTGTTGTCACTTTGTGCATTGTCGCTCTTTCTACCTAACTCGGTAAAAACGAGCGCTATATTCATGACTGGTCTGATATTTTGACGAACATGGAAACAATAGCATGATTTCAATATTATCTTTAATGTCCTCCTAAAAACATATCTTTAATGTAAGACCGATTTGTGAAGAACGATTAGCATAAAAAATAAGACTCTAACTTATTCTCGTCATACTCCAGACACGAGACGCAGAGTTGCACTAAATTACCCAACATACCACAAGCTAGTCATGGAATCGCTATCGGGGGTCGGAAAGCACCATTTCCATACAAAACACGAAACAACGAGTAAGAGGGAAAGACAAGATGTGCATTGATCTATACCCTAGAACCTAGATACCACATGAGCAGATTTGCCTACTTAATCGCACAACAACTAACATCGGATAGACCATCAGGGTCCCCAATCTACTTTCGCCTAAACACAACATTGCATCACCAAGGTCGCATCTTTACCAACCACCACACGACACATACAGATCTCCCGATTCCTCGCCGCAAATCCGATCCATAAACACCCACTAGAGATCTACAAACGCGAAATCTTTCTCAACGGGGAGGGCTAGAGAGAAGCGCGGGGCTCTCCGCGGTGGGAGGGAGGGGTGGGGAAGTAAGCGACCTTGTAGAGCTGGCGGAGGGCGTCCTCACGCAACTCCGGGTCACAGAAGTCGATCACGAGCTGCTCCGCGGGCACCTTATTCCAGTCCTTCCCCCTAGCAGCCGGCGTCGCGGTCGACGGCCCGTACGGGGGTGGGGGCGGAGGCGGGGAGGAGGGACCGGTGGCGAGGGACGGCGGCAGATCTGCCATTGAGGAGAGGAGGGAGTAGTGGCGTGAGGGAGGAAAAATGAGGAGGTGGTCAGGAGGAGGAGTAGCTCTGCCCCGTGGAGGGTGAGGTTATACTAGAAGCGATATGCTGTGAGGAGGGGCAGGCCAAAGAATCGACAGTCGTTTTCCACTTTGCTCATTTGTCTCTAAATAGATGAAACATTTTTTTGGCCATCTTTTTAATGCCTTGTTGTGGTATCACACACATCCTAAAAGTTGCCATAGCAGTCAGGACATGAATTCAGTTGGACTAGTCGGTGGATATATTTTTCTAGCCGTCCTTTCTAATGGCTTGAGATGGTATCACACGCATCCTAGAAGCTGTCATGGTAGCCAGGGCATGAATCCAACTGGACTCGTTGGTGGATTCATTTCTCCAACTGTCCTTTCTAATGCCTTACTATGGTATCACACGCATCCTAGAAGCTGCCACGGCAGCCAGAGCATGGATCCAACTGGACTTGTCGGTCGATGTTTGTCCCACTCCTTACTCATCCCACCTACTCCCCACCTAAGGTTTTTTGCGTTGTCTTGCCAATCTTTGTCGATCTAACATTTCCTGAGACCTACTTCTTCTTTGTGAAGGTCTTCTTCATCGTAGTCGTCTCTTATGAGTGATATTTTTACACTCCTCTACCCTTGGTTTAAACAGATATATTTAATTAAAACTGAGATATTCGCTCCGATATTGCCACTAATGTCTAATGAATGCAAAGGATTCCACAAATCCTCTCTTTATTGTGTATCTACGGGAAATGGGCTAAACTTGGACGAAATCAAGCCATAACAAGGAAAGAAGTAAAGGAGGAGATGGAAGAAATCTGGAGAGGGTGTGCTAACAAGTCCAGAGCAAAAGACGGTGTTCCATACGACCGCGACCGCTCGTATGAGCAGTTGTATGTGTAGGAATGAAGTATGCCTACCAGAGGAGGGTGAATGTGTCAGTGCAACAAACATTTGTGTTTGCCGCCCGGACTTATGCACGGGCGTGCTAAACAATCATACACCAATCTCCTAGACATGGCGCAAGATGAGCCAGAGAAGCCGCTCTTCATGAGATCAAGGAGAGCATTAAGAAGATCAAGATGGCCTGAGGATCTCCTAGGAAGGCCTCCCTTGCTGGGCAGGCAAGCCAAGCAGGGGCGAAGGCCACACTTAGAGTCAAGAATAAACTGCCCCAACAAGGGTCCCGGGGCCCGTCAAGACTGCAAGACAGAACCCAGCAAGCTCTGTATCGGCAGATCCCCGCCAAGACGCCACCGCTCCACCTCATCGCACGCAAGTCATTAATCAGTGCGGTGTCGAGCTCTCAAGTGGCTAGGTGGATCTTGTCAGGCACATGGTGACACGCTGGAGAAGAGATGACACCCGTCCGGATGGCGTGTCACGCTAATAAGGAGAAGATGGATAAGCGGCGCGGCAGGCTTGTCGGGCTTCAACCTCAGCATGACACCTAGCAGTGCATTTAATGCATTTTGTCCTAATTGCCAGAGTTAGGTATGATAGCACTGTTAGCTATCTAATCACACCAAAATGACTATTTTGCCACTGTGGTCGCCCCTTAATCTATAAAAGGAGGCCCGAGGCAACCTAGCAAAATGGTCGAACATTTGATCCCTCCACACTTGTATGCACGTGCCGCTCCTCCCGAGGCACACTTGCCGGGCTCGAGCACGTTGTGTCTTCGTGTTCCTCCAGATTAATCCACCAAAGCAAGAGTAGGATTTTACGCTGCAAAGCGGCCCGAACCTGGGTAAAAGAGAGCTGCCCATCGCCGCGCTGCCCTGCTGTTTCTGCTCTTTGTGCAATGTGACCGTCCCCTTGCCGAACCACAAAGGGGCAACCTTGCCCCATAGGTGATCGTACTTCCACGCCGACATCTTTGGTGCGCCAGGTAGGGGGTTGTCGCTTTTGCGAATCTGAGGCAGTATCCAGCACGTCGATCTTCATCACCTTCAGCATCATCAATGGCTCCCAAGAAGAAAAGAAGTACGGCGGCACATCCTTCTGCTTCAAAGGCCTCTTCGCTTGCAGCTGTGGGCGCCACGAGCGCTGCGGCCGCGACAGGCGGGGCAGGCACCGCAGACGGCGCCACCAACACCCTAATCACCGCCGGAGCAAGAGCCGGTGCCGCAGGGGCGGCCCAGCTCCCTCAACCTTCCGGTGAGCATGCCCATGCTGGCGCGGGCCAAGCCGGCACCCAGCTTCCGCCCCCTCGCCGCGCCAGCAAGCACGACCAATGCAGTGTCGACGCCCGCTCCGGTGCCAGCCAAGATCCACTGGCTGCACCGCCCAGAGGGGCGATGATAGGAAGCACGCTCCGTCCCACACAGGGCAAACGTGACAAGACCCCGAGCGGCGCCGTTGATCCTCCGCGACCACGTCCGCACAGGAAGGGCCCAGCTGATCAAGACGCTGGCCATCAAGGACAGCTTCAGCCACGCCAGACTGCCCTGGTGATTGGTCCAAGACGGCAGGAGCACGACAACGCTCCTTCTGGCTCGTCCAGGAGTCGAGCGGTGTCGCGTTCTGCCTCCCATGCCATGCCAGGAACGGTGGCCGAAGCAATGGTGAGGCCTCAGCTGTTGTTGAACTTTCCCCCAGCCGTGGACAAGACGAATGGAGAGCTACCATCCAGAGCCTCATTGGGTTTGCTGAAGCCAACAAGTCACGGCGCGCGGAACCTTCGCGGCGCCCACAGGCGACGCCGGTAACCCCCGCTGGTGGCCAAATTGAGAGGATCACACCCACGGTGCAGTCCCCTCCGCGGCAGCCCACCCAAGGGCAACCACGGCGAGCTCAGCAAACCCAAGACACAGACAAGCCTGACGAGGCCTCAATGGCCTCATCCGACCCACAGCTCCAGCGGGACCAATGCCAAGTATTGAAAGACAGGAAGAAGGAAGACGCCCGCGTCACCATTGAGCGGCGTCGCGAGGCACGCCGTCAATCAGACAGGCGTAATGGACCCGATGTTGACGAACCCGCGCCCAGTGCCGGTGGATACTTGCCTTACGAGGTAGGGTGCCCCGCCTTCACTCGCGAGCTGCGGCAAGTCCGTTGGCCGTCCTCTCGCACCCTTCAAGCCTGACCTGCCGGAGAAATATGATGGATAACTGAACCCGACCAAGTTTTTGGGCATCTATACAATCGCCGTTCAAGCTGCCGAGGGAAGAGATGAGAAAGTACTCACCAACTACTTAAGCCTAATGTGAGGTCTTGGCTGATGCACTTGCCGGAGGATTCCATTTCATCCTAGGCAGACTTGTGCAACGAGTTCATTGGCGCCTTCACATGCGGTCATCAAGAACCAGGACAACCTAGTGACCTGCAAGCCCTTTTGTAGAAAGAAGGGGAAAGTTTGTGCAAGTATCTGCAAAGGTTCAGCCGACTGCACCACAACATCCCGAAGATACATCCAGCAGCTGTGATTGCCTCATTCCATACGAATGTGCGCAATCGCAGGATGCGGGCTAAGATGAATGTTCGGCTGCCCAAGACTGTCAACGAGTTATACACGTTGGCGGATAAGTGTGCTCGTGATGAAGAAGGGAGAAGGCTTCCAAGAGAGGAGGCTGGTGTCGAAGCCGATTCGGAACATGACAACGACACTGCCGCCCCCAGGAAGAAGAACAGAAAATGCAACAAGAAGCGTAAGGAGAAAGCATTGATGGCCGTTGAGAGCTATGGTGATCTTTGCGCCGGTAAGAAAGCAAAGACTGAGACGTCCGACAAGGAGGCTGCTACTTGCGCCGACTGCCGGGCGGCAGCGGCTGCTGAGAAAACCGGCAAATCTGACGGGCCATGCTGCAAGATCCATAGGACCAAGGGTCACAGTCTCCAAGATTGCAAGCAAGTTGAACAGTTGGTTGAGAAGCAGAAAGCTGAATACGAAAGGCGAGATAAGGAGAGAGGCCAGAATGGTTCTGGCGGAAAAGGCCGTGGTGGCCGCAATGGTCATCGCGGCAAAGTCGATCAGCAGAAGGAAAAGCCCGCCAGAGGCCGCGAGGAAAAGGAAAATGAAGATGACAGTGAAGAAGAGGATGATGAGACCAGCAAATAGGAATTTCAAAAAGCTACCGAGGCAATGTGCATTGATGGGGGAGCATCCTTGCACTCCTCTCACCGCCAGCTCAAGCAATGGGTGCGTGAGGTTAATGCGGCAGAACCAGTAGCAAGCGCTCGAGAACCACTTAAGTTGTCCCGCACGCCCATCATCTTTGACATTGAGGATCATCCAGATCGCACCACTGCGGTTGGATGCTTGCCGTTGTTGGTTTCACCAACAATTCGCAACCTCAAGGTCACCAAGATGTTGGTTGACGGCGGGGCGGGGTTGAATTTGATTTCCCCTGATGTGCTTAAGAAGCTGCAAATTCCTGACAAAGACTTGAAGAAGACTGGTACTTTCCAGGGGATTAACCAGGGAAGGAGCCAACCAAAGGGAAAGATTACCTTGTCGATGATGTTTGGCGGGGAAATAAACTCCAGGACTGAGAAGGTTGTGTTTGACGTCGTTGCGCTTCCTCTGCCATTCAATGGGATCCTTGGCCATCCAGCTCTGGCCAAGTTCATGGCGGCGTCCCACTACGCATATAACACTTTGAAGATGTCGGGCCCTATGGGAGTCATCTCCGTTCCATCAGATAAGAGGGACGTAGTCGTCTGCGTTGATAAGATGTACAGAGACGCGGTAGCAGCAGAGGCTGTCAAGGCCTCAGCTCCCGCCAAGGAGGAAAAGAAAGTTAAGAAAGCTGGCAAGGACACCAACAAGGACCACGGGAAGCGCGCCTCTTCGGAGTGCGCCGTGCCGGAGTGTTCGGCTAGCAAAAGATCCAAGGCCGCTCTTCCTGCAATAAAGAAGGTTCCGGCAAGGCAGGATGATGCTGATGGTACTTTTACCATTAGTGCCACCCTTGACAACAAATAGGAAAGCGCGCTCATTGCCTTCCTGCGGGCGAATGCCGATGTGTTTGCATGGCAACCATCTGACATCCCCGGTGTTCCCAGGAAGGTAATCGAGCACCACCTTGTTGTCTGCCCGCATGCCTGTCCCGTCAAGCAGAAAGTCAGGAAGCAGGCCTTGGAGCGACAATAGTTTATTGCCGAGGAAATTAAGAAACTTGAAGCAGCAGGCTTGGTTAGAGGAGTACTACACCCAACTTGGTTAGCAAATCCAGTGGTGGTACGCAAGGCAAATGGGAAGTGGAGACTTTGTATGACTTCACTGACTTGAACAAAGCTTGTCCAAAGGATCCCTTTCCCTTGCCACGCATTGATCAAATCGTTGACTCCACCTCAGGATGTGATTTTCTCTCCTTCCTTGATGCATACTCTGGTTACCATCAGATTTTCATGGCCAAGGAAGACAAAGAGAAGACCGCGTTTATTACCCCATGTGGCACGTACTACTTTGTACGCATGCCTTTCGGGCTAAAAAGCGTTGGTTCCATGTTTGCAAGGGCCGTACAGATTGGTTTCGAACCTCAGCTGCACAGAAACATAGAAGCCTACATGAATGATATAGTGGTCAAGACCAGAGATAAGTCTACACTCATGTAAGATTTGGAAGAAACTTTTGCAAACCTGCGGAAGATCAACTTGAAGCTCAACCCAGAGAAATGTGTGTTTGGCGTTCCGTCCGGCAAGCTCCTTGGGTTCTTTGTGTTTCAGCGAGGGATAGAAGCCAACCCCGACAAGATCAAAGCAATAGAGCAGATTCAAGCCCCGAAGACTGTCAAAGATGTGAGAAGTTTGGCTGGTTGTGTTGCCGCGCTAAGTAGATTCATTTCAAAGTCTGCCGAGCGTGCCCTGCCATTCTTCAAAATTTTGAAGAAGGCCGGTCCCATGAAATGGACCCCGGAAGCAGAGGCTGCTCTGCGGGATTTGAAAGCCTACCTTTCCTCCGCGCTAACCCTGGTCGCGCCTAAGCCACAAGAACCGATGCTGCTATACTTGGCAGCAATGAATCAAGTGGTTAGTGCCGCATTGGTGGCGCAGAGGAAAGCGGATAGCGAAGGGGCCACTACAGCAGAGCCACCCAGTGATGGGTCAAACCTATCCCCGGCAAGCCCTGATATGGATGGCAAAGGGGGGCCACAAGCAGATGCTGATAATCAGAAGGTGTCGGCAGGGAAGAAGATGGTGTAGCGACCAGTTTACTTTGTCAGTTCCCTCTTGCAGGGGGCTATAGGTCAAGGTACTTTGGGGTACAAAAGCTGATCTTTGGCCTTCTTATGGCCTCGAGGAAGCTGCACCATTACGTCCAAGCTCACGAGATCACGGTTGTGACTCGCCTTCTATTGCAGCGCATTCTGAGAAACCCCGAGGCTACCGGCAGGATAGTAGAGTGGGCATTGGAGTTATCAAGTTTTGCTTTGAAGTTTGAGAGCACGGCAACTATCCAGAGCAGAGCACTAGCAGAATTTATTGCCGAATGGACACCAACACCTGATGAAGAAGTGCAGGAGGCAACTCTCCCTGGCAAGGAGTCCCCCAAGGAGTGGGTAATGTACTTTGATGGTGCCTTCTCGCTGCAAGGCGCTGGGGCTGGCGTGCTGCTTGTCGCCCCCACCAGAGAGCACCTCAAGTACGTTGTCCAGATGCACTTTCCTAGGGAAGATGCTACTGATACGTCTCCAACGTATCTATAATTTTTTATTGTTCCATGCTGTTATATTATCATTCTTGGATGTTTTACAATCATTTTATAGCAACTTTATATCATTTTTTGGGACAAACCTATTGACATAGTGCCCAGTGCCAGTTGCTGTTTTTTGCTTGTTTTTTTACTTCACAGAAAATCAATACCAAACGGAGTCCAAACACAGCAAAACTTTTTGGAGATTTTTCTGGACCAGAAGACACCCGGTGGGCCAAAGAAGTACCAGAGGGGAGCTCCGGGGGGAGCACAACCCACCAGGGCGCGCCTGGGGGCCCAGGCGCGCCCAGGTGGGTTGTGCCCACCTCGGTGGCCTCCCGCATCGTCTCTTCGCCCTATAAATTCCCAAATATTCCAAAACCCCCTGGGGTAACCCTAGATCAGAAGTTCCGCCGCCGCAAGCCTCTGTAGCCACGAAAAACCAATCTAGACCCCGTTCCGGCACCCTGCCGGAGGGGGAGATCATCACCGGAGGCCATCTTCATCATCCCTATGGTCTCCATGATGAGGAGGGAGTAGTCCACCCTCGGGGCTGAGGGTTTGTACCAGTAGCTATGTGTTTAATCTATCTCTCTCGTGTTCTTGAGATGGCACGATCTTGATGTATCGCGGGCTTTGTTAATATAGTTGGATCATATGGTGTTTTCCCCTCTCTATCTTGTTGTGATGAATTGAGTTTTCCCTTTGAGATTTCGGTTTATCGGATTGAATATTTTTATGGATTTGAGAGCACTTGATATATGTCTTGCATATGAATACCCATGGTGACAATGGGGTATTATATTGATTCACTTGATATATGTTTTGGCACTCAACTCGCGGATTCCCGAGGTGACATTGGGGTAATCTATGCATAGGGGTTGATGCACGTTTTCGTCCTTGTTTCTCCGGTAGAAATCTTGGGGCACTCTTTGAGGTTCTTTGTGTTGGATCGAGTATTATGAATTTGAAATTGTTTGATGCGTATCATATAATTAACTCATGGATACTTGTGGTGACATTGGAGTATCTAGCTGACATTAGAGTTGGTTGATGCGTATCATATGGTGTTATTTTAGTACGAACTCTTGGATAGATCGAACGGAAAGAATAACTTTGCATTATTTTAGTACGAACTCTTGAATAGATCGAACAGAAAAAATAACTTTAAGGTGGTTTCGTACCCTACAAACAATTTCTTCTTATGTTCTCCGCTAGGTAAGAACTTTGGAGTGATTCTTCATCGCACGTTGAGGGATGGTTATATGATCGAATTAGATTAGCATTGTTGAGAGATTGCACTAGCGAAAGTAAAGACCCTAGGCCTCATTTTCAAGCATTGCAATACCGTTTGTGCTCTGTTTTATCAATTGCTACATTGCTGTTTTTTTATTGTTCCTATCACAAAAATCAATATCTACTATCATTACTACGCTTTTATTACCATCTCTTCGCCGAACTAGTGCACCTATACAAATTACCATTGTATTTGGTGTGTTGGGGACATAAGAGACTCTTTGTTATTTGGTTGCAGGGTTTGTTTGAGAGAGACCATCTTCATCCTACGCCTCCCACGGATTGATAAACCTTAGGTCATCCACTTGAGGGAAAATTGCTACTGTCCTACAAAACTCTGCGCTTGGAGGCCCAACACGTGTCTACAAGAATAAAGTTGCGTAGTAGACATCAGCTAGTAACAACACAGCAGAATATGAACGGCAACTTGCCGGCCTCATAATTGCAATAGTGTTGGGGATAGAGGCTAATCATCTGTGCAGATTCTCAGCTCATTGTGAAGCAAGTAAATAAGGATTATCAGATCCCACTTATGGAGGCATATGTGGAAGAAGTAAGAAAGTTGGAGGAATGCTTTGACGGGCTGCAGGCAGAGCATATATACCCCATGCAGAGAACTGCATCGCCGACCACCTGTCAAAGTGTGCTGCTCAGAAGCTTCCTGTGGAACCAGGAACTTTTGTACTCCACCTGACTCAACCGTCAGTTTCTCCATCAGCGCTGGCCAGGAAAAGAAGAAAACTCAACACCGGCAAACACTTCCCAGCAGAGCTCCCTGGAGCCACTGGTGAGAAGGTTGCCGGGGGAGACCCTATGCTAGTTGGTGAGCCGCATCCTCCGGCAGAACCTCGAGTTCTCGCTGTCGAGGTTAACGCTCCCATGGCAGAGGAGATGCCTTTAGTCCTTGTCGTCGAGCCTCAGGCTCCGGCATGGGCACAACATATAGTCCAATTCTTGCAAACTAGAGAACTTCCTGACAACCCAGAGGAGTCTGAAAAAGTGGCTCGCCAATCAAGTATGTGATGCTTGCTTGGACTACATCGGTATTTCCCCAAAGAGGAAGGGATGATGCAGCACAACAACGGTAGGTATTTCCCTCAGTGATGAGACCAAGGTTATCGAACCAGTAGGAGAACCACGCAACACCACATAAACAGCTCCTGCACACAAAGAACAAATACTTGCAACCCGACGTAAGAGAGGGGTTGTCAATCCCTCACGGGTAAAAGGATAGGTAAAATTGTAGTAGATTGGATAAATAGATCTCGCGAGAACGCGAGATAAAATAAATAAGTAAAAATTGAAGCAAGGTATTTTTGTATTTTTGGATTAATAGATCTAAAAATAAAAGTTGCAAATAAATAAAAGAGCGAATAGCAAAATAGATCATGAAGGCAAATATATTAAAGCAGAGACCCGGGGGCCGTAGTTTTCACTAGTGGCTTCTCTCGAGAAAAATAGCAAACGGTGGGTAAACAAATTACTGTTGGGCAATTGATAGAACTTCAAATACTCATGACGATATCCAGGCAATGATCATTATATAGGCATCACGTCCAAGATTAGTAGACCGACTCCTGCCTGCATCTACTACTATTACTCCACACATCGACCGCTATCCAGCATCCATCTAGTGTATTAAGTTCATGGAAAAATGGAGTAATGCAATAAGAATGATGACATGATGTAGACAAGATCTATTATGTAGAAATAGACCCCATCTTGTTATCCTTAATAGCAATGATACATACGTGCCGGTTCCCCTTCTGTCACTGGGATCAAGCACCCAAGATCGAACCCATCACAAAGCACCTCTTCCCATTGCAAGATAAATAGATCAAGTTGGCCAAACAAAACCCAAATATCAGAGAAGAAATACGAGGCTATAAGCAATCATGCATATAAGAGATCAAAGAAGACTCAAATAATTTTCATGGATAAAAACATAGATCTGATCATAAACTCAAAGTTCATCGGATCCCAACAAACACACCGCAAAAAGAGTTACATCATATGGATCTCCAAGAGACCATTGTATTGAGAATCAAACGAGAGAGAGAAAGCCATCTAGCTACTAACTACGGACCCGTAGGTCTACAATGAACTACTCACGCATCATCGGAGAGGCACCAATGAGGATGATGAACCCCTCCGTGATGGTGTCTAGATTGGATCTGTGGTTTCTGAAACTTGCAGCGGCTGGAATTGATTTTCGTCGACTTCCCTAGGGTTTCTGGAATATTGGGGTATTTATAGAGCAAAGAGGCGGTGCGGGAGGTCTCCGAGATGGGCACAACCCACCAAGGCGCGCCCCGGTGTCTTGTGCTCACCTCGGGCCCCCTCTTCAGTACTTCTTTGGCCCACTGGATGTCTTCTGGTCCAAAAAAAATCTCCAAAAAGATTCGCTGCGTTTGGACTCTGTTTGGTATTGATTTCCTGTGATGTAAAAAACATGCAGAAAACAGCAACTAACACTGGGCACTATGTCAATAGGTTAGTACCAAAAAATGATATAAAATGATTGTAAAACATCCAAGAATGATAATATAACAACATGGAACAATAAAAAATTATAGATACATTGGAGACGTATCAGCATCCCCAAGCTTAATTCCTGCTCGTCCTCGAGTAGGTAAATGATAAAAACAGAATTTTTGATGTGGAATGCTGCCTAACATGTTCATCACATATTCTTTTCTTTGTAGCATGGACATTTGGACTTTTATATGGTTCAAAGCAATAGTCTAGTTTTGACATGAGGACTTTAATACTCAAGCATATCAACAAGCAACCATGTCTTTCAAAATATCAACACTAAAGCAAGCTATCCCTAGCCCATTATGCTCAATCATTGATCCATTCATGAAACACACTCGAATATTAGCTACACCCAATGCTCAAGTACGATCATAGTGCCTCTTAGTTGGTGCTTTATAAGAGAAGATGGAGACTCAAGTAAAAATAAAAATTGCATAAAGTAAAAGAAAGGCCCTTTGCGGAGGGAAGTAGAGATTTGTAGAGGTGCCAGAGCTCAAAGCTTAAATTGAGAGATAAAAACATTTTGAGAGGCATACTTTTCTCACCAACAAAAACGACTTAGAGTTCCCAACACTTTCCATGCTAGATATATCATAGGCGGTTCCCAAACAGAAAATAAAGTTTATTCCTTTTTCCACCATTTCTTTCACTTTCCATGGCTAGCCGTATCCACAGGTGCCCTCCATACCAACACTTTCCAAGGAATTTATTATTTGACAACATAAAGTAAATTCATTTTTCATTTTGGGACTGGGCATTCCTAATACCTTTGCCGTACTCTCGTGCAATGACAAGTGAATAAACAATCATCGTGAGAATAACACATCTAGCATGGAAAATATCGGCCACCCCTCACCGCCTCGCGAGTGGTACAAGCACACAAAAGAGAAATTTATTTTGAAAATTAGGGATGGCACATACAAATTTGCTTAGAACGGCATGGAAATACCGCATATAGGTAGCTATAGTGGGCTCATATGGCAAAACTGGTTTAAAGGGTTTTGGATGCACAAGTAGTGATCATACTTAGTGCAAATGAAGGCTAGCAAAAAGATTGAGAAGCGCCCAACCAAGAAACAAAAAATCTCGTAAGCAAGCATTAAGCATAATTAACACCGAATAAAGCACCACAAGTAGGATATAATTTCATTGATAACTATTGACTTTCGTGCTTGCATAGGGAATCACGAACCTTAACACCAATATTCTTACTAAAGCATAACTACTCATCAACATGACTCACATATCACTATCATCATATCTCAAAACTATTACTAAGAATCAAGTTTATTTTTTCCAATGATCTTCATGAAAGTTTTTATTATATCCTTCTTGGATATCTATCACTTTGGGACTAGTTTCATATGTTGCTTTTAATAAGCTCAAACAAATATAAGTGAAGAACATGAGCATAATATTTCTTTCTCTCAAATTAATCTAAGTGAAGCAAGAGAGAATTTCTTTAAAATTTTACTAACTCCCAAATAAATCTAAGTGAAGCATGAGAGCATTTCTTCAAAAATAACAAAGCACACCGTGCTCAAAAAGATATAAGTGAAGCACTAGAGCAATTCCAAGGCTCTAAAGATTTAAGTGAAGCATAGGAGCAAGCATAGCATAATTTTTGGCTCTCTCAAAAAGGCGTGTCCAGCAAGGATTCAAGACTTAAAATAAAAAGCAAAGCAAGCAAAGACTCATATCATATAAGACGCTCCAAGAAAAACTCATAGTATGTGACGAATAAAAATATAGATCCAAGTAAAATACTGATGGTCATTAGAAGAAAGAGGGGATGCCATTCAGGGGCATCCCCAAGCTTAGTTGCTTGATACTTCTTAAATATTATCTTGGGGTGCCTCGTGCATCCCCAAGCTTAGCCTTTTGCTAATCCTTATTCCTTCATCCATCGTAATATCACCCAAAACTTGAAAACTTCAATCACACAAAACTCAACAAAACCTTCGTGAGATCCGTTAGTATAAGAAAGCAAATCACTACTATAAGTACTGTTGCAAACCCATTCATATTTTATTCTTGCATTATATCTACTGTATTCCAACTTTTCTATGGCAAAAACTCTCCAAACGAAACCATAGAATCATCAAAACAGGCACACAACGCAAAGAAAACAGAATCTGTCAAAAACAGAACAGTCTGTAGCAATCTGAAAACTTCGAATACTTCTGTAACTCCAAAAATTCTGAAAAATTAGGACAACGTGACAAATTTGTTTATTAATTTTCTGCAAAAAGAATCAAATAAAAAACACTCTTCTGTTAAAAATAATAATTGTTTTCCTGAGTGCAAAAGTTTCTGTTTTTCAGCAAGATCAAATCAACTATCACTCAAACCATCCCAAAGTCTTTGCTTGGCACAAACACTAATTTAAACCACAAAAACACATCTAACCAGAGGCATAATTGGGTATTTTATTGAAAACAGCAAGAAAACCAAAAAGCAAAAAGATACAAGTTGGGTTGCCTCCCAACGAGCGCTATCGTTTTACGCCCCTTGCTAGGCATAATGTAAAGGATCTAAGTATTGTCATCTTTGGTTCTAGATCCATATGATTCCCTCATGATTGATTCATATGGTGGCCTAATTCTTGTTCTAGGGAAGTGTTCCATACCCTTCCTTAGTGGAAATTGAAATTTAATATTGCCTTCTTTCATATCAATCACGTCACCAATAGTACGTAAAAACGGTCTACCAAGAATAATTGGACAAGACGGATTGCAATCAATATCAAGAACGATGAAATCTATGGGCACATAATTTCTATTTGCAAGAATAAGAACATCATTAATTCTTCCCATAGGCTTTTTAATAGTAGAATCCGCCAAGTGCAAATTTAAAGAGCATTCTTCAATATCGGTAAGACCAAGCACATCACATAAAGATTTCGGAATTGTAGAAACACTAGCACCCAAGTCACATAAAGCAAAACACTCATAATTTTTAATCTTGACTTTGATAGTAGGTTCCCATTATTCATGTAATTTTCTAGGAATTGAAACTTCTAATTCCAACTTTTCTTCAAAAGCTTTCATCATAGCATCAACAATATGTTTAGTAAAAGCTTTATTTTGTTCATAAGCATGGGGTGAATTTATCATGGATTGCTGCAAAGAAATACAATCAACCAAAGAGCAACTATCATAATTAAAGTCTTTGTAATCCAAAATAGTGGGCACATCACTAGTTAAAGTCTTGACCTCTTCAAACCCACTTTTATCAAAATTTTCAACAAGATTTTCACCCTCCAAATTATCGGGACGCCTTCTAGCTAAAGTTGACTCTTCTCCAGTCCCTTTATCATCAATCTTAATTTTACTAAACAAGGAATCAATAGAAGAAACACCAATCATTTTAAGATCTGCATCACTTTTATAAAGCAATCACTAGAAAACGTTTTTTCAAATTCTCGTCTAGCTCTAACATGCGGTTCTTTTCTTACTTTCATCCATAGAAACATATAACACTTTAATTGATTCCTCAACCTTAGCACAAAAATTTTCATCTTGAGATTTTCTACATCATGAGAAATTCTATCATACTTCTAGACATATCATCAAACTTATTCAGCTTTTCTTCTATTGTAGCATTGAAAACCTTTGAGTATTGATAATTCTTTAATATTATTCCTCAGATCAGAGGTGTTCCTATTATTATTAAAGAAGGATTACCATAGGAATTACCATATTATTAGAGGAATTACTAGAAAAGGCCTAGGATTAAAATTACCTCTATGAGCATTGTTATTAAAATTGTTTCGCGAAATAAAGTTCACATCTATGGCATCACTATCTTGCTCAATCAAAGTAGAGCAAGCATATCATTAAAATCAATAGGAGCATTTTTATTAGCAACCAACTTCATAAGAGCATCAACTTTTTCACTCAAACCAGTCTTCAAGGTAAAAAAAAAAACTTTTTCACTCAAAGAATTTATTTCTTCTACCGAATTGACTTTTTTACTAGTAGGAGCTCTTTCGGTATGCCATTGCGAATAATCCGCCATGATATTATCAAGCAATTTGGTGGCTTCACCAAAGTAATTTCCATAAAATGACCCCCCGCGCGTGGAATCTAAAAGATTACGAGAAACAAAATTCAATCCCGCATAAAAATTTGTATGATCATCCAAAGATTTAACCCATGAGTTGGGCAATTCCTTAGCATCATTTTCATCCTTTCCCAAGATTGTGCAACAGCTCATGCTCAAGTTGCTTGAAATTCATAATCTGGGTTCTAAGGGAATAATTTTTGCGGGCGAAAAAACTTAGTGATAAAAGCTCTTTGCACTTATTCCAAGAATCGATACTATTGCGAGGCAAAGAAAAAACCAAATTTTTGCGCATCTCGCAAAGAAACGAAATAATTTCAACTTCCCAAATCATTGTCCACATATTTTTTCTTTTGCATATCGCATAAATCCATGAATGTGTTACCCTTCTGTCACTGGGATCAAGCACCGTAAGATCGAACCCATCACAAAGCACCTCTTCCCATTGCAATATAAATAGATCAAGTTGCCAAACAAAACCCAAATATCGGAGAACAAATACGAGGCTATAACAATCATGCATATAAAGATCAAAGAAGACTCAAATAACTTTCATGGATAAAAACATAGATCTGATCATAAACTCAAAGTTCATCGGATCCCAACAACACACCGCAAAAAAGTTACATCATATGGATCTCCAAGAGACCATTGTATTGAGAATCAAACAAGAGAGAGAAGCCATCTAGCTACTAACTACGGACCCATAGGTCTACAATGAACTACTCACGCATCATCGGAGAGGCACCAATGAGGATGATGAACCCCTCCGTGATGGTGTCTAGATTGGATCTGTGGTTTTTGGAACTTGCGGCGGCTGGAATTATTTTCGTCGACTCCCCTAGGGTTTTCTGGAATATTGGGGTATTTACAAGCGCAAAGAGGCGTTGCGGGAGTCTCCGAGATGGCACAACCCACCAGGCGCCGCCTGGGGCCCAGGCGCACCCCGGTGTCTTGTGCTCACCTCGGCCCCCCCTTCGGTACTTCTTTGGCCCACTGGATGTCTTCTGGTCCTAAAAAATCTCCAAAAAGTTTTGCTGCTTTTGGACTCCATTGGGATTGATTTCCTTCGCGAGTAAAAAACATGCAGAAAACAACAACTGGCACTGGGCACTATGTCAATAGGTTAGTACCAAAAAATGATATAAAATGATTGTAAAACATCCAAGAATGATAATATAACAGCATGGAACAATAAAAAATTTATATACGTTGGAGACGTATCAGTATGTGTACCAGTTTGTAGATGACACTCTGTACAAAGAGGCCAAATGGTGTCAGTTGAAGTGTATCAGTCAGAAAATGGACTAGAGCTGTTGGCAGAGATACATGGAGGTGTAGGCTCACATTTGTGATCAAGAGCACTTGTCGGGAAAGCTTTCTGCAGGATTCTACTGGCCCACTGCCCTCCGGGATGCAACTGAGCTCGTCACCAAGTTGTGAAGCATGCCTTTCCACTCCAAGAATATTCACCACCAGCCCAAGCCCTTCAAACCATCCCTTATCCTGGCCTTTCATGGTCTGGGGGCTCGACATCTTGGGTCCCTTTCCCCGTGCTACCGGGGGCTTTGAATTCTTGTACGTGGCAATCGACAAGTTTACAAAGTGGCCCGAAGTAAAGCCAGTGAAGAAGTGACGGCGTAATCACTATCAAGTTCTTTAAGGATTGGTTGTCTTTTTGGAGTACCCAACAGGGTGATCACCGACAACGGCACCCAGTTCACAACCGCGTCTTCATGCAGTATCTCAGAGCCTTGGAAGCAAGGTCTCTTTTGCCTCTGTTGTGCATCCAAGGAGTAATAGATAGGCTGAAAGGATGAACACTAAAGTGTTGAGGGGACTTAAACAAGAAACTTTGATAAGCTGCGAAAGTGCGGCAAGCGCTGGATTGATGAATTGCCAGTGGTTCTTTGGTCAATCAGGACGACACCAAATCGAGCTACTGCCAGACTCCCTTCTCCCTATTATACGGTGGAGAGGCGTGTGCTCCCCACGAACTCATATATGGGTCACCTCAGGTACTTGCCTATGATGAAGTAGTGCAGAGCAGCTACGGCATGACGATGCCACGCTCCTCGAGGAAGATCGTCTCCAGGCCGCTATACGTGCTGCACGACACCAGCACCTTGCACCGCTATCACAGCCATAGGGTCCACGCTCGGAGCCTTGGGAAGGTGACCTTGTCCTTAGGCGTGTTCAGTCCGCCAAGGGTGCAAACAAGTTGACACCAATGTGGAAGGCCCTTACCGGGTAGTAAGTGTTACCCAACTTGGCACAGTCCATCTGGAGACCGAAGATGGCATCCAACAAAATCATGGAATATTGAGCATCTTTGTAAGTTCTACCCGTAAGGCGCGGTTGCCGGGCCCTGCCCCGGCAACCTATTTTGTATAAGCATAGTCCCCGGACTTGTAACCCTTTGTACAAAGCCAGGCGCAGACCCTGTGCATATTTGAATAAAACGAAGCGCTTTCACAAAAACTTGCATGCATGTTTTCTTAAGTATGATTCTATTGTGATTACGATAGTCTTAAGATGAGATAACTAACATATTGTGAAGGGACATGTGCTATCATCTCTTCCCCTTTCCTTTTTGATGACAACAGAAGGTTTCATCACAGATCGTTTTCCGGGAAAAGGATGAAGGCGAGCCCAAGCACTGATCCCCGACAACCCCTCCTTATCGGAAACGATAAAAGAACGACAAACAAAGATAAGTTCCATCCTCACACACCAATGTTATGTTCATGTATGAAAAACTTGTACGTAGGGAAACCTTGTTGCCTCCGCCATCCATGTTTCCATCTTTTGATTCGAGTCCACTCGATGCTACTTCTTGAGCTTGCATTGATTTTTCCCTTGAAGAGAAAGGGTAGATGCAGCAAAGTAGAGATAAGTATTTCCCTCGTTAAGAACCAAGGTATCAATCCAGTAGGAGGCACAAGCAAGTCTCCAATATATGCACCTGCACAACCTAAAAAACACTTGCACACACACGCAAAAGGGGTTTGTCAATCCCTTCACTCACGAACAAGAGTGAGATCTAATAGAGATACGTATAAAAGATAAATAAAAGAGCAAACTAAAGTAATATAATAAATTGCAGCAAGGTATTTTTTGATTTTTTGGTTTATAGATCTGAAAATATATGATGGAAAATAGACCGGGGCCATAGGTTTCACTGGAGTCTTCTCTCTTGAGAAAACATATGGTGGGTAACAAATTACTGTTGACAACTGATGAGAAAGCATCTAATTATGACGATATCTAAGGCAATCATCATGAATATAGGCATCACGTCCGTGACAAGTAGACCGAAATGATTCTGCCATCTACTACTATTACTCCACACATCGCCTGCTATCCATGCCATCTAGAGTATTAAGTTCATAAGAACAGAGTAACACCTTAAGTAGGATGACATGATGTAGAGGGATAAACTCAGCAAATACATAAACCCCATGTTTTTATCCTTGATGGCAACAATACAATACTTGCCTCGCTACCCCTTCTGTCACTGGGTAAGGACACCGCAAGATTGAACCCAAAACTAAGAACCCCTCTCCCATTGCAGAAAAACCAATCTATTTGGCCAAACCAAACCGATAGTTCGAAGAGAAATACAAAGATATCGTAATCATGCATAAAAGTTCAGAGAAGACTCAAATAATATTTATAGATAATCTGATCATAAATCCACAATTCATCGGGTCTCAACAAACGCACCGCAAAAGAAGATTACTCGGATAGAACTCCAAGAACATCGAGAGAACATTGTATTGAGATCAAGAAAGAGAATAAGCCATCTAGCTACTAGCTATGGACCCTTAGCTCCATGGTAAACTACTCACGCTTCTCGGAAGGGCACAAGGTTGATGTAGAGGTCCTCCGTGATCGAATCCCCCTCTGGCGGAGTGCCGGAAAAGGCCCCAAGATGGGATCTCACGAGAACAGAAGCATGCGGCGGCGAAAAAGTATTTTTGGTGTGCCCTCTGGTATAGGTGGAATATTTGAGGATTATAGTGTAGATTTAGGTCAAGACGGTCCACGAGGGGCCCACAAGCTAGGGGGCGCGCCCCGGCTTGTGGCCGCCTCGTGGGTCTTCTGGCCTCCTCTTCAAGTCTCGTGGTTTTCTTCTGGTCCAAGAAAAATCACCGTAAAGTTTTACTCCGTTTGGACTCCGTTTGATATTCGTTTTCGATGAAAGTCAAAACAAGGAAAAACAGAAACTAGCACTGGGCTTTAGGTTAATAGGTTAGTCCCAAAAATATTATAAAATAGCATATTAATGCATATAAACATCCAAACACATAATATAATAGCATGGAATAAAAAATTATAGATACATTGGAGACGTATCAAGCATCCCCAAGCTTAATTCCTGCTCGTCCTCGAGTAGGTAAATGATAAAACAGAATTTTTGATGTGGAATGCACCTAACATATTTATCAATGCAATTTTCTTTATTGTGGCAAGAATATTCAGATCCATAAGATTCAAAACAAAAGTTTAATATTGACATAAAACAATAATACTTCAAGCGTACTAATAGCAATCATGTCTCTCAAAATATCATGGCCAAAGATTTATCCCTACAAAATCATATAGTCTGGCTATGACATGCAGAAAACAGCAAACTAACACTGGGCACTATGTCAATAGGTTAGTACCAAAAATGATATAAAATGATTGTAAAACATCCAAGAATGATATATAACAACATGGACAATAAAAAATTATAGATACATTGGAGACGTATCAGCATCCCCAAGCTAATTCCTGCTCGTCCTCGAGTAGGTAAATGATAAAAACAGAATTTTTGATGGGGAATGCTGCCTAACATGTTCATACATATCTTTTCTTGTGAGCATGATTGGACTTTTAATGGTTCAAAGCAATAGTCTAGTTTTGACATGGGACTTTAAACTCAAGCATATAAACAAGCAACATGTCTTTCAAAATATCAACACTAAAGCAAGCTTATCCCTAGCCCATTATGCAATCATTGATCCATCATGAAACACACTCGAATATGTACTACCCCAAGCTCAAGTACGATCATAGTGCCTCTTAGTTGGTGCTTATAGAGAAGATGGAGACTCAGTAAAAATAAAAATTGCATAAAGTAAAAGAAGGCCCTTTGCGAGGAGGGAAGTAGAGATTGTAGAGGTGCGAGCTCAAAGCTTAAATTGAGAGATAAAACATTTTGAGAGGCATACTTTTCTCACCAACAAAACGACTTAGAGTTCCCACACTTTCCATGCTAGATATATCATAGGCGGTTCCCAAACAGAAAATAAAAGTTTATTCCTTTTTCCACCATTTCTTTCACTTTCCATGCTAGCCGTAACACAGGTGCCCTCCATACAACACTTTCCAAGGAATTTATATTTGCAACATAAAGTAAATTCTTTTTTCATTTGGGACTGGGCATTCCTAATACCTTTGCCGTACTCTGTGCAATGACAAGTGAATAAACAATCATCGTGGAGAATAACACATCTAGCATGGGAAAATACGGCCACCCCTCACGCTCGCGAGTGGTACAAGCACACAAAAGAGAAATTTATTTTGAAAATTAGGGATGGCACATACATTTGCTTGAACGGAAGGAAATACCGATATAGGTAGCTATAGTGGGCCATATGGCAAAACTGGTTTTAAAGGGTTTTGGATGCACAAGTAGTGATCATACTTAGTGCAAATGAGGCTAGCAAAAGATTGAGAAGAGCCAACACCAAGAAACAAAAATCTCGTAAGGAAGATTAGCATAATAACACCGAATAAAGCACCACAAGTAGGATATAATTTCATTGAAAACTATTGACTTTCGTGCTTGCATAGGGAATCACGAACCTAACACCAATATCTTTACTAAAGCATAAACTACTCCTCAACATGACTCCACATATCACATATCATCTATCTCAAAACTATTACTAGAATCAAGTTTATTTTTTCCAATGATCTTCATGAAAGTTTTATTATATCCTTCTTGGATATCTATCACTTTGGGACTAGTTTTCATATGTTGCTTTAATAAGCTCAAACAAATATAAGTGAAAACATGAGCATAATATTTCTTTCTCTCAAATTAATCTAAGTGAAGCAAGAGAGAATTTCTTTAAAATTTTACTAACTCCCAAATAAATCTAAGTGAAGCATGAGAGCATTTCTTCAAAAATAACAAGCACACCGTGCTCAAAAGATATAAGTGAAGCACTTGAGCAATTCCAAGGCTCTAAAGATTTAAGTGAAGCATAGGGCAAGCATAGCATAATTTTGGCTCTCTCAAAAGGGTGTCCAGCAAGGATTCAAGACTTAAAATAAAAAGAAAGCAGCAAAGACTCATATCATATAAGACGCTCCAAGAAAAACTCATAGTATGTGACGAATAAAATATAGATCCAAGTAAAAATACTGATGGTCATTAGAAGAAAGAGGGGATGCATTCAGGGGCATCCCAAGCTTAGTTGCTTGATACTTCTTAAATTATCTTGGGGTGCCTCGTGCATCCCAAGCTTAGCCTTTGCTAATCCTTATCCTTCATCATCGTAATATCACCCAAAACTTGAAAACTTCAATCACACAACTCAACAAAAACCTTCGTGAGATCCGTTAGTATAGAAAGCAAATCACACTATAAGTACTGTTGCAACCATTCATATTTATTCTTGCATATATCTACTGTATTCCAACTTTTCTATGGCAAAAAACTCTCCAAACGAAAAATAGAATCATCAAAAAGGCACACAACGCAAGAAACAGAATCTGTCAAAACAGAACAGTCTGTAGGCAATTGAAAACTTCGAATACTTCTGTAACTCCAAAATCTGAAAAAATTAGGACAACGTGACAAATTTGTTTATTAATTTTTGCAAAAAGAATCAAATAAAAAACACTCTTCTGTTAAAATAATAAATTGTTTTCCTGGTGCAAAAGTTTCTGTTTTTCAGCAAGATAATCAACTATCACTCAAACCATCCCCAAAGTCTTTGCTTGGCACAAACACTAATTTAAACCACAAAACACATCTAACCAGAGGCATAATTGGGTATTTATTGAAAACAGCAAGAAAACAAAAAGCAAAAAGATACAAGTTGGGTTGCCTCCCAACGAGCGCTATCGTTTTACGCCCTTGCTAGGCATAATGTAAAGGATCTAAGGATTGTCATCTTGGTTCTAGACCCATATGATCCCTCATGATTGATTCATATGGTGGCCTAATTCTTGTTCTAGGGAAGTGTTCCATACCCTTCCTTAGTGGAAATTGAATTTAATATGCCTTCTTTCATATCAATAACGTCACCAATAGTACGTAAAAACGGTCTACCAAGAATAATTGACAAGACGGATTGCAATCAATATCAAGAACGATAAATCTATGGGCACATAATTCTATTTGCCAGAATAAGAACATCATTAATTTTCCATAGGCTTTTAATAGTAGAATCCGCCAAGTGAAAATTTAAAGAGCATTACTTCAATATCGGTATAAGACCAAGCACATCACAAAAGATTTCGGAATTGAGAAACAACTAGCACCCAAGTCACATAAAGCAAAACACTCATAATTTTTAATCTTGACTTTGATGGAGGTTCCCATTATTCATGTGTATTTTCTAGGAATTGAAACTTCAATTCACACTTTTCTTCAAAAGCTTTCATCATAGCTCAACAATATGTTTGTAAAAGCTTTATTTTGTTCATAAGCAGGGGTGAATTTATCATGGATTGCTGCAAAGAAATACAATCAACAAAGAGCAAACTATCATAATTAAAGTCTTTTGAATCCAAAATAGTGGGCACATCACATAGTTAAAATCTTGACCTCTTCAAACCCACTTTTATCCAAATTTTCAACAAGATTTTCACCCTCCAAATTATCGGGACGCCTTCTAGCTAAGTTGACTCTTCTCAGTCCCTTTATCATCAATCTTAATTTTACTCAAACAAGGAATCAATAGAATAGAAACCACAATCATTTTAAGATCTGCATCACTTTTATGAAAGCAATCACTAGAAAACGTTTTTTCTAAAAATTCTCGTCTAGCTCTAAGCCATAGCGGTTCTTTTCTTACTTTATCCATAGAACATATAACCTTTAATTGATTCCTCAACCTTAGGACAAAAATTTTCATCTGAGATTTTCTACATCATGGAAATTCTATCAATACTCTAGACATATCATCAAACTTATTCAGCTTTCTCTATTGTTAGCATTGAAAAATATTTGTGTTTGGAGTATTGATAAATTCTTAATATTATTCTAAGATCAGAGGTGTTCTATTATATTATAAGAAGGATTACCATAGGAATTACCATAATTATTAGAGGAATTAAGGAAAAGGCCTAGGATTAAAATTACCTCTATGAGCATTGTATTAAAATTGTTTCGCGAAATAAAGTTCACATCTATGCATCACTATCTTGCTCAATCAAAGTAGACAAAGGCATATCATTAAAATCAATAGGAGCATTTTAATTAGCAACCAACTTCATAAGAGCATCAACTTTTTCATCAAACAGTCTCAAGGTAAAAAAAAACTTTTTCACTAAGAATTTATTTTTTCTACCGAATTGATTTTTTACTAGTAGTAGGAGTCTTTCGTTTTATGCCATTGCGAATAATCCGCCATGATATATCAAGCAATTTGGTGGCTTCACCAAAAGTAATTTCCATAAAAGTACCCCCCGCGGTGGAATCTAAAAGATTACGAGAAACAAATTCAATCCCGCATAAAAATTTGTATGATCATCCAAAGATTTAACCCATGAGTTGGCAATTCCTTAGCATATTTTCATCCTTTCCCAAGATTGTGCAACATGCTCTGCTCAAGTTGTTGAAATTCATAATCTGGGTTCTAAGGGAATAAAAATTTTTGCGGGCGAAAAATACTTAGTGAATAAAAGCATCTTTGCACTTATTCCAAGAATCGATACTATTGCGAGGCAAAGAAGAAAACCAAATTTTTGCGGCGATCTCGCAAAGAAAACGGAAATAATTTCAACTTCACAATATCATTGTCCACATATTTTTTTCTTTTGCTCTATCGCATAAATCCATGAATGTGTTACCCTTCTGTCACTGGATCAAGCACCGTAAGATCGAACCCATCACAAAGCACCCTCTCCCATTGCAATATAAATAGATCAAGTTGGCCAACAAACAAAACACAAATATCGGAGAACAATACGAGGCTATAAGCAATCATGCATAAAGAGATCAAAGAAGACTCAAATAACTTTCATGGATAAAAACATAGATCTGATCATAAACTCAAAGTTCATCGGATCCCAACAAACACACCGCAAAAAGAGTTACATCATATGGATACTCCAGAGACCATTGTATTGAGAATCAAACAAGAGAGAGAAAGCCATCTAGCTACTAACTACGGACCATAGGTCTACAATGAACTACTCAAGCATCATCGGAGAGGCACCAATGAGGATGATGAACCCCTCCGTGATGGGTGTCTAGATTGGATCTGTGGTTTTTGGAACTTGCGGCGGCTGGAATTGATTTTCGTCGACTCCCCTAGGGTTTCTGGAATATTGGGGTATTACAGAGCAAAGAGGCGGTGCGGGAGGTCTCCGAAGTGGCACAACCCACCAGGGCGCGCCTGGGGACCCAGGCGCACCCCGGTGTCTTGTGCTCACCTCGGGCCCCCTCTTCGGTACTTCTTTGGCCCACTGGATGTCTTCTGGTCCATAAAAAATCTCCAAAAGTTTTGCTGCGTTTGGACTCCCTTTGGTATTGATTTCCTGCGATGTAAAAAACTGCAGAAAACAACAACTGGCACTGGGATATGTCCATAGGTTAGTACCAAAAATGATATTAAATGATTGTAAAAACATCCAAGAATGATAATATAAACAGCATGGAACATATAAAAAATTATATATACGTTGGAAGTATCAGTATGTACCAGTTTGTAGATGACACTCTGTACAGAAAGAGGCCAAATGGTGTCAAGTTGAAGTGTTACAGTCAAGAAAATGACTAGATGTTTCAGAGATACATGGAGGTGTATGGGCTCACATTTGTGATCAAGAGCACTGTCGGGAAAGCTTTCTGGAAGGATTCTACTGGCCCACTGCCCTCCGGGATGCAACTGAGCTCGTCACCAAGTGTGAGCATCACAGTTCCACTCCAAGAAATTTTCACCCAGCAGCCCAAGCCCTTCAAACCATCCCTTATCCTGGCCTTTCATGGTCTGGGGGCTCGACATTGGGTCCTTTCCCGTGCTACCGGGGGCTTTGAATTCTTGTACGTGGCAATCGCCACGTTTACAAAGTGGCCCGAAGTAGAGCCCAGTGAGAAAGGTGACGGCGTAATCAGCTATCAAGTTCTTTAAGGGATTGGGTGTGTCGTTTGGATACCCAACAGGGTGATCACCGACAACGGCACCCAGTTCACAAGCCGCGTCTTCATGCAGTACATCCAGGCCTTGGAAGCAAGGTCTCTTTTGCCTCTTTTGTGCATCCAAGGAGTAATAGATAGGCTGAAAGGATGAAACACTAAAGTGTTGAGGGGACGTAGACAAGCAAACGTGATAAGCTCCAGCGAAAAGTGCGGCACAAGGCTGGATTGATGAATTGCAGGGGTTTTTGGTCAACTCAGGACGACACCAAAATCGAGACTACTGGCGCCAGACTCCCTTCTCCCTAGTATACGGTTGGGAGGGGTTGTCCCCACGGAATCAATATGGTACCTCAGGTACTTGCACTTATTGATGAGTAGTGCAAAGAGCAGCTACGGCATGACGATTGCCACGTCCTCGAGGAAGATCGTCTCCAGGCCGCTATACGTGCTGCACGGACACCCGCAACGTTACTCGTTCCTTGTCGTGTGGGGCACACAGGCTCCTAGTTCTTTGGCTTTCCGCAGACCCGTTTGTGAGACCGTAGAAGATCTTCCATTAGTATCCCGGTATGTCTCCCACATGCTCGAGGGCCCCTTGTCTCTCCACCACTCCCTGGGGTCTGCACTGGTTCGCCTCTACTGTCTGCACTCTCTTCCACCCCCGGCTGCACCTCCGGGCCTCTCCGCTTGTGTGTCTGGCTCTTGTCATTCGTCGCTCTCGAATACACCTGTGCTCTCCTTTGGCAGCCTTTGACGCCGCCTAGCTATCCAACAGAAAGGTGGACATGGTAGCTGCACCCTCCTTTTATGTTTTTGGGGTCGCGGGCCTGCAACTGATCCTTTTTCTTCATACTGAAGAGCTTGTAGATTTGGCCTGGGAACTCGCCGGCCTCCCCGATGTTAGTTCTCGTTTGTACCGGCCTCACAAGTGATTTGTGTTGAGCCGCGATTTACGTCAACATTTACGCCCCCTCTGCAGGCCTGCGGGAGCGAACAAGCCGCCAAATAACACTACTAGTGTAGATCCCAGTAAATGTGTGCTAGAGGTGCCCTTCTGAACCTTTCATCGCGCCCTGATGATTACGTTGCCTCGTTTCGTGTCGTCTCACCACCACTCACCTTTTTTGTGCGGCTGCACTTTACGCCTTCGACCCTAGTTCGACCTCTATCTCCGTCGACCTGTCTCTGTCCCCCTGCTAGGCGGCGCACGCCACGTCCCTGATTCCGCGCCACGAGCTCCGTATACCGCGTGACAAATTTCATATGTCCCTACGGCGATCCCTGTTGGCACCAACGACACGACTGGGCTTGACAATAACACTCAACCCCCCGGACGAGCGGCTATTTTAGAGGACAGCACGACCACGACACACAACATTACCGCTATCCTCACATACATGACAAATGATGTTGCAAAATACAAAAAAAAAACGACGAACTGATAAAAACAGTATAAAACACAACAACCAGAGATCAGTCTACCCCCACACCAAGACCGGCAGAGAGGGATGTACATCCATGAAGCAAACACCAACCACGGTACGGTATTTCAACCTCAGTCGATCCGAACGAACAAGGTAATAGAAAATTAATCTTTTTAGATGCTTTTGTAGGAAAGACATTCTAGAGTCAACCCCACACCAGACACAACAACACCAAAAACCAATCACTAACACCGCTCATGCAACCCGTAACAAAATGTAACTATCGCACAAACCCACGACGTAAGGAGAGCCGGGTTGTCAATCCCTACGGGTAAAAGGATAGGTAAAATTGTAGTAGATGGATAAATAGATCTCGCGAGAACGCGAGATAAAATAAATAAGTAAAAATTGAGCAAGGTATTTTGTATTTTTGGATTAATAGATCTAAAAATAAAAGTTGCTAAATAAAAGAGCGAATAGCAAAATAGATCATGAAGGCAAATATATTAGCAGAGACCGGGGGCCGTAGTTTTCACTAGTGGCTTCTCTCGAGAAAAATAGCAAACGGTGGGTAAAACAAATACTGTTGGGCAATTGATAGAACTTCAAATACTCATGACGATATCCAGGCAATGATCATTATATAGGCATCACGTCCAAGATTAGTAGACCGACTCCTGCCTGATCTACTACTATTACTCCAAACATCGACCGCTATCCAGCATCCATCTAGTGTATTAAGTTCATATGGAAAAATGGAGTAATGCAATAAGAATGATGACAGATGTAGACAAGATCTATTATGTAGAAATAGACCCATCTTGTTATCCTTAATAGCAATGATACATACGTGCCGGTTCCCCTTCTGTCACGGGATCAAGCACCAAGATCGAACCCATCACAAAGCACCTCTTCCCATTGCAAGATAAAGATAGATCAAGTTGGCCAAACAAAACCCAAATATCAGAGAAGAAATACGAGGCTATAAGAATCATGCATATAAGAGATCAAAGAAGACTCAAATAATTTTCATGGATAAAAACATAGATCTGATCATAAACTCAAAGTTCATCGGATCCCACAAACACCACCGCAAAAAGAGTTACATCATATGGATCTCCAAGAGACCCTTGTATTGAGAATCAAACGAGAGAGAGAAAGCCATCTAGCTACTAACTACGGACCCGTAGGTCTACAATGAACTACTCAGCATCATCGGAGAGGCACCAATGAGGATGATGAACCCCTCCGTGATGGTGTCTAGATTGGATCTGTGGTTTCTGAAACTTGCAGCGGCTGGAATTGATTTTCGTCGATTCCCTAGGGTTTCTGGAATATTGGGTATTTATAGAGCAAGAGGCGGTGCGGGAGGTCTCCGAGATGGGCACAACCCACCAAGGCGCGCCCGGTGTCTTGTGCTCACCTCGGGCCCCCTCTTCAGTACTTCTTTGCCCACTGGATGTCTTCTGGTCCAAAAAAATCTCCAAAAAGATTCGTGCGTTTGGACTCTGTTTGGTATTGATTTCCTGTGATGTAAAAAACATGCAGAAAACAGCAACTAACACTGGGCACTATGTCAATAGGTTAGTACCAAAAAATGATATAAAATGATTGTAAAACATCCAGAATGATATATAACAACATGGACAATAAAAAATTATAGATACATTGGAGACGTATCAGCATCCCCAAGCTTAATTCCTGCTCGTCCTCGAGTAGGTAAATGATAAAAACAGAATTTTTGATGGGGAATGCTGCCTAACATGTTCATCACATATCTTTTCTTTGAGCATGGACTTGGACTTTTAATGGTTCAAAGCAATAGTCTAGTTTTGACATGAGGACTTTAATACTCAAGCATATAACAAGCAACATGTCTTTCAAAATATCAACACTAAAGCAAGCTATCCCTAGCCCATTATGCTCAATCATTGATCCATTCATGAAACACACTCGAATATTACACCCCAATGCTCAAGTACGATCATAGTGCCTCTTAGTTGGTGCTTATAAGAGAAGATGGAGACTCAAGTAAAAATAAAAATTGCATAAAGTAAAAGAAAGGCCCTTTGCGGAGGGAAGTAGAGATTGTAGAGGTGCGAGCTCAAAGCTTAAATTGAGAGATAAAAACATTTTGAGAGGCATACTTTTCTCACCAACAAAACGACTTAGAGTTCCCAACACTTTCCATGCTAGATATATCATAGGCGGTTCCCAAACAGAAAATAAAGTTTATTCCTTTTTCCACCATTTCTTTCACTTTCCATGGCTAGCCGTATCCACAGGTGCCCTCCATACAACACTTTCCAAGGAATTTATATTTGACAACCATAAGTAAATTCTTTTTCATTTGGGACTGGGCATTCCTAATACCTTTGCCGTACTCTCGTGCAATGACAAGTGAATAAACAATCATCGTGAGAATAACACATCTAGCATGGAAAATACGGCCACCCCTCACCGCCTCGCGAGTGGTACAAGCACACAAAAGAGAAATTTATTTTGAAAATTAGGGATGGCACATACAAATTTGCTTGAACGGCAGGAAATACCGCATATAGGTAGCTATAGTGGGCTCATATGGCAAAACTGGTTTAAAGGGTTTTGGATGCACAAGTAGTGATCATACTTAGTGCAAATGAGGCTAGCAAAAAGATTGAGAAGCGCCAACCAAGAAACAAAAAATCTCGTAAGAAGCATTAAGCATAATAACACCGAATAAAGCACCACAAGTAGGATATAATTTCATTGATAACTATTGACTTTCGTGCTTGCATAGGGAATCACGAACCTTAACACCAATATTTTACTAAAGCATAAACTACTCCTCAACATGACTCACATATCACTATCATCATATCTCAAAACTATTACTAGAATCAAGTTTATTTTTTCCAATGATCTTCATGAAAGTTTTTATTATATCCTTCTTGGATATCTATCACTTTGGGACTAGTTTCATATGTTGCTTTAATAAGCTCAAACAAATATAAGTGAAGAACATGAGCATAATATTTCTTTCTCTCAAATTAATCTAAGTGAAGCAAGAGAGAATTTCTTTAAAATTTTACTAACTCCCAAATAAATCTAAGTGAAGCATGAGAGCATTTCTTCAAAAATAACAAGCACACCGTGCTCAAAAAGATATAAGTGAAGCACTAGAGCAATTCCAAGGCTCTAAGATTTAAGTGAAGCATAGGAGCAAGCATAGCATAATTTTTGGCTCTCTCAAAAAGGCGTGTCCAGCAAGGATTCAAGACTTAAAATAAAAAGCAAAGCAGCAAAGACTCATATCATATAAGACGCTCCAAGAAAAACTCATAGTATGTGACGAATAAAATATAGATCCAAGTAAAATACTGATGGTCATTAGAAGAAAGAGGGGATGCCATTCAGGGGCATCCCCAAGCTTAGTTGCTTGATACTTCTTAAATATTATCTTGGGGTGCCTCGTGCATCCCCAAGCTTAGCCTTTTGCTAATCCTTATTCCTTCATCTATCGTAATATCACCCAAAACTTGAAAACTTCAATCACACAACTCAACAAAACCTTCGTGAGATCCGTTAGTATAAGAAAGCAAATCACTACTATAAGTACTGTTGCAAACCCATTCATATTTTATTCTTGCATTATTCTACTGTATTCCAACTTTTCTATGGCAAAAACTCTCCAAACGAAACATAGAATCATCAAAACAGGCACACAACGCAAAGAAACAGAATCTGTCAAAAACAGAACAGTCTGTAGCAATCTGAAAACTTCGAATACTTCTGTAACTCCAAAAATCTGAAAAATTAGGACAACGTGACAAATTTGTTTATTAATTTTCTGCAAAAAGAATCAAATAAAAAACACTCTTCTGTTAAAATAATAATTGTTTTCCTGGTGCAAAAGTTTCTGTTTTTCAGCAAGATAAATCAACTATCACTCAAACCATCCCAAAGTCTTTGCTTGGCACAAACACTAATTTAAACCACAAAACACATCTAACCAGAGGCATAATTGGGTATTTTATTGAAAACAGCAAGAAAACAAAAAGCAAAAAGATACAAGTTGGGTTGCCTCCCAACGAGCGCTATCGTTTTACGCCCCTTGCTAGGCATAATGTAAAGGATCTAAGTATTGTCATCTTTGGTTCTAGACCATATGATCCCTCATGATTGATTCATATGGTGGCCTAATTCTTGTTCTAGGGAAGTGTTCCATACCCTTCCTTAGTGGAAATTGAATTTAATATTGCCTTCTTTCATATCAATACGTCACCAATAGTACGTAAAAACGGTCTACCAAGAATAATTGGACAAGACGGATTGCAATCAATATCAAGAACGATGAAATCTATGGGCACATAATTTCTATTTGCAGAATAAGAACATCATTAATTTTCCCATAGGCTTTTTAATAGTAGAATCCGCCAAGTGAAATTTAAAGAGCATTCTTCAATATCGGTAAGACCAAGCACATCACATAAAGATTTCGGAATTGTAGAAACACTAGCACCCAAGTCACATAAAGCAAAACACTCATAATTTTTAATCTTGACTTTGATGAGGTTCCCATTATTCATGTGTATTTCTAGGAATTGAAACTTCTAATTCCACTTTTCTTCAAAAGCTTTCATCATAGCATCAACAATATGTTTAGTAAAAGCTTTATTTTGTTCATAAGCATGGGGTGAATTTATCATGGATTGCTGCAAAGAAATACAATCAACCAAAGAGCAACTATCATAATTAAAGTCTTTTGTAATCCAAAATAGTGGGCACATCATAGTTAAAGTCTTGACCTCTTCAAACCCACTTTTATCAAATTTTCAACAAGATTTTCACCCTCCAAATTATCGGGACGCCTTCTAGCTAAAGTTGACTCTTCTCCAGTCCCTTTATCATCAATCTTAATTTTACTAAACAAGGAATCAATAGAAAGAAACACAATCATTTTAAGATCTGCATCACTTTTATGAAAGCAATCACTAGAAAACGTTTTTTTCTAAAAATTCCGTCTAGCTCTAAGCATAGCGGTTCTTTTCTTACTTTCATCCATAGAAACATATAAAGCTTTAATTGATTCCTCAACCTTAGGCACAAAAATTTTCATCTTGAGATTTTCTACATCATGAGAAATTCTATCAATACTTCTAGACATATCATCAAACTTATTCAGCTTTTCTTCTATTGTAGCATTGAAAACCTTTTGAGTATTGATAAATTCTTTAATATTATTCTCAAGATCAGAGGTGTTCCTATTATTATTATAAGAAGGATTACCATAGGAATTACCATAATTATTAGAGGAATTACTAGGAAAAGGCCTAGGATTAAAATTACCTCTATGAGCATTGTTATTAAAATTGTTTCGCGAAATAAAGTTCACATCTATGGCATCACTATCTTGCTCAATCAAAGTAGACAAAGGCATATCATTAAAATCAATAGGAGCATTTTTATTAGCAACCAACTTCATAAGAGCATCAACTTTTTCACTCAAACCAGTCTTCAAGGTCAAAAAAAAACTTTTTCACTCAAAGAATTTATTTCTTCTACCGAATTGACTTTTTTACTAGTAGGAGCTCTTTCGGTATGCCATTGCGAATAATCCGCCATGATATTATCAAGCAATTTGGTGGCTTCACCAAAAGTAATTTCCATAAAAGTACCCCCCGCGGTGGAATCTAAAAGATTACGAGAAACAAAATTCAATCCCGCATAAAAAATTTGTATGATCATCCAAAGATTTAACCCATGAGTTGGGCAATTCCTTAGCATCATTTTCATCCTTTCCCAAGATTGTGCAACATGCTCATGCTCAAGTTGCTTGAAATTCATAATCTGGGTTCTAAGGGAAATAATTTTTGCGGGCGAAAAATACTTAGTGATAAAAGCATCTTTGCACTTATTCCAAGAATCGATACTATTGCGAGGCAAAGAAGAAAACCAAATTTTTGCGCGATCTCGCAAAGAAAACGGAAATAATTTCAACTTCACAATATCATTGTCCACATATTTTTTCTTTTGCATATCGCATAAATCCATGAATGTGTTACCCTTCTGTCACTGGGATCAAGCACCGTAAGATCGAACCCATCACAAAGCACCTCTTCCCATTGCAATATAAATAGATCAAGTTGGCCAAACAAAACCCAAATATCGGAGAACAAATACGAGGCTATAAGCAATCATGCATATAAGAGATCAAAGAAGACTCAAATAACTTTCATGGATAAAAACATAGATCTGATCATAAACTCAAAGTTCATCGGATCCCAACAAACACACCGCAAAAAGAGTTACATCATATGGATCTCCAAGAGACCATTGTATTGAGAATCAAACAAGAGAGAGAAAGCCATCTAGCTACTAACTACGGACCCATAGGTCTACAATGAACTACTCACGCATCATCGGAGAGGCACCAATGAGGATGATGAACCCCTCCGTGATGGTGTCTAGATTGGATCTGTGGTTTTTGGAACTTGCGGCGGCTGGAATTGATTTTCGTCGACTCCCCTAGGGTTTCTGGAATATTGGGGTATTTACAGAGCAAAGAGGCGGTGCGGGAGGTCTCCGAGATGGGCACAACCCACCAGGGCGCGCCTGGGGCCCAGGCGCACCCCGGTGTCTTGTGCTCACCTCGGGCCCCCTCTTCGGTACTTCTTTGGCCCACTGGATGTCTTCTGGTCCTAAAAAAATCTCCAAAAAGTTTTGCTGCGTTTGGACTCCATTTGGTATTGATTTCCTGCGATGTAAAAAACATGCAGAAAACAACAACTGGCACTGGGCACTATGTCAATAGGTTAGTACCAAAAAATGATATAAAATGATTGTAAAACATCCAAGAATGATAATATAACAGCATGGAACAATAAAAAATTATATATACGTTGGAGACGTATCAGTATGTACCAGTTTGTAGATGACACTCTGTACAGAAAGAGGCCAAATGGTGTCAAGTTGAAGTGTATCAGTCAAGAAAATGGACTAGAGCTGTTGGCAGAGATACATGGAGGTGTATGTGGCTCACATTTGTGATCAAGAGCACTTGTCGGGAAAGCTTTCTGGCAAGGATTCTACTGGCCCACTGCCCTCCGGGATGCAACTGAGCTCGTCACCAAGTGTGAAGCATGCCAGTTCCACTCCAAGAATATTCACCAGCCAGCCCAAGCCCTTCAAACCATCCCTTATCCTGGCCTTTCATGGTCTGGGGGCTCGACATCTTGGGTCCCTTTCCCCGTGCTACCGGGGGCTTTGAATTCTTGTACGTGGCAATCGACAAGTTTACAAAGTGGCCCGAAGTAGAGCCAGTGAGAAAGGTGACGGCGTAATCAGCTATCAAGTTCTTTAAGGGATTGGTGTGTCGTTTTGGAGTACCCAACAGGGTGATCACCGACAACGGCACCCAGTTCACAAGCCGCGTCTTCATGCAGTACATCCAGAGCCTTGGAAGCAAGGTCTCTTTTGCCTCTGTTGTGCATCCAAGGAGTAATAGATAGGCTGAAAGGATGAACACTAAAGTGTTGAGGGGACTTAAGACAAGAAACTTTGATAAGCTGCGAAAGTGCGGCAAGCGCTGGATTGATGAATTGCCAGTGGTTCTTTGGTCAATCAGGACGACACCAAATCGAGCTACTGGCCAGACTCCCTTCTCCCTAGTATACGGTGGAGAGGCGGTGCTCCCCACGGAACTCATATATGGGTCACCTCAGGTACTTGCCTATGATGAAGTAGTGCAAGAGCAGCTACGGCATGACGATGCCACGCTCCTCGAGGAAGATCGTCTCCAGGCCGCTATACGTGCTGCACGACACCAGCAAGCCTTGCACCGCTATCACAGCCATAGGGTCCACGCTCGGAGCCTTGAGGAAGGTGACCTTGTCCTTAGGCGTGTTCAGTCCGCCAAGGGTGCAAACAAGTTGACACCAAAGTGGGAAGGCCCTTACCGGGTAGTAAGTGTTACCAGACTTGGCACAGTCCATCTGGAGACCGAAGATGGCATCCAAATGCAGAAATCATGGAATATTGAGCATCTTTGTAAGTTCTACCCGTAAGGCGCGGTTGCCGGGCCCTGCCCCGGCAACCTATTTTGTATAAGCATAGTCCCCGGGACTTGTAACCCTTTGTACAAAGCCAGGCGCAGACCCTGTGCATAGTTGAATAAAACGAAGCGCTTTCACAAAAACTTGCATGCATGTTTTCTTAAGTATGATTCTATTGTGATTACGATAGTCTTAAGATGAGATAACTAACATATTGTGAAGGGACATGTGCTATCATCTCTTCCCCTTTCCTTTTTGATGACAACAGAAAGGTTTCATCACAGATCGTTTTCCGGGAAAAAGGATGAAGGCGAGCCCAAGCACTGATCCCCGACAACCCCTCCTTATCGGAAACGATAAGAAGAACGACAAACAAAGATAAGTTCATCCTACCACACCAATGTTATGTTCATGTATGAAAAACTTGTACGTAGGGAAACCTTGTTGCCTCCGCCATCCATGTTTCCATCTTTTGATTCGAGTCCACTCGATGCTACTTCTTGAGCTTGCATTGATTTTTCCCTTGAAGAGGAAAGGGTGATGCAGCAAAGTAGAGATAAGTATTTCCCTCAGTTAAGAACCAAGGTATCAATCCAGTAGGAGGCACAAGCAAGTCTCCAATATATGCACCTGCACAAACTAAAAAACACTTGCACACAACGCGAAAAAGGGGTTGTCAATCCCTTCACAGTCACGAACAAGAGTGAGATCTAATAGAGATACGTATAAAAGATAAATAAAAGAGCAAACTAAAGTAAATATAAATAAATTGCAGCAAGGTATTTTTTGATTTTTTGGTTTATAGATCTGAAAATATATGATGGAAAATAGACCCGGGGGCCATAGGTTTCACTGGAGTCTTCTCTCTTGAAGAAAACATATGGTGGGTAAACAAATTACTGTTGAGCAACTGATAGAAAAGCGCATAATTATGACGATATCTAAGGCAATCATCATGAATATAGGCATCACGTCCGTGACAAGTAGACCGAAATGATTCTGCATCTACTACTATTACTCCACACATCGACTGCTATCCAGCATGCATCTAGAGTATTAAGTTCATAAGAACAGAGTAACACCTTAAGTAGGATGACATGATGTAGAGGGATAAACTCAAGCAATATGACATAAACCCCATGTTTTTATCCTTGATGGCAACAATACAATACGTGCCTCGCTACCCCTTCTGTCACTGGGTAAGGACACCGCAAGATTGAACCCAAAACTAAGCACCTCTCCCATTGCAAGAAAAACCAATCTAGTTGGCCAAACCAAACCGATAGTTCGAAGAGAAATACAAAGATATCGTAATCATGCATAAAAGAGTTCAGAGAAGACTCAAATAATATTTATAGATAATCTGATCATAAATCCACAATTCATCGGGTCTCAACAAACGCACCGCAAAAGAAGATTACATCGGATAGAACTCCAAGAACATCGAGGAGAACATTGTATTGAAGATCAAAGAGAGAGAATAAGCCATCTAGCTACTAGCTATGGACCCTTAGCTCCATGGTAAACTACTCACGCTTCATCGGAAGGGCAACAAGGTTGATGTAGAGGTCCTCCGTGATCGAATCCCCCTCTGGCGGAGTGCCGGAAAAGGCCCCAAGATGGGATCTCACGAGAACAGAAGCATGCGGCGGCGAAAAAGTATTTTTGGTGTGCCCTCTGGTATAGGTGGAATATTTGAGGATTTATAGTGTAGAGATTAGGTCAAGACGGTCCACGAGGGGCCCACAAGCTAGGGGGCGCGCCCCACGGCTTGTGGCCGCCTCGTGGGTCTTCTGGCCTCCTCTTCAAGTCTCGTGGATTTCTTCTGGTCCAAGAAAAATCACCGTAAAGTTTTACTCCGTTTGGACTCCGTTTGATATTCGTTTTCGATGAAAGTCAAAAACAAGGAAAAAACAGAAACTAGCACTGGGCTTTAGGTTAATAGGTTAGTCCCAAAAATATTATAAAATAGCATATTAATGCATATAAAACATCCAAAACACATAATATAATAGCATGGAATAATAAAAAATTATAGATACATTGGAGACGTATCAAGCATCCCCAAGCTTAATTCCTGCTCGTCCTCGAGTAGGTAAATGATAAAAACAGAATTTTTGATGTGGAATGCTACCTAACATATTTATCAATGCAATTTTCTTTATTGTGGCAAGAATATTCAGATCCATAAGATTCAAAACAAAAGTTTAATATTGACATAAAAACAATAATACTTCAAGCGTACTAATAAAGCAATCATGTCTTCTCAAAATATCATGGCCAAAGAAAGTTATCCCTACAAAATCATATAGTCTGGCTATGCTTCATCTTCATCACACAAAGTATTTCATCATGCACAACCCCGATGACAAGCCAAGCAATTGTTTCATACTTTTGGTGTTCTCAAAATTTTTCAATTTTCACGCAATACATGAGCGTGAGCCATGGATATAGCACTATAGGTGGAATAGAATATGGTGGTTGTGGAGAAGACAAAAAGGAAGGAGAAAGTCTCACATCAACTAGGCAAATTAATGGGCTATGAAGATGCCCATCAATTGATATCGATGCAAGTGAGTAGGGATTTCCATGCAATGGATGCACTAGAGCTATAAGTGTATGAATGCTCAAAAAGAAACTAAGTGGGTATGCATCCAACTTGCTTGCTCATCAAGACCTAGGGCAATTTGAGGAAGCCCATAATTGGAATATACAAGCCAAGTTCTATAACGAAAAATTCCCACTAGTATATGAAAGTGACAAAATAGGAGGCTCTCTATCATGAAGAACATGGTGCTATTTCAAAGCACAAGTGTGGAAAAGGATAGTAACATTGTCCCTTCTCTCTTTTTCTCTCATTTTTTTTGTTTGGGCTTCTTTGGACTTTTTTAATTTGGGCTTCTTTGGCCTCTTTTATTTTTTTTAAGTCCGGAGACTCATCCCAACTTGTGAGGGAATCATAGCTTCCATCATCCTTTCCTCACATGGGACAATGCTCTAATAATGATGATCATCACACTTTTCTTTACTTACAACTCAAGAATTACAACTCGATACTAGAACAAATATATGACTCTATATGAATGTCTCATGCATATGAGAACAATATGACAATGATGGTATGTGTCATAACAAAACGGAATGGTGGAAGTTGCATGGCAATATATCTCGGAATGGCTATGGAAATGCCATAATAGGTAGGTATGGTGACTGTTTTGAGGAAGGGTATATGGTGGGTTTAATGCACCGGCGAAAGTTGCGTGGTACTAGAGAGGGTAGCAATGGTGGAAGGGGGAGAGTGCGTATAATCCATGGACTCAACATTAATCATAAAGAACTCACATACTTATCGCAAAAGTTTATTAGCCATCGAAACAAAGTACTAATACGCATGCTCCTAGGGGGATAGATTGGTAGGAAAAGACCATCGCTCGTCCCCAACCGCCACTCATAAGGAAGACAATCAAAGAATAAATCATGCTCTGACTTCATCACATAACGGTTCACCATACGTGCATGCTACGGGAATCACAAACTTTAACACAAGTATTTCTACCAATCCAAAATTACTCACTAGCATGACTCTAATATCACCATCTTTATATCTCAAAACAAATGCAAGGAATCAAACTTCTCATATATTCAATGCTCTTTATATGAAAGTTTTTATTATATCCCTCTTGGATGCCCATCATATTAGGACTAAATTCATAACCTAAGCAAATTACCATGCTGTTTAAGACTCTCAAAATAATATAAGTGAAGCATGAGAGTTCAACAATTTCTATAAAATAAAACCACCACTGTACTCTAAAAAGATATAAGTGAAGCACTAGAGCAAACTGCCTAGCTCAAAAGATATAAGTGAAGCACATAGAGTATTCTAATAAATTCATGATTAAAGCGTGTCCCTCTCAAAAGGTGTGTACAGCAAGGATGTTTGTGACAAACTAAAAAGCAAAGACTCATATCATACAAGACGCTTCAAGCAAAACACATATCATGTGGTGAATAAAAATATAGCCTCAAGTAAATTTACCGATGGATTGAAGATGAAAGAGGGGATGCCATCCGGGGCATCCCCAAGCTTAGATGCTTGGTTGTCCTTGAATATTACCTTGGGGTGCCTTGGGCATCCCCAAGCTTAGGCTCTTGCCACTCCTTATTCCATAGTCCATCAAATCTTTACCCAAAACTTGAAAACATCACAACACAAAACTCAATAGAAAACTCGTAAGATCTGTTAGTATAATAAAATAAATCACCACTTTAGGTACTGTTGTGAACTCATTCTAAATTTATATTGCTGTTATATCTACTGTATTCCAACTTCTTGATGGTTCATACCCCCCGATACTACCCATAGATTCATCAAAATAAGCAAACAACACATAGAAAACAGAATCTGTCAAAAATAGAACAGTTTGTAGTAATATAGAAATTTCGTATACTTCCGTAACTCCAGAAATTCTGAAAAATTAGGAAAACCTAGGAAATTTGTATATAAATCTTTTGTAAAAAAATTTAGATCAAAATCACGTTTCTGTGATTTTCTAAATTTCTGGAAATGAGTGCAAAAGTTTCTGTTTTTCAGCAAGATCAAATCAACTATCACCATAGACCATCCCAAAGGTCTTACTTGGCTCAAACACTAATTAAAACACCAAAACACAATTAATACGGAGGTAATAATGTGTATTTATTGAAAAACATAACCAAAAACAAAAAACTCAAAAATAAAAATTGGGTTGCCTCCCAATAAGCGCTATTGTTTAACGCCCCTAGCTAGGCATAAAACATAGATCTAGGTATTGTCATCTTTAGCATTTAATTCTTTAATTGCACTTTTATAAACCCTGGGATATTCTTTGGGTTTATTGATAATCACACTCCTAGGTAGGAAATCAAGAAATTCACTTGTAGCAATTGGTCCTTTAATGATATCGACAAAGCTAGGGTAAATACTTATCATTTTAAGATCTTCGTTTCCTTTACTAGATGATTCACCCTTATCCTTAGGAACATAAATAAATTTAGTAGCTTTAGTAGAAGGAAATTTTGGAGTGGTTTTAACAGCGGTAAAAGTGGAACCCAAGTTGGTAATAATGTCTTCTAACTTATCATTTCTAGTAGAACCTTGATCTATTTTCTCATTAACTATAGGTTCCTTTTCCTTTAGATTCTTTAAAGTAATTCCTACCTTTGATCCAATTTGAGTAATGTGATTATGAATCTTTTATCCAAATTTTCAATAAGCTCTATGGTAGAAATTTTATTCTCAATAATATCATGCGTTTGCATCACATGTTCCAAAGTTAAAACTGTTTCATTAACCATGAGTGGTGGTGAACCAACCAAATCTATCATAGCATTGTAAGCATCCAAAGTATGGCTACCCAAGAAATTACCCCCAGTAATGGTATCTAGCACATATCTATACCAAGCAGTAACACCCACATAAAAATTACGGAGGAGAATTGTAGTAGATTGCTTACGAGTAGATCTATTTTGAGCATTGCAAATTCTATACCAAGCATACTTTAAATTTTCTCCCTCCCTTTGTTTAAAATTGAGAACCTCACTTTCAGGGGTACTAACAATGGTAGAAGGACTAGCCATGATAGCAAAACAAGCGATCTAGCAGACAAGCAAACTGAAAGCAAAAGAAAAGATGAACGAAAGAAGGGCGAATAAAAAGGCAAATATTTTTGTATTTTTCTGAAAACATTTTAGAAGTGGGGGGGGGGGAGGAAAACGAGAGGCAAATGGCAAATAATGTAAGTGCAAGAGATGAGAGTTTATGATGGGCACTTGGTAGGCTTGATGTAGAACCTCCCCGACAACGGCGCCAGAAATTCTTCCTGCTACTTCTTGAGCTTGCGTTGATTTTTCCCTTGAAGAGGAAAGGGTGATGCAGCAAAGTTGAGATAAGTATTTCCTTCAGTTAAGAACCAAGGTATCAATCCAGTAGGAGGCACAAGAAAGTCTCCAATATATGCACCTGCACAAACTAACAAACACTTGCACACAACGCGAAAAAGGGGTTGTCAATCCCTTCACGGTCACGAACAAGAGTGAGATCTAATAGAGATAGGTATAAAAGATAAACAAAAGAGCAAACTAAAGTAAATATAAATAAATTGCAGCAAGGTATTTTGGGATTTTTTGGTTTATAGATCTGAAAATATATGATGGAAAATAGACTCGGGGGCCATATGTTTCACTAGAGGCTTCTCTCTTGAAGAAAACATACGGTGGGTAAACAAATTACTGTTGAGCAATTGATAGAAAAGCACATAATTATGACGATATCTAAGGCAATGATCATGAATATAGGCATCATGTCCGTGACAAGTAGACCAAAACGATTCTGCATCTACTACTATTACTCCACACATCGACCGACTCCTGCCTACATCTAGAGTATTAAGTTCATAAGAACAGAGCAACGCTTTAAGTAAGATGGCATGATGTAGAGGGATAAACTCAAGCAATATGACATAAACCCCATATTTTTATCCTTGATGGCAACAATACAATACGTGCCTCGCTACCCCTTTCTGTCACTAGGTGAGGACACCACAAGATTGAACCCAAAACTAAGCACCTCTCCCATTGCAAGAAAAACCAATCTAGTTGGCCAAACCAAACCGATAGTTCGAAGAGAAATACAATGATATCTTAATCATGCACAAAAGGGTTCAGAGAAGACTCAAATAATATTCATAGATAATCTAATCATAAATCCACGATTCATCGGATCTCAACAAACGCACCGCAAAAGAAGATTACATCAGATAGAACTCCAAGAACATCGAGGAGGACATTGTATTGAAGATCAAAGAGAGAGAGAGAGAGAGAGAGAGAGAAGAAGCCATCTAGCTACTAGCTATGGACCCTTAGGTCCGTGGTAAACTAGTCACGCTTCATCGAAAGGGCAGCAAGGTTGATGTAGAGGTCCTCCATGATCGAATCCCCCTCAGGTGGAGTGCCGGAAAAGGCCCCAAGATGGGATCTCATGGGAACAGAAGCTTGCGGCGGCGAAAAAGTATTTTTGGTGTGCCCTCTGGTATAGGGGAAATATTTGAGGATTTATAGTGCAGAGATTAGGTCAAGACGGTCCATGAGGGGCCCACAAGCCAGGGGGCGCGCCCCCCCTTAGGGCACGCCCCCATGGATTGTGGCCGCCTCGTGGGTCTTCTGGCCTCCTCTCTAAGTCTCGTGGGTTTCTTCTGGTCCAAGAAAAATCACCGTAAAGTTTTATTTCGTTTGGACTCCATTTGATATTCTTTTTCTGTAAAAGTAAAAAAAAAAGGAAAAAAACAGAAATTGGCACTGGGCTCTAGGTTAATAGGTTAGTCCCAAAAATAATATAAAATAGCATATTAATGCATATAAAACATCCAAAACAGATAATATAGTAACATGGAACTATAAAAAATTATAGATACATTGGAGACGTATCACTCGACAAAGCTGGTCAAGGCAACAATTGGAGAGGTTAACGGGGGGCTGGCCTTCATCTACGCTCCTAACTCGTTTGTGAGCTCATTAGACGAGGTTTAGTAGCAGCTATGATGGAGGCCGGCAAGATGCTTTGCCGGAAAACTTTGTTTACTCGGAAGTATTAAGGGTTCGTCCTTCAACATGTTTGATGCATGCACAAAGATCCGGCAAGCGTTTTTTTTCATTGATACATGGATAAACAAGTACATATCATACAAGTACTAGCATGGACAAAGGATTACATAGTTTTAACTAAAATTTGGCAAGTGCGTACATCTTTTGATTTGAAAAAAGATAAGTGCCCCGTAATGCCTTTCTTGTCCCTCTCCTCTTAGGAGTTGCATTGGGAAGGAAAGAGGGCAAAAGGAGCACCTGGGCAAAAGCCCAGCCCGACACCGTCAGGACCAGCGGGACGCAGCCTGACAAGATCGGGAGGGCGCCTCCCCGGCAAGGAAGAAGAGGCCAGGGACGGGGAGAGCGGCTAGGCGATGCCCTGGTCACCCTCGCCAGGACCAGAGGAACGCGACAGAGGGAACACCGGCAGGGAAGACGAAGCCGGAATCCACGAGGAAGCCTGTCGGGGTCCAGCTGGAGGAAGCGGTGACGACCAAGCCAAGCACCCCCGGCAAATCGCTCAGCCGGGGTCCAGCTGCAGATGATGGTGCTGCCGACGCCTAGCTGACGGTGACGGTGCATCCGGTGCTCAGCCGGAGTCCGAGTCATCGTCTTCATGCTTGACGACCGGGGGCTCGCCGTCGCCATCTTCACCGTCAGTGTCCTCCTCGTCGCTGTCGCTCGAGGAGGAGCTTTCTCCTTCGCTCGAGCTTTCCACGCAGCACCCTAAATGAGCTCCTGAACGCCCGAAGACCTTGATGAAGAGCATATCGGCCTCCACCAGCTTGAAGCAGAGGACGTGCCCTTCCGCCAGATAATGGGCACGGGCGAAAGTCTTCCAGCCACGCCAGAGGAGCATGATGTGTGGTGAAGGGAACTCCACGTTCGCCCACACCGCGTCATTGCAGCAGCCGCTCATGCGCAACCCCAGCTTGAGCGGTTGCTCGATCTCCATCACCCTGGCGAAGGGACGAGGAAGCCGCAAGTGGCTGCGTGGGGGCTCATGCAGCCTGACGATGAACTCCAGTGTTGTGTCTCCTACGTGACCCTCCATCAGAGTCGGAGTGGCTAGGGGAGGCGCGGCCAGTACAACACTACGCCCGCCTCTGTCCCGAGTGCCTCATCGACCCTGTTCGTGTCCTGTGGCTTAGCCTTGTGCACAGGATCTTGCCCCTGCAGCCGCAATTGGGGCAGGAGCATGATGCAGAGAAGAAGCCCTCGTCGCCATCGTCGGAGCCCGAGCTTGACCCCTTCCCCTTGTCATAGTGGAAGCAAAACTAGAAGGAAGAAGGAGGAGGTGTGGATGAGCGTCACCGTCCCACTCATGCTCCCTTTTATAGCGTGGCGAGGTGGGAGGCTGGCTCTCCACTACCCTGGGGCGACCGCACCACTCCTCCAATCCAGCCTCTCTACGCCCTTGACGGCGTCTAGATTCGTTGGCCGGCCCATTACGCCAATCCAGGGCGTTGCATTTTCTGCCAAGGCACACGTCCCTGTGCCCTGCGCGTCCACCACCAACTCTTTGCAATGCATGCGGCGTGCGTGGCGGAAACGGTAGGCGTAGTGGGTGAAGTAAAATGGAAGTTACCCCCGGTTCACACGTGGACGCCCTAGTTAACTCCCATGAACGTGGGCGCCCTCTGGACTACAGCACAAATGAACCCACGTCGTTCGGATGCTGGAGGACTTGTGGGAGACCCGGGGGCTAACTTGATTCCAAATTAATGAAGAAGCAAAGAAGATCTAAAAAACAAGCATCAGCCCCGGCAAGGTTAGTATGTACGCTTGTGCAAGTGTTTGGGCCTACCCCAATGATGCCCGATGACACGTATGGACCAGGCCCGGGGGCTCCTATCGGTGCAACAAACATTTGTGTTTCCTGCCCGAACTTTTGCACAGGCATGCTAAACAATCATACACCAATCACCTAGACATGGTGCAAGATGAGCCAGAGAAGCCGCTCTTCGTGAGATCAAGGAGAGCATTAAGAAGATCAAGATGGCCTGAGGATCTCCTAGGAAGGACTCCCTTGTGGGCAGGCAAGCCCAGCAGGGGCAAAGGCCACACTTAGATTCAAGTTTAAACTACCCCGACAAGGGTCCTGGGGCCCGTCAAGACTGCAAGACAGAACCCAGCAAGCTTCGTACCGGCAGATCCCCGACAAGATGCCACCGCTCCACCTCATCGCACGCAAGTCATTAATCAGTGCAGTGTCGAGCTCTCAAGTGGCTAGGTGGATCTTGTCAGGCACGTGGCGACACGCTGGAGAAAAGATTGGCTTTATTGACACCCGTCCGGATGGCGTGTCACACTAATAAGGAGAAGATGGATAAGCGGCACGGCAGGCTTGCCGAGCTTCAACCTCAGCATGACACCTAGCAGTGCATTTAATGCACTTTGTCCTAACTGCCAGAGTTAGGTATGATAGCACTGTTAGCTATCTAATCACAGCAAAATGACTGTTTTGCCACTATGGTCGCCCCTTAACCTATAAAAGGAGGCCAGAGGCAACCTAGCAAAATGGTCGAACATTTGATCCCTCCACACTTGTATGCACGCGTCGCTCCTCCCGAGGCACACTTGCCGGGCTCGAGCGCGCTGTGTCTTCGTGTTCCTCCAGATGAATCCACCAAAGCTGGAGTAGGGTTTTACGCTGCAAAGCAGCTCGAACCTGGGTAAAAGAGAGCTATCCATCGCTGCGCTGCCCTGCTATTTTTGCTCTTTATGCAATGTGACCGTCCCCTTGCCGAACCACAATGGGGCAACCTTGCCCCATAGGTGATCGAGCTTCCATGCCGACAGAATGGGAGTTTAAAATTTCTTTGGGAAACTTCAAAACTCTCGAAACCCAGTAGCGGAGTGAATAGTAATATATCTCAGTGAGTGAATGTAAACTATCAAACAAGAACAAAACTCATAAATCGAGGATAATCACATGGTCGAATCTAAACATGCAATGCAAAACAAATGAAAAGAAGCGAAGGAATAACTAGTGATGCTCGATGGCGACAAAAAATTTGATAGACCAGTTCGCCCTTCTGCACAAGGACTACATCTGGTTGGAGGGGTTGTGATTTAACATAGAGGATTAACTATCTTTGTCCTATTCTCCTCGATAATTGGTTCATCAACCAGTGCCGATTACTCGTGGTAGATACTTGAGGTGATCTCCGAACCTTTACATACTTCTTCTTCGAGAACCACAATCACTCTTGGTTTCTGAAGAAATTGACACCTAACCATCTAGATAGTTTGTAGCTCTCAAGAGTAATAGGTGGAGTGTACTAGACTTAGATTCGAGTGATGCTAAACCACTATCTAATTTTTCGGCTTTGGGGTTTTCTCTCAGTTGATTTTAAACTCAAGTCACTCTGGAGAGGGGGTTGCTCTACAATCTTCTTAGAATCAAATGGAGCAGCCACCGGACAAACCCGGTGCGGGGCATCTATTTATAGCCCCAACCTTCCCTGATGGGAAATGACCATCTTGGACATGCGGTCCAGCTAATGGCCAACCGACACGTTCTCAACGATCGTATTTGAAAGCAACGATAACATTACTTGAGGAACAAGTAATGCTAACTCTTCGGTCAGAGACAAATCTCTCACGGTGAAGAAGATCATAGTCTCTTGCTGGCAAGTATTTGCTCGGAGCACAAAGATATTTCTCTATTAGCTTACATAAGATTGGGTTTAGCATCAGAGAATCAAAGCTTCGAACACTATACCCCTCATGGTAGTATGGTGGTACTATGACTCAATAAAGAGAAAGAAGAACAACAAAATAAATTCTACATCTTCACTTCATCTTCGGCTTCTCTCGGCTGTAGTCAATTCCTTCGGATGCCACCGAACCAATTAATTCGCGTCAGCAATTTTTAGGGGGTCACTCTCGACAGCATAATCTTTGTTAATAATACTGGCTGCCATGCAGGATATTATCTCCGGAGTTTATATCAAACTCCTCATGACTTCAGGGACCTGTTACTCTATGTGCACTAGCAAACACATTAGTCCTTTACTGTTTATGTCAACAATCTTCAAAACATAAGGAGGCAAATCATTGCACCAACAATCTCCCCCTTTTTGAACGATAGCTGACAAAAGAGATAATCATCGAGAAGAATAGATATGCGAAAGTTAAAATAGTGAGAGTGATAAAGTGTTACTATTCTCGAAGATTAAATAGACTCCCCCTGAATGTATGCAGGGAATTAATTTTATGATGAGATTCTCCTACAATAATTTATATATATATATATATATATATATATATGGAGGAAATTTCAATCACTCAAGATAATGATTCGCACTGATAAGATAAAATCCATTGATAACATAGTGCAATCATTCGTAACTTCCTATAATGAGTTCACTTGCAAAACAGATACTTCGACAAAATAGATGCCGCCGGGGGGGGGGGGTATTAACATTACAACACAAAAGTTACTGAGAGTTTTACAACTTAGTAGAAAAGATCATGAAACACAAGTTGCAAACTCGAGAGAAAACAAGTTCAACAAAAGACCAGAAAGCAAATCTATCGAACTCGATGTAATTCTCCGCCTTTTTGTCAACAAGTGGCAACAAAGGTGATGAATAACATGAGTCAAGAAATGAAGCAAGGTTCACTCCGCATGTCCAGACGAACTATCTAAGGTGACATCTTCTTCGGAGGTGACTGGAATTCATTCATCTTCAGCAGCAGTAGGATTTCCATCGGGTACATTGACTGGGTGCTGAGCGAACGAACTAGGCACATTGGGATCAGCCACAGGAGGAACATTGGACAGAAGATTGCCTTCGATGGGTTTGACAGTCGGTGAGTGATACGTCTCCAACGTATCTATAATTTTTTATTGTTTCATGCTATAATATTATCAACCTTTGATGCTTTATATGCATTTATATGCTATTTTATATCACTTTTGGGAGCTAACCTATTAACCCAGCGCCTAGTGCCAGTTGCTGTCTGCTTGTTTTTGGTTTTCTAGAAAATTAGTACCAAATGGAGTCCAAACGGTATGAAACTTTTCCACGATTATTTTCTGGACAAAAGAGACCCTAGAAGCTTCGAGAGGAGATTAGACGGCAAGCGAGGAGACAGCAAGGCAACAGGGCGTGCCCAGGGGGTAGGGCGCGCCATGTTACCTTGTGGGCCCCACGTGGTTCCGTTTGACCTAATTCCACTTCTATAAATTCTGAAATATTGGGAAACCCCCCAGAGAGCCACCCGAAACATTTTTTCGCCGCCTCAAGCTTCTGTTCTTTCATGATCCCATCTTGAGGCCTTTTCTAGTACTCTGCCGGAGGGGGAATCGATCATGGAGGGCTTCTACATCATCCTTGTTGCCCTTCCGATGATGCATGAGTAGTTCACCATAGACCTACGGGTCCATAGCTAGTAGCTAGATGGCTTCTTCTCCCTCTTTGATCTTCAATACAATGTTCTCCTCGATCTTCTTAGAGTTCTATCCGATGTAATCTTCTTTTGCGGTGTTGCGGTATTGTTCTCCTCAATACAATAGACTCTTAACCAACCAAAGGTGCAATTTTTAGTTCTCTTGAGGTTTAGGCAGATTTTAGCACTAGTTAAGATATCACAAAGATTTCCTACACATGCCTTTCTAAATATAGGACATTGGAAATAGTAAATCATGCAATAGTATGAAAAGTAAGGGGTAGGGATGGAAATTCAAACGCAATGAAGACACAGTGATTTTTGGCATGGTTTCGATAGGTGGTGCTATCGTACGTCCACGTTGATGGAGACTTCAACCCACTGATATGTCTCCATCGTATCTATAATATTTTATTGTTCCATGCCAATATTGTACAACTTTTACATACTTTTGGCAACAATTTATATGATTTATTGGACTAACATATTGATCCAGTGCCCAGTGCCAGTTCCTGTTTGTTGCATGTTTTTTGTTTCGCAGAATATCCATATCAAACGAAGTCCAAATGCAAAAAAATTACGGAGAATTATTTTGGAATATATGTGTTTTTTGGGAGGTGGAATCAATGCAAACGGAGGCCCACATCCTCCACTAGGCACCAGGGCGCCCCCCAGGCGCGCAGTGGTGGGTAGTGGCCACCTCGTAAGGCGGTTGCTACCCTTCTTTCACCGCAAGAAAGATAATACCCAAAAAAATCATGTTAAAATCTCAGTGCAATCGGAGTTACGGATCTCCAGATATTTAAGACATGGTGAAAGGCCAAAAAACGGGAACGCGAAACAGAAGAGAAATGATAGATAGATCCAATCTAGGAGGGGCTCCTGCCCCTCCGCCGCCATGGAGGCCATGGACCAGAGGGGGAATTCTCCTCCCATCTAGGGGGAGGCCAAGGAAGAAGAAGAAGGAGGGGGGCTCTCTCCCCCTCTCTCCCGGTGGCGCCAGAGTGCCGCCGGGGCACGGATCGTGACGACGATCTACATCAACAACCTTGCTACCGTCAACACCAACTTTCTCCCCCTCTATGCAGCGGTGTAACCTCTCTATTCCTGCTGTAATTCTCTAGTTAAACATGGTGCTCAACACTATATATTATTATCCAATGATATGTGGTTATCCTATGATTATTGAGTAGATTTGTTTTGTCCTATGGGTTGATTGGTGATCATGATTGGTTTGAGTTGTATATTTTATTTTGGTGCTGTCCTATGGTGCCCTCCATGCGCGCAAACGTGAGGGATCCCTGCTGTAGGGTGTTGCAATATGTGCATGATTCTCTTATAGTGTGTGGCGAGAGTGACAGAAACTTATACCCGAGTAAGGGGGTTGTTGCGTATGGGAGTAAAGAGGACTTGATACTTAATGCTATGGTTGGGTTTTACCTTAATGATCTTTGGTAGTTGTGGATTCTTGCTAGAGTTCCAATCATAAGTGCATATGGTCCAAGTACGGAAAGTATGTTAGCTCATGCCTCTCCCTCATATAAAATTGCAATAATGATTACCGGTCTAGTTATGAATTGCCTAGGGACAAATGACTTTCTTGTGTGACAAAAGCTTTCTACTAAAAAAACTAAGTTTATTATCTTGCAATTTATTTGTAGTTTTATTCTCGCAAAGTACTTCTAGTTTTATTCTTATTCTAGGTAAAGCAAACATTTAGTGTGCATAGGGTTGTATCGGTGGTCGATAGAACTTGAGGGAATATTTGTTCTACCTTTAGCTCCTCGTTGGGGTCGGCACTCTTATTTATCGAAAAAGGCTACAAACGATCCCCTATACTTGTGGGTTATCAAGACCTTTTTCTGGTGCCGTTGCTGGGGAGCAATAGCTTGGGGTGAATATATATTCTCATGTGTGCATGTTTGCTTTATCACTAAGTAGTTTTTATTTTCTATTCTAAGTTGTTCTCTATCTTTAGTTATGGATATAGAACATGAAATAGCAAAAAAAATAGTTGTACTTGCTACTCACGGAGATGGGAACCTCCTAAAACCCTCGATGCTCGTTATGTGAAAAATATTAAACACTACTTTGATAATCCTGAGAAAACGCCATTCAACTTGATAATGGGAGTAACATGGGATCAACGTGAATACTTTAGGGATTATCACTTGACGCAAAAAGGGAAACTCTTATGGGATCAAATTGATTATTTGCAATGGCACTAGTACAACGAGGTGCTATACAAATGGTTTTTAACCCCTTTCCGCGACGGCATTTTGAACCGTCACCAAGTGAGTGTGTGCGATACGGGGGTCCTTCCCACACGACCCAGAAACCGTCGGGGATAGGGAGCCTTGATGCATACAGTTGTCCCTATAAAACTGTTTCTGATATCTCGAATATCCCAAATGCTTCATCCTTGCTACTCGTTTGTGCTCGCATTGCCATCGGAGTCGGTATTCTGTGGTGCTACGTTTATGATGCGCAGCCCATCACAAATGGTTCACGATTATAGAACGTGTATGATAAGCAGACAATCATACACATTCACTTTTCCCGAACCGTATGCGATAACTAATTAAGAAGATTAGCTAATCATCGTACGAGTGTCGGATAGGATTACGAAACGTCGGACCGTCGTAACATCATCGTACATGATAACTATCGAACACGCTATTCTGTGGTGCAACATTTACGATGCGTACCACATCAGAAACAGTTCATGGTTGCAAATCGTGTACGGTAAGGCAACTATCACAAATGTTTAGTTTGCTCGCACCGTTTGTGATATTGTCTGACATCACACACGGTTTGCAAACGGCAACTGTGTGCATGCTCGCACACGTTTCCTCTCTGTGAACCATGTCGGATTATGGTGTATATCACAAACGTTTGTGTTTTACCGACCGTGTGTGCCGTAACGACCTGCAGAGCGTAATTTTACCGTAATTTAATTGCTGCTATTTCAAATTGTACCGAATTTGAATTTGAAAGTATGCTATAGCTTTATTCATATCCATCAGGTTCAAAAAACCAATGCATTATTCGATTCACATTGACATATGTTCAAGAATTACATAAGCACCAAATAAAGCATGATGAACCACAATTTTATACTTGTACTATTAAAGACAGTAAAGAAGGAGGCGAAATACATTCTGGTTGCTGAACAAGGTGAAGCGGAATGCCCATATTGTGCCCTCCTCCATGCAGAAGGCACGCATGACTCTAGTCCAACCCCTTGTGATGGCCGACCGCCCATCCTTCACTGTCTTCATGAACACATCTAGATAATCATCGTGTTCTGGTATAAATACTTTAACCTTTGCATGCCCAGCAATCATGTAGTTTGAGAGGTAATCTTGAGTAAACTGCTTTGGGAACCGCTGCAAAGGAAAAAGATTCAGACATTGTCATCTAACACAACTCATTATGGGCAGTAAAAAGAAGGCTGCAGAGTTCTTACTTACCATCCTGCTGTTCGCTGTTGTCTTGGATAAAGTGTAAACAAATAGTTTAATTGCCATCTTTTGACCCATTTTACTAACAATCTTTATCAGCTTTCTCACTTGATGCTGGTTCATCAATATCTCATTGCCCCATACGCAGAAAGGGTCGAAGCACGGATCTTTACCAATGACATATGTACCTAAAAGCACCAAGTTAATATTAGAAGCTAAACAGCAATTGCACAATGATGTAGCACAACACTCCCTCCGTCCCATTATATAATATCTTATAACATCCAATATACTCACATATTGGATGAATTAACATCTTATATTATGGGCCGGAGGGAGTTTATTGCATTTTTACAAATTATCGGCTGATTAACTGCTGATGTGTTGTTGTTGTTGTTGTTGTTGTTGTTGTTGCTGCTGCTCTTCTATGTATATCTAGACATCATCAGAAAATTAAGGTAACACTCTTCCTTGTTGCTATGTAGCCTAGGATTGCATATTTAGACATTTAGTACAGTGCATGTTGCTATGTAGCCTCAGATATATTACATATGGCCCTAGTTAACCTAACGATAAATGGGTTATAGATAAATTCAGTTAAAAGTCCGATTCACCGATTAGTCCCTTATCAGCCCCCGGCCTATATGGTACCATCTACTGATATCCTGAACAGTGAGTATATATAAGCCATGGGATGAAACTAACCTCGATGGAAAACAGCAGTCGTTCCCAAAATTTTCCTGTGTAAGTACATCGAGAGGCACGTTAAGCACAACAGGCTAAAAATCAACCAAATATATCCATGGCAGACAAAATAATCTCCAAAAGATAGCTTCAGTGTGCAGGTTTAAGCACGCTAGTTAAGCAAAACAAGTGGAAAGGTGTGTTAAATGCAACAGGCCTAACATTTAACAACAAGCAAAGATAGTCATTCAAACTGGTATTGTGCCGGTCTAAGTACACTGGTTATTGTTAAGTAAAAATGGAAAGGTGTGTTAACTACAACATGCAGCAGCCAAATGTAGTCATTCATAGTGGTATTGTTGAAACTGGTATTGATGAAATTGAACTGCACAGTTCATACTTGCACATATAGAACATCACTTTGTGAATAACTAGAATAAACAAGGCATACTACGGACAACCAAAGATAGCATTTGAAACTGGACATATGCTAACTACAAACAACCGAACAACCAAAAAACTTTAAAAGAGGCATATGCTAGCTATAACAGGCTTAATAGCAAGCAAATATATGCATTCCTATTGGTATGTTTAAAACTGGTATTGATGAAAATGTACATCACAGTAAATAGTTGAACATATAGAACATCACATTGTGAACAACTGAAATAAACAAGGCATACTGCAAACAACCAAATATAGCAATTAAAACTGGACATATTCTCACCACACTACAAAAGGGACTTGACAAAACAAATCATGGGTTCCCCCCTGTGAAGAGGCACAGCAAAACAAATCATGGGTATCCTCACTTGTCACAGATGGGCTCGTTCCCGTGGGAAGAACACGGACCGTGGGTGCGCTCCATGTTGTCGCAGATGGGCTCCTTCCCCTTGGAAGAGAACGGCTATAGGGTGCCCTCCCTGATGTCACAGACGGGCTCTTTCCCCTTGGAAGAGAAGATGGGCTCTTTCCCGTTGGAAGAGCCGGAGAGGGTGCCCTCCTCGTGGTCGCCGTCGATGAGGTCTGACATGGAAGCTGTCGATCCCAAGCCAGCGTCGCAGAATGTGTCCTTTAGAAATGACAAAAGGGGCTCGATGGCGATGTAGGATGGCAAATTCTTGACAGCGAGCCAGAGGAGATCATCGGCGGGGCCATGGATGAGATCGATGGCGGTTGAACCCGAGGGGTTGGGGTGGGCCACTTAACCTGTGACATAGCCCGCGTCAGGCCGTCGCTGTCGACGACCTCGATGTCGTAGCCGGCGTCCGCGACATACCTGCATACTCTAGCCCGCTGATTGAGTGCCTGTAGCCAGTAATGGTCGTCAGCTTCCTCGGCGGCCACCTCGGCGATGTTGGGCGAAGAGGCCGCGATACACCTCTTTTGGGCCAGTCGCTCCTCGAGCTCCACGGGAAGCGTAGCCGGGCTTAGGCTGCGACGCTCTGGAGTGGGGGATGGGGATGGGGATGAGGATCTATGGGAAAGGGGGCGTTTGGCAGGCATCATCTAAGAAACTCAGGGCGGCCTGGGTATGGAGATCGGTGGGTAAGCTGCATGGGCAAACCGAAAGATGTTGACAATGGAGGCCTTGCGGCGGCGATGACCTTGCTAGGGTTTCGAGCGAGGGAGGGGTTGTGGTGGTGGTGGTGGGGGAGGGGGGGTGCGCGCGCGCCCGAGGAGTTTTTGGGATGTGTGTGTGTGTTGAGGGGGGGTGTTTTAGGAAATGACACGGCTACTGAAAATTTTACTACGTGGGAGTCAAACGCGGGAGTAAAATGCCGGGGCTATTGAAAATTTGGATGATGGTGCATCGCACACGGCCCGGAAATAACAACCGTGTGTTATGAAACAGACAAACCCTCGAGCCGGGCAGATATTTTCGAGGGATGCATGCGGGAGCGGGAACAACAAACATCACACACGGTCTAATAACTGTGTGTTATCAATCAGAAAAAACCTGCAGGCGGGTAGATATTTTTGAGAGGGGAAGCCTCGTGGAGCACAATGTACTGTGCTGATGTCCGTGATAGGGGCACCGGCGTGGCACATGGTTAGTGTGAGTGAACCGTGTCTGTTGCGTCATCCGACTTGTCTAATGTTCATAAATTTGGCGAAAATGACGCGGGAAAGGGTCAGAACACGAACACACTTGCATGTGGACCAAAAATATGTATGAAAAGGGTGGTTTGATGTTCAAATACCAAATGCACAACTTCGATGTGTCACCTATCTCACAAAGCGCACAGTATTGCTTGTCCCCCCCTCGTGTCTCATGCAGGAGGGGAATCCTAATTAAGCTATGAACGCATGCCCGCCCCCACGGAGGTTCACCTAGCAAAGTGCGAAGTAGTAGCCCCCCCCGTCACACACACACACACACACTCTTTCAGTCGGCGGGAGAGGGCATCTCACCAAGATGTATGGTAAAACGGACCAAGAATAATCCACCTTGGTCGTACAACCTCTCTCTTGTTGTTGGTCAAAGTGATGGCCGTCCATGCGACCCCAAAGATGGGCTAGCTCGCCAATAATCATGCAAGTAGCTAGTCCCCGAAGACAACCACTGCCTGCATGTGGCCCAAACATATGTATGGAGTGTTGATGTTTGAATACACAATGGAACAACTTTGCTGTGGCACCGTGCTTTGGAACCAGAAATCCCCACACGGAGCGAGGGTTAGTTGACGATGCATATGTATGTCACACCACACTTTGAGCCGATGACGGGGATTCATGCATGCATGCATAGTATGCGCTCAAACTTAATTAGGTCTGAATCTCACCATGACCTACTACGATAACATGAACCAAAGGAAGAATCCACCATTGTATCCTATCTCGTTGTCGGTCAAAGTGATCATGGATGTCCACGCGGGCCCACGAATATATAGGCTTGTCGCCGATAACCACGCGAGGGAGTGTACCGTTCGAAGACAACCACTACATGCATATGTATGTATGGAGGTCATGCGTGCATGCATGTTTGAATACCATTCACAACATTGATGTGGCGCGTGCGTCGAAAATCGTACAGTCCCCACACAGAGCGAGATCGGTTCATGACGTGTCATGGTACTGGCCACTTCGACTCGATGGGAGGGATTCATGCGTACACATGCATGTGTGCTCAAACTATATCATGTCATCCCAGAGCGTAACCTATATACCGTAATACAAACCAAAAAATAATCCCCTCCTCAGTCAAATTAACCTCTCTCGTTGTCAAGAAAAGTAGTGATGGACCAAGCGGGCCCACAGATGGAAAGCATTGATATCAATGATAACCGCGTGAGTGGGTGCTAGAGGATAACCACCATCGCTTTGGATGTGGGCCAAACATATGTTGAATACCCAAAATGCACACCTTTGATGTGGCACATGCCTCGAAAACCGTAAAGTCCCCACACATAGCGAGCTTCATGAAGCGTACTACATATGCTGGTCCCCTTCCCCCTCTTCGACGCATACTATATGCTCCTACCGTAATACAAACCAAAAAGAATCCTCCTTGGTGGTGAAATTAATTAACCACTCCCAATGTAGGTCAACGTGATGCATGCATCGACGATGACCTCGCGGGCCCACAGATGGAAGCGTCACACGTGAGTGTCCTAGGATAACCACCGCCTGCATGCATGTGGCCCAAAGAGGTGTTGTGTGATGTTTGAATAAGCAATGCACAACTTTCATGTGACACGTGCCTCAGAAACCGAAAAGTCCCGACACTAAGTGAGGTGTGTTCACGGACGCGTACGTAGTATATATGCTAGTCCCCTCCCACCTCTTCGATAGGTACTATATACTCCCACCATAACACAAACAAAAAAGATTCTACCTTGCTGGTCAAATTAACCTCTCTGCCGGCTGTTGGTGAAGTGATGGACGACGACCTCGCGGGCCCACAGAAAGCGTCACACGTGAGTGAGTGTCGTGTAGGACAACCGCCGACTGCATGTGGCCAAAACATGTATGTATGAAAGGGTTGTGTAATGTTTTAAATAATGAATTCACGACTCTGATGTGGCACCTGCCTCACAAAATGGCCAACCCACACGGTGGCTCACGACTCGTAGTGTACTGCCAGCCCCCACCCCAGACGCACACACACACACACACCGCGCATCCACCGCAACTACGATGCATGTTAAATTTTCCCGCGGTTAACATATGTTACCAAAGGAGGGACGTTTTAATTTTGAAAAAAAACCAAAGACCATTAAGATGTTTTAGTACATTGATTGATTTTCTAGGGGTATAATGTGCAAAAATCAAATTTGAGCTACATGCACACGTGACAGCGCACCTAAATGGATTGGAAAAACACATGTGTCTCACTGGGTGCATGTTTACTCCCCGTGCAAGAAATTTCAAACATTGAGAATCTTGATTTTTAAAATGTGGTACATCCAAAACTTATTTGAAATTCATGAAACTTATCGTGTTGTCATATGGACACCAATACACAGTGGCATTGTACTTTTTTTTGTCAAATTTGAGACAAGTTTTGATGTAATCTTTATCTTCTTACAAATGGGAGATTATTAATAATTGGGAACCAATATCGCAAACGGATTATTTATTCCAACCGTGGGCGTTAGACCAACAATGGATACGTGCCATGCTTCGGTTAAGCAATAAAGCGGCAACATTAATCATCAAAATAGAAAAACAATATACGTGCCGCCATGCGACCCGTGTGCCGTGCGAGCAGGCGTGAGTTGACGGGACGCATGCGAGCAGTCCGCTGCGCAGGCAGACCGGGAGGTGTGAGTGCAGGTTTGAGAATTGACGGGAGGCGTGCTCGCTACGCAGTGTCATCGGGAGGCGTGTGAGTAGCTGTGTGAAATGATGGTAGGCATGCCAGCAGTCCGATGCGCAGGCTCACCGGGAGGCGAGCCAGCGGTTTGACCGCCGCCCGCCTCTCTCCCACTACTCCATATTAATGGTGCGCCCGAGCGGCCGCACCCCCCATCCTCGCCACACACACAATCCTCTCTCTCCGCCTGCATCCTCGACGCCGCTCTCAGTCCTCAAAGCCGTCAGTGTATGTGGATGCCGCCAAAGTGCCCCATCGGAGGGAGTGGCGACGCCGGGGCTGCTGAAGCACCGGAGCACGGCGTGAAGATGGAGACAGATGTTGCCGTCACCGCCGGCGAGGTATCGCTGCACCCTGACATTGTTGACAGCGTCGTGCTTCCACTCGGGCGACGACTCCGGCGACGACGGAGAACCGGTTAGTCATCTATACCCATTTATGTGTCAAATACATCCTAGGGTTTCTCTGGTTACTCCTGCCTCCCCCTTTTTGGAATAGAAATCCTATGGTTATGTTCTCCCAATCCATGAAATCTGAGTAAGTTTTGTTAGATCCGTGTAGTGTATTGATTGTTTGAATGGTACAAGTGATAAGTGATTAGTTGTTTCATTTGTGCAAATGATTTTTTGCTAATAATCCGACTAGGGTTAGTGTTCGTGCTAATAATTCCTAGCCAGGTCTTGACAATTGATTTGAATGACCTACATATATGTTTGTGCCATTATTTTCTTCGAGATTGGTTTGTACATAAACGATTATGCTTAAAAATCAAACCATAATCTCTAGATATGTCTAAAAAAATAGCCATAAATTCCTAATCCTACTTTACGACATGTAAACATTGATTTGATGCCAAATTTTGGCAACTGCCAAATGTTCGCTAGAGATTAGTTTGTATTCCAAATTTGACGCCACATTTTTTTACTATATGTATAGGTGCTATCTGACGATGTCGACAGTGAGGATGAAGATGGCCAGCGGAGGTACAAGAGGCAAATCCTCAGGGAGCTTTATACGGGAATGCATAACAGGTGTATTAGGACCTGGAACTGGGGCTATCGATACCCATTTTGCAACCTTCATGAGGCATATCAAAGTGTTCTGGCGCATGCAAGAGGACGAGCCGTTGGCTCCTTCAGGCAGAAGTATTCTCGCAGGGTGGTGCACGCCGCGTACGCTGAGTACCTGGAGAAGCTTCAGGATCATGCCGGCAGATGAGATGAGATGTGGGATTTAACTATGTATGGCTATGTAGTGTCTTAATTATAAATGGGCTTGAGTATGCTTAATGACGGTTGAACTATATACTTATGGTTGAACTATGCTTTTGTATGCTTATTATCTATGCCTGAGTATGTTTAATCTATGTTTACTTATGTCTAAATGTGGGATATGGATGCAATCAGTTCGGTTGATGGAATCTACCTCCATCCTGGTTTATTGGTCCCCTTTGTAATTTGTGTTAAATTTTGACCAAAGATTTAACTAACAAAATGTTAGTGCAGGTCAGCGAAAATTATATCGTTGGATGTGTATTTGAACATAGTGTTCAATGATATAATTTTTGGTGACATGCATAAACATTTGTTAGTTAAATCTTTGGTCAAAATTTGGCACAAATTACAAAGGGGACCAATAAACCAGGACGGAGGTAGTACGTCAATCACACACGGTTCCCAAAATTGGAACCGTGTGCAATGACTTTCATTTTCCCAATTACGTCAATCACACACGGTTGGCTCTAACAAACCGTTGCCACCGAAACTCTTTGTGGGACAGAAAACCCTCACCACCCAATTCAAAAAAGAAAAAAGAAACCCCTCACCATCCCCATGTCACAAAAACCCTCACCCTGCCTGCCACCCCCTCCGGTCCCCATTCACACCTGCACAATCTCCTTCGCGACTCTGCGTGGCACCGCCTATCACCGCGGCAGCCACTTAGCTCGACGCATGTCTTCACCGCCAGGCTGCCGGCAAAGCCCACTGAATTTCACCACTTCCGCTTGCCGCCGCCTATCGCCATCAACTTTCTCGATGCTGCTCGCAGTCGACCCAGCTCCGCCCGATTGGGGAATCCATCATATTGAGGGTTTTTTCTCATGGACAACAAGGTAACTAATTTAATGAGATGTTATCTCATCTCTTATCCCAATTCATCTGCCTCCTTTAATCACCCGGCCAAAATCGCCGTGAATTCATTTTTATTCGAGCTAATTTGAGGGTTTTCTTTCATTCATAGAGTGTACAGTGCATGGACACATCAGGACTTTGTGGCCTTGGCCAGACATCCATGGAGTTCCATCTCACCATACCAGATGACTTGAGGATGCGCGCGGTATGTTCAATCTCACCCTAAATCGGTTGACATGGCCTACTTTCCTGAACATATACTATATATTGCTACATTTGGATAAAAGGCGCCACATGCAACATATACGTCAAAGGGGATTTTTTTCCTCTTCTTTCCATAATAGGCAAATTAATGATGTAATGTTCTTTCGATTACTCTCATATTTCCATGACATCATGGTTACCCTATCTGTTTAATTTTAGATTTTTGTCCTTTGATTTCAATTGCTGTACAGTTCTTTCAATTTCGCCCATATTTGCATGTTACCATATTCTTTAACAATCCTACAATTTTCTGCAGCATGTCCCTTGCTATGCAACAACATCTGTAGTACACAATCTTTCCCTTTACATAAATCAAGATTGCAGGGATGTCATACTGAACACAAACCATGGATTTACAATCGTTGCTTCTGTAAGACTTGATGAATGTGGTCACTCCTATTTTGCCACGGGCCTTTGGATAGAAATTTCTAAGTTTTATGTACTGAAAGCTGGCACTAAAATTGCACTGCACATAAAAGAGCCTGGTCATGAGATATATGCTAACTTCCCCGACGATATCATCCGTCCAGACTTTGTTCGAAGTAAGTGTTCTTTTCAAGTATCTGCATGTTGACTTACCCAACAATATCAAAGGAATTATGTAGTATTTAAGCAACCAATTGTTATTTCATTTTCTTACTCTATTCCTACCCACTAACTTCTAGTTAACAATACACTTTTCTATTGCCCTGTTTTAACTAAATATTCCCTGTACTCCCACTTCTATCAGAAAGCGCCGCTGACGAGGAGACACCGGAGGTGGAGAACGGGGCTGCCAACAAGCGGAGGCGGGTCGAGCAAGAACCGCAAGCGATTCCAGCAGGCCTAGCCTTCATCAGCAGCCTCCCCGATGATATGTTGATAGTCATCTTCTCCCTCCTCCCAATCAAATATGGGGCACGGACAACCGTCCTTTCCCGGCGGTGACCCCGAAACTACGCACAGTGAAGGTTTTGGCACTAGAATCTATCAGCCCCAACCTAGACCAAGTTGTCAGTTTCCTGAGATGCTTTCTGTGCCTGCAGAAGCTATATATCGAGGTGATGATCCTTCCCTGATAAATGTTAACCATAAGGGAGTTCAATTTTGGACACCTTTTCCCAAGTTTACAATGACAATGTACTACGATTTCTGAAGGAATTTTGGAGAATTTTAGTACATACATGTTTCCCCCCATATTGGTTGCTTGATCCATATGGTTACAATCCATAAGCATTTCTCCTTTGGATTCATCTGTACTAGTTTTCTTAGGGAACTTTTCATCCACTCCAACCTCTTGTGAAGAAGGCTACATTTTTCTAGATTGTAATCAAATGCCCATGTTAATCATGTCAGATCGAAGATGGCACGTTAGTGCATTTTACAAATCCTGCAAACCAAATAGGCCTGTAGTAGTGTTCAAAACTACATGTAGGAACTAACACGTTTTCTTCTTTTGCAGATAAGATTAGGCCCGGTGGTGGATAATGTGATACAATATAACAATTACATCGAATGCCTAGATCTGCATCTCTTGGAAATTACTTTGAACTCCTGAGGGACCTTACTGGAGATTATATTGGCCAGGTTCTTTGTTGTCAGAGCAAGGGTGCTGAAGGTAATGAGGTTTTCCCTACATTTATTTCGCAAAAATGAATGGTTTGTTGATCAGCGCCGGCGGCTGCGGCAGAATGGAAAAGGCTCCGAAAAAGCTGAATTCATTTTGGAACTTCAGATGATAGAGCAATCGGAAGTCATCCTGTCAACCCCATACATGACTTCTCAGTGGCTGGTCCCTTTGCAAATATGATGAGGTTTCGAAACCAGCCTTACAAGTAGTAATATTAGTTTGAACCTCTCTTCTATCCATGTTCAGCAGATCAGCGCGAGCGTTTGCAGCTGATGAGCTGAATTTCATTTCTAATATCAGTTTGAACCTTGTAATCTTTGAATTTGAGCCATATAACTCTGGAATTTGAACCTTGTAATATTTCGAGCTTTTGTAGTACAACCGTTGAAATGGCATCGTATGAGACTCGTATATTGGTAGCACTATTTTGACCTTAATATGCAATGGACTTAGATTTTATTAACCATTCTCGAATGTGTTTCCCTTCTCGATCTCATAGCACATGGTCTGTATATCTAACTCGACTGCGATCTTCGACATTATTGCACACAGTTGGTTTCTTCAACCGTGTGCCCTGTAGAGCGCAGAATTAATTATCGCACTCGAGTGTCCATCATCACCCTTCTGTGTAACTTTGACCTCATCACCCACGGGTAAACTTATGATTGAAGTCATTCCACACACTTCATTTTTACAAAGCTTTTTGCCAATAAACGCCCATGATGTGCCCCTCTTCTAGCCGATGCGTGGCCAAACTAGCCGGACGGGAAGCTTGCGCGGTTGCGCGGGAACAGGCTCACCAATGATACATTTGGCGCCTCTTCGAGCCCACGCGTGGTCAAACGAAACGCGTGCGGGGTTCTCAAGCGTGCACTGGAATCCTCCGCTATGAACGCGGTGACTAGACGTGACAATTACAAGCCGGCCGGCCCCCATTTATTACAGCGGCCATTTAACCCTTGTGTCTCTTAAACCTTTCGATCGCGCCCCACTATTGCAAGAAGCACACCCACCACGACAAATTCTTAGAGGGTATCATGCGCGGCTCCAATGGCGCTCTGAGCGGCTGCCGATGACTAGTAGCAGTTCACCATGCATGCCATGGTGGACACCCATAGAAGGTTCACGGAGCTCTCGGTGATGTACACCAACAACTCGGTCTGGGTGGAGCACTCCATCCACATCATGGAGTTGTTGCTTGTTGAGGAGAAGTACAAGGTGGTCGGGTTCGACCTCAAGTACACCCGTGCTTGTGTCGGGTCTCGTCCCAAGGTCGCCGTCGCCCAGATGTGCGTGTGCAATCACGTCCTCGTCTACCACTACTGCCTGGCCACAAGGCCTTGCGAGCGTTTCGTCAGGTTTGTCAATAGCCCCAACTACATGTTCGCTACGGTGGACATCACCAACGATGTAAAGGTGATCAAGAATTCGGGCATCGCCTGCCAGAATCTTGTCGACATCCAGGGCCAATACAAGATCTGGGGCAGCAACGAGAATGAGAAGGACTCACTGGTTCACCTCGCCGAGGCCATCATCGACCCCTACTACAGAGATATGAAGGATTCCTGCAACAAGGACAAGTGTGCCTGGCACTCGGCCTGGATGGAGAAACTCGACAAAGCTCACGGCGTGTACGCGGCCAAGGAGGCGTACACGAGCTACAAGATGTACAGGCGGATCGTTGACATGAGGAAGTGCCTCCTTCCCCAAAACGGCCAGGGATCCAGTCTGAAGCAGAGCAATGGCAAGCGTCGTTGCAACAAGAAGTTGATTATTAGATCCTCGTTTCTCCTAGTTTAGTATGCATGTAATTGCTTACTTTGGTGTGTGGAAATGTTATGTTTGTAGTCACTTGTGTAATTGTATGCTTAATTTGGTTATGCAATGTTGTCTTTTTAAGTATATATGTTGATGCTCTGTAGACAGAGCGTAGATGTTGTGCGGACAGAGCAAATCACATCGCACACGGACTAAACAATGGAACCCGCCGGTGATTTTTTATCAATCACTCACAATTGTATACCAGCAATCATTTGCTCAGAAGACACACGGCTTGTTAATAGGAATCGTCGGTGTTGTTATCGGTCTTTCCACACATTTTCGATTGCAGACCTGTTTGCCGCGTATCACACACATCTTGTTAAGTTGAACCGTTTCTGTTCTCTTGGCTCAACGCAAACAGTTCATTCGAGTGAACTGTATGCCGTATATCGCACACACATTCATCGGGCTGACCATTTCTTTTGTGTTGCCTAATCAGAAACAGTTCATCTGAGTGAACTGTATGCTGTATATCACACACACCTTCATCTGGCTGCCCATTTCTGTTGTTCCACCTCATCACAAATAGTTCATCGGGGTGAACTGTATGCCGTATATCGCACACACCTTGATCTGGCTGCCCGTTTCTGTCGTTCTGTCTCATCGCAAATAGTTCGTATGGATCAACCGTATGCCCCGCATCGCACACGCACCTAAAATCTAAACCGTGTTTGATGTATCCACCATCGCAAACATTTTGCATCTTTTTTGACGATTTTTACATCATCGTTTGCGTTTAATGCATCGCACATAGTTTCATTGAAGGGTCTCTGATTGTAATGCCGCGTTAGCAACATCCTGCAGTAGTGTGGTATGCTTGGAATTTATGCTTGAGATATGATTATACTTGTTGCTCTAGGATGAAGGCTAAACACCTTCCCTTTTCATGTGAATTTAATGATAATGAAACCTTGGCTTCTTATGCTAATGGTAGATATGATTACTATGATGTGGAGCAAATAGAAGAATTTGTTGCTTTTAAGGGTGTTTATGAAATTGAATCTCTGTTTGAAAAGTATGAAGATTATGATGATGCTGTTTATAGACCTGAAAATTTTGCTATGAGAATTATAAATACAATTCCGATATTAATGTATTTATTGAGAAAGTCTCCGTTGTCCAAGAAGAGACTAATATTTTGCAGGAATCTATGGAAGAAGAAATTGCTGAAATTGTAAGCTCATTAGATGAAAAATATGAGGAGGAGAGCGAAGAACAAAAGGAGGAAGAGCGGATTAATCACCCGTGCCCACCTTCTAATGAGAGTAACTCTTTATCCCATACATTGTTTAATTTCCCTTCATCTTACCGAAGGATGAATGCTATGATCCCGTTGATTCTTTTGAAATACCCCTTTTTTGATGAAATTTATGCTTGCTATGCTTCTGGCCAAGATGCCAATATGAATTATGCTTATGGAGATGAACTTGTTATAGTTCCTTATGTTAAGAATGAAATTGTTGCTACTCCACCTGTTGTGGGTGGACACGATCACCTATGGGGCCAGAGGCCCCTTGTGGTTCGGCAAGGGGTAGATCACGTTGCACAAAGAGCGGAGGCCATGAGGCAGCACGACGAGGAGACCCCGGTGGTTTTACCCAGATTCGGGCCGCTGAGAAGCGTAAAACCCTACCCCTGCTTTTGTGGATTGGATAGAGGAACACGACGACACACAACACCCAAACCCAGCAAGGTGGCCTCGGGGAGAGATGCTACGCGAGTACAAGTGTGAGAAGATCTGAATCCTTGTCTAGGTTGCCTTGGACCTCCTTTTATAGCTCAAGGGGTAACCACAGTGGCAAAATAGACATTATCTTGTGATTAGATAGCCAACATTGCTATCATACCTAACTCTGGCACTTAGGACAAAATGCCATAAATGCTACCTTAGGTGGCGTGCGGGGATGCATCCCCAGCAAGCTTATATCGCCGCTTAGCGAACTTCTGCTTATCATATTGACACGCCCCTGGACGGGTGTCAAACAGGTGTGATCTATCTTCCAACAAAGCACCACATGCTTAGTGAGAGCCACTTAGTCACCTGGGGGCTTGACACCGCATCGATAAGTGACTGGCGTTGTGGTGCGGTGGAGCAGTGATAACTGGCCTGTGCCTGCCGGGGGCAGGGCTTGCCGAGCCTTCTTGGAGGGGTGCGCACTTTGGTCTCCGGCCATCCCGGAGATGCAGTTGGCGCGGCTTGGTTCTACTCTTATCTACTGCATCGACCTTGCCGGCCTCGTCTGACCAGCAAAGGACACTTCCCTTGGAATCTTTGCCTTGTATGTTGGCTTTGTCTTCTTGATGTGTTCCTTGATCTCACGAAGAGCGGACTCTCTGGCTCGGCCTTGCGTTATACGTTGGTGCTGGATGTATGATCGTCAGCACGCCTGTGTATGAGTCTGGTCAACAAACACGGATGTTTATTGCGCCGACAGGAGCCCCCGGGCCTGACCCATACGTGCTGCCGGGCATTGTTGGGGTAGGCCCTAACAAATACACAGGCGGGCACCTCGACCATGCCGCAGCGGGGTCCATGTCTTCCCTGATATCTTCTTTGCTTCTTCATTAACCTGGAATTGAATCAATTCCCGGTTTCCCCGTGAGTCGTGCGATGTCAACGCCGTGGGGTTACCCGCGTAAAGGGCCAGGGGATGCCCACGTTCATGGGAAGTTAGTTGAAGTGCTCGCGCATGACCCCGGGGGAGGAGGAGGTAACTGCCATTTTACTCTCGCCACCACGCCTGACGTTTTCGCCACATACGCTGCATGCATTGTGCAGGGTAGGTAACGGATGCGTAGGGCGCGAGAATGAGTGCCATGGCAGAAAGCAGGGTGCCACGGATTGGCGCAGGAGGGCGGTTGGCGAATCTTGATGCTGTAAGTGACCCAGGCGAACCAGATAGGCGAAGTGGGGCGGTTGCCCCCTGGGTGGTGAGGAGCCAGCCCCTGGCCACGCTCCGCTATAAAAGGAGGCGCGGAGGTGATGGGAGGGGCTCACCAACGCATCCTCTCATCCTTCTTCTTGTATCCCTCTTCCACCATGGTGAGGGGAAGAGGGCGCGGTCGAGCTCCGACGGCGGCCACAAGGGCTTCCTCTCGGCACCGTATCCCTGCCTCTGCTGTGGACGCAGGGGCAGGATCCAGTGCACAAGGTGAATCCGTAGGATGTGGTCGTGGCCGGCGAGGCGCTCGGGGCCGGGGAGGACGCAGTGGTGCCCCGGCCACTCCTCCCCAGGCCGCTTCGACTTTATGGGAGGGCCATGTCGGAGATATGGTGTTGGAGTTCCTTGTTAGGCTGCGTGAGCCCCCGCGCAACCATCTTCGGCTTCCTACCCCTTTTGTCGCGGTGGAACATGATCACCTATGGGGCCATCAGCCCCTTGTGGTTCAGCAAGGGGGAAGGTTACGTTGCACAAAGAGCAGAAGCCATGGAACAACACGGTAGAGGTGACACTGGTGGTTTTTACCCAGGTTCGGGCCGCTGGGAAGCGTAATACCCTACTCCTGCTTTGGTGGATTGAGGGAATGACCGTGATGAACACGCAACGCTTAAGCCCGGCAAGATCACCTCGGGGAGAGCAGCTATGCGCGTATGAGTATACAAGGGTCCGAATCCTTTTTCAGGTTGCCATGGCCCTCCTTTTATAGGCTAAGGGGTAATAACCACAGTGGCAAAATAGTCATTATCTAGTTATTAGATAGCCAACAGTGCTATCATACCTAACTTTGGCAGTTAGGACAAAGTGCATTAAATGCATTGCTATGTGTCACGCTGAGGATGCAGCCCGGCAAGCCTGCCGCGTCGCTTAGTCATCTTCTACCTTTCTGCTTGACACGCCTCTGGACGGGTGTCATATAGAGGTAATCTTCCTTCCAAATGGCTGCCACGTGCCAAATGACAGCCACTTAATCATCTGGGGCTCGACACCGCACTGATAGATGACTTGCGTTGCGATGCGGTGGAGCGGTGGAGTCTTGGCGGGGAGGTTTGCCTCCAGCGGCCCCGGCAAGCCTGCCGGGGAAACATTGGATTCGTCCTTGGGGCGGCCTCGACCTGACCAGGCTCGCCTGCCTGGTAAGGGAGGCTTTCCCTTAGTGATATCTTGCTGTCTTGGCTTGTCTTGGTCTTATTGATCCGCCCTTTGATCCCTCAAAGAGCTTTTTATCTGGCTTGGTTTTGACTTGGATGCTTGGTGAAGTTTGCTTCCTTGTCGAGCTTTGGCTACCAGGGTCGGAGGCTCACTGTCCGTGCACCAGTCAGGGGAAACATACACCCCTGTTTGTATACCCCGACACCTTTTGCAAGGGTGATGGAGGTTGAACACCCGCGAGGTTTGAAGTTGCACATGAGAGGTTGCTGTAATGGCAACATGCGGGTGGATGTTGAGTTCCCCGCACCTCATGTTATGCTTCTCCTGCGCGGCTGCAAAACCTTCGCATGTGCCCATAGCTTGGTAGAGGGGTACATCCTTCATTTTAAGTTAATGGAGGCTGATCTGCTCTCCATCAAGGTCTACGGACGCTCGGGTGCTTGTTTAGGATGTTGCGCGGAGAGCTCGACTGATGATGAAAGTTCCTCCTCGAGCGATAGCGATGAGGAGTACACCGGCGGGGAGGATGACGATAGCGATCCCCCGGTCGCCAAGCATGAAGGCGACGACACAGACTCCAGCTGAACGCCGGACGCACCGTCACCATCAGCCAGGTGCCGGCAGCACCATCAGCTGCACCGGGTCTTCTCCCCGGCAGAATGATTTTGCCGGGGCATTGGGTGTGGATGCCTTCGCCTCCTCCAGCTGGACCCCGGTAGACTTCCTCATGGACTCCGGCTTCATCTTCCCTGCCGGTGTCCCTCCTACAGTGTTCCTCTAGTCCTGGCGGTGGTGGCCAGGGCATCGCCTAGCCGCTCCTTCCGTCCTTCCAGCTTCGTCCTCACCCTCCCGATCTTGTCGGGCTGCGTCCCGTGGGCCCTGACAGGGTCGGGCTGGGCTTCTGCCCAGGCGCTCCTTTTGCCCTCTTTCCGCCTTGATTCAACTCCTAGGAGGAGAGGGACAAGAAAGGCATTACGGGGCACTTATCTTTTTTCACATTAAAAGATGTAGGCATCTGCCAAACTTTAGCTTAAATTATGTGATCTTCCATCCATGTTTGTACTTTGTATGATCTACACTTATTCTGCACAAATGGAAAAGATGTTTGCCGGGCGCTCATGCATGTGTCTTTCAACACGCTAAGGAAAAAGTCCCTTAGTACTCTTAAGTAAGCAAAAGTTCTCCCGGCAAGACATTCCGCCAGCCCCCTCATCACAGCTTCTACTAGACCCTGTCACCGGGCCAAGAGCGAGGATAGAGACGACTTCCCCCCGTCAGTTCCCCTCAAATGTCACTACAACCATTTCGGCAAAAATGGGAGCACAGATGATGGGAGTGGCAAGGTTCTCCAATCGCATAAGCCTTTCATACTCTGAACATAACATGGATGGCAAGGCAAACTTATCTGTGTTGGCTGTCCTTCTTATTGTTCCCAATGGCACGTGGCTGCCGGGGATCAAAGTGCTGGCTTGTTCTCGCTCTTCCCTTCGGGAAGTTCACCCATGGCGGGGGCCCTACTATTGATAAAAAAAGGAAGTGCAAGGTAGAAACCAGCTGCATATAACCTTTTTGTGAAGGATCAATTAGCTCGTGCTAAGGTTATTGTAATCAAAATGAATATTTTAACTAAACATGCATGCAAGTCTTAGGTGCCAGCGCTTCCTTTTATTATCTTTGCACAGGGTATGCGCCTGGCTTTGTACAAAGTGTTACATGCTCAGAGGCAAGGCTTGTACAAAAGGTGGTTGCTGGGGGCTGAGCCCGACAGCTGCGCCTTACGGGTATAATTTATGAAGATGCTCAATATTCCATGAGTTTTGCATTTTGATGCCATCTTCGGTCTCCAGATGGACTGCGCCAGCTCTGGTGACTTGTCCTACCCGGTAAGGGCCTTCCAACTTCGGCGTCAACTTGTTGGTACCCTTGGCGGACTGAACGCGCCTAAGGACAAGGTCGCCTTCCTCAAGGCTCCGGGCATGAACCCTGCGACAATGATAGCGGCCCAGGGCTTGCTAGTAGCGTGCAGCACGCACAGCGGCCCGAAGACGATCTTCCTCGAGGAGCACGACATCGTCATGCCGTAGCCGCTCTTTCTCTACTTCATCGTAGGCAAGTACTCGAGGTGACCCGTATATGAGTTCCGTGGGGAGCACTGCTTCCGCCCCATACAATAGGGAGAAGGGAGTCTGGCCGGTAGCTCGATTTGGTGTCGTCCGAAGGGACCAAAGAACCACCGGCAGTTCATCAATCCAGCGCTTGCCGCATTTTTGCAACTTATCAAAAGTTCTCATCTTGAGCCCGCGCAACACTTCAGCATTCATCCTCTCAGCTTGCCCATTGCTTCACGGATGAGCAACAGAGGCAAAGGAGTCCTTGCTTCCAAGGCTTTGGATGTACTGCATAAAGGTGCGGCTCGTGAATTGGGTGCCATTATCGGTAATCACTCTGTTGGGTACTCCAAAGCGGCACACCAATCCTTTCAAGAACTTGACAGCTGATTGTGCGGTGATACGTCTCCAACATATCTATAATTTTTGATTGTTCCATGATATTATATTATCTGTTTTGGATGTTTTATATGTATTAATATGCTATTTTATATTATTTTTGGGACTAACTTATTAACCTAGAGCCCAGTGCCAGTTTCTGTTTTTTCCTTGTTTTTGAGTTTTACAGAAAAGCAATATCAAACAGAGTCCAAACGGAATAAAACTTTATGATGATTTTTTCTTGGACCAGAAGACATCCACGGAACTTGGAGAGGGGGCCAGAAGAGTCCCGAGGGCTCCACAAGCCCTCAGGGCGCGCCCCCTGGCTTGTGGGCCCCATGGGACTCCTCCAACCCTAATTCTTGGCCTATAAATTCCCAAATATTCCCAAACGACCAGAAGAGTCCACCAAAATACTTTTCCGCCACCGTAACCTTCTGTACCCGTGAGATCCCATCTTGGGGCCTTTTCCGGCACCCTGCCGGAGGGGGATTCGATCATGGAGGGCTTCTACATCAACTCTATTGCCCTTCCGATGAAGCGTGAGTAGTTTACCCCAGACCTATGGGTCTATAGCTAGTAGCTAGATGGCTTCTTCTCTCTCTTTGATCTTCAATACAATGTTCTTCTCGATGTTCTTGGAGTTCTATCCGATGTAATAGTCTTTTGCGGTGTGTTTATCGAGATCCGATGAATTGTGGATTTATGATCAGATTAGCTATGAATATTATTTGAATCTTCTCTGAATTCTTATATGCATGATTTGATATGTTTGTATTTCTCTTCGAATTATCGGTTTGGTTTGGCCAACTAGATTGGTTCTTCTTGCAATGGGAGAGGTGCTTAGTTTCGGGTTCAATCTTGGGTGTCCTCACCCAGTGACAAAGTAGGGGTAGCGAGGCACGTATTGTATTGTTGCCATCAAGGGTAAAAAGATGGGGTTTTCATCATATTGCTTGAGTTTATCCCTCTACATCATGACATCTTGCTTAAGGCATTACTCCGTTCTTATGAACTTAATACTCTAGATGCATGCTGGATAGCGGTCGATGTGTGGAGTAATAGTAGTAGATGCAGGCAGGAGTCGGTCTACTTGACATAGACGTGATGCCTATATTCATAATCATTGCCTTGGATATCCTCATAACTTTGCACTTTTCTATCAATTGCTTGACAGTAATTTGTTCACCCACCGTATTATTTTCTTTCAAGAGAGAAGCCTCTAGTGAAACCTATGGCCCCCGGGTCTATTTTCCATCATATATTTTCAGATCTATAAACTAAAAACCCAAAAATACCTTGCTGCAATTTATTTACTTTTATTTTTTTTTACATTTTAGTAATCTTTTATATCTATCTCTATCAGATATCATCCTTGCAAGTGACCGTGAAGGGATTGACAACCCCTTTATCGTGTTGGGTGCAAGTCTTTGATTATTTGTGCAGGTGCATAGATTGGAGACTTGTGTGTACCTCCTACTGGATTGATACCTTGGTTCTCAAACTAAGGGAAATACTTATCTCTACTTTGCTGCATCACCCTTTCCTCTTCAAGGGAAAAACCAACGCAAGCTCAAGAAGTAGCAGGAAGAATTTCTGGCGCCGTTGCCGGGGAGGTTCTACATAAAGCCTACCAAGTACCCACCATAAACTCTCATCTCTTGCATTATATTATTTGCCATTTGCCTCTCGTTTTCCTCTCCCCCACTTCTAAAACAATTTCAGAAAAACACAAAAAGATTTGCCATTTTATTCGCCCTTCTTCCATTCGTCTTTTTTGTTTGCCTTTTGTTTACTCGTGTGTTAGATCCGTTGCCTTGTCATGATGTCTCAAGAAAATACCAAATTGTGTGAAATTTCCAATACTAATAATAATGATTCTATTAGTACTCTGATTGCTCCCGCCACTAGTGCGGAATCTTATGAAATTAATGCCGCTTTGTTGAATCTTGTTATGAAAGATCAATTTTCTGGCCTTCCTAGTGAAGATGCCGCATCCCATCTAAATACTTTCATTGAGTTGTGCGATATGCAAAAGAAAAAGGATGTGCATAATGATATTGTTAAATTGATGCTATTTCCGTTCTCTCTATGAGATCGTGCTAAAACTTGGTTTTCATCTTTCTCTAAAAATAGTATTGATTCATGGAACAAGTGTAAAGATGCTTTTATTTCCAAGTACTTTCCTCCCGCTAAGATCATCTCCCTTAGGAATGATATAATGAATTTTAAGCTACTTGATCATGAACATGTTGCACAATCTTGGGAGAGGATGAAATTGATGACAAGAAATTGCCCTACTCATGGTTTAAGTTTATGGATGATCATACAATTTTTTTATGCCGGATTCAGGGCTCCACATACCCAGGAAGGTTTGAACTCTGGGGCGTGTGCGAAGATCACAACCTCTCAAGCCTCGAGCTCATCGCCCTACAGCCTAGCCTAGCCGAATTCATGTGAGCGGGGAAGAAGATGAACATGACAGTTTACCCAGGTTCGGGCCACCTTGCGGTGTAAAACCCTACTCCTGCTTTGTGTTGGATTGGCCTCACGAGGAGGTTGAGGATGAACTAGTACAGTGGATGAGCTGCCTCGCGAGGGCTCGGGGGTGAGAATGAGTCGACCTCCTCTACGGTGGTGGCTATCCTATATTTATAGTGGCCTCGGTCCTCTTCCTTGGAAACTTAGGCGGGAAGGGATACCACAACGACCAATTTGAAAGGGGACAAGAGGTACACCCACTACTGGAATCTGGTAATTTGCCGTCTGCCACCTCTTTGCCGTCTGCCAGCTGACGGCAAAGAGCCTCTTAGCCGTCCGCTTCCACAAAGCGGACGGCAAAGAAAGTGCAGATGGCAAAAAGTCTATTTGCCATCCGCTGTTTCTTTGCCGTCAGCCAGCTGACAGCAAAGAGCTAGAAGGCAGACGGCAAAGGGCCAGGTGGGCCCCACGGGGCACGGCGTGGCTAGGTCAGGTTCTTTGCCGTCTGCCAGCGGACGGCAAAGAGGAGACATGGGCTAGCCCTAAACGGCCGCCCTCATTGCCGTCTGCTAGCAGATGGCAAAGAAGGCCCACTTAACGGGCCGAGAAGTCTCACCTCTATCTATATCTTTCTTTCCGTTCCTCCACGCACACGCCTGCTCTCCTCCCACGAGATCTGACAGCAGACTAACAAAGCAAGACAGCAAACAAGCCGGACACAGCCTCAACAGACGTAAAGCCGACGCGACAGTCGACCCGTCGAGGAGAGGCTGCGACGGGCCGCCCCCGGTGCCAAGACCCCTCCCCGCGGCCATATGCCGCCCGCCCGCTGCCGCCCCTCTCCCTGCGGCCCTGGCCGCCCCGCCCCATCGGCTGACCTCGCCCTCCACCGGCGACCCTGCAGGTTTGTTCTTCCCCCCTTTTTTTAGTTTTTTTTAGTTTTCTTCTAGTTTAGTTTCTGTTTAGTTTTAGTTTAGTTTTATTTTCAGTTTAGTTTTAGTTTAGTTTGTTTATTTTAGTTTTTAGTTATTTTAGATTAGTTTTAGTTAGTTAGAAGAAGAAGAGGAGTGGAGGAAGGAGGAGGAGGAGGGAGGAAGAGGCAGGAGGAGGCAGAGAAGAAGAAAAAGAAAGAAAGAAGAAAGAAAGAAGAAGAAGAAGAAGAAGAAGAAGAAGAAGAAGAAGAAGAAGAAGAAAGAAGAAGACAGAAGAAGAAGATAGAAGAAGAAGAAGAAGAAGAAGAAGAAGAAAAGAAGAAGAAGAAGAAGAAGAGAAGGAAGAAGAAGAAGAAAGAAGAAGAAGAAGAAAAGAAGAAGAGAAGAGAAGAAGAAAAAGAAGCGAAAAAAAAGAAGAAGAAGAAGAAGAAGAAGAAGAAGAAGAAGAAGAAGAACAAGAAGAAGAAGAAGAAGAAGAAGAAAAGGAAGAAGAAGAAAAGGAAAAAGAGGAAAAAAGAAGAAGAGGGGAAGAAGAAGAAAAAGACACGTTTTTATACTTTCTTATTTAGGGTTCCGCCACGTTTTGCAGTTTCTTTCTTTTCTTTAGTTGAATGTTTTTATACTGCTAGCTAGTTGCCTAGTTTGCTGACCCAAAGAAGTTAAAATAGTTATTATATGAAATTCAACTAAAGTCAACATTTTTGACGACTAGTGCTACTAATAAATTCAACTAGAGCCATCATATGTCCACAAGTGCATTGTTTTTTGAATGAGAAATGATAACTTGGTGTAGTTGATTATCTTCTGCTGCTTATCAGAGATGGGGGGAAGCCGCCACCGCAGACTCCGCTCTGCTACACCGGATTACGAGTTGGATGCTTTCGAGTTCTTCAGTATCATACTTGGGACTTCAGTATCATCCACGAGGCAGGTATATAACGGCCCTCACCCCACCTCACTGCCGTCAACGATCTTTGCCGTCTACTGGCCACCAGAGGCGGACGGCACAATCCTTTGCCGTCCGTTTCCAGGAAGCGGACGGCAAAGAAGGCCTTTGCTGGCACGTGTTCATCCGGACATTTTGCCGTCTGCTGGCAGACGGCAAAGAGGTTTGCCGTCCGTGATCTATGCCTTTGCCGTTCGCCGTGGCGGACGGCAAAGAAGCTGATTCCAGTAGTGACCCTATCCTGACAAAAGGTGGTCTTCTCCTGCAAAGCTTCTGATCGTGACGTAGCAGTGGGCTCAGTGATGACGTCCGTCCTGCCGAGCTCGTGGTCTTGGTCTTGTTGCACCAGAATGGAAACCTTTGGAGGGCTCCTTGGGAACCCACGTCTGGCCTCGCTCCCTTAGCACCGAAAGGGAAACTGTCTCCTCTGCGCCCGCTGGCGCCCGCCTGGCCTTGGTCGTCATGGCTTGCATCATCGCAGCCTCGTGAGGCTGGGCACTTGCATAGGAAACTCCGCTCCTCGGGAGGCAGCCTGGGAAGGCCACCCCTCTGGAGGTCTTGGTGCCATCCGCCTCGCGAGGCCAGGGGGCCCTCGCAAGGTTCTTGTCTTGGTAGTCTTGCAGATGGGCCGTACCAGGCCGTCGAAGGAGCCACACCGTGGGCCGCAGGCAGGCAAGTCTGGGTACCCTGGTTCCCAGAACGCCGACAGTAGCCCCCGAGCCCAAGGCGCGCTCGGGCTTGGCTTCGAGGCGAAGTCGAAGGGCAAGGGCGAAGCACCGCGGGCCCCAAACCACCTGCGGGCCAGGCTGACGCATGGCGCTTGATGGGACGCAGACGCCTCCACTTCCCCACGTCGCCTCGGCAACTGCCCAGGCTGACAAAAGGCTAGAGCATGCTGCTAAGCCATCATTGCTCCCTTTCGCCTTGCCTCAGATCCCCTTCCTTCTGTCAAGAGTTTCTCCAGATCCAATTGCACTCCTCCTTCCTTTCTCCTCCTATTCCGGCGCTGGCGACTCTGCGGATGGCTCCTGGGAAGTTGAAACCCACCGCGCAAGCCGCGAGCTCTTCCTCCTCCCCTGCACCAGCACTCGGCGCATCTTCCATTGCCGAGGAGGGGCTTCTCACCCCCGTGCTCCCACAGACGGTGAGCGACGACAATGAGTGGAACGAGACCATCGTCCTGGCTGGCTCCGCCGAGCTGGGGACCTTGGCGCGGACGGTTTATCCCTTCTTCCTCCATAGTGTCTTCGCGGGGCTCATCCCACCTTTCTTCGAGTTCTTCGTTGTCGTCCTCAACCACTACCAGATCCAGGCTCTTCACCTTCAACCCATCTCCGTCCTCCTCCTGTCAATCTTTGCCTTCTACTGCGAGGCATTTGTGGGCGCGAGGCCCTCCGTGCCGCTCCTTCGCCACTTCTTCAGCTGCGGCTACATGATTCGACTCAGTGCTCCGGCTGCGTGTCCTTCGTCGCGGTCCACAAGAGCAACGTGCTCATGAGGGCCGGGAAGAAGGTGGAAAGCTTCCGGCACCGCTGGGTCTTCCTAGACACCGGAAGCCTCAACGAGCGGCTGGAGCTGCCAACTGAGCTGCCCGAGCGGCTCGAGAGGTAGAGCCATGAGAAGCTCACCGACCCCCGGGCAGAGCCCGCCCTGAGAAAGATGACCTCAGATATGGAGAACAAGGCGCTGACGGGGGGGCATGCTTGTAAAGGAGTTCCTAGCACAGTGCCTAGTGCCGCTCCAGTCGCACTCGTCCCCCATGTGGGAACTCCAGGGCATGACGAACGACATCAGGCTGCGCTCGGGGAGCTTGACGGGCAAGGAGCTGGATAGGGCCATGAACGTCTTGCTCAACAACGACCCAGGGAACCTCCCGGAGGCCTACGCCCCGCTGTACTGTTGCGACAACAGGGAGGATTTGGTTGCCTCTGTGCCCGTCTTCAACGAGCTGGGGCTCGTGTCGCCCGAGCACCCCAACTCCCCAGTACTGGTGTCCTCCGGCGACAGCTTCGGCGAAGAGGGCACGAAGGACTCAGAGGTGACCGAGGATGATGTGGCAGAGATATCCCCGCCCCGTCGTAGAGCGAGCTTCTCCGCCAGCTTGAGGATGACGATGACACTGATGAACCCCCAGCCGCGGAGTCTCCGCGCCCCACCAGGGTCCTCAGGAGGCCGAGGCCTACCATCCGGATGCCACCTGCATCCGGCTGGGCAACCCCGAAGAAAGGCGTGGCTGCGCCCGTTCCAGAGGGCTCCCCGAGCACAAGCAAGGCAGGAGAGGCGTCGGTCTCGCCCCCGTCTAGCCCGCGAGCCAAAAACGAAGCGGTCGCCGCTGGGGCTGACGGGGCCCAGCCAGCCACGACCCCTCCGTCCCTCCGAGCGGCGACGGTGCGTCGGGGCCGACCGGAGAGTGCCCCACCAATTCCCCAAGCGCGACCCAGGCCGTGTCAAGGAAAGGCGAGGGCACCCCAGCCCCAGCCAAGAAGGAGAAGAGGAGGGCGTGGGTTGACCTTGACGAGTAAGTAACCCACCTTACTCTTGAGTTTAGCACAAATTGCGATTGTGCCCACAATACCCCCCTCCTGGTGACCAGGTTGGGTATCACGACGAAGAAGAGGAAGGAGGATGCGGAGCCGAAGGAGCCCCTAGCCCCGAGGGCACCGTCAGCTTCTAGCCGTGGTCGCGGCGGACGTGGAAACATGCCGGGCCGGTCCGGCGCGGCCTCCGGGCGCACGGGCAATGCCATGCCAGGGCTCTCGGGTGCTCCACTTGCTCTAGGCGCCTCGCCAGCGCTCCCTGAAGGGGCGGCCGTCGGGGGTACCGAGGCTCAGGGGGCAACGCCCCTCGTCGTAGCCGCTGCGGTCCCCGCGCGGGAGGAAGAGGCGGTCCCTCGCCCTTTTGCGCCTGAGCGCGTGATTGAGGACGTGGTGATGCAGCCTCAAGAGGATCCAGCCCCTGCAGGTCAGCGGGCCACGGAGCCGTCCGCCCTTGTCGTGCCTGAGGGGGACTCGGAGCCTCCAGTGCCCCTAGCTGCCCATGCCCACGCTTCCTTGGCCGTGGCGGCGGTTGACGCGCCTGCGCCGCCTTCTTGCCAGTCCTTCGTGCTAGCGAACTGCGGCCCCCTCGTCAGGCCCGGGGCCCTGGAGGAACCCTTCACCGCGCTCGACCAACTCCGGCCGACCTCCAAGATGCCGACAGGTGCCTCATGAGGGAACGCCTGGGGCTTGTCTCGGGGTGGCTCCAGGCCAACTCATCAGCCAGGACGGCCTGGGACCAGGCCGCCGCCGCGGAGAGCAGGAAGGAAGCCACCGAAGCCATGGGGGCTCGTGATGTGGCACTGGCCAGCGCAACGTCCGCCAAGAAGTGTTGCGACAAGGCAGAAGCTGAGCTGAAGACCCTTTGGGAGGAGCACGCTGCGCACGCCCAACGGTTCCAGCAGCAGGAAGAGGACCTCAAGGCCCGCGAAGCGAAGCTCGTCAATCACGACGCCAAGCTGGCCCAGGTGACCACCGACCAAACTGGGGAGCGGGACCGCCTGACCAAGCTGAAGGAGGAGGTGGACAAGGCCCAGGCATCCCATGCTCAGCACATCTCCGAGGCGACAACCCAGTTGGAGGCCAGGGAGAAGATCCTTGCCGCCGTCGAGAAGAAAGCGGCCGTGGAACGCGAGGCCTTCCTCTCCCTCGAGCTCAGGTCTCGCGAGGCGCTGCGTTCCATCTGCGGAGGAGGATACGAAGAGCCGCTGGCATCCCCTGAAGACGGCCTTGCTGGGCTCTTCCCCAAGCTTGCCGAAGCGCTCAAGGGTGCCACCGCTGAAGTGGACTCCTTTTTGGAGGAGGAGTGCCGCTCGCTCTTCACCGCGGCTGTGACGCGTGTCTTCATCCATCTCTACCTCCAGGACCCAGCCTTCGACCTCGACGCATTGATCCACCTGGTGGCTCCTGAGTCCCGCGCCGCTGCCGTGGGGGCCGTGAAGGATCAGGTGGACGCGTTGCTGAAGAAGTTCCTCTATGTTCCCAACCCCGAGGCTCTGGCGGCAGAGGTCGGCGGCAGCGAGGATGGCGGTAGCGACGTCGATGACTGGCTCCCAACGACCGGGATGAGTGGCGGTGACGGCCAAGGCGGTGGTGGCGCTTCTTCCTAATTTTATCCTGCAACATTCACCGTGCTTCGTGGAGGCGTAAAAACTTTTGTTTGGATTTGTGGAACACTTTGTGCTTGTAATAACTATTAGGACTCCGTGATTTTCTTTCTGTGCTTGATTTCCTTCTTGTTTGCCTTTGTGTTCTACGTCGGCAGGGCCCAGCCCCGCGCATACCTCGACCGCCGTTGGGGCGTCCGGATCACCAGGATGAGACCAAGGGGCGAGGGGCTACGTGAGTAGTGAGGCCCCTGAGTCGCGATGCTCAGGGGGCCCCCTTGACGTACGAATAGCCCTCATGATGGAAATGTGAGCAGCATCTAAGTTGATCCGGAGTCCTCCATACCTTTCCTCGCTAGCTTTTGCCTGGGAGGGATGCGAGAAGACCAGGTGCCAGGGACCTGGTGAGGCGGCGCATGCCAGGCTTGGCCTTAGCATAGCCCCGTGTCCAGCCCCTCGCGCGTGCCTCCGTTGGGGAAAGCAGCACGATAGGGTTGTGTAAAGAGCTGGTAGGCTGTCCTGAGGTTAGTGCAACCACTAGGGTGCCCTCAGTTGTTTATCCACCAGCGTGGAGCATGGGGCTTCCACTTTGCGTGGGCATAGTCGCTCCTCGACCGTGTCGTCTGCCAGCGCGGAGCATGGGGCTTCCACTTGTGCATGGGCATAGTGGCTCCTCGACCATGTCGTCCGCCAGCACGGAGCATGGGGCTTCCACTTGTGCGTGGGTGGGAGTTCCCTCGGGGGAAGACTCCGGGGGGTGTATAGCCCCGTTCAAACACGTGGCTAGCACGGCAGAACTGGAGGAGGTGTATTTAGGCACTCGCGAGCCAGCGCGGGACTCACGAGGCCCTACCTCAAGGCGGGTTGCGCCTGAATCTTGTGGCGCGGGGCACGCTTTAGGAACCTGTGAGGCGGGGGGGGGGGGGGGCCTGCGCCGAATGCCCCTCCGGAGGTTATCGCAAGAGAAGGCCGGACACCAATGACCCCTGGAGGTGACGTGAACGGGACCGGCCCGCCAGACAGAGCTTAGCCATTGGTTTTATTGACGCTGTAGGGACGGACCCGAGCACATACGTCGTGCCAAGTCTTCTCATGCAACGATCCCACGGAAAAACACCCAGCGCGCGGCTCCCGCAATGGCGAAGCGCCGAACTACGGTTGTACAAACCGGGTCGCGCGCCCTTACTCATCCACATGCGATTAGCTCATGCGAGAACAAGGCACCAAGGACCCCGGGAGGTGACGCGCACGGGGGCTGGCCCGCGGGACAGAGCTCGGTCACTTGGATTTGACAGCGCTGCAGGGATGGACCTGAGCACAGACGCCGTGCCAGTCCTTAATCATGAGGCGGTCGCGGGCAGGGTTGTGAGGGCGTAGCGACATTCATGGTGACGAAGCACAGGGCATGCAAGTTGGAATATTTAGGAAATTCATAAAGGCAAAGCCAGTTCTGATACATGCACAAAACGATACAGCTGTAGGGGCTGACCCTAACAGCCTGAGGATACTGCGGCCCGAGGGGCGCCCTCAACTGAACAAACCGAAAAGGTCACCTGGCACCATCGTTGTAGAAGAGTCGAGGTAGCTGAAGACGCGCGCCATGAAGATCGTACCTCACGAGTCGGCCGACTTCTGAGGCCCTAGGGGCTCACGAGGCCTGGGGGCTCGCACGGACCCGAGACTTCCTCCTACATGACCACCTGGCGCCTGGTCTCGTGAGACACCATTGCACGCTGCGCGAAGCGCTGGTACAAGGCGCCCATGTTCAGCAGGCCGAACGGCATGCAGACGTAGTTGCAGGGGTAGCCCCCACTCCGGCCGACATGCGACGGCCAGAAGAGGTCCTGCGACACGGCCCTGTTGAGGCCTGGGACGTTGACACATACGCGCAGCTCGCCACCCACATCGGGGGGGCGCGGCTGCACCGGGTGGTGCGGGGCGACGCTCGCCACGCAAGGCTCACGCCTCCTAAAGCTCCTCGATCGCCTTGGTAATGAAATCTCACGCGCCTGGCACCTCGCGCCTTGCGCCTTGTTCGCGGGGGCGCGCACCGAAGCACGCCTCCAAGTGGTGCCCGAACACCTCCCTCGTCGCGCCGGTCAGGTCAGAGGCCTTCCAGACGAGAGCCCCCGAGCCCATCCTGAGGGGGGCACCGGGCGCGCCTTCCTATGCGAGAGGAAAGGGCGCCCCAGCAGTGGGCGCGGGGCCCGAGGCACCGCCAACGGGCGCTCCGGGCTCCTGACGGGCCTTGGGAAGGAGCTGCTTCTTCTTCTTGGGGGTGGTTTCTGCAGGTGGGACGGCGCCCTCGTCGTCTGGGTTGTTAGCCGTTGTGGCTTGGTGTGCGAGCTCGAGGGAGCACACCGCATCCTTCTCATCATAGGCGACCGTGATGATGCCGCCGCTCCCTGGCATCTTGAGGACATTGTAACCATGGTGAGTTGCTGCCATGAACTTGGGGAGGGCCGGATACCCAAGGATGGTGTTGTACGGGAGGCTGATGTGCGCAATGTCGAAGTCGATGAGCTCGGTGTGGTAGTTGTCACGCTTGCCGAAGGTGACTGGGAGGCGTATCTGCCCCAGGGGGACGGTGGAGCCGTCGGTCACTCCTGAGAAGGGCTTGGTTGGCAGAAGCTGATCATAAGGCACTTGGAGCATCTCAAATGTCTCGATAGAGAGGACATTGAGCCCCACGCCACCGTCGATGAGGGTCTTGGTGACAAGGACGTTGCTGATGGTGGGAGTGCAGAGCATAAGAAGGGCGCCAGCGGCAGCCGAGCACTTGAGCTAGTCCATGGAGTCGAAAGTGATGGCGTGCTTCGACCACCTGAGGGGATGCGTCGCCTCGAGCTTGGGGAGGGCTGCGTTCGCCTAGTGAGCGAACTGCTTGAAGGTGCGATGTGAGGCTGGGACCTGAGCTCCGCCCAGGATGCAGGCAATAGCGCGAGGCTCTTGGAAGCCCCCAGCCCCATCATCTTGTCGGTTGTCATCATTTCTCCTTGGCGGTGGCAGCAGCGGAGGGAGGCCGGCATTGCCCTGAGGACGGACCTCATGGGGCTGGTCACGCCAGGGCCCATCGTGAGGCTCTGTTGGAAATATGCCCTAGAGGCAATAATAAAATGGTTATTATTATATTTCCTTGTTCATGATAATTGTCTATTGTTCATGCTATAATTGTATTAACCGGAAACCGTAATACATGTGTGAATACATAGATCACAGCATGTCCCTAGTAAGCCTCTAGTTGACTAGATCGTTGATCAATAAATGGTTATGGTTTCCTGACCATGGACATTAGATGTCGTTGATAACGGGATCACATCATTAGGAGAATGATGTGATGGACAAGACCCAATCCTAAGCATAGCACAAGATCGTATAGTTCGTTCGCTAGAGCTTTCTAATGTCAAGTATCATTTCCTTAGACCATGAGATTGTGCAACTCCTGGATACCGTAGGAATGCTTTGGGTGAATCAAACGTCACAACGTAACTGGGTGACCATAAAGGTGCACTACAGGTATGTCCGAAAGTGTCTGTTGGGTTGGCACGAATCGAGACTGGGATTTGTCACTCCGTATGACGGAGAGGTATCTCTGGGCCCACTCGGTAATGCATCATCATAATGAGCTCAATGTGACTAAAGAGTTAGCCACGGGATCATGCGTTACGGAACGAGTAAAGAGACTTGCCGGTAACGAGATTGAACGAGGTATGGGGATATCGACGATCGAATCTCGGGCAAGTAACATACCGATGGACGAAGGGAATTGTATACGGGATTGATTGAATCCTCGACATCGTGGTTCATCCGATGAGATCATCATGGAACATGTGGGACCCAACATGGGTATCCAGATCCCGCTGTTGGTTATTGGCCGGAGAGATGTCTCGGTCATGTCTACATGGTTCCCGAACCCGTAGGGTCTACACACTTAAGGTTCGGTGACGCTAGAGTTGTTATGGGAAATAGTATGTAGTTACCGAATGTTGTTCGGAGTCCCGGATGAGATCCCGGACGTCACGAGGAGTTCCGGAATGGTCCGAAGGTGAAGATTTATATATGGGAAGTCATCATACGGTCATCGGAAGTATTCGGGGGTTTGCCGGTATTGTACCGGGACCACCGAAGGGGTTCCGGGGGTCCACCGGGAGGGTCCACCTACCACGGAGGGCCCTATGGGCTGTATGTGGAAGGGAACCAGCCCCTAAGTGGGCTGGGCACCATCCCCCTTAGGGCCCATGCGCCTAGGGTTGGGGGGAAACCCTAAAGGGGGCGCCCCCTTGGCTTGGGGGGCAAGCCCCCTCCCCTTGGCCGCCGCCCCCCCTCTAGATCTCATCTAGAGGGGCCGGCCCCCTTCCCCCTTGGCCCTATAAATAGAGGGGAGGAGGGAGGACAGCAGGACCTCATCGAATGCGCAGCCCTCCCCCTCTCCAACACCCCCTCCTCCTTCGTTGAGCTTGGCGAAGCCCTGCCGGAGAACTGCAAGCTCCACCACCACGCCGTCGTGCTGCCGGAGTTGTCTTCCCCAACCTCTCCCTCCTCCTTGCTGGATCAAGGTGCGGGATACGTCACTAGGCTGCACGTGTGTTGAACACGGAGGCGCCGTTGTTCGGCGCTTAGATCGGAATCGACCGCGATCTGAATCGCTGCGTGTACGACTCCTCCAACCGCGTTCTTGCAACGCTTCCGCATCGCGATCTTCAAGGGTATGAAGATGCACTCCTCTCTCTCTCGTTGCTAGTCTCTCCATAGATTGATCTTGGTGATACGTAGGAAATTTTTTGATTTACTACTACGTTCCCCAACAGTGGCATCATGAGCTAGGTCTATGCGTAGTTTCTATGCACGAGTAGAACACAAGTTGTTGTGGGCGTCGATTTTGTCAATTTACTTGCCATTACTAGTCTTATCTTGATTCGGCGGCATCGTGGGATGAAGCGGCCCGGACCGACCTTACACGTACACTTACGTGAGACAGGTTCCACCGACTGACATGCACTAGTTGCATAAGGTGGCTAGTGGGTGTCTGTCTCTCCCACTTTAGTCGGATCGGATTCGATGAAAAGGGTCCTTATTAAGGGTAAATAGAAATTGGCATATCACGTTGTGGTTTTGGCGTAGGTAAGAAACGTTCTTGCTAGAAACCTATAGCAGCCACGTAAAAATTTGCAACAACAATTAGAGGACGTCTAACTTGTTCTTGCAGCATATGCCATGTGATGTGATATGGCCAAAAGGATGTGATGAATGATATATGTGATGTATGAGATTGATCATGTTCTTGTAATAGGAATCACGACTTGCATGTCGATGAGTATGACAACCGGCAGGAGCCATAGGAGTTGTCTTAATTTATTGTATGACCTGCGTGTCAATGAAAACGCCATGTAATTACTTTACTTTATTGCTAACCGTTAGCCATAGTAGTAGAAGTAATAGTTGGCGAGACAACTTCATGAAGACACGATGATGGAGATCATGATGATGGAGATCATGGTGTCATGCCGGTGACGATGATGATCATGGCGCCCCGAAGATGGAGATCAAAAGGAGCAAAATGATATTGGCCATATCATGTCACTATTTGATTGCATGTGATGTTTATCATTTTTTTACATCTTATTTGCTTAGAACGACGGTAGCATAAATAAGATGATCCCTCGCTAAAATTTCAAGAAAGTGTTTCCCCTAACTGTGCACCGTTGCGAAGGTTCGTTGTTTCGAAGCACCACGTGATGATCGGGTGTGATAGATTCTAACGTTCGAATACAACGGGTGTAAGCCAAATTTACACATGCAAAACACTTAGGTTGACTTGACGAGCCTAGCATGTACAGACATGGCCTCGGAACACGCAAGATCGAAAGGTCGAACATGAGTCGTATAGAAGATACGATCAGCATAGAGATGTTCACCGTTAATGACTAGTCCGTCTCACGTGATGATCGGACACGGCCTAGTCGATTCGGATCATGTGTCACTTAGATGACTAGAGGGATGTCTATCTGATTGGGAGTTCATTGAATAATTTGATTAGATGAACTTAATTATCATGAACTTAGTCTAAAATCTTTACAATATGTCTTGTAGATCAAATGGCCCACGCTAATGTTGCCCTCAACTTCAACGCGTTCCTAGAGAAAACCAAGCTGAAAGATGATGGTAGCAACTACACGGACTGGGTCCGTAACTTGAGGATCATCCTCATAGCTGCCAAGAAAGCATATGTTCTTGAAGCACCGCTAGGTGACGCACCTGTTTTCCCAGCAACTCAAGACGTTATGAATGCCTGGCAGTCGCGTAGTGATGATTACTCCCTGGTTCAGTGCGGCATGCTTTCCAGCTTAGAACCGGGGCTCCAAAAGTGTTTTGAGCAACATGAAGCATATGCGATGTTCCATGAGCTGAAAATGGTTTTCCAAGCTCATGCCCGAGTCGAGAGATATGAAGTCTCCGACAAGTTCTACAGTTGTAAGATGGAGGAGAATAGTTCTATCAGCGAGCACATACTCAAAATGTCTGGGTTGCACAACCGCTTGTCTCAGCTGGGAGTTAATCTCCCGGATGACGCGGTCATTAACAGAATCCTTCAGTCGCTTCCACCTAGCTACAAGAGCTTTGTGATGAACTTCAATATGTAGGGGATGGAAAAAACCATTCCTGAGGTATATTCAATGCTGAAATCAGCGGAGGTGGAGATAAAAAAGGAACATCAACTGTTGATGGTGAATAAAACCACTAAGTTCAAGAAAGGCAAGGGTAAAAAGAACTTCAAAAAGGATGGCAAGGGAGTTGCCGCGCCCGGTAAGCAAGCTGCTGGGAAGAAGCCAAAGAATGGACCCAAGCCTGAGACTGAATGCTTTTATTGCAAGGGAAACGGTCACTAGAAGCGGAACTGCCCCAAGTACTTAGCGGATAAGAAGGCCGGGAATACCAAAGGTATATGTGATATACATGTTATTGATGTGTACCTTACCAGCGCTCGTAGTAGCTCCTGGGTATTTGATACCGGTGCGGTTGCTCATATTTGTAACTCAAAACAGGAGCTGCGGAATAAGCAGAGACTGGCGAAGGACGAGGTGACGATGCGCGTCGGGAATGGTTCCAAGGTCGATGTGATCGCCGTCGGCACGCTACCTCTACATCTGCCTACGGGATTAGTTTTGAACCTCATTAATTGTTATTTAGTGCCAGCTTTGAGCATGAACATTGTATCTGGATCTCGCTTAATGCGAGATGGCTACTCATTTAAATCTGAGAATAATGGTTGTTCTATTTATATGAGAGATATGTTTTATGGTCATGCCTCGCTGGTCAATGGTTTATTCTTATTGAATCTCGAACGTGATGTTACACATATTCATAGTGTGAATGCCAAAAGATGTAAGGTTGATAATGATAGTCCCACATACTTGTGGCACTGCCGCCTTGGTCACATTGGTGTCAAACGCATGAAGAAACTCCATGCAGATGGACTTTTGGAGTCTCTTGATTATGAATCATTTGACACGTGTGAACCATGCCTCATGGGCAAAATGACCAAGACTCCGTTCTCCAGAACAATGGAGCGAGCAACCAACTTATTGGAAATCATACATACTGATGTGTGCGGTCCAATGAGCGTTGAGGCTCGCGGTGGTTATCGTTATGTTCTCACCCTCACTGATGACTTAAGTAGATATGGGTATGTCTACTTAATGAAACACAAGTCTGAGACCTTTGAAAAGTTCAAGGAATTTCAGAGTGAGGTTGAAAATCAACGTGACAGGAAAATAAAGTTCTTACGATCAGATCGTGGAGGGGAATATTTGAGTCACGAATTTGGCACGCACTTAAGGAAATGTGGAATTGTTTCACAACTCACGCCGCCTGGAACACCTCAGCGTAATGGTGTGTCCGAACGTCGTAAACGCACTCTATTAGATATGGTGCAATCTATGATGTCTCTTACCGATCTACCGCTATCATTTTGGGGTTATGCTTTAGAGACTACCACATTCACTTTAAATAGGGCTCCGTCGAAATCCGTTGAGACGACACCGTATGAATTATGGTTTGGGAAGAAACCTAAGCTGTCGTTTCTGAAAGTTTGGGGATGCGATGCTTATGTCAAGAAACTTCAACCTGAAAAGCTCGAACCCAAATCGGAAAAATGCGTCTTCATAGGATACCCTAAGGAAACTATTGGGTATACCTTCTACCTCAGATCCGAAGGCAAGATCTTTGTTGCCAAGAATGGATCCTTTCTGGAGAAAAAGTTTCTCTCGAAAGAAGTAAGTGGGAGGAAAGTAGAACTTGATGAGGTAACCCCTCTTGAATCGGAGAGTAGCGCAGCTCAGGAAGATGTTTCTGTGGTGCCTGCACCGACTAGAGAGGAAGTTAATGATGATGATCATGAAACTTCAGATCAAGTTGCTATTGAACTTCGTAGGTCCACAAGGACACGTTCCGCACCAGAGTGGTACGGCAACCCTGTCCTGGAAGTCATGTTGTTAGACAATGGTGAACCTTCGAACTATGAAGAAGCGATGGCGGGCCCGGATTCCAACAAATGGCTTGAAGCCATGAAATCCGAGATAGGATCCATGTATGAAAACAAAGTATGGACTTTGACAGACTTGCCCGATGATCGGCAAGCCATAGAGAACAAATGGATCTTTAAGAAGAAGACAGACGCGGATGGTAAATTGACCATCTATAAGGCTCGACTTGTCACTAAGGGTTATCGACAAGTTCAAGGGGTTGACTACGATGAGACCTTCTCACCCGTAGTGAAGCTGAAGTCCGTCCAAATCATGTTAGCAATTGCCGCATTCTATGATTATGAGATATGGCAAATGGACGTCAAAACGGCATTCCTTAATGGTTTCCTTAAGGAAGAATTGTATATGATGCAGCCAGAAGGTTTTGTCGATCCTAATAATGCTGACAAGGTATGCAAGCTCCAGCGCTCAATCTATGGGCTGGTGCAAGCATCTCGGAGTTGGAACATTCGCTTTGATGAGATGATCAAAGCGTTTGGGTTTACACAGACTTATGGAGAAGCCTGTGTTTACAAGAAAGTGAGTGGGAACTCTGTAGCATTTCTCATATTATATGTGGATGACATACTATTAATGGGAAATGATATAGAATTCTTGGAAAGCATAAAGGCCTACTTGAATAAGTGTTTTTCAATGAAGGGCCTTGGAGAAGCTGCTTACATATTAGGCATCAAGATCTATAGAGATAGATCGAGACGCCTCATTGGTCTTTCACAAAGCACATACCTTGACAAGATATTGAAGAAGTTCAATATGGATTAGTCCAAGAAGGGGTTCTTGCCTGTATTGCAAGGTGTGAGATTGAGCACGGCTCAATGCCCGACCTCGGCAGAAGATAGAGAAAAGATGAGTGTCATCCCCTATGCCTCAGCCATAGGGTCTATTATGTATGCCATGCTGTGTACCAGACCTGATGTGAACCTCGCCGTAAGTTTGGTAGGGAGGTACCAAAGTAATCCCGGCATGGAACACTGGACAGCGGTCAAGAACATCCTGAAGTACCTGAAAAGGACTAAGGATATGTTTCTCGTTTATGGAGGTGACGAAGAGCTCATCGTAAAGGGTTACGTCGATGCTAGCTTCGACACAGATCTGGATGACTCCAAGTCACACACCGGATATGTGTATATTTTGAATGGTGGGGCAGTCAGCTAGTGCAGTTGCAAGCAAAGCGTCGTGGCGGGATCTACATGTGAAGCAGAGTACATAGCAGCCTCGGAGGCAGCACAGGAAGCAGTCTGGATGAAGGAGTTCATCACCGACCTAGGAGTTATTCCCAATGCGTCGGGCCCAATGACTCTCTTCTGTGACAACACTGGAGCTATTGCCCTTGCCAAGGAGCCTAGGTTTCACAAGAAGACCAGGCATATCAAGCGTCGCTTCAACTCCATTCGTGAACATGTTCAAGATGGAGACATAGATATTTGTAAAGTGCATACGGATCTGAATGTCGCAGATCCGTTGACTAAACCTCTTCCACGAGCAAAACATGATCAACACCAGAACTCTATGGGTGTTCGATTCATCACAATGTAACTAGATTATTGACTCTAGTGCAAGTGGGAGACTGTTGGAAATATGCCCTAGAGGCAATAATAAAATGGTTATTATTATATTTCCTTGTTCATGATAATTGTCTATTGTTCATGCTATAATTGTATTAACCGGAAACCGTAATACATGTGTGAATACATAGATCACAGCATGTCCCTAGTAAGCCTCTAGTTGACTAGCTCGTTGATCAATAGATGGTTATGGTTTCCTGACCATGGACATTAGATGTCGTTGATAACGAGATCACATCATTAGGAGAATGATGTGATGGACAAGACCCAATCCTAAGCATAGCACAAGATCGTATAGTTCGTTCGCTAGAGCTTTCTAATGTCAAGTATCATTTCCTTAGACCATGAGATTGTGCAACTCCCGGATATCGTAGGAATGCTTTGGGTGAATCAAACGTCACAACGTAACTAGGTGACCATAAAGGTGCACTACAGGTATCTCCGAAAGTGTCTGTTGGGTTGGCACGAATCGAGACTGGGATTTGTCACTCCGTATGACGGAGAGGTATCTCTGGGCCCACTCGGTAATGCATCATCATAATGAGCTCAATGTGACTAAAGAGTTAGCCACGGGATCATGCGTTACGGAACGAGTAAAGAGACTTGCCGGTAACGAGATTGAACGAGGTTTGGGGATACCGACGATCGAATCTAGGGCAAGTAACATACCGATGGACGAAGGGAATTGTATACGGGATTGATTGAATCCTCGATATCGTGGTTCATCCGATGAGATCATCGTGGAACATGTGGGAGCCAACATGGGTATCCAGATCCCGCTGTTGGTTATTGGCCGGAGAGATGTCTTGGTCATGTCTACATGGTTCCCGAACCCGTAGGGTCTACACACTTAAAGTTCGGTGACGCTAGAGTTGTTATGGGAAATAGTATGTAGTTACCGAATGTTGTTCGGAGTCCCGGATGAGATCCCAGACGTCACGAGGAGTTCCGGAATGGTCCGGAGGTGAAGATTTATATATGGGAAGTCATCATACGGTCACCGGAAGTATTCGGGGGTTTGCCGGTATTGTACCGGGACCACCGAAGGGGTTCCGGGGGTCCACCTGCCACGGAGGGCCCTATGGGCTGTATGTAGAAGGGAACCAGCCCCTAAGTGGGCTGGGCGCCATCCCCCTTAGGGCCCATGCGCCTAGGGTTGGGGGGAAACCCTAAAGGGGGCGCCCCCTTGGCTTGGGGGGCAAGCCCCCTCCCCTTGGCCGCCCCCCCTCTAGATCTCATCTAGAGGGGCCGGCCCCCTTCCCCCTTGGCCCTATAAATAGAGGGGAGGAGGGAGGACAGCAGGACCTCATCGAATGCGCAGCCCTCCCCCTCTCCAACACCCCCTCCTCCTCCGTTGAGCTTGGCGAAGCCCTGCCGGAGAACTGCAAGCTCCACCACCACCCCGTCGTGCTGCCGGAGTTGTCTTCCCCAACCTCTCCCTCCTCCTTGCTGGATCAAGGCGCGGGAGACGTCACCGGGCTGCACGTGTGTTGAACACGGAGGCGCCGTTGTTCGGCGCTTAGATCAGAATCGACCGCGATCTGAATCGCTGCGTGTACGACTCCTCCAACCGCGTTCTTGCAACGCTTCCGCATCGCGATCTTCAAGGGTATGAAGATGCACTCCTCTCTCTCTCTCTCGTTGCTAGTCTCTCCATAGATTGATCTTGGTGATACGTAGGAAATTTTTTGATTTACTACTACGTTCCCCAACAGGCTCATCACACCAGCGGTCCTCACGAGGCTGGTCTCACCAGTCCTAGCGAGGGTCGCGGTTATCCTAGCGGGCTCCACCGTGGCCTCCTCCACGGCCGTAGCCATGGTCAACCCGCTCGGGGCGGTGGCCAAGGCACCCCTCATGGAGGGCCCTGAGCTCCTGGCAGTCGTTGGTGTTGTGGCTATGGACGTTGTGGAAGATGCAGAACGGGCGGTTGCCCCGGGGAGGTTCATCGTGGTCGCGACCATGCTTCATCTCAGGTTCATCCGCAAGCACGGCGGGACCTTTGCGCTTTGCTTCCTTAGCCTTGGCCTTCTTGTCTTCATGATCGGCCTCCGGAAGCTCAAGGAGGGAGAGGCGGCCTTCCTCGGCCCTTGCGCACTTGTTCGCCATGTTGAACATCTCCAGGGCCGAGCACAGGTCCTCGTGGATGGAGAGCTCCTCCTTCATTTTGACATCCCGGACACCATCAGAGAACGTTGAGATGATGGCCTCGTCCGACGCCTTCGGGATCTTGAGGCGGACATTCGTGAAGTGCTGTATGTACTTGTGCAAGGTTTCGCCTAGCTGCTGCTTCACGCGCCGCAGGTCACCCACTGCAGGAGCGCGGTCCCGGGTGCCCTGGAAGTTGGCGATAAAGCGCTCGCGAAGCTCCTCCCAGGTGGAGATTGACCCCTCCGGGAGGTTCAGGAGCCAAGAGCGCTCGCCATCCTTGAGGGCCATGGGGAACCAGTTCGCCATGACCTTGTCATCTCCGTTTGCCACCTCGATGCTTAGCGCGTAGAGTTGGAGGAATTCCGCGGAGTTGGGGGTGCCATCGTAGCACGGAGGCAGATCTGGCTTAAACTTTCCGGGCCAAACGACTTGGCACAGCTCCGGGGTGAAGGTGCGGCAGCCTGCCGCACTCACGGGTGCCGCGTGCGTGAGAGGAGTCCGGCCTCGGGCGGCGCATGGTCTTTTTGCTGGCACTGCGGTGTTGGGAGCGCGCGTGCATTGGCCTGCGGCCGCTGGACCACCTGGCAGCTTGCTTCATCGCGCGCCGGCGCTCTGCGCTGTGGGTCGCGCCGGGGTGCATCGCGCCTGGGCTCTGGGTCAACCCCGCGTAGTGGAGGAGGAGGAGGCGCGCCGTGAGCCACATCGCCCGCCTGAGATGTTGGGTGAGGGAGCGAGCGGGATGGTGCAGGGGCCTCGCCGGCGGCATTGACGAGCTCGGCGATGCGGCCAAGCCAGTCATCATAGAGGTCATTGGCAGGGCGATAACGCAGGAGCTCGCGCACCATGAGCAGTGCAGCCTGCGTGTTTGCTGGCCTGCGGCAAGCGTGGGAGGACGATGCCATGGCTGGAGTAGGCGACAGAGTAGCTGTACGGCCGTCATGCCGCACGGAGGGTGGCAACAATGAATCCTGCTGCTCGCGAGCAGCGGGGTCAGTGGCAGCGTTAGCCATGGGGGAGGCGGAGCGGCGAGGAGCACCATTGCCCACGGGTGCCGTCTGGGCGACACGAGCGGCCCGGTGCTCGGCACAGACACGGCGTGCGTCGGCCATGGGAGCGACGGAGCGAAGGCGAAGCGAAGGTAGAAGGACTTTGACACGCCCCTACCTGGCGCGCCAAATGTCGGATTCAGAGCTCTGCAGACCCAAGAAGGTTCGAACTCTGGGGCATGTGCGAAGATCACAACCTCTCAAGCCTCGAGCTCGTCGCCCTACAGCCTAGCCTAGCCGGATTCGCGTGAGCATGGAAGAAGATGAACACGACAGTTTACCCAAGTTCGGGCCACCTTGCGGTGTAAAACCCTACTCCTGCTTTGTGGTGGATTGGCCTCACGAGGAGGTTGAGGATGAACAGTACAGTGGATGAGCTGCCTCGCGAGGGCTCAGGGGTGAGAATGGGTCGACCTCCTCTACGGTGGTGGCTATCCTATATTTATAGTGGCCTCGGTCCTCTTCCCTGGAAACTTAGGCGGGAAGGGATACCACAACGACCAATTTGAAAGGGGACAAGAGGTACACCCTATCCTGACAAAAGGTGGTCTTCTCCTACAAAGCTTCTGGTCATGACACAGTAGTGGGCTCGTTGATGATGTCCGTCTTGCCGAGGTCGTGGTCTTGGTCTTGTTGCACCAGAATGGAAACCTTTGGAGGGCTCCTTGGGAACCCACGTCTGGCCTCACTCCCTTAGCACCGAAAGGGAAACTGTCTCCTCTGCGCCCGCTGGCGCCTGCCTGGCCTTGGTTGTCATGGCTCGCATCATCGCAGCCTTGTGAGGCTGGGCACTTACATAGGAAACTCAGCTCCTCGGGAGGCAGCCTGGGGAGGCCGCCCCTCTAGAGGTCTTGGTGCCATCCGCCTCGCGAGGCCAGGGGGCCCTCGTGAGGGTCTTGTCTTGGTAGTCTTGGAGATGGGCCGTACCAGGCCGTCGAAGGAGCCACGCAATGGGCCATAGGTAGGCAAGTCTGGGTACCCTGGTTCCCAGAACGCTGACAGATTTCATTGTGCTTGATATAGATTGCAATCCTGCATGTCCTATTATTCTTGGTAGACCTTTCCGTAGAACGATTGGTGCAATTATTGATATGAAAGAAGGAAACATTAGATTTCAATTTCCGTTAAGGAAGGGCATGGAACACTTTCCAAGAAAGAAAATTAAGTTGCCATATGAATCTATTATGAGGGCTACTTATGGATTGCATACCAAAGATGACAATACCCAGATCTATGTTTTATGCCTAGCTAGGGGCGTTAAACAATAGCGCTTGTTGGGAGGCAACCCAATTTTATTTTTGTTTTTTTATTTTGGTTCTATTTTTCAATAATTACACATTATTACCTCTGTAGTAATTGTGTTTTGGTGTTTTAATTAGTGTTTGAGCCAAGCAAGACCTTTGGGATGGTCTACGGTGATAGTTGATTTGATTTTGCTGAAAAACATAAACTTTTGCGTCCAGTAACAGAATTTTAAAAATTGAAAGAAGCCACGAAAAATTCTGAATTTTTAAAAAAATATTGATATACAAATTTCCCAGGTTGTCCTAAGTTTTCAGAAGTTTTGGAGTTACAGAAGTATGACTACAATTCAGATCTTCGAAGACTGTTCTGTTTTTGACAGATTCTGTTTTCTTTGTGTTGTTTGCTTATTTTGATAAATCTATGGGTAGTATCGGGGGGTATGAACCATGGAGAAGTTGGAATACTATAGATATTACACCAATATAAATAAAGAATGAGTTCACAATAGTACCTAAAGTGGTGATTTATTTTATTATACTAACGGATCTTATGAGATTTTCTATTGAGTTTTGTGTTGTGAAGTTTTCAAGTTTTGGGAAAAGATTTGATGGACAACGAAATAAGGAGTGGCAAGAGCCTAAGCTTGGGGATGGCCAAGGCACCCCAAGGTAATATTCATGTACAACCAAGCATCTAAGCTTGGGGATGCCCCGGATGGCATCCCCTCTTTCGTCTTCAATCCATCGGTAAATTTACTTGAGGCTATATTTTTATTCACCACATGATATGTGTTTTGCTTGGAGCGTCTTGTATGATATGAGTCTTTGATTTTTAGTTTGCCACAATCATCCTTGCTGTACACACCTTTTGAGAGGGTCACACATGAATCGTAACTTATTAGAATACTCTATGTGCTTCACTTATATCTTTTGAGCTAGGAATTTGCTCTAGTGCTTCACTTATATCTTTTTAGAGCACGGCGGTGGCTTTATTTTATAGAAATTGTTGAACTCTCATGCTTCACTTATATTATTTTGAGAGTCTCTAAACAGCATGGTAATTTGCTTAGGTTATGAATTTAGTCCTAATATGATGGGCATCCAAGAGGGATATAATAAAAACTTTCATATAAAGAGCGTTGAATACTATGAGAAGTTTGATTCGTTGCATTTGTTTTGAGATATAAAGATGGTGATATTAGAGTCATGCTAGTGAGTAATTGTAGATTGGTAGAAATACTTGTGTTAAAGTTTGTGATTCCCGTAGCATGCACGTATGGTGAACCGTTATGTGATGAAGTCGGAGCATGATTTATTTATTGATTGTCTTCCTTATGAGTGGCGGTCGGGGACGAGCGATGGTCTTTTCCTACCAATCTATCCCCCTAGGAGCATGCGTGTAGTACTTTGTTTCGATAGCTAATAAATTTTTGCAATAAGTATGTGAGTTCTTTATGACTAATGTTGATTCCATGGATTATACGCACTCTCACCCTTCCACCTTTGCTAGCCTCTCTAGTACCGCGGAATTCTCACCGGTGCATTAAACCCACCATATATCCTCCTCAAAATAGCCACTATACTTACCTATTATGGCATTTCCATAGCCATTCCGAGATATATTGCCATGCAACTTCCACCGTTCCGTTTATTATGACACACTTCATCATTGTCATATTGCTTTGCATGATTATGTAGTTGGCATAGTATTTGTGGCAAGTCCACCGTTCATATTTTTTATACATGTCACTCTTGATCATTGCACATCCCGATACACCAGCGGAGGCATTCATATAGAGTCATATTTTGTTCTAGAATCGAGTTGTAATTCTTGAGTTGTAAGTAAATAAAAGTGTGATGATCATCATTATTAGAGCATTGTCCCATGTGAGGAAAGGATGATGGAAGCTATGATTCCCTCACAAGTTGGGATGAGTCTTCAGACTTCACAAAAAATAAAAGAGGCCAAAAGAAGCCCAAACAAAAAAAGGAGAGAAAAAAATGAGAGAAAAGAGAGAAGGGGCAATGCTACTGTCCTTTTACCACACTTGTGCTTCAATGTAGCACCATAATCTTCATGATAGAGAGTCTCCTATGTTGTCACTTTCATATACTAGTGGGAATTTTTCATTATAGAACTTGGCTTGTATATTCCAATGATGGGCTTCCTCAAATTGCCCTAGGTCTTCGTGAGCAAGCAAGTTGGATGCACACCCACTTAGTTTCTTTTTGAGCTTTCATACACTTATAGCTCTAGTGCATCCGTTGCATGGTAATTCCTACTCACTCACATTGATATCTATTGATGGGCATCCCCATAGCCCGTTAATACGCCTAGTTGATGTGAGACCATCTCCTTCTTTTTGTCTTCTCCACAACCACCATATTCTATTCCACCTATAGTGCTATATCCATGGCTCACGCTCATGTATTGCGTGAAAGTTGAAAAAGTTTGAGAACATCAAAAGTATGAAACAATTGCTTGGCTTGTCATCGGGGTTGTGCATGATTTAATACTTTGTGTGGTGAAGATGGAGCATAGCCAGACTATATGATTTTGTAGGGATAACTTTCTTTGGCCATATTATTTTGAGAAGACATGTTTGCTTTATTAGTATGCTTGAAGTATTATTGTTTTTATGTCAACATTAAACTTTTGTTTTGAATCTTATGGATTTGAATATTCATGCCATAATAAGGAAAATTACATGGATAAATATGTTAGGTAGCATTCCACATCAAAAATTCTATTTTTATCATTTACCTACTCGAGGACGAGTAGGAATTAAGCTTGGGGATGCTTGATACGTCTCCAACGTATCTATAATTTTTTATTGTTCCATGCTATTATATTATCTATTTTGGATGTTTTATATGCATTAATATGCTATTTTATATTATTTTTGGGACTAACTTATTAACCTAGAGCCCACTGCCAGTTTCTGTTTTTTCCTTGTTTTTGAGTTTTACAGAAAAGGAATATCAAACGGAGTCCAAACGGAATAAAACTTTACGATGATTTTTCTTGGACCAGAAGACATCCACGGAACTTGGAGAGGGGGCCAGAAGAGTCCCGAGGGCTCCACAAGCCCTCAGGGCGCGCCCTAGGGGGGGCGCCCCTGGCTTGTGGGCCCCACGGGACTCCTCCAACCCTAATTCTTGGCCTATAAATTCCCAAATATTCCCAAACGACCAGAAGCGTCCACCAAAATACTTTTCTGCTGCCGTAACCTTCTGTACCCGTGAGATCCCATCTTGGGGCCTTTTCCGGCACCCTGCCGGAGGGGGATTCGATCACGGAGGGCTTCTACATCAACTCTATTGCCCTTCCGATGAAGCGTGAGCTGTTTACCACAGACATACGGGTCCATAGCTATTAGCTAGATGGCTTCTTCTCTCTCTTAGATCTTCAATACAATGTTCTCCTTGATGTTCTTGGAGTTCTATCCGATGTAATATTCTTTTGCGGTGTGTTTGTCGAGATCCAATGAATTGTGGATTTATGATCAAATTATCTATGAATATTATTTGAATCTTCTCGGAATTCTTATATGAATGATTTGATATCTTTGTATTTCTCTTTGAATTATCGGTTTGGTTTGGCCAACTAGATTGGTTCTTCTTGCAATGGGAGAGGTGCTTAGTTTTGGGTTCAATCTTGTGGTGTCCTCACCCAGTGACAAAGTAGGGGTAGCGAGGCACGTATTGTATTGTTGCCATCAAGGGTAAAAAGATGGGGTTTTCATCAGATTGCTTGAGTTTATCCCTCTACATCATGTCATCTTGCTTAAGGCGTTACTCCGTTCTTATGAACTTAATACTCTAGATGCATGCTGGATAGCGGTCGATGTGTGGAGTAATAGTAGTAGATGCAGGCAGGAGTCGGTCTACTTGACACGGACGTGATGCCTATATTCATAATCATTGCCTTGGATATCATCATAACTTTGCGCTTTTCTATCAATTGCTCGACAGTAATTTGTTCACCCACCGTATTATTTTCTTTCAAGAGAGAAGCCTCTAGTGAAACCTATGGCCCCCGGGTCTATTTTCCATCATATATTTTCAGATCTATAAACCCCAAAACCCAAAAATACCTTGCTGAAATTTATTTACTTTTATTTTGTTTTATGTTTTAGTAATCTTTTATATCTATCTCTATCAGATCTCATCCTTGCAAGTGACCGCGAAGGGATTGACAACCCCTTTATTGCGTTGGGTGCAAGTGTTTGATTGTTTGTGCAGGTGCATAGATTGGAGACTTGCATGTACCTCCTACTGGATTGATACCTTGGTTCTCAAACTGAGGTAAATACTCATCTCTACTTTGCTGCATCACCCTTTCCTCTTCAAGGAAAAACTAACGCAAGCTCAAGAAGTAGCATGCGGTCACCTTCCTCACTGGCTCCACCTCAGGCCACTTTGTAAACTTGTCGATTGCTACGTACAAGAATTCAAAGCCCCCGGCAGCACGGGGGAAGGGGCCCAAGATATTGAGGCCCCAGACTAAGAATGGCCAGGAGAAAGGGATCGTTTGGAGAGCTTGAGCTGGTTGATGAATGTTTTTGGAATGGAACTGGCAGGCTTCACACTTGGTGACTAGTTCAGTTGCATCCATAAGGACTGTGGGCCAACAGAAACCCTGCCGGAATGCTTTTCCAACCAGGGCTCTTGATCCAATGTGAGAGCCACACACACCCCTGTGTATCTCTGCTAACAGCTTCAGCCCATCTTCCCGGCAAATGCACCTCAATTTCACACCGTTTGGTCTTTTTTTGTACAGTGTGTCGTTGACAAACTGGTACATATTGGACCATCGGGCTACTTTTTTTAGCTTATTCTTGCTCTTCCGGAAGCTCTCCTATTTGAAGGAAATGATCTATGTGTTGCGCCCAAGTTGGAGCCTGTGGCTCAACAACAAGGACTAAAGGCACCTCCTCGTTCGTGTGAGCGCTCACCTCATCCACAAGAACCTGTGGTTCTGCAGGAGGGTGCCGCTCACCAACCGAAGCGAGGTCGTCCCCGGCAGCCTCTCTAGCAGCAGTTTCGGGAATTCCTGCGGGGAAATGCTTGTCGAAGTCCAACTTTCTCCTTCTTCTGGTCATCGTTGAAGGGGACACTGACAGCTGAGTTAGATGGAGGACAAAAGTCCCTGGTTCCACAGGGAGCTTTTGCGCGGCGTACTTTGATAAGTGATCAGCGATGCTATTTTCCGCACGTGGCACGTGCTCTACTTGTAATCCATCAAAGTGCTCTTCCAGCTTTCTAACCTTCTCCACATATGCATCCATCAACGAACTCTAATAATCTTTGTTGACTTGCCTCACCACGAGTTGAGAGTCTCCACGGATAATCAGTTTCTTGATTCCCATCTCCACTGCAATTCTGAGCCCGACAAGGAGCCCCTCATACTCAGCAGTGTTGTTGGTGGCCTTCTCCCGGGGAAAGTGCATTTGAACTACATACTTGAGATGCTCTCTGGTGGGTGTGACAAGAAGCACGCCGGCCCCGGCGCCCTGCAGCGAGAAAGCACCAACGAAATACATGATCCACTCCTGAGGTGCCTCCTTGCCGGGGAGAACTATCTCTGGTACTTCTTCATCTGGAGTGGGCGTCCATTCTGCAATGAACTCCGCCAATGCCCTGCTTTGAATAGTTGAGGTGCTCTCATATTTTAAGCCAAAGCTTGACAGCTCTAGGGCCCACTCGACTATTCTGCCGGTGGCTTCAGGGTTTCTCAATATGCGTTGTAGTGGAAAACGGGTGACAACTGTGATCTCATGGGCTTGGAAGTAGTGGCGCAGCTTCCTCGAGGCCATGATAAGGCCAAAGATCAGCTTTTGTACTCCAGAGTACCTCGTCCTAGCCCCCTGTAACAGGGAGCTAACAAAGTATACTGGCCGCTGCACCACTTTCTTCCTTGCCGCGGTCTTGTGACTGCCTTCGCTGGCTTGCCTCGCCTCCCCGTGGTTTGTGTCAAGTCCTTCCGTGGGTACTTCGACTCCATCTCTGGAGGGGTCAGTTGCTGCAGCTGCTTCCTCATCCACTTCTCGCTGTGCCGCCAGCACTGCACTATCCACTTGATCGTTGCAGCTAAGTATAGCAACAACAGTTCTTGCGGTTTGGGTGCGACTAAGGTGGGAGCAGAAGAAAGGTAAGTTTTCAGGTCTTGCAGCATTGCTTCTGCTTCCGGGGTCCACTTCATCGGGCCAGCCTTTTTCAGGATTTTGAAAAAGGTAAGGCGTGCTCGGTGGACTTGGAGATGAACCTACTCAGTGCGACAATGCATCCAGCCAAACACCTTATGTCCTTGACAGTCTTGGGCCCTTGTATTTGCTTGATCGCTTTAATCTTGTTGGGATTGGCCTCTATTCCCCGTTGGGACACAAAGAAACCAAGGAGCTTGCCAGATGGGACACAAAACACACATTTCTTGGGGTTTAGTTTGAAATTGATCTTGTGCAAGTTTGCAAAGGTCTCTTCCAAGTCTTGAATGAGTGTCGATCTATCCCTGGTTTTGACCACTATATCATCCATATAAGCTTCCACATTTCAGTGTAGCTGGGGTTCGAAACCAACCTGTACTGCCCTCGCAAAAGTGGATCCGGCGCTCTTTAACCCGAAAGGCATACACACAAAACAGTATGTGCCACATGGAGTTATGAATGCGGTTTTATCTTCATCTTCCTTGGCCATGAATACCTGATGGTACCCTGAGTACACATCCAAGAAGGAAAGCAAATCACACCCGGAAGTGGAATCAACAATTTGATCAATGCGCGGCAGGGGGAAAGGGTCTTTTGGACATGCTTTGTTCAAGTCAGTGAAATCGACACAGAGCCTCCATTTCCTGTTTGCCTTGCGCATTACCACATGATTTGCTAACCAAGTTGGATCCAACACCCCTCTGACCAAACCAGCTGCTTCAAGTTTCTTGATCTCCTCGGCAATGAACTGCTGCCTCTCTTAAACTTGCTTTCTGACCTTCTGCTTGACGGGTCGAGCGTGAGGGCAGACAACAAGGTGGTGCTCGATTACCTAGCTTCCTGGGAACACTAGGGATGTCAGACGGTTGCCAAGCAAACACATCGACATTCGCCCGCAGAAAGGCAACGAGCGCGCTTTCCTATTTGTCATCAAGGGTGGCGCTGATGGTGAAGGTACCGTCAACGCCATCCTGCCTTGCTGGGACCCTTTTCACAGTAGGTGAAGCAACCTTGGGTCTTTTGCAAGTGGAACTCTCCGGCAGGTCGTCAACGGGCGCGACACACTACTGAGAGGCACGCTTCCCGAAGTCCTTGCCGGCATCCCTGCTAGCCTTCTTCCCCTTCTTTGTCTCTTTGGCGGGAGCTGGGGCTTCTATGGCCTCAGCTACTACCGCGTCCCGATACATCTTGTCCACACATATAATTGCATCTTTCTTATCTGACGGAATGGAAATGATACCCATCGATCCTGGCATCTTCAAGGTGTTGTAGGCATAATGGGACGCTGCCATGAATTTTGCCAGGGCTGGGCGACCAAGAATTCCATTGCAAGGCAAGGGAAGTTCAACAACGTCAAACATGACTCTCTCGGTCCGATAATTCAGTTCCTCGCCAAATGTCACAGGCAATGTAACCTTCCCCTTAGGCCGGCTCCTACCGGGGTTGATTCCTTGGAACGTACCCGTAGCCTTGAGCTCCTCATCAGGGATCTGCAGCTTGCCAACCACTATAGGGGAGATCAAGTTCAGCCTAGCCCCACCGTCAACTAGCATCTTTGTTACCTTGAGGTTGCGGATTGTCGGGGAAACCAACAACAGCAAACACCCAACCGCAGTGGTACGGTCAGGGTGATCCTCTTCGTCAAAGATGATAGGCGTGCGGGACCATTTAAGTGGCCTTTGGGAGCTTGCAGTTGGCTCCACGACATTGACCTCACGCGCCCACTGCTTGAGCCGGCGATGAGAGGAGTGCAAAGATGCACCCCCATCAACACACATGGCTTCGGTTGCCTTTTAGAATTCTTGCTCGGTGGTTTCTTCCTCATCCTCTTCATCACTCCCATCGTCTCCTTCTTTCTTTTCACGGCCTCTAGCAGGTTTTTTCTTTTGCTGCGGGGCCTTGCTGCGGCGGCCCCCTCTTCCACCACGGCCTTTTCCACCAGCACCCTCTTGGCCTCTCTCCCTGTCACGCTTCTTGTATTTAGCCTTTTGTTTCTTAACAAGTTGCTCAACTTGGTGGCACTCTTGGAGATCATGACCTTTGGTGCGGAGGATTTTGCAGTATGGCCCGTCGGATTTTCCGGCTTTCTTTGCCGCCGTGGCCTCCCGGTAATCAGCGCACGTGGCAGCTCCCTTGCTGGGGGCCTTGGTTTTGGCCTTCTTGCCGGCATTAAGATCACCAGAGCTCTCAACGGCCAACACTGCTTTCTCTTTGCGTTTCCTATTGCGCCCCGGCTTCTCCTTCTTGGGTTGGCGGCATCGTCGTCATCATTTGAATCAATTTCGACGCCAGCCTCCTCTCCGGGGAGTCGCCTTCCTTCTTCAGCCCGAGCACACTTATCCACCAAGGTGTACAGCTCGTTGACGGTCTTGGGCAGCCAGGCATTCATTTTGGCTCGCATCCTCCTGTTGCGCATGTTCGAATGGAATGCGGCAATCATGGCTGCCGGGCGTATCTCTGGGATGTTACGGTGTACTCTACTGAACCTCTGTATATATTTGTGCAAATCCTCCCCTTCCTTCTGCGGAAGGACTTGCAAGTCACTGGGCTGTCCAGGCTCTTGGTGGCCACCTGTGAAGGCGCCAACAAACTCATTGCACAAGTCAGCCCATGATGAAATAGAGTTTTCCGGTAGGTGCATCAGCCATGATCTCACATTTGGCTTGAGCGCCAAAGGGAAATAGTTTGCAAGCACCTTCTCATCTCTGCCCCCGGCGGCTTGAACAGCAATCGTGTAATTGCCCAAAAACTCTGTCGGGTTTAATTTTCCGTTGTATTTTTCTGGTAGTTCAGGCTTGAAGGCTCGGGCAGATGCCAGCGGACCTGCCACAGCTCACGAGTGAAGGCAGGGCACCCAACCTCGTAAGGCAAGTACCCACCAACACTGGGCGCAGGTTCGTCAATGTCTGGGCCATTGCGTCTGTTGGATTGATGGTGTGCCTCCCGGCGTCGCTCTATGGTGACGCGCGCGTCTTCCTTCCGCCGTTCTTCCAGATCCCGCTGTTGATCCCAGTGGGTTTGTGGGCTAGATGAAGCCATCGACGTCTCGTCGGGCTCTTTGACATGTTGAGTTTGCTGAGGTTGCCACTGGGCCTGATATCGCGGAGGGGACTGCACTATTGGTGTAGCCCCCTCGATACGGCCATCAGCCCGGGCCGTCGTCGTCGTTCGCGGGCATCGCGACGGCTCCGCATGATGCGATTTACCGGCTTCTGTAAAGCCAATCAAGCTCTGGATGGTGGCCCTCCACTCATTCATCTTGTCAGCCGCCGATGGAAAATTCAATAGGAGTTGGGCCCGCGCCATTGCTTTCGCGGCTGTGCTTGGCATGGCTAACGAGGCAGACCGCGACATCGCTCGACTCCTGGTAGAACCAGCAGGAGCGTCGCTGCGTTCTTGCCGGCGTGAACTGATCGCCAAGGCGGTCTGGTGATGAGTAGGCCGTGCTTGGGGGTCGACGACCCCATTCGGTGCTCTGTCCTGCCCGCCTTGCTCTGGGCTAGGTGTGGGCCTTGCAGCCATGCCCGTGGTGAGCGCAACTAGAGGATCGTGGCTTGCGCAGGAGCGGGCGTCGCTGTTGCGACTGCCTCCGCCAGTGCGGTGGGGAGGTAGAGACTGGACGTTCCCTCCACCCGCGGCTCCTGGGCCAAGCTCGTCAGGACGCTCCTAATGCTGCTCCCTTCCGGTGTTTCCCACTCCGGCTTCGGCCACGGGGGACACAACAATGGCACCGCCTGCACCGGTCGCGTCACCCGCGGTACTCGCCTCATCCAACTCCACCGCGGCGCCTACGGTGTCCGCGGCTGCGTGTGAGGGGGCCTTCAAAGTGGAGGGGTGCGCGGTCGCGCCGGGTTTCTTCTTGGGCGCCATGGACGGAGAAGATGAGGACGAAGAAGATGATGATGAAGATCGATGTGATGTTCACAACTTCGGGTTCTCGTAAGAGATTTCTTCCTACCTGGCGCGCCAAAGATGTCGTGAGTGGACACGATCACATATGGGCCACGGGCCCCTTGTGGTTCGACAAGGGGGAGATCACGTTGCACGAAGAGCGGAGGCCATGAGGCTGCACGATGACGAGACCCTGGTGGTTTTACCCAGGTTCGGGCCGCTGAGAAGTGTAAAACCCTACTCCTACTTTTGTGGATTGGATAGAGGAACACAACGACACGCCGCGCCCAAACCCGGCAAGGTGGCCTTGGGGAGAGCTGCTACGCGAGTACAAGTGGGAGAAGATCCGAATCCTTGTCTAGGTTGCCTCGGACCTTCTTTTATAGCTCAAGGGCTAATCACAGTGGCAAAACAGACATTATCTTGTGATTAGATGGCCAACAGTGCTATCATACCTAACTATGGCACTTAGGACAAAATGCCATAAATGCTACCTTAGGTGGCGTGCGGGGATGCATCCCCGGCGAGCTTATATCGCCTCTTAGCCAACTTCTGCTTATCACCTTGACACGCCCCTGGAAGGGTGTCAAACGGGTGTGATCTGTCTTCCAGTAAACCACCACGTGCTTAGTGAGAGCCACTTAGTCACCTAGGGGGCTCGACACGGCATCGATAAGTGACTGGCGTTGTGGTGCGGTGGAGCGGTGGTAACTGGCCTGTGCCTGCCGGGGGCAGGGCTTGCTGGGCCTTCTTGGAGGGGTGCGCGCTTCGGTCTCTGGCCGTCCCAGAGATGCAGCTGGTGCGGCTTGGTTCTACTCTTATCTACTGCATCGACCTTGCCGGCCTTGTCTGACCAGCAAAGGACACTTCCCTTGGAATCTTTGCCTTGTATGTTGGCTTTGTCTTCTTGATGCGTTCCTTGATCTCACGAAGAGCGGACTCTCTAGCTCGGCCTTGTGTTACACGTTGGTGCTGGATGTATGATCGTCAGTACGCCTGTGTATGAGTCCGGTCAACAAACGCGGATGTTTGTTGCACCAACAACACCCATACATGATAGTCCTATTATCTTTTTGAATTCTCCAAACTACACTATATCGGAGAAGTTTGCTCTTATTAAGGATTATATTGATGGGTTGCATTTTACCGTTACACATGATGATTTTGATGAATATAATATGCATGTGCTTGCTGCTCCTACTTGCAATTATTATGAGATATGAACTACACCTCTACCTCTCTATGTTTCCAACACGATAAAATTGCAAGAAACTGCTTATGCTATGTATTGGCCTTTACTTGATGTGCATTAATTGTTCTTTTATGACATACCGGTGCATAGGAAGAGAGTTAGACTTTGTCATTGCATGATATATGTTGCTTTGTGCTCACTACTAAATTATAAATCATTGTTAATTAAAATTGGCTTTGATATACCTTGGGATCCGGGTGGATCAATTACTTGAGCACTTTATGCCTAGCTGGATGGCTTTAAAGAAAGCACTGCCAGGGAGACAACCCGAAAGTTTTAGAGAGTCATTTTATTCTGTTGTGTGCTTTTATAAAGTTTAAAAACAAAAAATATAGAGGGGAACCTAAAAGTTTTTCAAAAAGAAAAGTGAAAGTGAGAGAGACGAGCATCGTTAAAGTGGGAGCTAGCCTTGAACTTTGTTCATGCCCATGGAAACTTTGTGAACCTTCATTACATAAACTTTTCAACAAAAATAATTATCCCCTTGTACAAATCCATTGTATTGTAAAAATAATGTGCCAAGATTTGCCTTTAGGATGATTAGATCGCTTGTTGGTATGTGCGGTGCAAAAACAAAAACTTTGGTTGTAGTGCGTGAATTTAAATTTTTTTATTGGTATGTAAAAAGTTTCTGAAATTTTTACTCAGTAATGCTATGAAAATTATTTATTTTGTCCTATTTTTTCAGAATTTTTGGAGTTACAGAAGTATGGTCATTGTTCAGATTGCTACAGACTGTCCTGTTTTTGACAGAATCTGTTTTTGATGCATTGTTTTGCTTGTTTTGATGGAACTATGGATTGTATCGGTGGTATAATCCATGGAGAAGTTATAATACAGTAGCTATAATGCAAAAACAAATATGAATGGGTTTGCAACAGTACTTAAAGTAGTGATTTACATTATTATACTAACGGATCTCATGAGTTTTCTGTTAAGTTTTGTGTGGATGAAGTGTTCAAAGATCGAGGAGGCCTCAATATGAGGAGAAGGAGGAGAGGCAAGAGTTCAAGCTTGGGGATTCCCAAAGCACCCTAAGTAAATATTCAAGGAGACTCAAGCATCTAAGCTTGGGGATGCCCCGGAAGGCATCCTGTCTTTCTTCAACAAGTATCGGTATGTTTCGGTTTTTGTTTTGTTTACATGATATGCGTAAATTCTTGGAGCGTCTTTTGTGTTTATTTTTCCCTTTTATTTTATGCACCATGTTGGTATGAGATAGTTCTTGGTTGATTTATAGAATGCTCTATGCACTTCACTTATAACTTTTGAGTATGGCTTTATAGAATACTTTATGTGCTTCACTTATATCATTTGAAGTTTGGATTGCGTGTTTCTCTTCACATAGAAAACCGTTATTTGTAGAATGCTCTTTTGCTTCACTTATATTTATTAGAGGGTGAGCATGATATTTTGTAGAAAGAGTTAAACTCTCTTGCTTCACTTATATCTATTTAGAGAGTCAATAGGAATTGGTCATTTGCATGGTTAGTCATAAAATTCTACATAAAACTTGTGGATCACTGAATATGATATGTTTGATTCCTTGCAATAGTTTTGCGATATAGAGATGATAATATGTGGGAGGTACTAGTGAATGATTGTGGTTAGTAGGAATATTGGTGTTAAGGTTTGTGATTCCCGAAGCATGCATGTATAGTCTCTCGTTATGCTAAGAAGTTGGAGCATGATTTATTATTGATTTTCTTCCTTATGAGTGGTGGTTGGGGACGAGCGATGGTCTTTTCGTACCAATCTATCCCCCTAGGGGCATGCATAGTAGTACTTTGCTTCGAGGGCTAATAAACTTTTGCAATAAGTATGTGAGTTCTTTATGACTAATGTGAGTGCATGGATTATACGCACTCTTACCTTTCCGTAATTTGCTAGCCTCTTTGGTACCGTGCATTGCCCTTTCTCACCTCGAGAGTCGGTGCAAACTTCTCCAGTGCATCCAAACCCCGTGATATGATATGCTCTATCACACATAAGCCTTATTATATCTTCCTCAAAACAGCCACCATACCTACCTATTATGGCATTTCGATAGCCATTCCGAGATATATTGCCATGCAACTTCCACCGTTCCGTTTTTATGACTTGAGCATTCATTGTCATATTGCTTTGCATTAATGTAAGATAGCTAGCATGATATTTCCATGGCTTGTCCATTTTTTATATCCTTGCTACGCTAGATCATTGCACATCCTGGTACACTGCCAGAGGCATTCATATAGAGTCATACTTTGTTCTAGGTATCGAGTTTTAATATTGAGTTGTAAGTAAATAGAAGTATCATGATCATTATTATTTATTATTAGAGCATGTCCTAGTGAGGAAAGGATGATGGAGACTATGATTCCCCCACAAGTCGGGATGAGACTCCAGACAAAAAGAAAAAAGGGGAAAAAAGAAAACAATGAGGAAAAAAAGAGCCCAAGAAAAAAAGAAAATAAAAAAAAGAGAGAAAAAGAGAGAAGGGGCATGCAAATTCCACACTTGTGGTTCAAAATAGCACCATGTTTTTCACAAAGAGAGTCTCCTATGTTGTCACTTTCATATAATAATGGGAATTCTTCATTATAGAGTTAGATGCGCACCCACTTAGTTTTCAGTTTGAGCTTTCTTACACTTATAGCTCTTAGTGCATCCGTTCCATGGCAATCCCTACTCCTCGCATTGATGTCAATTGATGGGCATATCCATAGCCCATTGATTAGCAGCGTCGATGTGAGACTTTCTTACTTTTTTGTCTTCTCCAAATTAATCTCTACCATCGTATTCAATTTCACCCATAGTGCTATGTCCATGGCTTGCGCTCATGTATTGCGTGGGGGTTGAAAAGGCTGAAGCGTGTTAAAAAGTATGAACCAATTGCTCGGCTTGTCATCGGGGTTGTGCATGATAAATACTTCGTGTTAAGAAGATGGAGCATGACAAGATTATATGATTTTGTAGGGATAGCGTTCTTTGGCCTTGATATTTTGAAAGACATGATTGTTTGTTGGGATGCCTGAGTATTAATGTCTTTATGTCAAATTATAGACTATTGATTTTAATCACTCGTGTCTTAATATTCATGCCATGATAAGATATATGATCAAGATTATGCTAGGTAGCATTCCACATAAAAAATATCTTTTTTATCATTTACCTACTCGAGGACGAGCAGGAATGAAGATAGGGGATGCTGATATGTCTCCGTCATATCTATAATTTTTTATTGTTCCATGCCAATATTATACAACTTTTACATACTTTTGGCAACAATTTATATGATTTACTGGACTAACATATTGATCCAGTGCCCAGTGCCAGTTCCTGTTTGTTGTATGTTTTTTGTTTCCCGGAATATCCATATCAAACGAAGTCCAAATGCAATAAAATTTTACGGAGAATTATTTTCGAATATATATGATTTTTGGGAGGTGGAATCAATGCAAACGGAGGCCCACAACCTCCACTAGGCACCAGGGCGCGCCCCCTCCCCAAGGCACACGATGGTGGGTAGTGGTCACCTCGTACGGTGATTGCTGCCCTTCTTTCGCCGCAAGAAAGATAATATCCAAAAAAAATCGTGTTAAAATCTCGGCGCAATCGGAGTTACGGATCTCCAGATATTTAAGAAACAGTGAAAGGGCAGAAAATGGGAATGCAAAAACAGAAGAGAACAGAGAGATAGATCCAATCTAGGAGGGGCTCCTTCCCCTCCGCCGCCATGGAGGCCATGGAGCAGAGAGGGAACTCTCCACCCATCTCGAGGGGAGGCCAAGGAAGAAGAAGAAGGAGGGGGGCTCTCTCCCCCTCTCTCCTAGTGGCGCCGGGGCACGGATTGTGACGGCGATCTACATTGATACGTCCATTCGGCATCATGATTTCCTACTGTTATTTATAATGTTTTTATGCATAATAATGCTTTATGGAGTAATTCTAATGCCTTTTCTCTCATAATATGCAAGGTTTACACAAAGAGGGAGAATGCCGGCAGTTGGAATTCTGGACCTGAAAAAGCTACGTCAGAGTTACCTATTCTGCACAACTCCAAATGAGCTGAAAATTTACGGAGAATCATTTTGGAATATATGAACAATACTGGAGCAAATAACTACCGAAGGGGGGCCACCTGGTGACCACAATACACGAGGGCGCGCCAGGCCCCCCAGGCGCGCCCTGGTGGGTTGTGGCCAGCCCGGCCCACCTCCGGTGCCCATCTTCTGGTATATAAGTCATTTTGACCTAGAAAAAAAATAAGGAGAGGACTTTCGGGACGGAACGTCGCCGTCTCGAGGCGGAACTTGGGCAGGAGCACTTTTGCCCTCGGGCGAAGCGATTCCGCCGGGGGAACTTCCCTCCCGGAGGGGGAAATCAAAGCCATCGTCATCACCAACAACCCTCTCATCTTTGGGAGGGAAATCTCCATCAACATCTTCAATAGCACCGTCTCCTCTCAAACCCTAGTTCATCTCTTGTGTTCAATCTTTGTACCGGAATCTTAGATTGGTACTTGTGGGTGACCACTAGTGTTGATTACATCTTGTAGTTGATTACTATATGGTTTATTTGGTGGAAGAATATATGTTCAGATCCATTATGCTATTTAATACCCCTCTGATCTTGAGCATGATTATCATTTGTGAGTAGTTACTTTAGTTCTTGAGGTCACGGGAGAAGTCATGTTGCAAGTAATCATGTGAACTTGATATGCGTTCGATATTTTGATGATATGTATTTTGTGATTCCCTTAGTGGTGTCATGTGAACGTCGACTACATGGCACTTCACCATATTTGGGCCTAAGGGAAAGCATTGTGGAGTAGTTATTAGATGATGGGTTGCTAGAGTGATAGAAGCTTAAACCCTAGTTTATGCGCTATTTCTTAAGGGACCGATTTGGATCCAAATGTTTAATGCTATGGTTAGATTTTATCTTAATACTTTTCTCATAGTTGCGGATGCTTGCGAGGGGGTTAATCATAAGTGGGAGGTTTTTTCAAGTAAGAACATCACCCAAGCACCGGTCCACCCACATATCAAATTATCAAAGTAGCGAACGCGAATCAAACCAACATGATGAAAGTGACTAGATAAAATTCCCATGTACCCTCAAGAACACTTTGCTCATTATAAGAGACCGTTTTGGCCTGTCCTTTGACACAAAAGGATTGGGCTACCTTCCTGCACTTTAATTACCATTACCATTACTTGTCCATTACAAATTATCTTGCTATCAAACTACCTGTTACCGACTATTTTAGTGTTGCAGAAATACCTTGCTGAAAACTAGTTGTCATTTTCTTCTGCTCCTCGTTGGGTTCGACACTCTTACTTATCGAAAGGACTACGATTTATCCCATATACTTGTGGGTCATCAATGCTCTTTTCTGGCACCGTTGCCGGGGAGTGAAGTTCTCTTGGTAAGGAAAAATTATTACTATGTGCTGATATTTATTGTTACTTGTTACTATGGAAAACCATCCTTTGAGGGGTTTGTTCGGGGTATCTTCACCTCGACCGAAACTAAAATTAGTTGCCCCTCAACCTACTGCACCTACTGAAAATATTGGTTATGAAATTCCTTCGGGTATGATAGAACAACTGCTAGCTAATCCTTATGTAGGAGACAGAACTGAACATCCTGATATGCACTTGATATATGTGGATGAAATTTGAGGATTATTTAAGCTTGCAGGTTTATCCAGAGATGAAGCTAAGAAGAAGGTTTTCCCTTTATCTTTGAAGGGAAAAGCATTGCCATGGTATAGGCTATGCGATGATATTGGACCTTGGAGCTGGAATCGATTGAAACTGGAATTTCACCCAAAAAAATTATCCTATGCATCTAGTTCATCGTGATCAGAATTATATATATAATTGTTGGCCTCGTGAAGGAGAAAGTATCGCTCTAGCTTGGGGGAGGCTTAAGTCAATGTTATATTCATGCCCCAATCATGAGCACTCTAGAGAAATTCTAATTCAGAATTTTTATGCTTGACTTTCTCGTGATGATCAATCCATGCTCGATACTTCTTGTACTGTTTCTTTTATGAAGAAGACTATTGAATTCAGGTGGGATCTTTTAGTAAGAATTAAACGCAACTCAGAAGATCGGGAACTCGATGAAGGTAAAGAGTCAGGTATTAAGCTTGAGTTTGATTGTGTTAAATCTTTTATGAATACCGATACTTTTCACAAGTTTAGCACTAAATATGGACTTGACTCTGAGATAGTAGCCTCTTTTTGTGAATCATTTACTACTCATGTTGATCTCCCTAAGGATAAGTGGTTCAAATATCATCCCCCTATTAAAGAAGAAATCAAAGAACCGGTAATAGCTAAAGATGAAACTATTATTTACAATGTTGATCCAGTTGTGCCTACTGCCTATATTAAAAAAAACACCTTTCCCTGTTAGGATAAAGGAACATGCTAAGGTATCAACTGTGGTTCGCAAAAGTAATATTAAAGCACCTAAACCTCCTGAGCAAATTAAAGTAGAACCTAGTGTTGCTATGGTTAAAGATCTCTTGGTAGAAAATATTGATGGGCATGTTATCTATTTCTGTGATGAAGCTGCTAGAATTGCCAAACCCGATGAAAAGGATAAACATAGACATGTTGTTGGCATGCCTGTTGTCTCTGTTAAAATAGGAGATCACTGTTATCATGGTTTACATGACTTAGGTGCTAGCATGAGTGCTATTCCTTTTACCTTATACCAAGAAATTATGAATGATATGGCACGCGCTGAAATAGAAGATATAGATGTTACTATTAAACTTGCTAATAGAGACACAATCACACCACTTGGGATTGTTAGAGATGTTGAGTCTTGTGTGGGAAAATAAAATACCCTACTGATTTTCTAGTTCTTGGTTCCCCACAAGATGACTTTTGTCCCATTATCTTTGGTAGACCTTTCTTGAACACTGTCAACGCTACTATAGATTGCCATAAACAAACTGTCATTGTTAGCTTTGGTGATGAGTCTCATGAATTTAATTTCTCCAAGTTTAGTAGACAACCCCGTGATAAAGAATTACCTAGTAAGGATGAAATAATTGTTCTTGCTTCTATTGCATGCCTCCTACTGATCCTTTAGAACAATATTTGCTAGACCATGAAAATGATATGCACTTGCGTGAAAGAAATGAAATAGATAAAATATTCTTTGAACAACAACCTCTCCTTAAACACAATTTTCCTATTGAAACTCTAGGAGGTCCTCCTCCACCTAAAGGTGATCCCGTGTTTGAATTAAAATAATTCCTCACACTTTGAAATATGCTTATCTTGATGAAAGAAGATATATCCTGTTATTATTAGTGCTAACCTTTCAGAACATGAAGAAGAAAAATTATTGAAAATTCTGAAGAAACACCGTGCTGCTATTGGATATACTCTTGATGATCTTAAGGGCATTAGTCCCACTCTCTGTCAGCACAAAATTAATATGGAACCTGATGCTAAACCAATTGTTGATCACCAACGATGATTAAATCCTAAGATGAAAGAAGTGGTAAGAACTGAAATATTAAAGCTTCTGGAAGCAGGTATAATCTATCGGTAAGTCCTGTCCATTGTGTCCCTAAGAAGGGAGGTATTACTGTTGTTCCTAATGAAAAAAATGAACTTATTCCACAAAGAATTGTCACTGGCTATAGAATGGTAATTGATTTTAGAAAACTAAATAAAGCAACTAGAAAAGATCATTACCCTCTGCCTTTTATTGATCAAATGTCGGAAAGATTATCTAAGCACACAGACTTTTGCTTTCTTGATGGATATTCTGGTTTCTCTCAAATACCTGTTTCACAACCTAATCAAGAGAAAACCACTTTTACTTGCCCTTTTGGAACTTACGCTTATAGACGTATGCCTTTTGGTTTATGCAATGCACCTGCTACCTTTCAAAGATGTATGACTGCTATATTCTCTGATTTTTGTGAAAAGATTGTTGAGGTTTTCACGAATGATTTTTCTGTTTACGGAACTTCTTTTGATGATTGCTTAAGCAACCTTGATCGAGTTTTGCAGAGATGTGAGCAAACTAATCTTGTCTTGAATTGGGAGAAGTGTCACTTTATGGTTAATGATGGTATTGTCTTGGGGCATAAAATTTCTGAACGAGGTATTGAGGTGGATAAAGCTAAAGTTGATGCAATTGAGAAAATGCCATGTCCTAAAGATATTAAAGGTATTCGTAGTTTCCTTGGTCATGCTGGTTTCTATAGGAGGTTTATTAAAGACTTCTCTAAAATTTCTAGGCCTCTTACTAATCTTTTACAAAAGGATGTCCCCTTTGTTTTTTATGATGATTGTGTAGAAGCTTTTGAAACACTTAAAAAGCCTTAACTTCTGCACCATCATTCAACCACCTGATTGGAACTTGCCTTTTGAAATTATGTGTGATGCTAGTGATTATGCTGTTCATGCTATTCTAGGACAAAGAGTTGATAAGAAATTGATTGTTATCCATTATGCTAGTAAAACTCGAGATAGTGCCCAAAGAAATTATGCTACTACTGAAAAAGAATTTTTAGCAGTTGTGTTTGCTTGTGACAAATTCAGATCTTATATTGTTGATTCCAAAGTAATTGTTCACACTGATCATGCTGCTATAAAATATCTTATGGAAAAGAAGGATGCTAAACCTAGACTCATTAGGTGGGGTCTATTGCTACAAGAATTTGATTTACATATCACTGATAGGAAAGGAGCTGAGAAACCCATAGCATATAACTTGTCTAGGTTAGAAAATATTCTTGATGACCCACTACCTGTTGATGATAGTTTTCCTGATGAACAACTAGCTGCAATAAAGGTTTCTCATAATACTCCTTGGTATGCTGACTATGCTAATTATATTGTTGCTAAATATATACCACCTAGTTTCACATACCAACAAAAGAAAAAATTCTTCTATGATTTAAGACATTACTTTTAGGATGACCCACATCTTTATAAAGAAGGATTAGATGGTATTATTAGATGTTGTGTACCTGAGCATGAACAGGAACAAATCCTACGAAAATGTCACTTTGAAGCTTATGGAGGACATCATGCGGGAGATAGAACTGCTCACAAGGTATTGCAATCTGGTTTTTATTGGCCTACTCTCTTCAAAGATGCCCGTAAGTTTGTTTTATCTTGTGATGAATGTCAAAGAATTGGTAATATCGGTAGCGTTAGGAAATGCCTATGAATTATTCACTTGCTGTTGAACCATTTAATGCTTGGGGTTTTGATTATATGGGACCTTTTCCTTCCTCTAATGGGTATACACATATTTTGGTTGTTATTGATTGTGTTACTAAGTGGGTAGAAACTATTCCAACTAGTAGTGCTGATCATAACACTTCCATTAAAATGCTTAAAGAAGTTATTTTCCCAAGGTTTGGAGTCCCTAGATATTTAATGACTGATGGTGGTTTACACTTTATTCATGGTGCTTTCCGTAAAATGCTTGCTAAATATGATGTTAACCATATAATTGCTTCACCCTATCATCCTCAATTTAGTGGTCAAGTTGAACTTAGCAATAGAGAAATAAAGTTAATATTACAAAAAACTGTCAATTGGTCCCGAAAGAATTGGTCTAAGAAATTAGATGCTGCACTTTGGGCCTACAGAACAGCATATAAAAATCCTATGGGTATGTCTCCATATAAACTGGTTTATGGAAAAGCTTGTCATTTGCCTCTTGAGTTAGAACATAAAGCATATTGGGCAATTAAAGAACTCAACTATCATTTCAAACTTGCCGGTGAAAAGAGGTTATTTGATATTAGCTCAATAGATGAATGGAGAACCCAAGCCTATGAAAATGCCAAACTATTCAAAAAAAGTTAAAAGATGGCATGAAAAAAGAATCCAAAAGTGGGAGTTCAAAGTTGGAGAATATGTTCTTTTGTACAACTCTCGTTTTAGATTCTTCGCAGGAAAACTTCTCTCCAAATGGGAAGGACCATATATTATCGAGGAGGTTTATCGCTCTAGAGCAATCAAGATTAATAATGCCGAAGGCACTAACCCGAAGGTGGTCAATGGACAAAGAATTAAACACTATATCTCAGGTACGCCTATTAATGTTGAAAGTAATATTATCCAAACCATGACAACAGAGGAACACATAAAAGAAACCTTCCGGAACACTCCGGAATCCTGAAAAAGAGGAGGTACGTGATACAGTATGTAAACGGACTCCGAAAAATCAGCAAAAATATTTTCTGTCAGTTTTGGAATATATAAAAATTAGGGAAATAAGAAATAACTAGGAAGACAACCGAGGAGGGCATGATACACCAGGGCACGCATGCCATCCCTGCCGTGCTCAGGTGGGTTGTGCCCACCTCGGGAACCTTCCCGACTCCGTTTTCCTCTAGTTTGCTTGTTTCCCAAGATAAAAAAAAATCTTTATATAACCCTCGAACGTATTGACCACCGTATCATGGAGAAATCTTCTGTTCTTGTTTCTTGATGTTTCTCTGTTAGATCTATCAAGCCAGGCATCATGTCTTCTCCTTCCTCCAACAACGTAGAAGAAGATGCTTGGTTAACGAAGATAGAACTAAAAAGAGAGGAACCAAAAGAAGCCATCAAGGAGGATAAGGACAAGGAAGCTTTGGGAGATCAAGTTCAAGCGGGAGGGCAGGTCATGCTGGCAGAAGAAGAAGAGGAAGATATCCTTCAACCATACTACAATCATCTCACCCCGACTGAAATTGAAGCTTTTAGGGCCTTTGAAATGGTTCGTGTTCACTCGTGAAAACATTCTGTTGCAAGAGCAAATCATCGCCCTCCGGAGCATCATTCATAGATTGGAGTACCTTCCGAGCCTAAAGTGTGACACTACTAACTCATCACCACCACCATCATCATCTTCCCCATCAAAGGAGACTTGAGTACATGGTATGGGCACTCTCCTTGGCTTGTGCCAAGCTTGGGGGAGATGCCCCGGTATCGTATCACCATCACTTTTATTGCCTTTACCTATCTTAGTTCAATCTTTAGTTTTATCATGATATAGTTGAACTAAAGTCTAGCATGATCTCCTTTTGAGTATTAGTTTCTTGATTCACATATCTATGTAATCGAGTGAGAGCTATATAATAAAATTTAGTTTGAGTCTTTGTTTCTTTACTTTTATGTTGCAATCAAATAAAAGGAAATAAATGAAAACGATCATGTGCTAATCTTATGGTAAGTAATGACATCACATAAGGAAAAGTATAAGTGGTAAAATTTATTGGAGATTGACAAACATAGCATTGGTCAATGATGCAACTCATGAAAGAATTAATAAGGGAAGAGAAGATTCACATGCAAATACACTATCTTGGACATCTTTTATGATTGTGAGCCCCCATTAAATATTATATGTCAAAATTGTTGACGTTGGACAAGGAAGACAACATAATGATTTATGTTTGTTCATATTCACATAGAAGTTATATTGTCATAGATCCTTCAACATGTGGTGCTTGTTCAATATCTTTGCTAGCCAAAATTCCGCACTAGGTAGAGATACTACTTGTGCATCCAAAAACCCTAAACCCAAACTCATGTTTTGAGAGTCCACCATACCTACCTATGGATTGAGTAAGATCCTTCAAGTAAGTTGTCATCGGTGCAATAAGGCAATAAAAATTGCTTCTAAATGTGTTGGATCATTTAGTGTAAGAGAAAATTGAGCGTTGTACGAACTTGTGATGGCAAAGTAATAAAAGCGACAGACTGCATAATAAAGGTTGCTATCATAAGGGGCAATATAACGTGACATTCTTTTACATTAAGGGATTTGGCATACAAACCGAAAAGCGCATGACAACCTTTGCTTCCCTCTGTGAAGGGCCTATCTTTTACTTTTATGTATTTACTTTTATGCAAGAGTCAAAGTATTCTTCCCTATTCCTTTTTTATTTTCTCCTTTTGCAAGCATCATGTGGTGAGGAAAGATCTAGGCACAAATATCCAGTTGGATATGAGTGAGTATGAGTTATTATTGTTGACATCACCCTTGAGGTGAATACGTTGGGAGGCGAAACCATAAGCTCCTATCTTTCTATGTGTCCGGTTGAAATTTTTTGCTCATGGGTATGCTGTGAGTGTTAGCACTCATAGAATATTAAATGATGGTTGAGTATGTGGACTTGCCAAAAGGCTCCGATACGAGACCCTTCATGAAAATATGATGAATTGTAGTTGCAAAGTTGACTGAGCACATAGTTTGTTGGTTTTCACTAGAGTTTATGCTTTTTACTTCGATGTTGTGATGAATTGTTACTTGTTCATGAGAACTTATATGATAACAGCTTTATAATAAAGTTTGTTGCTGTTATGATAATAAGCATGATGCGACTATGTCCGTATTTTGTTTTTATCGACACCTCTCTCTCTAAGCATGTGGACATGTTTTTCGATATCGGTTTTCGCTTAAGGACAAGTGAGGTCTAAGCTTGGGGGAGTTGATACGTCCATTTTGCATCATGATTTCCTACTGTTATTTATAATGTTTTTATGCATAATAATGCTTTATGGAGTAATTCTCATGCCTTTTCTATCATAATATGCAAGGTTTACACAAAGAGGGAGAATGCCGGCAGCTGGAATTCTGGACCTGAAAAAGCTACGTCAGAGTTACCTATTCTGCACAACTCCAAATGAGCGGAAAATTTACGGAGAATTATTTTGGAATATATGAAAAATACTAGAGCAAATAACTACCGGAGGGGGGCCACCTAGTGACCACAATACACCAGGGCGTGCCAGGCCCCCCAGGCGCACCCTGCTGGAATGTGGCTAGCCCGGCCCACCTCCAGTGCCCATCTTCTGGTATATAAGTCATTTTGACCTAGAAAAAAATAAGGAGAGGACTTTCGGGACGGAACACTGCCGTCTCGAGGCGGAACTTGGGCAGGAGCACTTTTGCCCTCTGGCGGAGCGATTCCGCCGGGGAAATTTCCCTCCCGGAGGTGGAAATCAAAGCCATCGTCATCACCAACAACCCTCTCATCTTTGGGAGGGCAATCTCCATCAACATCTTCAACATCACCGTCTCCTCTCAAACCCTAGTTCATCTCTTGTGTTCAATCTTTGTACCAGAGCCTTAGATTGGTACTTGTGGGTGACTAGTAGTGTTGATTACATCTTGTAGTTGATTACTATATGGTTTATTTGGTGGAAGATTATATGTTCAGATCCATTATGCTATTTAATACCCCTCTGATCTTGAGAATGATTATCATTTGTGAGTAGTTACTTTAGTTCTTGAGGTCACGGGAGAAGTCATGTTGCAAGTAATCATGTGAACTTGATATGTGTTCGATATTTTGATGATATGTATGTTATGATTCCCTTAGTGGTGTCATGTGAACGTCGACTACATGGCAGTTCACCATATTTGGGCCTAAGGGAATGCATTGTGGAGTAGTTATTAGATGATGGGTTGCTAGAGTGACAGAAGCTTAAACCCTAGTTTATGCGCTATTTCGTAAGGGATCGATTTGGATCCAAATGTTTAATGCCATGGTTAGATTTTATCTTAATACTTTTCTCATAGTTGCGAATGCTTGCGAGGGGGTTAATCATAAGTGGGAGGTTTGTTCGAGTAAGAACAGCACCCAAGCACCGGTCCACCCACATATCAAATTATCAAAGTAGCGAACGCGAATCAAACCAACATGATGAAAGTGACTAGATGAAATTCCCGTGTACCCTCAAGAACAATTTTGTCGTGGTGGGCGCACGGCAGATGCCAAAGGATGGCTAAAGAGAGGGACATGCTCGAGGGCACCGGTGGGCTCTAGAGGCGAGGTCGGTATGAGCGAGCGAGGGACGCAAGACATACCCAGGTTCGGGGCTCTCCGAAGAGATAACACCCCTAGTCCTGCCGAGTGTGGTTTATATGTGGATGGTACAAGCTTGCTCCTAGAGCTGTATTAGGGAGGAAGGAAGATAGGCCAAAGCATAGGCTGCTCCTTCTCCTTGTGTGTGTTCTACTGATGATATCTCTCTCTAGTGTTCGCCCGCGTACATGGAGGGCTCCTGGGGGGTTTTATAGGTCAACCCCCCAGGGTTACAATTGTAAAGTTACATGGGCGCGGGGCCGGGATGTCAGCATCTAGGAAGCCGGTGCTGGGGCCCGCCGGGTACCAGGGTACGCCGGGTTCTCCGGGCGCGGACCCTGTGCGCCAGAGGGCACTGCTCTCCATCTTGTCGTGCGTCACGGAGTGGTTGGGCCGGCTCGGCTACAGTGGCGCGTCACCTGGTCGCCATCGGCTTGTGTCAGCAGGATGAGGGATACTGTAGCCATGCCAGCCTCGGTCAGCAGAGTAGGTGGGCCACTGTTGCCACGCTCCTACCGGTCAGCGGGGTTGGTGGGCCACTGTGGCCATGCTCATCCCTTCATGGGGGCTTGCTCCGTCGTACGCCCTAGGTGGGACGGGAGCTGACCTGCGGCCGGGTTGAGGGGCGCACCGTGGTTGCGCTTGCTTGTTGAAGAAGTCTTTGACTTGCCGGGTCCGGCCGGCATGCGCCAACGGGTCTGGCCGGGTTGAGGAACCCGGCCAAGGGCAAGCCGGATTGAGGGGTGTTGCTGGCCCTGAAGTTTTTGAAAAGGATCCGGGTTCCATTGCCTGCCCGGGGTTCATCCCCCCGACAGTAGTCCCCGAAGCTGTGAAGGCTCGCCAGCTTTGAGCAGGGGGCCTTTGCAGTTTCACCCCCTGAGGAGGCGGCTGATGTTGATGAAGCTTGTGACCACTGGGTCTGGAAACACCCACTGTGTGCCGGCTTCTGGAAGCCGGATCGCGGCATCCTGGCATGGGCGGGAAACTTAAGAGTCCGCCGAATCTTGGAGGGGAAGGGACGCGACCCCTTGGTTTCGGTGCGGGCGCCACTTGGCGAATAGTAGCTGAAGAGGCCCTGACAGGTCACACGCGTGACGGGACGTGACAGCAGGCTGGGGCCCGCCACTCCGTGCCCTCGGCCCACGCGCGGGGATTTAATGTGGCGTCCGCGGACGGTTGCCCTTCTTGATGCAGTTAATTCGCGCGCAGATCGTGCCCACTCAATGCGGGGAAGTGGGACGGTGGGCGCAACTGATCCCACTTCCCCACGTTCTGCCCGTGGTTATAAATCGGGGGGAGGGGGCGGCAGAAATCATTCACACACGCGCCCCCACCTCCTTCTTCTTCCTTCGCCCAGTTCCTGAGCTCACCGCCCACCAGAGAACTAGACGCCACTCAACTCGCTCGCCTGCCGCGCTAGCTCCTTCTTGCCAACGCACCTCGCACCCGCGCCGAGCACCATGGATGGCACCGCTGAAAGGCTCGTGGGAGGGGTCCAACGTCACCGACGACGATATCCAGCATCTTTGCGACACCCGACGCCTGCCGCCGGCGGCAAAGGTGGCCGCACGCTCACCTGGAGGGGAGGTGGAGCCGCGGCCGCAGGACGGTGAGCGTGTGGTCTTCTATAGTCACTTCAAGCGCGGGCTCAGCCTTCCTGCGATCTCCGCGCCTTCCTCTCCTTCTTCGGGCTACAGCGGCACCACCTGGGAGCCAACACCGTGCTGCAGCTCTCGGGCTTCGTCACCCTTTGCAAGGAGTATCTGGGGGTGGAGCCGGATGTGGAGCTCTGGAGCCGCCTCTTCTTCCTCAAGCAGTAGGGGCTGGAGGCCGGGGTTATGTCGGACTGCGGGGCCGCCGTCGTCTCGGTCTGGCCAAACGGGGTGTTCCCCAAGATGCCCATCGAGGATTCTGCCAAGAAGTGGGAGAATACCTATTTCTATGTTCGCCGCGTCGGCAGAGGAGGCGACGCCGTCAACTTTGCCCCGTTCATCAACGAGCAGCCGCTCGCCAAGATGAACTGGGGCTACATGCCCAAGAACCCGCCGCAGGGGATGCTGAATCTGTGCGACCGGATTCAGGAGATGATGGCGCGGGAGGGCCTCAAGGGGACAGATCTTGTTGCCGCCTTCGTCGCGCACCGGGTTCTGCCACTGCAGCATCGGGCGCACATCATCGGGCTGATGGGGGACCACCGGGACCCTACCCGGACGTCGTCCTGGAGGCTGGACCCGGAGCAGGTCGGCAAGTGGGTGAATGCCATTTCCAAGGCTGTGTTGGCTCCGGATTGGTGCTTCGGCAAGGCGCCCTACAACGCCGAGTACCCGATGCCCGCGGTGAGTCCTTGGTCTCCATATTTCGCTATGTGCCATCTCCTTCTTCGTCCGGATGCGACATGGGAGGTGCTGCTGAACACAATCCGGCCAACGCGTGACTAGACAATGGCGCTGGTACTTGTCGTCGAGTGGGCCCGGTCGGAGGGAGAAGAGTCCTACGCCGAGAACCCGGAGCCGGCCGACACTGCGGCCGACGCGACCCCCCGAGCAGGTAAGTCTTCGCGCCCAGATCTCTTGCGAGACTGGTCAGATGACGATGACATGGAGATTCTGACGCAAGCTGGTGGTGCAGCGCCATCGAGGGGCGGAGACGGCAACGTCGCCCCCCCCCCCAAGATGGCCGAAGAACACGGCCGAGGCAGGGTCATCCCGCGTACCGGCCGCGGCTAGCCGGCCACACGGGAAGGCGGACGTGGCGCCAAGGAAGCCGGCCATGAAGCGCTCGGCAGACCTGGCCGCAGGCGGCAAGCCGGTCGCCAAGAAGAGGCGTCGCGCCGTCTTGGCGGCACCGACGAGACAGGCCATCCCGATGGTGATTGGGTATGCTTCTTGCTGACCCCGGTGCACTGCCGAGTCGTTCTCTTCTCATGCTATTCTTGTTGTGATCCAGGTCGCCGTTGGCGGTGACGGACGCCACGTCCGGGGGCGGCTTCATGTTCCGGCGGACCCGGAGCAACGCCGTCGACCGGGATGAGGAGGCGCCCGAGGAGGACCTTGGCCTGGACCCGAAGGACGCTGATGGCATGGCCTGGCGGGAACAGAATAGGGCCGTGGAGGAGATGGAGGTGGCATCGACCTAGTCCTGGGCCAGGGCCGCAGAGGCGAGGGAGCGGGCCGTCGGGGAGCCGACTTGGCCGGAGATGCCGGCGGGCTTGGAGCCGGCGGGGACGGTTTTCGTGCCGCCGCCGGAGGAGGGCGCAACCCGGACGGCCGGGTGGAGGTGGTGGTGGGTGACCAAGAGGTCGTGGAGATCGACGATGACACCCCGCCCCGGGACGACGTGGTCGAGCGGGTGGAGGTCAGAGGAGGTGGCGGGGGGTCCACACCGGATGGGGCGCCGCGCGCGACGCCGGATGTGGTGCCGCAGGCGACGCCGACCGGCATGCCGGAATCTAGGCCCGCCGTGGAGGAGACGGCGGGGGGCGAGCATGCCTTGGTGATCAGGCAGCCGCCAGTGGCGCCGGGAAGCTGTCCTGCCGCCGGGTCTAGGCGAGCTGTCTTCGGGCCGCTGACGCAGGAGGAGGCGTCGATGGACGCCATGCACCGGCATCTCTGCGCGCGCGCGGACTGGGTTCAGGCCTTCGCTCGGGCCGAGATGGAGCGGGCTTGGGAGCTGGAGCGCTCCGTCTTCTTAAGGCTTCTTTCTTTAATTCTTTCCTCTGTAACTCTTTGTGGGAGCACGCTAGCGCACCCACTGGGTGTAGCCCCCGAGATTTGGGCCAACTACATAGTAGTTGGGTCGAATCTTAAAGAGCTTCTCGTGCTAACTCTTGTTTCTCTGCAGCACCTGCATGCTCTCCAGGTCAGCATGTACAACCGGCTTCTGGAGAAGCATCAGCAGGTCATGGCGCAGCTTGCCGCCAAGGAGGAGCCGCTCTGCCTCATCGAAGGTACGTTTCGCATGCTCTTAGTTGGGGCGCGCTAGCGCACCCACTGGGTGTAGCCCCCGAGATTCGGGCCAACTATGTAGTAGTTGGGTCGAATCTTAAAGTGTTCTTATCCTTTCTTTAGTTGTCTTGACTTTGAATCTTTGCCATGCAACCGCCATGGCCGAGGTGCCGGACCTGCCAACCTGGCTGGTTGAAGCCGGTCAACAACATGACCAGGCGGCTGTCGAGGCTGGCCAGCTCCGGGCCGAGGAGGAACAGCTGAGGGCGGAAGCCGCCAAGGTCGTGGAGGCCCAAAAGGCGCTTGCCAAAGCCGGCCAGCAACATGATCAGCTGGCTGGCGACAAGAGCCAGCTCCAGGCCGAAGTGGAGCGCCTAAAGGTGGAGGCGGCCAAGGCGGCGAAGGCCCAGCAGGCGCTCGTCGAAACCGGTCAGCAGCGCGACCAGCTGGCCAGTGACAAGAGCCAGCTCCAGGCTGAGGTGGAGCGCCTAAAGGCGGAGGCCGTTAGTGTGGCGGAGGCCCACCAGGCGGAGCTCCTCCGCCTCAAGGAGGAGCACGAGAAGGAGGCCGCCACTAAGGACGTCGAGCTGAAGGCGGCCGTCGACAAGTGCGTCGAGCTGGAGAAGGCGCTTGAAGCGCGCAACCGTGCTGGGGACTTGGAGCGGCATGGTACGTTGCTCGAAGCGCAGCACCTGGATGAGGCCTTCGCCAGTAAGTGTTTCTTTGTTGACTTCGCCGGGTTGTGAAGCCGGCTTTGCTTTTTCGTTGCTAACTGTCTTTTTTTTCTGTTCGACAGAATACTTTCCGGACACGCAGGGGAGGGCGGAACAGGCCGTGCATGACCACCGGTCGACCCAGGCGGACGCTAGCGCCGCAAACAATCCGCACGCCGCCTGGTCTTTCATAGATATTATGCATGCCGCCGAGGCCCGCCTGCAGGTCTTGGGTACGCAGATGGCGTGGGTGTCCAAAGCCGGCGTGGGGATGACGGCGGCCCTCTGGCCCGGCGCCGTTGAGCCCAACAGCTTCACGCGGCTGGTGCGGTGGCTAGAAGCCGGACCGGCACGGCTTCACGTGTGGCGTGTCTCTACCGCCCGTGCCGGCACCGACTTGGCGCTGAGGTTTGTCATGTCCTGGTATCGAGATCTGGCAGCCCAGCGAGCCGGCGCGGAGCCCCAGCTACAGGCGGAGGCGGGCTGGATCGCCGCCTGGGCCGGCTACCTGGCCTCGTTTGCATTGCATGACGAGTTCCAGGTAGAGTGGACCAAAGATGGCGAGGTGGTGTCGCCTGACAACTTTGGCTTGCTTCTCAATGATCCGTTGGGCAGGTGTGAGGAGATAGGCGCCTATGTTGACGACGAGGCCGAGTTGGATGATACCGGCGCTTCGGTGGACCCGGAGGCCACCGCGGAGGAGCCGGCAGCTGCGCAACCCGGCGTGGGAATCGCCTGAAGCCACCCTGTTTATCTTTCTTGTACTTTTGTTAGGTAGCAGGTCCACCCACCCACTGGGGTGTGTTGGTGAATGTAATGAACTCTAGCCTTGGGCCCATATTACTGTAATGTAAATATTTTCGCGAATGTTTGTGCTTTTGCTCTTTGTTTTCTAAGGCTTTTTCCTTGCTTGCTCCTTCTTTGGGCCTCCCCCCGCGAGTCGAACAGCTGGGTTCCGGTCTATGACAAGGAGTTCGGTCCTTGGAAAGAGCGTGTAGTACTTAGGCCCTTCAAACGTTGAGCGCGAGCGAAACACCAACTGGGCCGGCTGGCGGCAGCCGGCGAAGCCGGCTGGCGAGCAGCCGGTCATGTGGCAACTTAGTGCGGTGAGGCTGGGTTGGCCAATCTGGCAGATCCAACTTAGTGTTTCGCAGCGTGTAGGTGCTTTGGCCCATAGTTCTTGCCGGCCAACAGCCGAAGCCGGACTGTGGCGTAGGGCGAAGTGGAGGGCCTTGGCTACCCAAACACGCCGGGATGTGCCAAGGAGGATGGCGGGTTGTGGCCAAGCCGGCCAGCCCCCAAGCCCCCGGGTTGATCGCACCAACCCGGCGGTGGAGGTTTTAAGAAAAGTTACAGGGGTGTGTGAAACAGAATAACTTGATAGGAAAGGGTAGCCCCCGAGTGTCATTCAGGTGTCCCATTGTCTTTCATAGAATTACAAAAGGTAGCGATACATACGTGCATACAGCTAACTATAAAATGGGCGGAGGAGCTCTGCGTTCCAGGGCCGGCTTGTCTCTTCGTGTTGGAAATATGCCCTAGAGGCAATAATAAAATGGTTATTATTATATTTCCTTGTTCATGATAATTGTCTATTGTTCATGCTATAATTGTATTAACCGGAAACCGTAATACATGTGTGAATACATAGACCATAGCATGTCCCTAGTGAGCCTCTAGTTGACTAGCTCGTTGATCAATAGATGGTTGTGGTTTCTTGACCATGGACATTGGATGTCGTTGATAACGGGATCACATCATTAGGAGAATGATGTGATGGACAAGACCCAATCCTAAGCATAGCACAAGATCGTGTAGTTCGTTTGCTAGAGCTTTTCTAATGTCAAGTATCATTTCCTTAGACCATGAGATTGTGCAACTCCCGGATACCGTAGGAATGCTTTGGGTGTATCAAACATCACAACATAACTGGGTGACCATAAAGGTGCACTACAGGTATCTCCGAAAGTGTCTGTTGGGTTGGCACGAATCGAGACTGGGATTTGTCACTCCGTATGACGAAGAGGTATCTCTGGGCCCACTCGGTAATGCATCATCATAATGAGCTCAATGTGACTAAGGAGTTAGCCACGGGATCATGTGTTACGGAACGAGTAAAGAGACTTGCCGGTAACGAGATTGAACAAGGTATAGGGATACCGACGATCGAATCTCGGGAAAGTAACATACCGATGGACAAAGGGAATTGTATACAGGATTAATTGGATCCCCGACATCATGGTTCATCCGATGAGATCATCATGGAACATGTGGGAGCCAATATGGGTATCCAAATCCCGCTATTGGTTATTGGTCGGAGAGGTGTCTCGGTCATGTCTGCATGGTTCCCGAACCCGTAGGGCCTACACACTTAAGGTTCCGTGACGCTAGAGTTGTTATAGGAAATTGTATGTGGTTACTGTTCGGAGTCTCGGATGAGATCTCGGACGTCACGAGGAGTTCCGGAATGGTTCGGAGGTAAAGATTTATATATGGGAAGTCCTATTTTGGCCACCGAAAAATGTTCGGGATTTTTCGGTATTGTACCGGGAAGGTTCTAGAAGGTTCCAGAGTGGGGCCCACCTGCATGGGGGGACCCTCATGAACGTGGGTAGTGGGGGCAAGGCCGCACACCCCTGGTCAAGGCGCACCAAGATCCCCCTTAGAAGGAATAAGATCATATCCCGAAGGGATAAGATCAAGATCCCTAAAAAGGGGGATAACAATCGGTGGGGAAGGGAAAGGATGGGATTTCTTTCCTCCCACCTTTGCCAACGCCCCTATGGACTTGGAGGGCAAGAAATCAGCCCCCTCCAGCCCTATATATAGTGGGGAGGTGCATGGGAGCTGCAACCCTTCCCCTGGCGCAGCCCTTCCCCCCTCCAACTCCTCCTCCTCCTCCGTAGTGCTTGGCGAAGCCCTGCCGGAGAACCGCAAGCTCCACCACCACGCCGTCGTGCTGCCGGAGCTCTCCCTCAACTTCTCGTCTCCCCTTGCTGGATCAAGAAGGAGGAGACGTCCCCGGGTTGTACGTGTGTTGAACGTGGAGGCGCCGTCCGTTCGGCGCTTGAATCGGATCTTCCGCGATTTGAATCGTCGCGAGTACGACTCCATCAACCGCGTTCTTGTAACACTTCCGCTTAGCGATCTTCAAGGGTATGAAGATGCACTCCTCTCACTTGTTGCTAGCATCTCCTAGATTGATCTTGGTGACACGTAGGATTTTTTTTAATTATTACTACGTTCCCCAACACTTCGCCGGCGGTATCTCTCTTGCGCATGTTTGGCTTGCGGGCGTCGATGAGGTAGTAGGCGTTGCAGTCACACAAGGCTTTGCTAACGATGAAGGGGCCCTCCCATGGGGAGGCCAACTTGTGCTTGCCGGCTTGCTGCTGGACAAGCCGGAGGACGAGGTCTCCCTCGCGGAACGCGAGGGGCTTGATTTTCTTGCTGTGGTAATGACTCAGGCCTTGCTGGTAGATGGCGGATCGGCTAAGGGCCAAGAGGCGTGCTTCTTCGAGTAAGTCGACGCCGTCTTTGCGGGCTTCGTTGGCTTGAGCTTCTGTGTACATCACGACTCGTGGCGAGTTGAACTCGATGTCGGTCGGGATGAAGGCTTCTGTGCCGTAGACGAGGAAGAACGGGGTGAACCCGATCTACCAAGCAGGCCAGCCCTCGAGCCCCCGGGTTGATCGCACCAACCCGGCGGTGGAGGTTTTAAGAAAAGTTACAGGGGTGTGTGAAACACAATAACTTGATAGGAAAGGGTAGCCCCCGAGTGTCATTCGGGGGTCCCATTGTCTTTCATAGAATTACAAAAGGTAGCGATACATACGTGCATACAGCTAACTATAAAATGGGCGGAGGAGCTCTGCATTCCAGGGCCGGCTTGTCTCTTCGTGTTGGAAATATGCCCTAGAGGCAATAATAAAATGGTTATTATTATATTTCCTTGTTCATGATAATTGTCTATTGTTCATGCTATAATTGTATTAACCGGAAACTGTAATACATGTGTGAATACATAGACCACAGCATGTCCCTAGTGAGCCTCTAGTTGACTAGCTCGTTGATTAATAGATGGTTGTGGTTTCCTGACCATGGACATTGGATGTCGTTGATAATGGGATCACATCATTAGGAGAATGATGTGATGGACAAGACCCAATCCTAAGCATAGCACAAGATCGTGTAGTTCATTTGCTAGAGCTTTTCTAATGTCAAGTATCATTTCCTTAGACCATGAGATTGTGCAACTCCCGGATACCGTAGGAATGCTTTGGGTGTATCAAACGTCACAACGTAACTGGGTGACCATAAATGTGCACTACAGGTATCTCCGAAAGTGTCTGTTGGGTTGGCACGAATCGAGACTGGGATTTGTCACTCCGTATGACGGAGAGGTATCTCTGGGCCCACTCGGTAATGCATCATCATAATGAGCTCAATGTGACTAAGGAGTTAGCCACGGGATCAGGCGTTACGGAATGAGTAAAGAGACTTGCCGGTAACGAGATTGAACATGGTATAGGGATACCGATGATCGAATCTCAGGTAAGTAACATACCGATGGACAAAGGGAATTGTATACGGGATTAATTGGATCCACGACATCATGGTTCATCTGATGAGATCATCATGGAACATGTGGGAGCCAATATGGGTATCCAGATCCCGCTAATGGTTATTGGTCGGAGAGGTGTCTTGGTCATGTCTGCATGGTTCTCGAACCCATAGGGTCTGCACACTTAAGGTTCCGTGATGCTAGAGTTGTTATGGGAAATTGTATGTGGTTACAAAAAGTTGTTCGGAGTCTTGGATGAGATCCCGGATGTCACGAGGAGTTCCGGAATGGTCCGGAGGTAAAGATTTATATATGGGAAGTCCTATTTTGGCCACCAGAAAATGTTCGGGATTTTTCGGTATTGTACCGGGAAGGTTCTAGAATGTTCCGGAGTGGGGCCCACCTGCATGGGGGGACCCACGTGAACGTGGGTAGTGGGGGCAAGGCCCCACACCCCTGGTCAAGGCGCACCAAGACCCCCCTTAGAAGGAATAAGATCATATCCCGAAGGGATAAGATCAAGATCCCTAAAAAGGGGGGATAACAATCGGTGGGGAAGGGAAAGGATGGGATTTCTTTCCTCCCACCTTTGCCAATGCCCCAATGGACTTGGAGGGCAAGAAACCAGCCCCCTCCACCCCTATATATAGTGGGGAGGTGCATGGGAGCTGCAACCCTTCCCCCCTCCAACTCCTCCTCCTCCTCCGTAGTGCTTGGCGAAGCCCTGCCGGAGAACCGCAAGCTCCACCACCACGCCGTCGTGCTGCCGGAGCTCTCCCACAACTTCTCCTCTCCCCTTGTTGGATCAAGAAGGAGGAGATGTCCCCGGGCTGTACGTGTGTTGATCTCGGAGGCACCATCCGTTCGGCGCTTGAATCGGATCTTCCGCGATTTGAATCGCCGCGAGTACGACTCCATCTACCGCATTCTTGTAACGCTTCCGCTTAGAGATCTTCGAGGGTATGAATATGCACTCCCTCTCACTTGTTGCTAGCATCTCCTAGATTGATCTTGGTGACACGTAGGAAATTTTTGAATTATTACTACGTTCCCCAACAGTGGCATCATGAGCCAGGTCTATGCGTAGATTCTTTGCACGAGTAGAACACAAGTAGTTGTGGGTGATGATTTGTTCAATTTGCTTACCGTTACTAGTCCTATCTTGATTCGGTGGCATTGTGGGATGAAGCGGCCCGGACCGACCTTACACGTACGATTATGTGAGACAGGTTCCACCGACTAACTTGCACTTGTTGCATAAGGTGGCTACCGGGTGTCTGTCTCTCCTACTTTAGTCGGATCGGATTCGATGAAGAGGGTCCTTATGAAGGGTAAATAGCCATTGGCATATCACCGTTGTGGCTTTTGCGTACGTAAGAAACGTTCTTGCTAGAAACCCATAGCAGCCACGTAAAACATGCAACAACAATTAGAGGACGTCTAACTTGTTTTTGCAGGGTATGCTATGTGATGTGATATGGCCAAAAGGATGTGATGAATTATATATGTGATGTATGATATTGATCATGTTCTTGTAATAGGAATCATGACTTGCATGTCGATGAGTATGACAACCGGCAGGAGCCATAGGAGTTGTCTTAATTTATTATATGACCTGCGTGTCAATGAAAACGCCATGTAATTACTTTACTTTATTGCTAACCGTTAGCCATAGTAGTAGAAGTAATAGTTGGCGAGACAACTTCATGAAGACACGATGATGGAGATCATGGTGTCATGCCGGTGACGATGGTGATCATGCCGCGCCTCGAAGATGGAGATCAAAAGCGCAAGATGATATTGGCCATATCATGTCACTTTATGATTTGCATGTGATGTTTATCATGTTTACATCTTATTTGCTTAGAACAACGGTAGCATAAATAAGATGATCCCTCACTAAAAATTTCAAGAAATGTGTTCCCCCTAAGTGTGCACCGTTGCGAAGGTTCGTTGTTTTGAAGCACCACGTGATGATCGGGTGTGATAGATTCTAACGTTCGCATACAACGGGTGTAAGCCAGATTTACACATGCGAAACACTTAGGTTCACTTGACGAGCCTAGCATGTACAGACATGGCCTCGGAACACGAGAGACCGAAAGGTCGAACATGAGTCGTATAGTAGATGTGATCAACATGGAGATGTTCACCGTTGATGACTAGTCCGTCTCACGTGATGATCGGACACGGCCTAGTCGATTCGGATCATGTATCACTTAGATGGCTAGAGGGATGTCTATCTGAGTGGGAGTTCATTAAATAATTTGATCAGATGAACTTAATTATCATGAACTTAGTCTAAAATTGTCTTTACAATCTATCTTGTAGATCCAATGGCCCACGCTAATGTTGCCCTCAACTTCAACGCGTTCCTAGAGAAAACCAAGCTGTAAGATGATGGTAGCAACTATACGGACTGGGTCCGTAACTTGAGGATCATCCTCATAGCTGCCAAGAAAGCATATGTCCTTGAAGCACCGCTAGTTGACACACCCATTTTCCCAGCAACTCAAGACGTTATGAACGCCTGGCAGTCGCGTAGAAAGGAACATCAAGTGTTGATGGTCCACTAGTTTCAAGAAAGGCAAGGGTAAGAAGAACTTCAAGAAGGACGACAAGGGAGTTGCCGCGCCCGGTAAGTCAGTTGCCGGGTAGAATCCAAAGAATGGACCCAAGCCTGAGACTGAGTGCTTTTATTGCAAGGGAAATGGTCACTGGAAGCGGAACTGCCCCAAGTACTTAGCGGATAAGAAGGCCGGCAACGCCAAAGGTATATATGATATACATGTTATTGATGTGTACCTTACCAGCACTCGTAGTAGCTCCTGGGTATTTGATACCGGTGCGGTTGCTCACATTTGTAACTCAAAACAGGAGCTGCGGAATAAGCAGAGACTGGCGAAGGATGAGGTGACGATGCGCATCGGGAATGGTTCCAAGGTCGATGTGATCGCCGTCGGCACGCTACCTCTACATTTACCTTCGGGATTAGTTTTAAACCTCAATAATTGTTATTTAGTGCCAGCTTTGAGCATGAACATTGTATCTGGATCTCGTTTAATGCGAGATGGCTACTCATTTAAATCCAAGAATAATGGTTGTTCTATTTATATGAGAGATATGCTTTATGGTCATGCCCTGTTGGTCAATGGTTTATTTTTATTGAATCTCGAACGTGATGTTACACATATTCATAGTGTGAATGCCAAAAGATGTATGGTTGATACTGATAGTCCCACATACTTGTGGCACTTCCGCCTTGGTCACATTGGTGTCAAACGCATGAAGAAACTCCATGCAGATGGACTTTTGGAGTCTCTTGATTATGAATCATTTGACATGTGCGAACCATGCCTCATGGGCAAAATGACCAAGACTCCGTTCTCCGGAACAATGGAGCGAGCAACCAACTTGTTGGAAATAATACATACTGATGTATGCGGTCCAATGAGCGTTGAGGCTCGCGGTGGCTATCGTTATGTTTTCACCCTCCCTGATGACTTAAGTAGATATGGGTATGTCTACTTAATAAAACACAAGTCTGAGACCTTTGAAAAGTTCAAGGAATTTCAGAGCGAGGTAGAGAATCAACGTGACAGGAAAATAAAGTTCTTACGATCAGATCATGGAGGAGAATACTTGAGTCATGAGTTTGGCACGCACTTCAGGAAATGTGGAATTGTTTCACAACTCATGCCGCCTGGAACACCTCAGCGTAATGGTGTGTCCGAACATCATAATCGCACTCTATTGGATATGGTGCGATCTATGATGTCTCTTACCGATCTACCGCTATCATTTTGGGGTTATGCTTTAGAGACTGCCGCATTCACTTTAAATAGGGCACCGTCTAAATCCGTTGAGATGACACCGTATGAATTATGGTTTGGGATGAAACCTAAGCTGTCGTTTCTGAAAGTTTGGGGATGCGATGCTTATGTCAAGAAACTTCAACCTGAAAAGCTCAAACCCAAATCAGAAAAATGCGTCTTCATAGGATACCCTAAAGAAACTATTGGGTATACCTTCTACCTTAGATCCGAAGGCAAAATCTTTGTTGCCTAGAATGGATCCTTTCTGGAGAAAGAGTTTCTCTCGAAAGAAGTAAGTGGGAGGAAAGTAGAACTTGATGAGGTACCCCCTCTTGAACCGGAGAGTAGCGCAGCTCAGGAAGATGTTTCTGTGGTGCCTGCACCGACTAGAGAGGAAGTTAATGATGATGATCATGAAACTTCGGGTCAAGTTGCTACTGAACTTCGTAGGTCCATGAGGACACTTTCCGCACCAGAGTGGTACGGCAACCCTGTCCTGGAAATCATGTTGTTAGACAACGGTGAACCTTCGAACTATGAAGAAGCGATGGCGGGCCCAGATTCCAACAAATGGCTTGAAGCCGTGAAATCCAAGATAGGATCCATGTATGAAAACAAAGTATGGACTTTGACGGACTTGCCCGATGATTGGCAAGCCATAGAGAATAAGTGGATCTTTAAGAAGAAGACTGACGCGGATGGTAATGTGACCGTCTATAAGGCTCGGCTTGTCGCTAAGGGTTATCGACAAGTTCAAGGGGTTGACTACGATGAGACCTTCTCACCCGTAGCGAAGCTGAAGTTCGTCCAAATCATGTTAGCAATTGCCACATTATATGATTATGAGATCTGGCAAATGGATGTCAAAACGGCATTCCTTAATGGTTTCCTTAAGGAAGAATTGTATATAATGCAGCCGGAAGGTTTTGTCGATCCTAAGAATGCTGACAAAGTCTGCAAGCTCCAGCGCTCCATCTATGGGCTGGTGCAAGCATCTCGGAGTTGGAACATTCACTTTGATGAAATGATCAAAGCGTTTGGGTTTATACAGAATTATGGAGAAGCCTGTATTTACAAGAAAGTGAGTGGGAGCTCTGTAGCATTTCTCATATTATATGTGGATGACATACTGTTGATGGGAAATGATATAGAACTTTTGGAAAGCATAAAGGTCTACTTGAAGAAGTGTTTTTCAATGAAGGACCTTGGAGAAGCTGCTTACATATTAGGCATCAAGATCTATAGAGATAGATCGAGACGCCTCATTGGTCTTTCACAAAGCACATACCTTGACAAGATATTGAAGAAGTTCGATATGGATCAGTCCAAGAAGGGGTTCTTGCCTGGATTGCAAGGTGTGAGATTGAGCGCAACTCAACGCCCGACCTCGGCAAAAGAAAGAGAAAAGATGAGTGTGATCCCCTATGCCTCAGCCATAGGCTCTATTATGTATGCCAGGCTGTGTACTAGACCTGATGTGAACCTTGCCATAAGTTTGGTAGGGAGGTACCAAAGTGATCCCGGAATGGAACACTGGACAGCGGTCAAGAATATCCTGAAGTACCTGAAAAGGACTAAGGATATGTTTCTCGTTTATGGAGGTGCCAAAGAGCACGTCGTAAAGGGTTACGTCGATGCTAGCTTTGACACAGATCTGGATGACTCCAAGTCACAAACCGGATAAGTGTACATTCTGAATGGTGGGGCAGTCAGCTGGTGTAGTTGCAAGCAAAGCGTCGTGGAGGGATCTACATGTGAAGCGGAGTACATAGCTGCTTCGGAAGCAGCTCAGGAAGGAGTCTGGATGAAGGAGTTTATCACCGACCTAGGAGTGATTCCCAATGCGTCGGGCCGATGACTTTCTTCTGTGACAACACTGGAGCTATTGCCATTGCCAAGGAGCCCAGGTTTCACAGGAAGACCAAGCACATCAAGCGCCGCTTCAACTCCATTCGTGAATATATTCAAGATGGAGACATAGATATTTGTAAAGTACATACGGATCTGAATGTCGCAGATCCGTTGACTAAACCTCTTCCACGAGCAAAACATGATCAGCACCAGAACTCTATGGGTGTTCGATTCATCAAAATGTAACTAGATTATTGACTCTAGTGCAAGTGGGAGACTGTTGGAAATATGCCCTAGAGGCAATAATAAAATGGTTATTATTATATTTCCTTGTTCATGATAATTGTCTATTGTTCATGCTATAATTGTATTAATCGGAAACCGTAATACATGTGTGAATACATAGACCACAACATGTCCCTAGTGAGCCTCTAGTTGACTAGCTCGTTGATCAATAGATGGTAGTGGTTTCCTGACCATGGACATTGGATGTCATTGATAACGGGATCACATCATTAGGAGAATGATGTGATGGACAAGACCCAATCCTAAGCATAGCACAAGATCGTGTAGTTCGTTTGCTAGAGCTTTTCTAATGTCAAGTATCATTTCCTTAGACCATGAGATTGTGCAACTCCCGGATACCGTAGGAATGCTTTGGGTGTATCAAACGTCACAACGTAACTGGGTGACCATAAAGGTGCACTACAGGTATCTCCGAAAGTGTCTGTTGGGTTGGCACGAATCGAGACTGGGATTTGTCACTCCGTATGACGGAGAGGTATCTCTGGGCCCACTTAGTAATGCATCATCATAATGAGCTCAATGTGACTAAGGAGTTAGCCACGTGATCATGTGTTACGGAACGAGTAAAGAGACTTGCCGGTAATGAGATTGAACAAGGTATAGGGATACCGACGATCGAATCTCGGGCAAGTAACATACCGATGGACAAAGGGAATTGTATACGGGATTAATTGGATCCACGACATCATGGTTCATCCGATGAGATCATCATGGAACATGTGGGAGCCAATATGGGTATCCAGATCCCGCTATTGGTTATTGGTCGGAGAGGTGTCTCGGTCATGTCTGCATGGTTCCCGAACCCGTAGGGTCTACACACTTAAGGTTCCGTGACGCTAGAGTTGTTATGGGAAATTGTATGTGGTTACTGTTCGGAGTCTCAGATGAGATCCCGGACATCACGAGGAGTTCCGGAATGGTCCGGAGGTAAAGATTTATATATGGGAAGTCCTATTTTGGCCACCGGAAAATGTTCGGGATTTTTCGGTATTGTACCGAGAAGGTTCTAGAAGGTTCCAGAGTGGGGCCCACCTGCATGGGGGGACCCACATGAACATGGGTAGTGGGGGCAAGGCCGCACACCCCTGGTCAAGGCGCACCAAGATCGCCCTTAGAAGGAATAAGATCATATCCCGAAGGGATAAGATCAAGATCCGTAAAAAGGGGGATAACAATCGGTGGGGAAGGGAAAGGATGGGATTTCTTTCCTCCCACCTTTGCCAATGCCCCAATGGACTTGGAGGGCAAGAAACCAGCCCCCTCCACCCCTATATATAGTGGGGAGGTGCATGGGAGCTGCAACCCTTCCCCTGGCGCAGCCCTTCCCCCCTCCAACTCCTCCTCCTCCTCCTCCGTAGTGCTTGGCGAAGCCCTGCCGGAGAACCGCAAGCTCCACCACCACGCCGTCGTGCTGCCGGAGCTCTCCCTCAACTTCTCCTCTCCCCTTGCTGGATCAAGAAGGAGGAGACGTCCCCGGGCTGTACGTGTGTTGAACGCGGAGGCGCCGTCAGTTCGGCGGTTGAATCGGATCTTCCGCGATTTGAATCGCCGCGAGTACGACTCCATCAACCGCGTTCTTGTAACGCTTCCACTTAGCGATCTTCAAGGGTATGAAGATGCACTCCCTCTCACTTATTGCTAGCATCTCCTAGATTGATCTTGGTGACACGTAGGAATTTTTTTAATTATTACTACGTTCCCCAACACTTCGCCGGTGGTATCTCTCTTGCGCTTGTTTGGCTTGCGTGCGTCGATGAGGTAGTAGGCGTTGCAGTCACACAGGGCTTTGCTAACGATGAAGGGGCCCTCCCATGGGGAGGCCAACTTGTGCTTGCCGGCTTGCTGCTGGACAAGCCGGAGGACGAGGTCTCCCTCGCGGAACGCGAGGGGCTTGATTTTCTTGCTGTGGTAATGACTCAGGCCTTGCTGGTAGATGGCGGATCGGCTAAGGGCCAAGAGGCGTGCTTCTTCGAGTAAGTCGACGCCATCTTCGCGGGCTTCGTTGGCTTGAGCTTCTGTGTACATCACGACTCGTGGCGAGTTGAACTCGACGTCGGTCGGGATGACGGCTTCTGTGCCGTAGACGAGGAAGAACGGGGTGAACCCGGTCTACCAGTTCGGCGTTGTCTGGAGGCTCCAGAGGACGGCTGGCAGCTCATCAAGCCAGCTACTAGGTGAACGGATGAGGGGCTCGATGAGCCATGGCTTGATGCCGGATAAGATGAGGTCGTTGGCCCGCTCGACCTAGCCGTTGGATTGAGGATGAGCCACGAAGGCCAGGTCAAGCCGGATGCTGGAGACGGAGCAGTATTGCGCCAGAGCACCCTTGGCAAAGTTGGTGCCGTTATCGGTGATGATGCTGTGCGGGACACCGTAGCGCACCGCGATGTCTTTGACGAACCAGACGGCCGTTGGCCCGTCCAGCTTCTTGATCGGCCGCGCCTTGATCCACTTGGTGAACTTATCGACCGCCACCAGCAAATGCGTCATGCCGCCTCGAGCGGTCTTGAAGGGGCCTACCATGTCGAGCCCCCAGACCACAAAGGGCCAGGTGATCGTGATGGTCTGCAGGGCCGAAGCCGGCTGGTGGCTGCGCTTGCTGAAGCGTTGGCAACCCTCTCACTTGAGGACGAGTGACTCGGCGTCTTTGAGGGTCGTGGGCCAGTAGAAACCATGGCGAAAGGCCTTGGCCACCAGGGACCTGGAGGCGGCGTTGTGCCTGCACTCGCCCTGATGTATGTCGAGGAGGATCTCTATGCCCTTGTCCTGCTCGACGAAGTGCTGGAACACGCCTGTCGCGCTGCACTTGACGAGCTCATTGTTGATGATGTTGTAGGCGGATGCCCGGTGTTGCACTTGCCGGGCCTTGGTCTCGTCCATGGTGAGTACTCCGCTCTCCAGGAATGCTAAGATTGGATGGGCCCACGACGGGGCCGTTCCACGGTGAAGACGGCCACCAAGACGGGTTCTGGTGCGGCAGCCCCCGAGCCGGGTTGAGCAGCCCCCGGCTTGGAGACAGCAGCGGCCGGATTGGCGGTGAAAGTCCCCGAGCCGGGTTCAGCAGCCCCCGGGCCAGGATCAGCAGTCCCCGGGCCTAGATCGACAGTCCCAGGGCTGAGTTTCGCAGCCCCCGGGACCGGGTTGGGGATGGCAGCCCCCGGGACCGGGTTGGGGACGGCAGCCCCCGAGCCGGGACCGCCGGCCCCCAGGTCTGGGTTGGGGAGGGATGCTGCAGGGTCGTCCGGGATGAAGATGGACTCAGAATCCGAAGAGGGCTTGACGGATGGCTTGCGCAAGTGCTCGAGGGAGGCGCCGAATGGTATGGCCTGCCGGGATGAGCCAATCTTGGCTAACGTGTCGGCGGCTTCATTTTCTGCGCGTGGGACATGGAGGAACTCGCAGCCGTCGAAGGTGCCGGAGAGCTGCTGGACCAGGAAACGGTAGCTGGCCATGTTGGCATTCCAGGCGTCCCATTCACCGGAACACTGCTGCACCACCAGATCCGAGTCGCCATAGCATAGGATGCGTCGGATGCGGAGTTCCTTGGCAAGCCGGAGACCGTGCACAACGGTTTCGTACTCGGCGACATTGTTGGAGGCGGCGAAGTGGATCTGGAGCGCGTACCGCAGCCGGTCGCCCTTTGGGGAAGACAACACGATGCTGGCTCCCAAGCCGGAGTGCATCTTGGAGCCGTCAAAGTGCATGCGCCAATGCGTTGAATCCGGCGGCGGTGGCAGGTACTGGGTCTCTGTCCAGTCGACGAGGAAGTCGGCCAGGGCCTGGGACTTGATCGCGGTCCGGGGCTTGTAGAGGATGGTGTGGCCGGCCAGCTCGATGGCCCACTTGGCAACCCGGCCAGAGGCATCCTGGCAGTCCATGATCTCGCCAATGGGGGCCGTGCTGACCACGGTGATGACATGCTCTTGAAAGTACTGCTTTAGCTTCTTGGCGGTGAAGTACATGCCGTAACACATCTTCTGGTAGTGCGGGTAGTTCTGCTTGGAGGCGGAAAGCACCTTGCTCAGGTAGTAGACCGGGCACTGGACAGACTGGATCTTGCCCTTCTCTGGTCGCTCGACCACCAGCACTGTGCTGACCGACCGCGAGGTGGCGGCAATGTATAGCAATAGCGGCTCCTTGTCAGCCGGCGCGGCCAGGACGAGTGCGGTGGAGAGCATGCGCTTGAGATCCCGGAACGCTTCGTTCGCCTGGTCGTTCCACTCGAACGGCGACATCTTCTTCATCAGCTGATATAGGGGCAAGGCCCTCTTGCCCAGCCGGCTGAGAAACCGGCTGACCGAGGCCAAGCAGCCGGTGAACTTCTGGACATCTCGCAGCCGGGTTGGCTTGCGCATGCACTCGATGGCCTTGATCTTCTCCGGGTTCGCCTCAATGCCGCGCTCTGAGACGAGGATGCCGAGCAGCTTCCCGGCCGGCATGCCGAAGACGCACTTCTTCGGGTTGAGCTTGATCTGGTACTCGCGTAGATTGGCAAAAGTCTCCTTCTGGTCGTCAAGGAGCGTGAGGTGCTGCTTGGTCTTCACCACGATGTCGTCCACGTAGACGTGGATGTTGCGGCCGAGTTGCGCCAATAGGCATTTCTGCATGCAGCGCTGGAAGGTGGTGCCAGCGTTCTTCGAGCCGAATGACATGGTGACTTAGCAATATGCTCCGAAGGGCATGATGAAGGACGTCTTCAGGGCATCGGCCGGGTCTAGCTTGATCTGATGATAGCCGGAGTAAGCATCCAGGAAGGACAGGAGCTCACAGCCGGCGGTGTAGTCGATCACTTGATCTATCCGCGGGAGAGCGAAAGGATCCTTGGGGCAGGCCTTGTTCAGGCTGGTGTAGTCTATGCACATGCGCTAGGTGTTGTTCTTCTTCAGGACGAGGACCGGGTTGGCCAGCCACTCGGGGTGAAACACTTCCATGATGAAGCCGGCCACAAGTAGCTTGGCGACCTCTTCACCGATGGTTCTTCTCTTCTCTTCAGAAAAGCGACGTAAGGGTTGACGGACAGGGTTGGCGTCCTTGTGAATGTGTAGTTTGTGCTCGGCGTACTTCGTCGGAATTCCCGGCATGTCCTTTGGAGTCCATGCAAAGATATCCCGATTCTCACGGAGGAAGTCGACGAGCTCGCCTTCCTATTTGTTGTCGAGGCAGGTGCCCACGACGACGTACTTGCTGCAGCTGGGGTCTTCCATGTTCAGCTTGACCTTCTTGGTCTCCTTGGACGGTTGGAACGAGGCCTCGCCAGCCGACTCCTTGGCTGAAGCCGGCACAGCCGGTGTCTCATGGGCTAGCGCAACGATCCGGTTGAGCCGGCACCGCTCCTCGGCTATGACCAGCGACTCGGCCAATCTGGCACCGGCTTGAGCGCACTCTAGGGATTTTTGATAGTCACCAACGATGGTGACGGGGCCCTTGGGTCCTGGCAGCTTCATCTCTAGGTAGGCGTAGTGGGGGACCACCATGAATTTGGCGAGCGCAGGCCAGTCCAGCAGCATCTGGTATGCGCTGGACAGGTCCACCACCTCGAACCAGATCGGCTCGCGCCGGAAATGATCGCTCGTGTTGAAGAGGACGTCGAGCCGAATCCGGACGATGGGGGAGCAGGAGAGACCCGGCACGATGCTGTGGAACACCGTCCGAGATGGCTCCAGGTCCTTGGCCTCGAGGCCGAGCTTGGTCATGGTGTCGCGGTAGAGGATGTTGATGCTGCTGCCGCCGTCAATGAGGACTCGCAATAACTTGCAGGTGCGCCTGGCAGCGACTATGGTAGTGTCGAGGACGAGGGCATAGCCACCCGGGTTGGGCATGACGGCCGGGTGGTCCTCCTGGGTCCAGCTAATTGGGCGCTCCGACCAGTGCATGTATTCCGGCACGGCCGGGATGACAGTGTTCACTTCCTACCGGAGTAGGCGCTCGCTACGCTTGTCGTCACCGAGGCTGGTGAAGACGACGTAGCTCGTGTTCTGGTTGGGGAAGACATCATCGTGCATCGCGCCATTTGTCGGGGGAGGGGAGGAGGCGAAGGCGGCTGCCCCGCACCCGGAGCCGGAGCCGGAGGCGGCGGGATGTAGCCCCTCATAATGCGCTTGGTGATGGCGCACTGCCAGAGCGTGTGCGTGGACGGCCTCGCGCCGCTGTGGTGCTTGCAGGGAGCGTCGAGCATCTCCTCGAAGATCATGGCGGGTTGCCATGCCGTCTTGCCTGCTTGTCGGCACCTGCCGGCCGGCTCGGCCGCGGGCGCCTGCTCGGCGGCCGCGACGAGGTGGTTGTCATAGCGGGGGGCCTGTTGATCGGCCTTGCGCTTGTTGTTCTGATGGTTGTTTTGCTGGCGGCTACTCTTGCCAGCCGGCTTGGCGGGTGGCTCTGGCAACGCTTTGCCGGCTTCATCCAGCACCACCTGGATCTTCATGGCGGAGTCAGTGTTGGCATACTTGTCTGCGATGACCATGAGTGCGGCCATGGTGGTTGGCTCGGAGCGCAGGAGCTTGTGCTTGAGGAGGGTGCCATCCTGGCAGTCGCTCACAAGTACTGAATGGCCTGGACCTCATGGACGCCCTCACAGCTGTTCCGGAGCTCGGTCCAGTGTGCGAGGTACTCGCGGCCGGTTTCAGCCAGCCCCTGCACGCACATGGCGAGCTGGATGGGACGGCCAGGATGCTTGTAGGTGCCGGTGAAGTTGCGCATGAAGGCCAGCTAGAAGTCAACCCACGCATTGATGCTGCCGGCTGGCAGACTGTTGAGCCACGTCGGGCCGAACCCAGGAGCATGAGCGGGGCGTAGCGCACGGCAAGGCGTCGATTGCCGCCTGCGATGCCGATGCCGGTGGTGTAGTTGATGAGCCAGTCCTCCAGCTTGATGGTGCCGTTGTACTTGGGGGTGTCGCGGGGGAGCGTGAACCCTTTGTGGAAGGGCTCATCCCGGATGTGTGGCCCGAAGCAAGCCGGCCCGGCAGCGTTGTCTTCCTCCAACTCGCGGGAGAGGGCGAGCTGATCGAGGCCGTGGCAAGCGTCAGCATCGTCGATGGCGCGCGGACCCTGCCGGACTACGACTGGGCCGCGGGGGGCCGGGTGGCCGAAGCCGGGTTGCCACGCCGGCCGGATGGTGGGGAAGGGTCTTGCTGGCGCCGGTCTCCGGCAGCCGGCTCGTTGCCCAAGCCGTCACCGGCCGTCGCGGCATGGTTGCGCCGGGTTCTCGTCTGGTCAGAGTGGGCCTCGGTCGGGCGCGGGGAAGACGCCATGTTCCGCTGCTCGAGGTCCTTGGAGCGGTGCGAGCCGGACGCGGCGGGGCGGTCGAGGCGATCTTGCTGCGCATTCGCAGTGTCGAGAAGCTCGGTCATGCGCTGCAGGTACTCCTGTAGCTTCTCGCCCCGCAGCTTCTCCATGCCGACGTCGGCCGCCTTCGCGGCGCGCATGTTCTTGACGGGAGTGTCGTAGACGGGTGGGACCGGCCCAAGCGCGCGGCCGATGGCGGCGCCACGGTTCCGCACTTCGGCAACTTGGCTGGGTTCAGCCGCGGACGGCGTGAAGCCGTACGCGGCCTCGCGCTCTCGTTGGGCGGACTCCAACCGGCGTTGCATAGCAGCGAGCGCCGTGGCCTCATCCAGCAGGCGCTTGCGTTCCACCTCGAGCCGGGCCCATGCCTCTGCGGCTTCGGCGGCGTTGATGTCGGTGGTGATAGGGACGCTGAGGTTCTACACCGTGGTGCGCAGTGGGTCGGACCCGCCGGCATGCGCAACTACGGCTTGAACAGCCTTCCGCGCGGCGCTGGACAAGACGGAGTCAGAGTCGGTGACGAGCACCTCTGCCCTGGTGTAGAGATCCGCCACCCCGGCGGAGATGTCGTCACCGAGGGGAACGTGAGAGTCGGTGACGTTGAGCACCCCGCTGGGGTACTCATCAGCCGCAGACACGTCGGAGATGCGCAGCGCGGTGAAGGAGGCGGTGAGCAGGTCGATGGCGTCGGCCATCGGCGCACCGGGCACGAGGAACGCGCAGTGCGCGATGGGCTCACCGGAGTCGATGAAGGGCCCCGTCTGGAACATGTCTCCGGCCGGGACCTTGAGCTACCCCACGGTGGGTGCCAACTATCGTGGTGGGCACATGGCAGAAGCCAAAGGATGGCTATAGAGAGGGACAGGCTCGAGGGCACCGGTGGGCTCCAAAGGCGAGGTCGGTATGAGCGAGCGAGGGACGCAAGACATACCCAGGTTCGGGACTCTCCGGAGTGATAACACCCCTAGTCCTGCCGAGTGTGGTTTATATGTGGATGGTACAAGCTTGCTCCTAGAGCTGTATCGGGGAGGAAGGAAGACAGGCCAAAGCATAGGCTGCTCCTTCTCCTTGTGTGTGTTCTACGGATGATATCTCTCTCTAGTGTTCGCCTGCGTACATGGAGGGCTCCTTGGGGGTTTTATAGGTCAACGCCCCAGGGTTACAATGGAAAAGTTACATGGGCGCGAGGCCGGGATGTCAACGTCTCGGAAGCCGGTGCTGGGGCCCGCCGGGTACCAGGGTACGCTGGTTTCTCCGGGTGCGGACCCCGCGCGCCAGAGTGCACTGCTCTCCATCTTGTCGTGCGTCACGGAGTGGTTGGGTCGGCTCGGCTACAGTGGCGCGTCGCCTGGTCGCCATCGGCTTGCGTCAGTAGGACGAGGGATGCACTGTAGCCATGCCGACCTCAGTCAGCGGAGTAGGTGGGCCACTGTTGCCACGCTCCTGCCGGTCAGCAGGGTTGGTGGGCCACTGTGGCCATGCTCATCCCTTCATGGGGACTTGCTTCGTCGTACGCCCTGGATGGGATGGGAGCTGACCCACGGCCGGGTTGAGGGGCGCATCGTGGTTGCGCTTTCTTGTTGAAGAAGTCTTTGACTTGCCGGGTCCGGCCGGCATGTACCAGCGGGTCTGGCCGGGTTGCGGGACTTGGCCGGGTTGAGCAACCCGGCCAAGGGCAAGCCGGATTGAGGGGCATTGCTGGCCCTGAAGTTTTTGAAAAGGATCCGGGTTCCGTTGCCTGCCTGGGGTTCATCCCCCCGACAACTTTGCTCATTATAAGAGACCGTTTTGGCCTGTCCTTTGACACAAAAGGATTGGGCTACCTTGCTGCACTTTATTTACCGTTACCGTTACTTGTCCGTTACAAATTATCTTGCTATCAAACTACCTGTTACCAACTATTTCATTGCTTGCAGAAAATACCTTGCTGAAAACCACTTGTCATTTCCTTCTGCTCCTCGTTGGGTTCGGTATACTTGTGGGTCATCATACATCAACAACCTTGCTACCATCAACACCAACTTTCTCACCCTCTATGCAGCGGTGTAACCTCTCTATTCCCGCTGTAATTCTCTACTTAAACATGGTGCTCAACACTATATATTATTATCCAATGATATGTGGTTATCCTATGATGTTTGAGTAGATCTGTTTTGTCCGATGGGTTGATTGGTGATCATGATTGGTTTGAGTTGTATATTTTATTTTGGTGCTTTCCTATGGTGCCTTGCGTGTCGTGCAAATGTGAGGGATCCCTGCTGTAGGGTGTTGCAATACGTTAATGATTCTCTTATAGTGGGTGGCGAGAGTGACAGAAACTTATACCCGATTAAGGGGGTTGTTGCGTATGGGAGTAAAGAGGACTTGATACTTAATGCTATGGTTGGGTTTTACCTTAACGATCTTTGGTAGTTGTAGATGCTTGCTAGAGTTCCAATCATAAGTGCATATGGTCCAAGTACGGAAAGTATGTTAGCTCATGCATCTCCCTCATATAAAATTGCAATAATGATTACCGGTCTAGTTATCAATTGCCTAGGGACAAATGACTTTCTTGTGTGACAAAAGCTTTGTACTAAACAACTAAGTTTATTATCTTGCAATTTATTCATAGTTTTATTATCGCAAAGTACTTCTAGTTTTATTCTTATTCTAGGTAAAGCAAACGTTAAGTGTGCATAGAGTTGTATCGGTGGTTGATAGAACTTGAGGGAATATTTGTTGTACCTTTAGCTCCTCGTTGGGTTCGACACTCTTATTTATCGAAAAAGGCTACAAACAATCCCCAATATACTTGTGGGTTATCACCCATGGAGGGTAACTGTTGCGCGAGTCCATTGAGGGGTTTGTTGGAAATATGCCCTAGAGGCAATAATAAAATGGTTATTATCATATTTTCCATTCATGATAAATGTTTATTATTCATGCTAGAATTGTATTGACCGGAAACTTAAATACATGTGTGAATACATAAACTACACCGTGTCCCTAGTAAGCCTCTATTAGACTAGCTCGTTGATCAAAGATGGTTAAGGTTTCCTTACCATAGACATGATTTTGATATGTCCATTTTGCACCATGTTTTCCTACTGTTATTTATAGTGTCTTTATGCAATATAACACTTTGTAGAGTAATTCTAATGCCTTTCTCTCATAATATGCAAGGTTTACACAAAGAGGGAGATTGCCGGCAGCTGGAATTCTGGACCTGAAAAAGCCATGTCAGAGATACCTATTGTACACATATCCAAATGAGCTGAAATTTTACGGAGAATAATTTTGGAATATATAAAAAAATACTGGAGAAAATAAATACCAGAGGGGGCCACCCATGTGCCGACTAGGCACCAGGGCGCGCCTGCCCCCCTGGCGTGCCCTGGTGGGTAGTGGGCCCCCTGGCCTGCCTCCGGTGCCCATCTTCTGGTATATAAGGTCATTTTCCCTAGAAAAAAATAAGGAGAGGACTTTCGGGACGGAGCGATGCCGTCTCGAGGCGGAACTTGGGCAGGAGCACTTTTTCTCCCTGGCGGAGCGATTCCGCCGGGGATACTTTCCTCCGGGAGGGGAAATCGAAGCTATCGTCATCACAAACAACCCTCTCATCATGGGAGGGCCAATCTCCATCAACATCTTCAACAACACCATCTCATCTCAAAAACATAGTTCATCTCTTGTGTTCAATCTTTGTATCAAAACCTCAGATTGGTACCTGTGGGTGACTAGTAGTGTTGATTACATCTTGTAGTTGATGCTAGCTGGTTTATTTGGTGGAAGATTATATGTTCAGATCTATTATGCCATTCAATACCCCTCTGATCTTGAGCATGAATATGTTGTGTGAGTAGTTACTTTTGTTCTTGAGGACATGGGAGAAGTCTTGTCATAAGTAATCATGTGAATCTGATATTCGTTTGATATTTTGATGATATGTATCTTGTGATTCCCTTAGTGGTGTTATGTGAAAGTCGACTACATGACACTTCACCATCTTTGGGCCTAAGGGAATGCATTGTGGAGTAGTTGTTTGATGATGGGTTGCTAGAGTGACAGAAGCTTAAACCCTAATTTATGCGCTATTCTGTAATGGGCTGATTTGGATCCATATGTTTAATGCTATGGTTAGATTTTGTCTTAATTCTTCTTTCCTAGTTGCAGATGCTTGCGAGAGGGGTTAATCATAAGTGGGAGGCTTGTTCAAGTAAGAACAGCACCCAAGCACCGGTCCACCCACATATCAAATTATCAAAGTAGCGAACGCGAATCAAACCAACATGATGAAAGTGACTAGATGAAATTTTCGCGTGTCCTCAACAACGCTTTACTTACTATAAGAGACCGTTCTGGCCTGTCCTTTGCTACAAAAAGGATTGGGCTACCTTATTGCACCTATTGTTACTATTGCTACTTATTACTTGTTAGAAATTATCTTGCTATCAAACTACCTGTTACCGACAACTTCAGTGCTTGTAGAAATTACCTTGCTGAAAACCGCTTGTCATTTCCTTCTGCTCCTCATTGGGTTTGACACTCTTACTTATCGAAAGGACTACGATTGATCCCCTCTACTTGTGGGTCATCAGATTTGTCATTTGATAACAGGATCACATCATTAGGAGAATGATGTGATGGACTACACCCAACTGTAAGCTTAGTATCAGATAGTTTAAGTTATTTGTTGTAGCTTTCTTTGTGTCAAGTATTTGTTCCTTCGACCATGAGATCATGCCACTCCTGGGTACCAAAGGAATACTTTGTGTGCTATCAAACGTCACTTTGTAACTGGGTGATCATAAAGGTGCTCTACATGTATCTCCGAAGGTGTTTTGTTGGGTTGCATGGATCGAGACTAGGATTTGTCGCTCCGTGTGACGGAGAGATATCTCTGGGCCCTCTCGGTAATACAACATCATAAGAAGCTTCATGTGACTAATGAGTTTAGTCATGGGATCTTGTATTATGGAAAGAGTAAAGAGACTTGCCGGTAATGAGATTGAACTAGGTATGGAGATACCGGCGATCGAATCTCGGGCAAGTAACATATCACCGGACAAAGGGAATTGCATACGGGATTGAGTGAATCCTTGACATCGTGGTTCAACCGATAAAGATCTTCATTGAATATGTAGGAATCTATATGGGCATCCAGGTCCCGCTATTGGTTATTGACCAGAGAGGAGTCTTGGTCATGTCTGCATGTTCTGAACCGGTAGGGTCGCACGCTTAACGTTCGATAGCGCTAGGGTAGTATCGACATATTAATAGCGAATAGTCTGAAGGTTGTTCGGAGTCCCGGATGGGATCCAGGAAATCATGAGGCGCTCCGGAATGGTCCGGAGGTAAAGATTTATATATGGGAAGTCATATTTTGGGTTTCAGAAAAAGTTCCATTTTTCGGTATTGTACCGAGAAGGTTCTAGAAGGTTCCGGGGGTTCCACTGTGGGGCCCAATGATCAAGGAGGGGCCCACATGAACCGAGGGGTGGGACTACAGCCCACATAGGTTGGCCGCGCAATTCCCCAAGGCACATGTTGTTTAAATCTAGAGATAAGGTCTTATCTCTAAATTTAAGGGGTTGAATCTAGAGATAAGATGTTATCTCCAAGTTTAAAGGGGTTTATACCTTGTGGCCGGCCCTAGATGGGTTTTGGACACCCTCCCCTGCCCCCTAGCCTATATATAGATGGGGGAGGTGCTTGGGGACTGCCATCCCTTCATCCTGGCCTGTTCCCGCTCCCAATTTCTCCCACGTCCCTCCGGTACGCGCTTGGCGAACCCTTGCCGGAATTCCACTGCTGCCACCACCACCATACCACAGTGCTGGTTCCGATCTCATCTACCTCGTCTCCCTCTCTTGCTAGATCAAGAAGGAGAGGACGCCATCGAGCTGCACGTGTGCTAATCTCGGAGGTGACGTCCGTTCGGCACTAGATCGGATTGGAACGCGATTGGATCGTGAAGAGTACGACTACATCAACCGCGTTATGCTGCTAATGCTTTCGGTCTACAAGGGTATGTAGACACATTGCCCTCTTGTAGCTATGCATCTCCTAGATTGGATCTTGGGTGTTTCGTAGGAATTTTTTTGATTTTGATGCTTCGTTCCCCATCAGCGGCATCATGAGCTAGGTCTATGCATAGATGTATATGCACGAGTAGAACACAAAGAAGTTGTGGGTGTTGATGTTCAAATTGCTTACTTCCTTTGTCTTATTTGGATTCGACGGTATTGTGGGATGAATCGGCTCAGACCAACCTTACTTGTCCAGGAACAAGAGACCGGTTCCACTGACTGACATGCAACTTGTATTGCATAAAAGTGGCTTTACGGGTGTCTCTCTCTCCCACCTTAGTTGAATCTGATTTGACAACGGCGGTCCTTGTAGAAGGTTAAAAGGCAACTTGTATATCATCATTGTGGTTTTGCATAGACAAGAATGGTTCTTATAGTTTGCCCTAGCAGCCATGTAAAATTGCAACAACAAAGTAGAGGACGTCTAACTTGTTTTTGCAGGGCATGTTGTGATGCGGTATGGCCAAAATGTGATGTGATATATGTTGATGTATGAGATTATCATGTTTTGTAGTAGGTTCATGACTTGCATGTCGATGAGTACAGCAACCGGTAGGAGCCATAGGGTTGTCTTTAATTTATTGTATGACCTGCGTGTCAATTATTAAATGCCATGTAATTGCTTTACTTTATCGTTGTGCGTTAGCAATAGTTGTAGAAGCAATAGTTGGCAAGACAACCACGTGATGACACGATGATGGAGATCATGGTGTCATTCCAGTGACGATGGAGATCATGCTGGTGCTTTGGAGATGGAGATCAAAAACACAAGATGATCATGTCACATATTTTGATTGCATGTGATGTTTATCTTTTATGCACCTTATTTTGCTTAGGATGACGGTAGCATAATAAGATGATCCCTTCACTTAATTTCAAGATAAAATGTGTTCTCCCTAAGTATGCACTATTGCGAAAGTTCGTAGTTTCGAAGCACCTCGTGATGTTCGGGTGTGATAGACTCTACGTTCGCATACAACAGGTGTAAGCCAGTTTTACACATGCCGAATACTTGGGTTAAACTTGATGAGCCTAGCATGTACAGACATGGCCTCGGAACACGAAGGACCGAAAGTTCAAACACGAGTCATATAGTAGATATGATCAACATGAAGATGCTCACCGTTGATGACCACCCCATCTCACGTGATGATCGGACATGGATTGGTTGATATGGATCGTGTAAACACTTAGACAACTTGAGGGATGTTGATTTAAGTGGGAGTTCACTAGTAATTTGATTAAGTAAACCCATTATCATGAACATAGTCTAAAGTCTTTGCAAATTATGTTGTAGATCAATGGCTCGCGCTGTAGCTCACCTGAATTTTAATGCGTTCCTAGAGAAAGAAAAGTTGAAAGATGATGGAAGCAACTATGCGGACGGGGTCCGTAATTTGAGGATTGTCCTCACTGCTGGACAGAAGGCTTATGTCCTTGATGCACCGCTAGGTGAACCACCTACTTTCAAAAATCTGGACACTATGAATGCCTGGCAGACTAGATGTGATGACTACACAATAGTTCAGTGCGCCATGCTTTACAACTTAGAACCGGGGCTCCAAAGACGTTTTGAGCACCACGGAGCATATGAGATGTTCCAAGAGCTGATATTGGTATTTCAAGCTCGTGCTGGGGTTGAGAGGTATGACACCTCCGACAAGTTCTTTAGCTGCAAGATGGAGGTGAACAGCTCTGTAAGTGAGCACGTACTCAAGATGTCTGGGTACTACAACCGCTTGAATCAGTTGGGAGTTAATCTTCCGGATGAAGTAGCGATTGATAGAGTTCTCAAGTCACTGCCACCAAGCTACAAAGGCTTCATGATGAACTATAATATGCAAGGGATGGAGAAGACGATCCCTGAGCTATTCGCGATGCTTAAGGCTGCGGAGGTAGAAATCAAGAAAGAGCATCAAGTGTTGATGGTCAATAAGATCACTAGTTTCAAGAAACGCAAGGGAAAGAAAGGGAACTTCAAGAAGAATGGAAAGGCAGTTGCTGCTCCCGTGAAGAAGCCCAAGGCTAGACCCAAACCTGAGACTAAGTGCTTCTATTGCAAGGGGAATAGTCGCTGGAAGCGGAACTGCCCTGAGTACATGGCAGATAAGAAGGCTTGCAACATCAACAAAGGTATATTTGATATACATGTTATTGATGTGTAACTTACTAGTGCTCATAGTAGCGCCTGGGTATTTGATACTGGTTCGGTTGATCTTGTTTGCAACTCGAAACCAAAGCTACGGAGTAAACTAAGACTAGCTAAGGATGAGGCGACGATGCGCGTTGGAAGTGTCTCCAAGGTTGATGTGATCGCCATCAGCATGCTCCCTCTACCTTTGAGATTAGTTTTAAACCTAAATAAATGTTATTTGGTGCTTGCGTTGAGCATGAACATTATATCTGGATCTTGTTTATTGCGAGATGATTATTCATTTAAGTCAGAGAATAATTAATGGTTGTTCTGTTTATATGAATAATATCTTTAATGATTATGCACCCTTTGTGAATGGTTTATTCTTGTTGAATCTCGATCGTAGCGATACACATATTCATAATATTGATGCCAAAAGATGCAAAGTTAATGATGATGGTTCCACATATTTGTGGCACTACCGCTTAGGTCATATTGGTGTAAAGCGCATGAAGATACTCCATGATGATGGACTTTTGGAATCACTTGATTATGAATCATTTGAAACAAGTGAACCATGCCTTATGAGCAAGATGACGATAACCCCGTTTTCTGGTAAAATGGAGCAGGCAAGTGACTTGTTGGAAATAATACATACTGATGTATGTGGTCCGATGAGTGTCACATGCGGTGGATATCATTGTTATCTTACTTTCACAGATGATTTCAGTAGATACGGGTATATTTACTTGATGAAACACAAGTCTGAAAATTTGAAAAGTTCCAGCAATTTCAGAGTGAAGTTCAAGATCATCGTGACAAGAAGTTAAAATGTCTACGATATGATCGTGGAGGTGAATATCTGAGTTGTGGGTTTGGTATGTATTTAAGACAATGTCAAAATTCTTTCACAACTCACACCACCTGGAACACCATAGTGTAATGGTGTGTCCGAGCATTTTAGCCGTACTCTATTGGATATGGTGCGTTCTATGATGTCTCTTATCGATTTGCCACTATAGTTTTATGGCTATGCATTAGAGACAATAACATTCACTTTAAAAGGTGCACCATCTAAATCCGTTGAGACAACACTGTATGAACTATGGTTTGGCAAGAAACCTAATCTGTTGTTTCTTAAAGTTTGGGGATGCGACACTTATGCCTAATAAGCTCGAACCCAAAGCAGAGAAGTTCATCTTCATAGAATACCTTCTATCACAGATCCTAAGGCAAGTCTTTGTTGTCGAGAGTGGATCCTTTCTGGAGAAGGAGTTTCTCACGAAAGAAGTGAGTGGGAGGAAAAGTAGAACTTGATGATGTAATCATACCTTCTCTCGAATTGGAAGGTAGCACATCACAGAAAGCAGTTCTCGTGATGCCTACACCAACTGAAGAGGAAGCTAATCATGATGATCATGAAACTTCAGATCAAGATACTACTGAACTTCGCAGGTCGACTAGGACAAGTTCCACACCAGAGTGGTACGGTAATCCCGTCCTGGAAGTCATATTGTTGGACAATGGCGAACCTACGAACTATGAAGAAGCTATGATGAGCCCTGATAACCCACAAGTATAGGGGATCGTTTGTAGCCTTTTTTGATAAATAAGAGTGTCGAACCCAACGAGGAGCTAAAGGTAGAACAAATATTCCCTCAAGTTCTATCGACCACCGATACAACTCTACACACACTTTAACGTTCCCTTTACCGAGAACAAGTATAAAACTTAGTTGTTTAGTAGAAAGCTTTTTGTAACACAAGAGAAAGATTTGTCCCTAGACAATCGATAACTAGACCGGTAATCATTATTGCAACTTTATATGAGGGAGAGGCATGAGCTAACATACTTTCCGTACTTGGATCATATGCACTTGTGATTGGAACTCTAGCAAGCATCGACAACTACCAAAGATCATTAAGGTAAAACCCAACCATAGCATTAAGTATCAAGTCCTCTTTATCCCATACGCAACAACCCCCTTACTCGGGCGTAAGCTTCTGTCACTCTAGCCACCCACCATAAGCGAATCATGAACGTATTGCAACACCCTACAGCGGGGATCCCTCACGCTTGCGCGACACGGAGGGCACCATAGGACAGTGCCAAAATAAAATATACAACTCAAACCAATCACGATCATCAATCAACCCATAGGACAAAACAGATCTACTCAAACATCATAGGATAACCACATATTATTGGATAATAATATATAGTGTTGAGCACCATGTTTAAGTAGAGAATTATAGTGGGAATAGAGAGATTACACCGCTGCATAGAGGGGGAGAGAGTTGGTGTTGACGGCGGTGAAGTTATTGGTGTAGATTGCCGTCACGATGGTTCCCTCGGCGGCACTCTGGCGCCACCGGGAGAGAGGAGGAGAGAGCCCCCCTCCTTCTTCTTCCTCCTTTGCCTCCCCCTGAGGGAGTCCTGGATTATGGGGTCCTTGGGCTGCCGGCCTATCTCCCATGGGCCGGACAGGTGGGTTGCACTGTAATTACTAGAAGGCCGAACTACGAGATGAATCCATATCCGGACAGGAAGTTTTTTAGCGTCTTGGTGTGTCCTCCAAGTTAAGATAAGAAGAATCGGCATGTTTATCCTTTCCTTGTAACCGACCATGTGTAACCCTAGTACCCCCGGTGTCTATATAAACCAGAGGGTTTAGTCCGTAGAGGCTAGAACAGCAACCATCATCCTACTAGTCTAGGGTTTAGTTCATCTGATCTCGTGGTAGATTGACTCTGTAATCATCATATACACAAGCAATATAATCAAGCAGGACGTAGGGTTTTACCTCTTTGAGAGGGCCCAAACCTGGGCAAACATCGTGTCCCTAGTCCCTTGTTCCCCATTGGTCCGAGATCCAAAGCTCGGGACCCCCTACCCGAGATCCACTGGTTTTGACGCCGACATTGGTGCTTTCATTGAGAGTTCCGCTGTTGGATCACCGAAGGATCGATGGCTCACCTGAGAATCAGAGAAGGCATCAACACCGGGGACATCTTCGTCCCCGGGCAACTTTTCATGTTCGGCAGCATTGTTCTGCACGCCGACTCGACCGGTCATCTCGACCAGGTTGACAGCTTCGCCCTTGAGCATCAGATCAGGTTTGGTAACTTCGAGTATGTCACTGACACTCGGGGCGATCTGATCTTCACTGGCTTCTCAGCCTTACCTAGGACGCCCACGACCTCCGAAGCATCAACTTTGGGGCCTCTCCCCAATCCGATCTTCGGATCGGCCCTTACCGCCCGGCCGGCTTTGAGCTCGGATGCAACCCTTACGTCCGAAGACCGGGAGTCAACCCCGTTCGGACCTTTCCTCCTTACCGTAGATCTGGCTTTGAGCCCTAATGGGAGTTCGGCGCCCGAAAAATGGGAGCCAACCCCAGCCGGACTCGCCCCTCTACGACGGACTCGGCCTTGAGCCTTGACACAAGTGCGGCATCTGGAGACCAGGAGTCTACCCTGGCCGGACTCACCCCTCGCCCCATCGTCACGATGGAGGTCGGCTCCTAAGAAACCTCATACGCGAATCCGACCAGTCTTGCCATGTTAAACGGGGCGCTCGACCGGATCTAGATGATGACCATCTCGGATGACCCATCCTCGGCTCACGCTGTCGGTGCAACAAATCCCTGGGTCTGTTGCCCAGACTATGCACAGGCCCAAGGACAAGATTACAACACCAAGGTCAGATCAAGGCATGAGAGACCTGTTCTTTGAAGGACCAAAGTGCAGATCAAGAAGACTAAGATGAGCCAGAGAAGCAAGATATCGCTAAGGGAAGAACCTCCTCTGCCAGGCAGGTGAGCCTGGCGGGGATGGAGTAACCCCCGGAAGCAAGTCTCAGGATCGTCCCGGTAGGCCTGCCGGGGCTTACGGGGGCAAACCACTCCACCGCACCACCTCATCACGATGCACGTCGTCGATCAGTGCGGTGTCAAGCTCCAAAGTGACTAAGTGGCTGATATTTGCCACATGGCAGCCGCTTCCTACAGAAAATACCCCCAGGCGACACCCGTCCTGGGACGTGTCAAGCAAGCAGGCGCGAAGCTGGCAAAACAGCCCGACAGGGCCTGCCGGGCAAGCTGAGATGTGACGTTGAGCGGCGCATTCCGGGTAAGAGCGCTGCGTTCATCCACCATTTTTCCACCATCATCCACCAAAGCAGGAGTAGGGTTTTACGCCTCACAGTGGCCTGAACCTGGGTAAAAACTGCCCGTGTGATCTCTGCCGCGCTGTGTGACGCTTCTCCGCTCTTTGTGCAACGTGCCCATCCCCCCGCCGAACCAAAAGGGGCTCATGGCCACATAGGTGGCCGTGGTTTCCCACGACATCTTTGGCGCGCCAGGTAGGGGGATCACTTGCATGAACCCGAGAGCATCAATAGCATGTCATCTTCATCGCCATTCTCATCATCGACGGCGTCATCAACTATGGCGCCCAAGAAGAAGCCCGGAGCCGCAAATCACCCGTCCACCTCGAAGGCTCCGCCGCCCGTGACCGCCGATGTCGTGGGGAATGCGGGGACGCATGAGGGTGTGGACGCTGCGGGGGATGTGGTCGGCGCAGGCGGCGTTGTCACCACCTCCCCCATGGCCGAAGAAGGAATGGGAGGCACCGGGGAAGGACAGCATCAGCAACATCCTGGCGGCCATGCTCCACAAGGTATGAGTGGAGGGCTTATTCCGCCTGCACCTCTTCTCCTTGCCGAAGGGCACAGCCGCAGTGGTGGCGCTCGTTCTGGGGTGAATCGCAACTCTCTGGCCACCCCCGCCGCGGGCACGACCGTAGGGCGTGCGCCGCCTCCGGAACGAGCTGACCCAGTTACTGTGCCCAACGTAGCCGCTGGCCTTCCAGCGCCCCCACCGCGTCACCATGCCATTCAAATAGTTGGTTCGCAACAACGAGGGCGCGACGCGGTCGCTACCGGCACCATCCAGAGCCGAGCGACACCGTGATCTACATCATCATCACCTATGCCGAGCACTGCCTCAGAGGCCATGGCACGGGCTCAACTACTATTGAGATTCCCGTCGGCAGCCGATCAGATGGATGAGTGGTGAGCCACCATCCAAAGCCTAATTGGCTTCGCCGAGGCGGGAGGATCACAGCGAGCTGGCCCACCACAGCCTCCCCAAGCAGTGACGACAGCCCGTGCTGCTGGCCGTACGGAAGGGGCCACCGCCACGATGCAATCCCCACCACGGCAGCCAGCGCGGGAGCCGCGAAACCAAGAACCAGATGACATCTCGATGGCCTCTTCTGACCCTCGAGCGCGTCCAGGCCAACGACGAGCCCCGGAGGACGGGCGGAGGGAAGGCACACGCGTCATTGTCGAGCGACGCCGCGACAACCACCACCGGTCCAATGGGTGCGATGGTCTCGACATCGACGAACCCGCACGCGGAGACGGCGGGTGCCTACCTTTCGAGGTTGGGTGCCCTGCTTTCACCCGTGAGCTGCGGCAAGTCCGTTGGCCATCCACTCGCACATTCAAGCCAGAGATTCCAGAGAAGTATGATGGGAGGCTGAACCCGGCAGAGTTCTTGAGCATCTACACCATCGCTGTTCAAGGTGCCGGGGGAAGAGATGAGAAGGTATTCGCCAATTACTTCCCTTTGGCACTCAAGTCAAATGTGAGATCTTGGCTGATGCACCTGCCGAAGAACTCCATTTCCACCTGGGCAGACCTGTGCCATGAGTTCATTGGCGCCTTCACGGGTGGCCATAAAGAAATAGGGATGCCCAGCGATTTGCAGCTTCTCCAGTAGAAAGAAGGAGAGACTCTGCGAAAGTACTTGCAGAGATTCAGCCAGTACCCAGAAATATCCCATATATCCACCCGGCAACTGTGATAGCTTCCTTCAAATCCAACATGCGCAACCGCAGGATACGTTCCAAGATAAACGTTCGGCTGCCCAAGACTGTGAAGGAGCTTTACACCTTGGTGGACAAATATGCTTGGGTGGAGGAAGGGAGGAAACTCCCTAGAGAGGAAGATTGCGTCGACGTCGACTTAGAGGAGGACGACGAGTCCACTAGTCAGAAGAAGAAGAACAAGAAGCGCAACAAGAAGTGCAAGGATAAAGCAGTGATGACCGTTGAAAGATCGGGCACTCCTAGTGATACGTCTCCAACGTATCTATAATTTTTTATTGTTCCATGCTATTATATTATCTGTTTTGGATGTTTTATATGCATTAATATGCTATTTTATATTATTTTTGGGACTAACCTATTAACCTAGAGCCCAGTGCCAGTTTCTGTTTTTCCTTGTTTTTTAGCTTCGTGGAAAAGGAATACCAAACGGAGTCCAAACGGAATAAAATCTTCGCGATGATTTTTCTTGGACCAGAAGACACCCAGGAGACTTGGAGATGAAGTCGGAGGAGCCACGAGGAGGCCACAAGCGTGGAGGGCGCGCCCAGGGGGTAGGGCGCGCCTCCCTGCTTTGTGGGCCCCCTGTGACCCTCCTGACCTAATTCTTTTGCCTATATATTCACATATGTTCCCAAACCACCAGAAGCATGCACAAAAACACTTTTCCACCACCGTAACCTTTTGTACCCATGAGATCCCATCTAGGGACCTTTTCCAGCACTCTGCCGGAGGGGGATTCGATCACGGAGGGCTTCTACATCAACCCTATTGCCCTTCCGATGAAGCGTGAGTAGTTTACCTCAGACCTACGGGTCCATAGCTAGTAGCTAGATGGCTTCTTCTCTCTCTTTGATTCTCAATACCATGTTCTCCTCGATGTTCTTGGAGATCTATTTGATGTAATACTTTTTTGCGGTGTGTTTGCCGAGATCCGATGAATTGTGGATTTATGATCAGATTATCTATGAATATTATTTGAATCTTCTCTGGATTCTTTTATGCATGATTTGATATCTTTGTAATTCTCTTCGAACTATCGGTTTGGTTTGGCCAACTAGATTGGTTTTTCTTGCAATGGGAGAAGTGCTTAGCTTTGGGTTCAATATTGCGGTGTCCTTTCCCAGTGGCAGTAGGGGCAGCAAGGCACGTATTGTATTGTTGCCATCGAGGATAAAAAGATGGGGTTTACATCATATTGCTTGAGTTTATTCCTCTACATCATGTCATCTTACTTAATGCGTTACTCTGTTCTTCATTAACTTAATACTCTAGATGCAGGCAGGAGTCGGTCGATGTGTGGAGTAATAGTAGTAGATGCAGAATTGTTTCGGTCTACTTGACATGGACGTGATGCCTATATTCATGATCATTGCCTTAGATATCGTCATAACTTTGCGCTCTCCTATCAATTGCTCGGCAGTAATTTGTTCACCCACCGTATTATTTGCTATCTTGAGAGAAGCCTCTAGTGAAACCTATGGCCCCCGGGTCTATTTTCCATCATATAAGTTTCCGATCTACTATTTTCCATCATATAAATTTCCGATCTACTATTTTGCAATCTTTTACTTTCCGATCTATAAACCAAAAATACCAAAAATATTTACTTTATCTTTTATTTAGTTTCATCTATATGTATCAGATCTCACTTTTGCAAGTAACCGTGAAGGGATTGACAACCCCTTTATCGTGTTGGGTGCAAGTTGTTTGATTGTTTGTGCAGGTATTCGGTGATTTGTGCGTTGTCTCCTACTGGATTGATACCTTGGTTCTCAAACTGAGGGATCAAGGGAAAAACAAACACAAGCTTAATAAGTAGCACCTAGTACCAGCAAGAAGGCTAAGACCGAAGCCCCCGGCAAGGAAGTTGCAGCGTGCACTGACTGCCGGGAGGCTGCGGCTGCCGAGAAGGCTGGGAACGGCGATGGGTCGTATTTCAAGATTCATCGGACCAAGGGCCACGATCTCCAAGAGTGTCACCAGGTTGAGCAGCTCGTCAAGAAGCAGAGGGCTGAGTATGAGAAGTGTGATAAGGAAAAAGGTCAGAATGGTACTGGCGGGAAAGGCCGGGGTGGTGAAGCAAATCGCCCCGGCAAGGCTCCTCGGAACCAAGGAAAACCTGCCAGGGGCCGAGAGAAGGAGGATTGCAATGCTGAGAGTGATGGAGGGGATGAAGAGGAAACCAGCGAGCAGGAATTCCAGAAGGCCACTGACGCCCTGTGTATTGACAGGGGTGCATCTTTGCACTCCTCTCACCACCAACTTAAACAGTGGGCGCGTGAGGTCAATGCCATGGAGCCAGTGGCAGATTCTCGGAAGCCGCTCAAGTGGTCATGCACACCCATCATCTTTGATGAAGAGGACCATCCTGACTGCACCACTGCGGTAGGGTGCTTGCCGTTGTTGGTCTCACCAACGATTCGCAACCTCAAAATCACAAAGATGTTGGTTGACGACGGGGCCGGGTTGAATCTGATTTCCCCAAAGGTTATCAGCAAACTCCAAATAGCAGAGGAAGAGCTTGAGGTTACCGGCACATTTCAAAGAGTCAATCCCGGCAGGAGTCATCCTAAGGGAAAGATTATGTTGCCAGTGACATTTGGGGGGGGAGTTGAACTACCGGACTGAGAAGGTTGTGTTTGATGTGGTCGACCTACCCCTGCCATATAATGGAATCCTTGGACGCCCAGCTTTGGCAAAATTCATGGCGGCATCCCACTATGCCTACAACACTTTGAAGATGCCAGGGCCAGTGGGTGTCATTTCCATCCCATCAGACAAGAAGGACGCAATTATTTGCGTGGATAAGATGTACCGGGACGCAGTCACGGTAGAGGCCGCGGAAGCCGCAGTTCCCGCCAAGGAAATCAAAGGAAAAAAGAAGGCTAGCAGAGACACCAACAACGAGTCCGGGAAGCGTACCTCTTCGGGGTACGCTATGCCTGTGGATGACGTGCCAAAAAGTTCCAACAGCAAGAAGTCCAAGGTTGCTGTACCCCATGTGAAAAAGGTCCCGGCAGGGCTGGCTGGCGCTGATGGTACTTTTACTATCAGTGCCACCCTTGACGACAAATAGGAAAGCACGCTCGTTGCCTTCTTGCAGGCGAATATTGATGTGTTTGCCTGGCAACCATCTAATATCCTCGGTGTTCCCAGGGAGGTAATCGAGCACCCCCTTGCTGTCTGCCCACATGCCCGACCCGTCAAGCAGAAGGTCTGAAAGCAGGCCTTGGAGCGACAATAGTTCATTGCCGAGGAAATCAAGAAACTTGATGCAGCTGGTCTGATCAGAGGAGTACTACATCCAACATGGTTAGCAAACGCAGTGGTTGTGCGCAAAGCTAATGGGAAATGGAGGCTTTGCATAGATTTCAGGGATCTGAACAAGGCATGCCCGAAGGACCCATTCCCCTTGCCGCGCATCGACCAAATTGTGGATTCCACTTCCGGGTGTGATTTGCTATCCTTTCTGGATGCATGCTTTGGGTATCATCAGATCTTTATGTCCAAGGAAGATGAAGCAAAGACCTCATTCATCACCCCATGCGGCACGTACTGCTTTGTGCGCATGCCTTTCGGGTTGAAGAGTGTCGGGTCCACTTTTGCAAGAGCAGTCCAGGTTGGTTTTGAACCACAGTTGCACAGGAACATTGAATCTTATATGGATGATATTGTGGTCAAGACCAAGGACAGATCAACCCTCATCCAAGATTTGGAAGAAACATTTGCTAATCTGCGCAAGATCAACTTGAAGCTGAACCCGGAGATGTGTGTGTTTGGTGTTCCCTCCGGCAAGCTACTTGGTTTCTTTGTGTCCCACCACGGGATCGAAGCCAACCCAGATAAGATCAAGGCTATCGAGCAGATTCAAGCACCCAAGATAGTTAAGGATGTGAGGCGTTTGACGGGGTGCATTGCCGCACTTAGCAGATTCATCTCCAAGTCTGCCGAACGCGCCTTGCCGTTCTTCAAAATTTTGAAGAAGACATGACCCATGAAGTGGACCCCGGAAGCAGACGCAACACTGCGAGATTTGAAGGCCTACTTGTCCTCTGTGCCCACTTTGGTTGCTCCCAGACCATAAGAGCCGTTGCTGCTATATCTGGCGGCCACCAATCAAGTGGTTAGTGCAGCACTAGTGGCGCAATGGGAAGTAGAGGAAGCAGCAACCTCAGCTAGTGTCCCGTCTAGGAAAGAGAGAGAGAACAGCCCGGCAAGGTCAGATATGAATCAGGATAAAGAAGAGCACGGCAGCGAAGGCAACCCCAAGGACGCGGCAAGGAAGAAAGTAGTGCAGCGCCAAGTGTACTTCGTCAGCTCCCTGTTACAGGGGGCTAGATCAAGGTACTCTGGTGTGCAAAAGTTGATTTTTGGCCTTATCATGGCCTCAAGGAAATTGCACCACTACTTCCAAGCCCATGAGATCACGGTTGTCACTCGCTTCTCGTTGCAAAGGATACTCCAAAACCCAGAGGCTACCGGCAGGATAGTGGAATGGGCATTGGAGTTATCCAGCTTTGGCCTGAAGTTTGAAAGCACATCAACGATTCAGAGCAGGGCATTGGCAGAGTTTATTGCAGAATGGACGCCAACCCCTGATGAAGAAGTGCTTGAAACAGTTATACCCGGCAAGGAAGCGCCCCAAGAATGGATCATGTATTTCGATGGTGCCTTCTCCCTACAAGGTGCGGGGGCTGGTGTGCTTCTCATTGCTCCCACTGGAGAGCACTTGAAGTACATCGTCCAGATGCATTTTCCCCGGGAGGAGGCGACCAACAATACGACAGAGTATGAAGAGCTCCTTGCCGGGCTCAGGATTGCCACTGAATTGGGAATCAAGAAGCTGATCATTCGAGGAGACTCACAACTTGTGGTGAGACAAGTCAACAAGGATTCCCAAAGCCCATTGATGGAGGCATACTTCGAGGAAGTGAGGAGATTAGAGGAGCACTTTGACAGATTGCAAACAGAGCACGTACCTCGTGCGGAAAACAGCATCGCTGACCATCTGTCAAAGTGTGCTGCGCAAAAGCTTCCTGTGGAACCAGGAACTTTTGTTCTTCATCTTACTCAGCCCTCCGTATCCCCGACAACAATGGCCTGAAAGAGGAGGAAATTGGACTCCGGTAAGCCTCTCCCGGTAGAGCCCCTCAGGGCTCCTGGCAGGGACCCTGCTGGAAACAACTCCCCTTCGATTGCCGGGCTGCGCCCTCCTGCTAGGCCACTGGTCCCCGCGGTCGAGGAATGCGCTCCCGCAGATGAGGAGGTGCCGCTAGTCCTTGTTGCCGAGCCCCAGGCTCCAACTTGGGCAAGGCACATAGTCCATTTCCTCCAAACCAGAGAACTTCCCGAAGAGCAAGAAGAAGCTAAAAGAGTAGCCCAGAGGGCCAGTATGTATCAGTTTGTCAATGACACACTATACAGAAGAAGGCCCAACGGTGTGAAATTGAAGTGCATTTGCCGGGAAGGAGGAAAGGAACTGCTGGCGGAAATACACAAAGGCATGTGCGGCTCCCACATTGGATCAAGGGCTTTAGTCGGGAAAGCATTCCGGCAAGGGTTCTATTGGCCCACAGCCCTCCAAGATGTGGTCGAACTAGTCACCAAGTGTGAAACCTGCCAGTTCCATTCCAAGAACATCCATCTGCATGCCCAAGCTCTTCCGAAAATCCCTTTGTCATGGCTGTTTTCGGTCTGGGGGCTCGATATCCTCGGCCCTTTCCCCCGAGCTGCCGGGGGCTTTGAATTGTTGTTTGTTGCAATCGACAAGTTTACAAAGTGGTCGGAAGTAGATGCCGTGAGAAAGGTGACTGCTCAGTCAGCTATCAAGTTCTTGAAAGGATTGGTGTGCCGCTTTGGGGTCCCTGCCCGGATCATCACCGACAACGGCACCCAGTTCACGAGCCGTGCCTTCATGCAATATGTTCATGCCCTCGGAAGCAAGATCTCATTTGTCTCTGTTGCACATCCCAGAAGCAATGGACAAGCTGAGAGGGCGAACACTAAAGTGTTGCGAGGACTCAAGACAAGAACATTTGATAAGCTGCAAAAGTGCGGCAGGCAATGGATCGACGAGCTGCCGGTGGTTATTTGGTCCCTCAGAACGACACCAAATCGAGCTACCGGGCAGACTCCCTTCTACCTAGTCTATGGGGCAGAAGCAGTTATCCCCACGAAACTCATTTACGGGTCGCCTCGAGTGCTTGCCCACGATGAAGTAGTGCAAGATCAGCACCGGCGTGACGACGCTGTGCTTCTCGAGGAGAACTATCTCCGGGCTGCTACGCGTGCTGCACGCTATCAGCAAGCCCTGCGCCGCTATCACATCCGCAGGGTTCATGCCTGGTGTTTTGAGGAAGGCGACCTTGTCCTTAGGCGCATTCAGTCCGCCAAGGGTACAAACAAGTTGACGCCAAAGTGGGAAGGCCCTTACGGGTAGTACGAGTCACCAGACCTGGCGCAGTCCGTCTGTAGACCGAAGATGGCATTCAATTGCAAAACTGATGGAACATTGAGCATCTCCGCAAGTTCTACTCGTAAGGCGCGGCTGTCGGGCCCTGCCCGGTAGCCACCCTTTTGTACAGGCCTTGCCTCAGTTGCATGTAACCCCTTGTACAAAGCCAGGCGCAGACCCTGAGCAACAGAGAAATAAATGAAGCGTTGGGGGCCCCCGACAAGTTGCATGCATGCATAAGCATATCATGAGCATCGCATGTTCATGTAGATAAGGTCGCATATGGCATCATTTTCATCTGCATAAACTACAGGCTCCTATCAAGGATTCAGCCCAAGAGGAGATAAGAAGATGAGCCTACACTTCGATCTCCGGCAAGCCAAACAGATAAGTTCTTCCTTGTATCCATACATGTTCTGTAAGTAAAGACTTGTGCATGAGAAAACCCTGCTACCCTTTGAAACTTAGGTGCTCCCGCCCTTCGACTCGAATGTTGCTTCGGTCAGGGTGGTCACATTGGCCTTTGTTGAAAAAGGATTGGCAGGGGGCTGGTCCCTCTTTACGATTTGTGCCCGGTAGGCCTAACTCCCTGGCAACAAAACAGAGGGTACCGGCAGGATAGCCTGCCGGGGGAAACTTGTTTATCTATAAATATAGAGGCATCCCGCCTCTGCATGGATATATACATGCACGAGTCCCCCGGCAAGGTTTATCTTTTTTCATTAATATGCTTCAAACAAGTACAAACCTTACATGACACAAACATGGATTCAAGAGATTACATTATTTGAACTAAAATTTGACAGGCGCCTGCAGATTTAAGATTGAAAAAAGATAAGTGCCCCATAATCTCCTCTTTTCGGTTTCCCTTCGCCAGGTATTGCGGTGGGAAGAGAAGAGGACTGAAAAGGGGGCACCAAAGCAGGAGCCCACCTCGATCCCGTCAGGGCCTGCCGGGTGCAGCCTGACAAGATCGAGAGTGGCGAGGCTGCGAAGGAGGGGCACATGGAGCAGCTCGGCGGTCCCCTGGTCACCACCTCCAGGACCAGCAAGAAGCCCCAGCTCGAGTACCGGTGGAGTCATCCACCAAAGCTCAGCTGGAAGACTACTGGAGGGGGACGAATGCACCAAGGGAACATCCCTCCCCGGCTATCACCCGAAGAGACTGGTGATAATGGTGCCGGGGAGGGAGGGGAAGAGCGGACAGATGAGGTGACAGGTCGCCAGAAGGAGACGAAGGCGTCGATGCCATCGTACTCCGACCTGACGCCCTGCCACCCGCCTTCTCCATCTTCCCTCATTTTTCCTCCATCACCACCGCTCCAGAAAGACGCCGGATCCCCGGCCCGACACCTTCTCCGGAGAAGCGGCCGATGGCCAAGATGGCCAGGGGGTTCGGGGTACGCCGCTCCCCACCAGACGACCGGCCGAGACAAAAGAGACAAGCATTCCACCACAATGGGAAAGCTTGATATCTCCTGCACCACGGATGGTTCGCCCACTGCGCCACCTCTGGACCCGGACCAGACTCACTCCCCAAGCATCAGCCCGAACATTTAGCATCACCAGCTCTAAGCTAGGGCCCGGGACCTGGCCCCGGGCTCTTCCTTTCGGCATAACCAGAAGAAATCAGGATTGGAGGAGGAAAGGAGTGTGGACGAATGCCTCCGCTCCTCCCCCGCTCTTCCTTTTATAGGCGAGCTGGGGGCTGGAGGCTGATTCCCCGGCGAGTAATCACCGTCCTCCCCCACCAATCCAAGAAGACCGAGCCCCTGCCTTGATGCTCTCCCGCACCACGCGCCTCCGTTACCTACCCCACTTGATGCATGCAGCATACGTGGCTACGGATAAGGGCGTGGTGGGAAGAGTGAATTGGCAGTTACTTGCCCGTGCGTTAAAGTCATTCACGGGCCATTACCAGAGTGGCCCCACTGCAATTGGTGTTACGCAACGTGCGGGAAAATCAGAAACTGACCCAAGCTCGGGTTAGTGAAGAAGCAAAGAAGATCTCAAAGGGCGAAGCCACCCTTGCGCTCCCGCCTGTGCACTGGTTAGGGCCTACCCCGACGACGCCCAGCAGCGCGTTCGTGCCAGGCCCGGGGCTAGGGCTCCTATTGGTACAACAAACCCCTGGGTCCGTTGCCCAGACTGGGCATAGGCCCAAGGACAAGATTACAACACCAAGGTCAGATCAAGGCATGAGAGACCTGTTCTTTGAAGGACCAAAGTGCAGATCAAGAAGACCAAGATGAGCCAGAGAAGCAAGATATCGCTAAGGTAAGAACCTCCTCTGCCGGGCAGGCGAGCCTGGCGGGTATGGAGTAACCCCTGGAAGCAAGTCTCAGGATCATCCCGGCAGGCCTACCGGGGCTTACGGGGGCAAACCACTCCACCGCACCACCTCATCACGACGCACATCGTCGATCACTGCGTTGTCAAGCTCCAAAGTGACTAACTGGCTGCTATTTGCCACATGGCAGCCGCTTCCTACAGAAAATACCCCCAGGCGACACCCGTCCTGGGACGTGTCAAGCAAGCAGGCGCGAAGCTGGCAAAACAGCCCGGCAGGGCCTGGCGGGCAAGCTAAGATGTGACGTTGAGCGGCGCATTTAATGCGCTCTGTCAGCCTGCAGGTTTGCTATCTAATCAGTATGTAATGACTGATTTGACACTGTGGTGAACCCTTGATCTATAAAAGGAGGCCCATGGCAACCGTAGAAAGGGTTGGTTGATCCAGACCTTACAAACCCATACGCACGTAGCTGCTCTCGCCCCGAGGCGACCTTGCCGGGCAAGAGCGCTGTGTTCATCCACCATTTTTCCACCATCAATCCATCAAAGCAGGAGTAGGGTTTTACGCCTCACGGCGGCCCGAACCTGGGTAAAAACTGCCTGTGTGATCTCTGCCGCGCTGTGTGACGCTTCTCCGCTCTTTGTGCAACGTGCCCATCCCCCGCCGAACCAAAAGGGGCTCATGGCCCCATAGGTGGCCCTGGTTTCCCACGACACACGCTCAGCAGGGCCTTGAGGCCGGCCACCGGGAATTTTTTGTCCCACCTACCACTCACTTAGTAGCCACTATCGAAGACCTAACCGACATGCTGGACTACGCCTCTGAGGAGGCCGACGACATGGACTATGACTGCAAAGCCATGGCCCACGCTGAAACCACCCCTCCTGTCACCGGCCAATGGACGGCCACCTCCGCCTATGATGTTTACATGGTAGACACCCCCAAGGACAACGGCGAAAGTGCTAACAATGGGGATGGCACCCCCAGAGAGCACAGCGAGGAGCCCCCCAAACGCCGGAAACAACGCCGATGATCCAAGGGGCGTCGAGGCAGGGAAAGCAACACGGGCACCGAAGAGGATGACACTCCGGATAATGTGGAAGACCTCGGCGACCCCGCCTCCGAGCACCAGCCTAATGGTTTAGAGGGGCACGGGGGTCAGTATAACCCCGGGGACCCCGATGACTCCGAGGATAGCAACTATATGCCTCTCTTCGAAGAGGATGTCAGCCTCGGAGCTGAAGATTTTATCGTTCCGAAAGACCCATTGGACCAAGAGCGATTCAAGCAGCAGCTCATAGCCACCGCGTGAAGCTTGAAAAAGAAGCAGCAGCAGCTGAAAGCCAAACAGAATACCCTCAATGATAGATGGACAAAAGTCCTGGTAGCCGAAGAGGGGTACGGCTACCAGCAATAGACTAAATGCTACCCAAAGAGGAGGTTGCTGCCACAATTCGATGACGAGGCCCTGGCGCCCGCACCACCAAGATACACATAAGCAGACCAGCCCGACCGCCTCCCTCAAGGAAGGGACAGGCCAGCTGAGGAGGCCAAACACCCACCCGCTCCCCCTCGCCGTAAAGGCAAGGAGGTGGCACAGCCAGAATACCAATATGATCTCCGTCATGACCTTGCCATTAGAGCAGGACAGACATGATCCATCTATGGATTTCGGGATTACGCCCCGGCTGGACGGGACGGATACCAATCATGGCGCGACCGAAACGATAGAACACGGGAGCAGCACTAGGCCGATACGGCCGCCGATCTACGGCATGACCCCGGGTTAGGGGCGCCACTCACCCGATGTGCTTTACCGACGAGGTAATGCGGCATCAGTTGCCCGAAGGGTTTAAACCCGTAAACATCAAACAATACGATGGGACTATGGACCCGGCCATGTGGATCGAAGACTTTCTTCTCCACATCCATATGGCTCGAGGAGATGACCTCGACGCCATAAAATATTTGCCCTTAAAGCTCAAAGGGCCAGCTAGGCATTGGCTAAACAGCCTCCCTGAAAACTCTATAGGGAGTTGGGAAGAGCTCAAGGATGCTTTCCGAGCTAACTTTCAAGGCACTTACATCCGGCATTCGGATGCCGATGACCTGAGACACGTGATCCAACAGCCCGGAGAATCAGCCCGGCAATTTTGGAATCAGTTTTTGACCAAAAACAACCAGATCGTCGACTGTCCAGACATAGAAGCAATCGCCGCGTTTAGGCACAGTATTCAGGACGAATGGCTAGCGCGCCAGTTCGACCAGGATAAGCCGAAGACGATGTCAGCACTTACCTCCCTCATGACCCGCTTTTGTGCGGGGGAAGACAGTTGGTTGGCTCGTGGAAGCACCAACCCAGAAGACCCTGGCACCTCGGAAGTCCAGGACCGAAATGGGAAACCACGGCGCAACAGAAATAAGTGTCGCCACAGTGGCGGCGAAGCCGAAGACGCAGCAGTGAACGCTGGATTCCCCAACTCCAAGACAGGACCGCGGAAGAAATCCTCTAAGGGGAACCAGGATGGACCCACCAAATTGGACACAGTTCTAGACAAACCCTGCCAGATCCACGGCACGTCTGACAAGCCTGCCAACCACACCAATCATAACTTTTGGGTAATCAAACAGGCCGGCAAGCTCACAGCCGAGGACGCAGGCAAAAGTCCCCGCAGCAAGGATGATGAAGAACCTCGCAGGCCAAACAATGGAGGCCAGAAAAAAAATTCCCTCCCGAGGTAAAGACAGTGAATATGATCTACGCCACCCACATACCCAAGAAGGAGCGGAAACATGCACTTCGGGATGTCTACGTCGTAGAGCCTGTAGCCCCAAAATTCAACCCATGGTCTGCATGCCCGATCACCTTCGACCGCAGATACCATCCGACCAGTATCTGTCATGGAGGGTCGGCGGCCATGGTCCTCGACCCCATCATCGATGGGTATCACCTCACTAGAGTCCTCATGGACGGGGGCAGTAGCCTCAATCTGATTTATGCAGATACGGTGAGGAAAATGGGCATTGACCCATCAAGGATCAAGCCTAGTAACACCACCTTCAAGGGGGTAATCCCAGGCATGGAGGCCCGCTGCTCGGGTACCTTGACTCTGGAAGTGGTGTTTGGCTCGCCGGACAACTTCCACAGCGAAGACCTGTTCTTCGACATTGTCCCCTTTCGCAGCGGCTACCACGCACTCCTGGGCCGGACAGCGTTCGCTCGTTTCAATGTTGTCCCCCATTATGCATACCTAAAGCTAAAGATGCCCGGGCTTAAGGGCGTCATTACAGTCAATGGCAACACGGAATGCTCTCTCCGGACTGAAGAACATACAGCGGCCCTAGTGACCAAAGTCCAAACCAATATCGAGGGGCCTTATTATCAGCCCGTCGTCAAGGCACGGGAAGCAAGGAAACGGGCCCGAGCTCTATCTCCGTTTGAGGAACATCCCTACGTTTCACGTAAATAGGGATACGCCCCCCATAGCACACCCACCCAATTCTCATATTATGTGCCTCGTCAGCACAATTTCGCACTCAAAATACCATGGGCAGCTATGGGGACCAAATTCACCTAAAAACCAAGTGTTCGGCTCAACCGAACTATGGCCATACACGTCTTCGAACGTCGAACATGTACCATTACGGACCGACCTGGCATTAAGCTAGAACAGCTCGGCAACTTCTCAAGGCTCCAAGTCAAGGGCCCGTCGGCCGATTCTCAACCCCTCTACGGAGTTTTTTCCCCCAACAGAAGCAAAGGTGCAGAGATGCGGCAGGGCACAGTAGGGATATCAACCTGCGCCTCAAGGCCTTGTGTAAACCTTTCATCTGTAAAACTTTTCCTTTTTTATAAAGTGCCTATAATAGATGCTTTGGCAGTTCGAATTGTACGAATAGACGTCAGGAGCTTCTTAGAAATAAAGACCACTTTTTATGGTCCTCTTGTAGTCTTTTATATAGCACCTTTCTTCCGCTCTTTGATGCCACTATAAGCCAGTTCGGCACAATTTTTCTTTAAGGCAACAATCGTGTAATAGACCGGGGGCTCGACCATAATACTCGCCCTATGCCTCAAGTCTGGCACTATTCTTTTGTTACGTGTTCGGCGTCCCGGGTATTGCATTATATGCATCGGTTCCAAATTATGTCTTGGGTCGATAGTTGGGTTGCCCGGCTCCTGTGCTTACCTTCTTACGTTCCACTCATCTGGCTAAGGAGGTAAAGGGAGAACTACTGCGATTGTACTTTTGGCTAGCCTGGTTAAAGTACCTCAGTGGAGAAAGCCGAAAACTGACGTCATAATAAACGAGAACTGGTTGGCGATCCGGTGATAAGTATGAAACTAAAAATCGATGGCGATTGCCCCGTGTTACACGAAGGGTTTGTCTTCGAACAAACCACGTGATAAAAGGCATATGCCTCGGCTCTACTGAATATCACAAAACACTGGGGGCTAGTTACTAGCCCCCGCAGTCAAACTCTTATGGCTAAGTGAAGGTAATAAAGCCGCATAGTCTGATTGCCTTGTTCCCCTCACGCACTACCGCCTCTGGGCACTGAGACATCGGCTAAGGGTCACAGTGCGTAAGGCGGAACACCCCTCGTAGCATCTACATGGGGGCTGAAGCCAACGACTGGCAACTTTCAGATTAAAAACGGTCGCACAGGAGTCAAAATAAAACTAAAACAGATTCAAGTATGATAAACCATACAAAAGGCCGCATTAAGCAAAAGGGCTAATTGTCATTACATGATAGTTTACTCAAGGATTACATCTTTAGGAGACTGGTCCTCTATCACCCGAGCACCATCCATAATAATGGGGAAATACTGCTCGGGACAACAATGCTCCTTTCCAATAGGCGTGGGACCGGTAGCCATCGCAACTGGCTTGATCTTCGGCCAGCGCACCATGGTCTTCGTGAAGGCCATCCGCGCCCCTTCGATGCACGCAGAGCGCTTCACAGCGTCAACCCGGGAGGACGCGTTGCGCAGCTTCTGCACCAGGCCGAAGTAACTGCTCAGTATGGGCTCTGCGGGCCATAGCCGGACACGGAGGTCCTTCATGGCTGGCTCGGCCATCCGATGTAGCTCCATCAGCTGCTTCATGTGGTTACTAAGAAGGGGAGGGTGTTCGGGTGCCTGGAATTGTGCCCAGAACAACCTGAGTGCTGTATCGCCCTCCCGAGCTGCATAGTGCCTCGCCGCATCCGCCGCACTCCTGGGGAGCTCCGCAAATGCGCCTGAAGAACGTTAGACTAACGTGAGCACCGCGAACTTCTGACCACCAAAGACACTTTGCAGTAAGTACGGCTTACCATCTGCAATTTGCTTCACATGGCGGAGCTCCTCCCAGGTGCCTCGCGCCTCCATCCTCGGCTCCCGGATCTCCTGCCCTATCTTGGACATCTTGGTGGTTTGATCCTTATTCTTCTGCTAAAGGTCCTCACATTTAGTGACGGCATCCTTGAGCTCTTGTTGCACTTCTGCCACTCTGGCCTCATGCTTCTCACTCGCGGTTTTCACCTTCTTGAGTTCGGCGACTGCTCGATCGGCCGCCGCCTTCTGTTCGGCCGCTGCCTCTTTGGCCTTCTTCAGCTCGGCCCTAAGGCCTTCGACCTCCCCGGCGGCAGCTGTAAACATAATTAAGCACTTTTTGCTTAGAGCTAATCCCGAACACCTTGATCGATGAAAGAAACTAAAAGTGTCGACCGAGCTCACCTTGCGCCTCATCAAACCGCTTGTTGACGAGGTCGAGCTCTTCATCGGATCTCTTGAGCTTTCGATTCATATCATCGAGCGCCGCGGCATTAGCAGCCACCGCAAGAGACGAGTCCAGTAATAACAAAAAAACTCACATAGTTCAGACTCCCGATTTCATGATTTTTCGATCCTCTGCCAGGTTTTTTCAAACCTGACAAAGTCTCAGGGGCTGCTATATACAAGGGATGTACGACTTTGTTCAAATACTCTCTTTATGAAAGGAACATTACATGGCTTACCTCGAAGCCCGTCAGAAGGCCACCGAAGGCTTCCTTCAGTCCACTGTTAACGGACCGAATACTTTGCAACACCACGCCCATTAAGGCGTGGTGCTCCGCAACGATGGAGGAACTGTTCAAAACCTCCTCCATCACCTCTGGCCACCCAGCCGCAACTCGGTCGCCAGTGCTTGGCGCTTGCGGCGGGGCCCCAGCTCCTCCTTCGGTAGAAGGCGGAATTGATGCCTCCGAGGGCCTTGGGGGCTCCGAGACCATCTTCCGGGAGGGCTCGGGCAGACCGAGCTCCCCCTCTTTGTTCACCAGGAGGGATCCCTCCTCCTAGTCTTCAGGGGCCGAGGTGTTAACCTCGGCCATAATCTCGTCACCACCACCTCTCGTGTCCGAACCGGGAGGGGTCCTTCGAGACAGCACCTCCCCGGTCTCTCCGATGACCGGAGGAGGCGCGGAACACGATGCCGACCCACTCTCTGCCAATTCGGCTGGTGGAGAATTCCCCTATGAGGTTTGATTAGGAGGGTAGGCGCGCGGCGGACTGCACCGTAAAGGGCTTACATGCTATCAGCAATAGAATACTAAAGCAAACGCCTGGAAAGTGTCTGGATTCATACCTTCGGGCAGAGGGCTTGACCCTGGGGTTCTTCTTCGGAATCTCTTCGGATGCCACAGAACTCTTGTCAGAATCCGAGCTATGGTCAGGCAGGATGAGCTTGGGCCTGCGCTGCTTCTTCGGGGCGTGAGGGCTGCTCCTCCTCAACGTCATGCAACGCTGCTCTCTTCTTCGAATGAGGGGAGCCACTCTCCTCCTTGTCCTCTTCCCGCTCCCCCTCCTGGGCGGAGGGAGTCTGGGTGTCTCCGGAATTGCTGCCCGGAGGCGTTCCCTGGCCTCCGACACCTCCTTTTTCTTCTTCTCCCTCTTCTTGGGCGCCTTGTATGACGCCACGGTTAGCATCTCCTCCAGCTAGGCCGACCGGGGGTCTTCGGGCAACGGGGCCGGACTGTCGATCTTCTTGGCCTTCTCAAGCCAGCCCTGTTAAAATAGGAAAACCGGGATTAAATCTCCTGTAAAAAAACAACATCCGGACTTCGAACGAATAGAGCTTTGCAACCTCCTTTGGGGGGTGTTCGGTGTCAAGGCCAATGTCCTCCTTATTGTTCGGCCACGCCTTTTGAGGCTTAAACAACGCCTTCCATAGCTTGCCATGGGTGGTGTCGTACAAGTATTGTATGGTGGCCGGATCCGTGAGCTTGTAAGACCACATCGGGGTGGCCCTTTGTTGGCAGGGGAGGAGGCGGCACAGAGCATCACCTGGAACACATTGGTCAGCTTAGCGCCTGCTTTTATCATATTGGAGACACACTTCTGCAGCGCCTCCACGTCTGAAGTAGACCCCTAGTCGGGACTCTTCTTGGTCCACGAGGTTAGCCTCGCCGGGGGTCCGGATCTGAATTTGGGAGCCACTGCCCAGGCCGCATCCCATGGTTCTGTGATATAGAACCATTCCTTCTGCCAAATTTTGACAGTGTCAATGAACGTTCCCTCCTGCCACTCGACCCGAGCAAGCTTGCTAATCATCTCCACGCCGCAGTCCGCCTGTTGGCCGTCAACTATCTTCGGCTTGACGTTGAAGACCTTTAGCCACAAGACGAAGTGTGGTTGGACTCACAAGAAGGCCTCGCAGATGACGATGAAGACCAAGATATGGAGGAACGAATTTGGGCTAGATCATGGAAGTCCAACCCGTAGAAGAACATCAGCCCCCTGACGTAGGGGTGGAGCAGGAAGCCCAATCCCTGGATGAAGTGGGGGATGAACACAACCCTCTCACCCGGTCGAGGCGTAGGAACGGCCTAGCCCTCCTCTGAGGCCCGGTGAGCGGCTCCGGTGGGAAGGTAACCGGTGCGCTTCAAGTCCTCGATGTTGTCGTTGGTGACGACAGAGACCTCCCACTTGCCTCCTGCGCCGGATCCGGCCATGGCTGGATCCAGGGAACGGCTGGAGAGAAGCGCTTGAGGGGAGGAGATTTGGGGGCGCTGGAGCTCTGTAGATGGGGAAAGCGATGGCAAGGGGTAGAAGAAGGCATGTCCAAATAAGTGGTGGCCACTCCTCTTTTATAAACTACCGTGAATGCCAACAGTCCTTTAACTGCGCCACGGGCTTCGCCACTTCTCGATATTATCGTGGTGTTTAATGTCTACTATGCAACTTTATTCTTGTAGACTCGTGTTGGGCCTCCAAGCGTAGAGTTTTGTAGGACAGTAGCAATTTTCCCTCAAGTGGATGACCTAAGGTTTATCAATCTGTGGGAGGCGTAGGATGAAGATGGTTTCTCTCAAACAACCCTGCAACCAAATAACAAAGAGTCTCTTGCATGCCCAACACACCAAATACAATGGTAAATTGTATAGGTGCACTAGTTTGGCGAAGAGATGGTGATACAAGTGTAGTAATGATAGTAGATATTGATTTTTGTAATAGGAACAATAAAAACCAAAAAGGTAGCAAGTAACAAAAGTGAGCACAAATGTTATTGCAATGCTTGAAAATGAGGCCTAGGGTCCGTACTTTCGCTAGTGCAATCTATCAACAGTGCTAATATAATTGGATCATATAACCATCCCTCAACGTGCGACGAAGAATCACTCCAAAGTTCTTATCTCTAGCGCAGAACATAAGAAGAAATTGTTTGTAGGGTACGAACCCACCTCAAAGTTATCCTTTCTGATCGATCTATCCAATAGTTCGTACTAAAATAACACCAAGTTATCCTTTCCAATCGATCTATTTAAGAGTTCGTACTAAAATAACACCATATGATAAACATCAACCAACTCTAATGTCACCTGGATACTCCAATGTCACCACGAGTGTCCGTGAGTTGATTATACAATATGCGTCAAACAATTTCAGATTCATAATACTCAATCCAACACAAAGAACCTCAAAGAGTGCCCCAAAATGTCGGATTCAGGGCTCCGCAGATCCAAGGAAGGTTCAAACTCTGGGGCATGTGTGAAGAACTCAACCTATCCTACCAACCAACCCGTCGCCCTACAGCCTAGCTCGATGGATCAAGGAAGAAGATGAACACGACAGTTTACCCAGGTTTAGGCCACCTTGCGGTGTAAGACCCTACTCCTGCTTTGTGGTCGATTTGCCTCATGAGGGGCTGGGGATGAACTAGTACAAGGGAAGAACAACCTCGCAAGGTCTGCTCTGGGGTGAGGGTGAGTCGATCTTCGGTCCGCCCTGTCTGGGTCCGTCCCCCTCTACGGTGGTGGCTAGCCTATACTTATAGTGGCCTCGGTCCTCTTCCTCCAAAACGAAGGCGGGGAGGGATCCCACAGTGGCCAATTTGAAAGGGGACAAGTAGTACATCTTATCCTGACGAAAGGTGGTCTTCGCCTGCAAAGCTTCTGGTCGTGACACCGCGGTGGGCTCGGCGATGACATCCGTCCTGCCGTCCTGGCGGTTTTGGTCTCGTTGCACTGGAATGGAAACCTTTGCCTGATTCCTCAGGAACCCACACCTGCGCTTGCCTCCTTAACACCAAAGAGGAAACCTGCTCCTCTGCGCCTGCTGCCGCCCGCCTGGCCTTGGTCGTCATGGCTTGCGTCACCGCAACCTCGTGAGGTTGGATACCTGCATAGAAATCTCCGCTCCTCAGGAGGCAGCCTGGGAAGGCTGCTCCCTCAGGAGGTCTTGGCGATGTCTGCCTTGTGAGGCTTGGCTCCTCGCGAGGGTCTTGTCTTGTTGGTGTTGAAACTAGGCCATACCAGGCCGTCGATGGATCCATGCCGTGGGCCGCAGGCAGGCAAGTCTGGGTACCCCGGTTCCTAGAACACCGACAGTAGCCCCCGGGCCCAAGGCACGCTCGGACTTGGCTTCGAGGCAAAGCCAAAGGGCAAGGGCGAAGCGCCGCAGGCCCCAATTGCCTGCGGACCGAGCCGACACATGGCGCTTGATGGGATGTGGACGTCTCCACTTCCCCATGCTGCCTCGGCAACCGCACGACTTGACAAAATACTGGTGCATGCATATCAGCCATCATTTCCTTCTCTTCGCATTGCTCCAGATCCCCTTTCTTCCTGCCGAGAACACCTCCAGATCTAGCTGAGCTCTTCCTCCGAGATCCCGCGGATGGCGTCCGGGAAGGCAAAATCTGCCGCACCAGTCGCGAGCTCCTCCTCCTCTCCTGCGCCGGCCCTTGGCACATCTACCATTACCGAGGGGAGGGGAGACACCTTGCTGCCATGATCCCGCTGACGGCGGGCGACGACAACGAATGGGGTGAGACCATCCTTCTGGCCGGCTATGCCGAGCAGGGGACCTTGGCGAGGACGGCTTATCCCTTCTTCCTCCACAGCGTCTTCGCGGGGCTCGTCCCGCCTTTCTCCGGGTTCTTCACCGCCGTCCTCGACCACTACCAGGTCCATGCTCTGCATCTTCAGCCCAACTCCATCCTCCTCCTGTCCATCTTCGCATTTTACTGCGAGGCGTTTGTGGGCGTGAGGCCCTCCGTCGCGCTTCTCCACCATTTCTTCTATCTTCGGATGCACAATCCAACCCAGCGTTCCGGCTGTGTATCCTTTGCCGCGGTCCACAAGGGCAACGTGCTTATGAGGGCTGGGAAGAAGGTGGAGAACTTCTGGCGCAAGTGGGTCTTCATGGATGCCAAGGGCCTCCACGCGCGGCTGGAGTTGCCAACCGAGCTACCAGAGAAGCTTGATTGTTGGGGTCATGAGAAGCTCACGGACCCCCGAGCGGCGCCAGTCCTGAGAAGATGATGGCAGACCTGAAGGCCGGGGCACTGACGGGGACCATGCTTGTCAAGGAGTTCCTGACGTAGCGCCTGGCCCCGCTCCAAGTGCACACGCGCCCCATGTGGGAGTTCAAGGGCACGGAGGACAACATCCGGTTGCGCTGAGGGAGCTTGACAGGCAAGGAGCTGGACAAGGCCATGCATACCCTACTCAAGGGGGACCCAGGCAACCTCCCAGCGGCCTCCATCCCGCTGTACCGCCGTGTTGACAGGGCAGCGCTGGCCGCCGCTATGCCTGTCTTCAACGAGCTGGGGCTCGTGCCGCCCGAGCTCCCCAACTCCCCGGTGTTGGTGTCTTCCGGTGACGACACTGGGGAAAAGGGGGAGGAGGACTCGGAGGCGACCGTGGACGACGGGGCAGAGAACTCTCCTCCGTCGCAGAGCGAGCTTCTCTGCGGCCTCTCCAACGATGACGACGCCGCCGAGCCCCCGGTCGTGGAATCCCCGCGGTCCATCGGGGTCGTCATGAGATCTGGGGCCACTCTCCTGGCCCTACGGAGGCCAGGCCGAGCGACCACGAAGAAGAGCGGGGTGGGGCCCCCTCCTCGAGGTGACGCCTCCGCCTTGCCACCCATCGGTGCTGCACTGAAGCCGGCCCTCATGCGCCCTATCAACCCCCTAGGATGCGGCTAAAACCACGCCCAAGAAGGTCGAAGGTGCTCCGGCCTTAGCCAGGAAGAGGGCGTACGTTGCCTCTGATGAGTCAGTGTCTCACCTTGCCTTCGTTTGTTGCCTCTTGATATCATGCCCACAACGCTCCCTTCCTGGTGACTAGGACGGACATCATGGTGAAGAAGAGGAAGGAGGGAGACGGGACCTCGGAGGCGCCACCGCTCGCCACGGTTGGGGTAGCCCTGGCTCAGGCGGAGGAGGTTGCCTCGCGCTCCCATGCGACGGAGCAGGCCCCCAAGGGTACGATGGGGGAGCCTCAGGAGGAGTCTACCTTCATGGGCCAGCAGGCTCCGGAGCCGCCCGTCCCCGTCGTGCCCACGGGGGGTTCGAGGGCTCCAGAACCACAAGCTGGCCTTACTGCTGTGGCGACGCCAGTCCTCGCTGTGGCACCCCGGCTCAGAGAAACCGGAACGCCCCGTATTCCAGCCCAGAGATCGAGGTGAAGTCTTCTGGAATACGGCACTGCTTAGCATAGAACAAACCAGCTTTCAATTACAACACGAATATGAATACAAGGTCTCCGATATTACAATGAATAACATCGGCACAGCGACGCTACGCCAACCACAGTTGCTCTATGCAAGCAGCATAACAACTCGAGGTAGCGGAACCTCTACTGGCAGCGGAACAACGAACGACGATGATGGACTTCAATCTGCAGGGACTCTGGCTGGAACGTTTATCCTAGCTCGCGAACACAGGAACCACACCAAAAAAGCGGGCAAACCAGGCATGACCTGCAAACTGGCATTACACGCTAGGTCAGTACATTGAATGTACTTGCAAGCTCACAATTAACCAAAAGCAGTCAAGACAAACAACAACATGGCATTAGCACGTTAAAGCAATCATGAGCATGATACTAACAGAACAACATGGCATGCACAAACTGAACATGATACGGCTAGAACAAGCATAGCACGAGCATATGAACATGATGATACTACATGTAACAGGTTAACATTATCATGCACCAACTTAATCTTGCTCGGCGGTTACCACGTAACCATCTCATGCATCAACTTACCAACATCGGTATCCATGATACCTCCATGATCATCTCGCGATCACAATAAGATCAACCAACTTCGGTATACACGATACCTCCGTGATCCTCTCTCGATCACAACCAATCTCTTTCTCATCATCGAACCGGGGTTATTATCAATCAAGTTATTATTATAGTTGGCTCATAGTGTGACCGACTACGAACTGGGCCCATATCCGTGGGCGCGGCTATCGATAGATTAAACACACACTCTGCAGAGGTTAGTACACTGTACCCATACCACGGAACCCATGGCCTCGTGCTCCCATTCGGGTGGACCAACAGCATTCCGACAAAACCGTTCTATTGCCATCACACTCTCCCAACCACTCTGACAAACTCCCCTTTGAGCCAAGTCCTGGGTGGCCCCGTGTCAACTCGTGACACCCAACGGCCACCGTCGTGGCAAAACATAAATTGTCCCAAAAGGGGACAAGGATCCTTACAACAACAACGGGCACACAAGGTTTATGTCTGCCTACCTGATCAGGGTAGCGCGCGCCCATAACCTTCCCTCGTTGCAGGCACCGGCGAGAGGCATGACAATAGACCGCATTAGGGCCTTCCCATAAAAGGCAAATGTGGCTGCACTGGTCAACTCAATTTGGTGGCACCATGACTCAGCTAGCAGTTGTTCAAGTTCATTATTAGCCGGTTAAACTTGAATGCAATGAACTGAGCCATAATAAAATATGATGCAACTATAATGCACGAGCATGATATCAACATAAGCGTGGAGGTGCAACACAATCATCGAGCATAACCACAATGAAGCATTTAACCAAATGAACATGGCATACTGAAGAGCATAAGCATACATTACACATGAGCATAGCATGACCACTAGCATCATAAATAAATACCATGCAAGAACATAGCAAGAACACTACCAAGTAAGCATGTAACCAGCTAGATGCAAAGGGACATGCATAGCAACGGTACTGGATAACAGACGACCAGCATGCATCAGGGTGAACACCTCTGCTACCAGCATGTAATACTACTACCAAGCATAAGATGTGAACGTGATACTAGCAAGTAGTACAAGATAACAAGATGCATCCGAACATAGCATGAAGGTGAACATGAATCCACGAGCATAACCGAAACAACGACAGTAGTAGCAAACAAGCAGATAGATAACGGGCAAACTTTTATTAAATATTCAAGTAGAAACCATGGCTAATATATGGCTATCATGCAAGTGGCTGTTGTGGCTTTCCTGGGGGTGACGGAGACTCCGAGAAGAAGTGCGGTGAAGCCGCGGAACGATTTGCCGGACGTTCTTCTCTCTCGATGGGGGCTGATTAGGAGCAAGGGAAAAATGGTCATTTTCACTGTGGGACCACCTAGTGAAAATGTTACCAACAGAAAGATTTTGACGAGACGAAGAAGTAAGCGTTGTTTTCACCTCGATCGGAGTTACGGTCGCGGAGATACGAAGGGTGGAAGTTCAGGGACTAATCAGTGGATATTTTTATCACCAACGGGTCCCTGAGTGGATAAGACAGAAACGGATTTGAGAAAATACGTTTTCGGAACAGAGAAAGCGCGTTCTTGGCCGCGGTAGAGAAAAATACGTTTTCCAGAAGAGAAAACGCCTTTCTCTCTGAAGCACTTCAAGAATACATTTTCAGATAAAAGAAAACGTATTTGCCAGAATATGTTTTCACTTAACTGAGCTGGCAGGGGGGTGTGCCACTAGCGCGTGGGGCCCAGAGGCAGGGGAGGGGCCGATCGGGCTCGTCTCCTTCCTCCCGCTCCTGTGCTCCCGTGAAGCAGAGGAGGACAGGGGAGGGAAGCGGCGAGGGGGCCGGCCGGCTCCGGCGAGCTCCGGCCATGGAGCGGCCACCGGCGGGACCGCAGAGGCCTGCCGCGCCCATTCCCGAGGAGCACGGCCGCCGGGGAGGGGCGGAGGCACGACGAACGACGGCGCCAGGAGGAGGACAGAGAGGATCGGGCGGTAGGGGTTCTCCGGCGATGCGGGCAGCCCCGGCGAGGGATGGTGGGGTGGGGTGGCTCGCAGAGAGGAGGGGGAGGCAGAGGAGAGGTCAGGGAGGCGAGCGGGGGCTCGAGGTGGCCGGGATGGCTCGAACTCCGGTGATGGCCGAGAATGAACGGCGAAGAAACGGCAGGATTAGGCCCTCCGGTGGTCGGGAGAGGAACTTGGGGAGGTGGATGAGGAGAGGAGGACCTCGGGGCAGCTTACATAGGTGCGGAGGAAGCCTCTGGAGCATCACGGGCGAGCTCGAGCAGTGCACTAATGGAGGACAAATGCTGGACGCGGCACGGGCATGGCTGCCAGCGCTCGACGACGGCGAAACAGGAGGGGGCCCGGGCACAGGACGATGCAGAGGATCACGGGGGAGCTCCTGGACAAGGTTGGACGTCGAGACGACAAGGGAACGGACGAGCACAGCGGCCGAAATGAACCAGAGCTCGCAATTAGCATGACGCAAGCTTGATCACCGCGTGCACTGGTGCAAGCGGCGCACTTTGGCCTGGCCGCCCATGTCTAGTAGATGGACCTTGCTACCCTCAGTCCAAATGAAGAAAGAATTCAGTCCAGGGGCAAAGAAGAGAAATGCACTAAGTGCCAAAGCAGATCAACAACAAGGTGCTTGATGCCTGCTATGGTTCACATGAGTGGAGTTAGACTCAAAGCTTTGGCACAGCATGATAAATCACTAAGATGATGCTAATTACCAAAAATCAGCTTAAGAGGAGAGGTTTAGAGGGTACTTGCTGTAGAAAGCATCATAAGGGGCCAGATTAAGAGATTATGAAGTAGCACTCACATAATTGCTGGGAATGAGCTGAAAATTTGGCATGGCATAATGATTTGGAGAAATGAAGATGCTCAAAAAGTTTCATGCCATTTGGATGAACCAAACTAGCACTTGGTTCATAAAGCATCTCCCTAGACAGAAACTTGGAAAAATTGCACAGGGCAAATGGATCAATGAAATGGGCCAAAACTTGGTGGAGAGAGTTGATATGGATAGGAGAATGTCCTGGTAAATTTTCATCATAAATGAAGCAATATAAAATATGGTTGCTTCACAAACTGAAAATCTGACCAGAAACCAAGATTTGGAGCTGGGCTCACATAGATGAGTTACATGAGCTCAATTTTGGTGGAGAGTGATGATTTGATCATATGAAGAACCTTGCAAAATTTCAACTCATTTGGATATGCCTAGCTTGTACTTCCTTCACACAGGCTTCCCTCAGACAGGAACTTTGAAATATTGCTCAGGAATATTTACTAGGAAAATTGAGTTGAATTTTGGCATGGGGTAGATATATGGACATGAAAAGGTGTCCAAAAAGTTTGGGCTCAAACAAGCAAATATAAATGACACTTCCTTTTCAAAAAGCCACTTAGGGCAGAATCAGAAAAAGAATATTTGTGAATTATCTTTGATGATGCAAAGGAAGGATTTTGACATATTTGAGGAAGATATGACCCAAACAATTTATGAGAATTATTTGGGAATTTTGGGAGTGACAGAAATATAGGTTGCTTCACAACCTAGGGTTAAAAAGAATTATTACCTTGATAGAAAAGGAATATTCCAAAGAAAATGAATATTGAAATTGGGTCAAGGATGAAAATGACATGATCTTGGGATGATGATGATGAGGATGACAAGCCACTATAAAACCTAGGAAGACATGATCTTCCCAAGTTTCAGAACCACATAGCCACAGAAAAACAATTCAAAACAAGAAATCCAAGAAAATCATCAGAAAAAGAAAAGGGCAAAATCCAGGGTGTTACAAACCTTCCCCCCTTAAAGAAATCTCGTCCTCGAGATTTGGTTGCTCAGGGATAAATAAATATTCTGACTTGAAGAAACCGTTTCCAACTCGGGCTTCTCCTATTTCCTTATATTACGTTCCCACCGAATTGCATCTGACTGACTGCCTTGATCTGGGGTGGTTTGCTTCACCGTATCTGACATACTGACAGGACTTCCCTCATATGTTCCTGTTCATACTGAACCAAATTTTCTTTCATATCTGCTGGCTTAGCTGAGGTCCGAAAAATTATCATTACTGACATACATGTCCTTCTCGATATTGATCCTTGCTGGAGATGTTATTCTCTTATCGAGTACCGAGAATATTCCACAGAGTGGGGAACACATCTTCCCGTAGAACAAGGAATCTCTTTTATCCAGGCATCGGGTTCCTCGAATATATGCATGCCTTCTGGGTTCAACACATTGATGTGAATCATACCTGTTCTTCTAATGGATTCTGACATCTTGCAGGAGTTTCTGACTTAATCTTGACTGCCTTCACAGTCTTGAGTATCCAATCTGTACCAAAGGTTTGACTGCCGCTTGACGTGACTGATAGAAAAATGCACCATCTCCTGATGATAACATTTGCAGACTTGACTGGCGGTGATCCCATTCACGGCAGGCTATTCTTTAATCTATTCCCATATGTGAGAGCACATGCTTTGTGATTTAATACTCTGATTCTTCATTTTCATTTTCTTTATCTGGATCTTTAACTGAAAGAGTGGTCCCTTATATATCCTTGACTATTTTCGCGGCCCTGAGTACTGTCATGTGCAATATCTTGCAATTCATACTTTGGTCTTGAGTCTCGGGATATTTATCTGGTTCACGTCGACTATGCCTGGCAGTGACAGGATTAATAACATCACCTTGTCGGATGCACGGGGCTGATCTTGATATTTACTGGTGAGATGGTGTCTCAATGTTGTCTTTCTTCAAGACTTGTCGATTCTTGCATCACCCACTGGTTTTCCTTCACTTGCATATCCAGTGAGGTTGTCGGATGCGTACCATGAATTCTTCCTTGTGCGAGGGACTTGCATGAACTTGACAGCATACTCATTGTATGAAGAACTATCTGATTCTCGAGGCATACCTTTGTTCTGACTGATTCTTGTTTCTGACTTAACTGTTGCAGATCTGCCACTTGGAAACACTGTCATATGCTGACAACTCATAGTTTAATATCTTGTACCAGTGCTGTACTGAAGAAGATTGGATTGCTTGCGTTGGAAACCATTGAGATATCGTGCTGAGGAAGACTGGATGGCTTGTGCTCGAAGCCTTCGGCGGATAGCTTGCTGGGGAAGACTAGGTAGCGTACCTTATAAGCTTCCCCCCTTAAAGACTTGCTAGGGAAGACTCGGTACCTTATGCCAGAAGCTTTTACAGTACCTTATCGAGAAGACTGAATATCTTGCACGGGAATCCATTCATACCTTGCTGATGCAGACTGAGGAATCTTGCCTTGTACGCTTCGCTGAGAAATACTGTGCTGCTTTTCTTGCGAACGGAATGACATATATATATATATCCTTGTCATTCCGGCTGCTGATAACTTGTATGACAAGAATTGTCTAACCATCCTTGCTTAATGAATTCATTGCGTCTTTGGACTGACTTTTGGGTGTCGCATGTTTTAAATCTGACTCATGGCAGAATCAATCATTATGTACGGACCATACCTTTGACTTGAAATGCATATTGGACTTGGATCCAATTTTTTTCTCCTGCTGGTTTAATCATTGCTGTAATAAAGATGTATCTCTGACGGGTGCTTGTTACTGAAAGTCTGAGCAGAATATAACTTGTATTCAGACCGGATGTCTGCAATACAATGCTGTCAGCTAAAAATCTCATTGTTTTTAACTGAGTTCCTTGTTGTATATCTTTACTTCTCATGGATTCTTCTGATCCGTTGTCAGTTGATGACCAATTTTCCATAAGGGGGTAACACCGAAGATTCAAATAAAGAAGCACAAGAAAATGATTTATTGCAACAAAGCACATATCAAACAAGCTAGAAAACTACTCCACACAGGCACACACAAGCATGATACTACAGCAGATGCACATGCACCACACGAAGGACTACACCCTATGCTTGAGCAAACGCTTGGGAGCTGACGAAGAAGCTAAGGGAGTAGCGAGTGGAACTGCTTACTACGAAACTCCAGAGGGATGAGGTGGAGGGGTTGGAGAAGCTGGCGGAGACTGAGGTAGGGAAACACCAAGCAATCTCCTGGCTCGAATGACGTCTCGGACTAACTCAGAAATAAGAAGACACTCGACAGTCATGTAACGGGACATGGCGAGGATAGCCGGGTCATCTTGAGGGGTGACAGAGGGGAACTTGATCCGCTTAGGATTCTCGACGATGGTGGGATAATATTGATAAGCACGGTTCTCTTGCACCATGCTCTCTTGATGACGAAGACCGGTGATTCCTGCCATTGCGGCAAGCTGAACGGCATGCTCTGGAGTAGCGCCGTAACCACCGTGGAAACTGTAGGTGCGCTTACCAACAGGAATCGAGGCTGACAGATGGACATGAGCAACATACTCGAGAATTCTTCCTCCGGCAGAAAACTGGAATATTTGGTAATGGGGTGGATCTCCATGGGGATAAATGCTACGCCACATATCGCCAAGGAGGGTGGCAAAGCTGAGAGGTGCAGGAGTGGGACTGAACGCAATAGGAACATCATCGGGAGCACTGGGGAGGGCACTGAACTCATGAAAGCTGACCGCCATCTACGCACGAAACAGGGGTTAGGGGTAACCGAATAAGACTATATGCAGCAAACAAATGCAACAACCAAATGCAGCAAGCAAGGGCAACAACCAGACCCTATACTACCGTTTTCTAATGTTCCAGTGGACTAGGACGCTCTACAGCCAGACCTGCTCTGATACCAAGCCCTGTGGCACCCCGGCTCAGAGAAACCAGAACGCCCCGTATTCCAGCCCAGAGATCGAGGTGAAGTCTTCTGGAATACGGCACTGCTTAGCATAAAACAAACCAACTTTCTATTACAACACGAATATGAATACAAGGTCTCCGATATTACAATGAATAACACCGGCACGGCGACGCTACGCCAACCACAGTTGCTCTATGCAAGCAGCATAACAACTCGAGGCAGCGGAACCTCTACTGGCAGCGGAACAACGAACGACGATGATGGACTTCAATCCACAGGGACTCTGGCTGGAACGTTTATCCTAGCTCGCGAACACAGGAACCACACCAAACAAGCGGGCAAACCAGTCATGACCTACAAACTGGCATTACATGCCAGGTCAGTACATTGAATGTACTTGCAAGCTCACAATTAACCAAAAGCAGTCAAGACAAACAAGAACATGGCATTAGCAGGTTAAAGCAATCATGAGCATGATACTAACAGAACAACATGGCATGCACAAACTGAACATGATACGGCTAGAACAAGCATAGCATGAGCATATGAACATGATGATACTACATGTAACAGGTTAACATTATCATGCACCAACTTACTCTTGCTCGGCGGTTACCTCGTAACCATCTCATGCATCAAGTTACCAACATCGGTATCCAGGATACCTCCGTGGTCATCTCGCGATCACAATAAGATCAACCAACTTCGGTATACACGATACCTCCGTGATCCTCTCTCGATCACAACCAATCTCTTTCTCATCATCAAACCGGGGTTATTATCAATCAAGTTATTATTATAGTTGGCTCATAGTGTGTCTGACTATGAACTGGGCCCATATCCACGGGCGCGGCTATCGATAGATTAAACACACACTCTACAGAGGTTAGTACACTGTACCCACACCACGGAACCCATGGCCTCGTGCTCCCATTCGGGTGGACCAACGGCATTCCAACAAAACTGATCTATTTCCATCACACTCTCCCAGCCATTCCGACAAACTCCCCTTTGGGCTATGTCCTGGGTGGCCCCATGTCAACTCGTGACACCCAACGGCCACCGTCGTGGCAAAACATAAACGGTCCCAAACGGGGACAAGGATCCTTACAACAACAACGGGCACACAAGGCTTATGTCCGCCTACCTGATCAGGGTAGCGCGCGCCCATAACCTTCCCTTGTTGGAGGCACCGGCTAGAGGCATGACAATAGACCGCATTAGGGCCTTCCCATAAAAGGCAAATGTGGCTGCACTCGTCAGCTCGATTTGGTGCAACCATGACTCAGCCAATAGTTGTTCAAGTTCATTATTATCCGGTTAAACTTGAATGCAATGAACTGAGCCATAATAAAATATGATGCAACTATAATGCACGAGCATGATATCAACATAAGCATGGAGGTGCAACACAATCATCGAGCATAACCACAATGAAGCATTTAACCAAATGAACATGGCATACTGAAGAGCATAAGCATACATTACACATGAGCATAGCATGACCACTAGCATCATAAATAAATACCATGCAAGAACATAGCATGAACACTACCAAGTAAGCATGTAACCAGCTAGATGCAAAGGGACATGCATAGCAACGCTACTTGATAACAGACGACCAGCATGCATCAGGATGAACACCTCTGCTACCAGCATGTAATACTACTACCAAGCATAACATGTGAACATGATACTAGCAAGTAGTACAAGATAACAAGATGCATCGGAACATAGCATGAAGGTGAACATGAATCCACAAGCATAACCGAAACAACGACAGTAGTAGCAAACAAGCAGATAGATAACAGGCAAACTTTTATTAAATATTCAAGTAGAAACCATGGCTATTGCATGGCTATCATGCAAGTGGCTGTTGTGGCTTGCTTGGGGGTGACGGAGACTCCGGAAAGAAGTGCGGTGAAGCCGCGGAACGATTTGCCGAACGTTCTTCTCTCTCGAAGGGGGCTGATTAGGAGCAAGGGCAAAATGGTCATTTTCACTGTGGGACCACCTAGTGAAAAAGTTACCAACCGAAAGATTTCGACGAGACGAAGAAGTGAGCGGTGGTTTCACCTCGATCGGAGTTACGTTCGCGGAGATACGAAGGGTGGAAGTTCAGGGACTAATCTATGAATATTTTCATCACCAACGGGTCCCTGAGTGGATAAGATAGAAACGGATTTGAGAAAATACGTTTTCGGAACAGAGAAAGCGCGTTCTTGGCCGCAGTAGAGAAAAATACGTTTTCCAGAAGAGAAAGCGCCTTTCTCTCTGAAGCACTTCAAGAATACGTTTTGAGATAAAAGAAAACGTATTTGCCAGAATACGTTTTCACTTAACCGAGCTGGCAGGGGGGTGTGCCACTGGCGCGTGGGGCCCAGAGGCAGGGGAGGGGCCGATCGGGCTAGTCTCCTTCCTCCCGCTCCTGTGCTCCCGTGAAGCAGAGGAGGACAGGGGAGGGAAGCGGCGAGGGGGCCGGCCGGCTCCGGCGAGCTCCGGCCGTGGCGCGGCCACCGACGGGACCGCAGAGGCCTGCCGCGCCCGTTCCCGAGGAGCACGGCCGCCGGGGAGGGGCGGAGGCACGGCGAATGGCAGCGCCAGGAGGAGGACAGAGAGGATCGGGTGGTGGGGTTCTCCGGTGATGCGGGCAGCCCCGGTGAGGGATGATGGGGTGGGGCGGCTCGCGGAGAGGAGGGGGAGGCAGTGGAGAGGTCAGTGAGGCGAGCGGGGGCTCGAGGTGGCCGGGATGGCTCGAACTCCGGCGATGGCCGAGGATGAGCGGCGAAGAAACGACAGGATTGGGCACTCCGGTGGTCGGGAGAGGAACTTGAGGAGGTGGATGAGGAGCGGAGGACCTCGGGGCAACTTATGTAGGCGCGGAGGAAGGCTCTGGAGCATCATGAGCGAGCTCGAGCAGTGCTCTAATGGAGGACAGGGGCTGGACTCGGCACGGGCATGGCTGCCAGTGCTCGACGATGGCGAAACAGGAGGGGGCCCGGGCACGGGACGATGCAGAGGCTCACGGGGGAGCTCCTGGACAAGGTTGGACGTCGACACGACGAGGGAACGGATGAGCACAGCGGCCGGATCGAGCCAGAGCTCGCAATTAGCATGACACAAGCGTGATCACCGCGTGCACTAGTGCAAGCGGCATGCTTTGGCTTGGCCAATCATGTCCAGTAGATGGACCTTGCTACCCTCAGTCCAAATGAAGAAAGAATTCAGTCCAGGGGCAAAGAAAAGATAAGCACTGAGTGCCAAAGCAGATCAACAGTAAGGTGCTTGATGCCTGTTGTGGTTCACATGAGTGGAGTTAGACTCAAAGCTTTGGCACAGCATGATCAATCACTAAGATGATGCTGATTACCAAAAATCAGCTTAAGAGGAGAGGTTTAGAGGGTACTTGCTGTAGAAAGCATCATAAGGGTCAGATTAAGAGATGATGAAGTAGCACTCACATAATTGCCGAGAATGAGCTAAAAATTTGGCATGGCATAATGATTTGGAGAAATGAAGATGCTCAAAAAGTATCATGCCATTTGGATGAACCAAACTAGCACTTGCTTCATAAAGCATCTCCCTGGACAGAAACTTGGAAAAATTGCATAGGGCAAATGGATCAATGAAATGGGCCAAAACTTGGTGGAGAGAGTTTATATGGATAGGAGAATGTCCTGGTAAATTTTCATCTTAAATGAAGCAACATAAAATATGGTTGCTTCACAAACTGAAAATCTGACCAGAAACCAAGATTTGGAGCTGGGCTCACATAGATGAGTTACATCAGCTCAAATTTGGCGGAGAGTGATGATTTGATCATATGAAGGACCTTGCAAAATTTCAACTCATTTGGATATGCCTAGCTTGTACTTCCTTCACACAAGCTTCCCTCAGACAGGAACTTTGAAAAATTGCTCAGGAATATTTACTAGGCAAATTGAGTTGAATTTTGGCATGGGTCAATTATATGGACAGGAAAAGGTGTCCAAAAAGTTTAGGGTCAAACAAGCAAAGATAAATGACACTTCCTTTTCAAAAAGCCACTTAGGGCAGAATCAGAAAAAGAATTTTTGTGAATTATCTTTGATGATGCCAAGGAAGGATTTTGACATATTTGAGGAAGATATGACCCAAACAATTTATGAGAATTATTTGGGAATTTTAGGAGTGACAAAAATATAGGTTGCTTCACAACCTAGGGTTAAAAAGAATTATTTCTTTAATAGAAAAGTAATATTCCCAAGAAAATGAATATTGGAATTGGGTCAAGGATGAAAATGACATGGTCTTGGGATGATGATGAGGATGACAAGCCACTATAAAACCTAGGAAGACATGATCTTCCCTAGTTTCAGAACCACATAGCCACAGAAAAATAATTCAAAACAAGAAATCCAAGAAAATCATCAGAAAAAGAAAAGGGCAAAATCCAGGGTATTACACTCGCACCGGTGCCGCCTCTTCCCCATGCCCTTGTGCTGGCGGATTGTGGACCCCTTGTCAAGCCCGGGGCTCTGGAGGAAGCCTTCAACGCGCTGGACCAGCTCCGGACCGATCTCCATGACGCTGATAGGTGCATGGTGAGGGAGCGCATGGGGCTTATCTCGGGGTGGCTCCACGCCGACGCGTCTGCCAGGACGGCCTAGAGCCGAGCCGAGGCCGCCGCCGTGGAGAGCAGGAGGGATGCCAATGAAGCCGCGAGGGCTCGTGACGTGGCGCCGGCTGACGCGGCGTCCGCCAAGGAGCGCTGCGGCAAGGCAGAGACTGAGCTGAAAGCTCTCCGTGAGGCACAGGCTGCCCACACCCAATGGCTCCATCAGTAGGAGGAGGAGCTCAAGGCCCGCGAAGCGACGCTCGCCGAATGCAACACCAAGCTGGCCCAGGCAACCAAGGACCAAGCCGTGGAGCGGGATCGCCTGGGCAAGCTGAAGGAGGAGGTGGACAGGGCACAGGCGTCCCATGCCCAGCTCGTCTCTGAGGCGACGGCCCAGCTGGAGGCCAGGGAGAAGACCCTCGCCGCTGCCGAGAAGATGGCGGCTGTGGAACACGAAGCCTTGGTCTCCTCCGAACTCAGGTCTCGTAAGGCGCTGCGCTCCCTTTACGGAGGAGGGTACGAGAAACCGCTGGCGACTCCGGAGGATGGCCCTGCTGGGCTTCTCCCCAAGCTTGCTGAGGCGCTTGAGGGCATCACCGCTAGGGTGGACTCCGCGATGGAGGGGGTGTGCCGCGCGCTCTTCACTTCGGCCGCAACGCGCGTCTTCAGCCACCTCCACCTCCGGGACCCAGGCTTCGACCTCAGCGCACTGATCGAGCCGATGGCCCCCCGTGTCCCGCACCGCTGCTGCCGAGGCCGTGAAGAAGCAGGTGGAGTCCTTGCTGGGGAAGTTCTTCTGTGTCCCTGACCCCGCAGCTACGGTGGCAGAAGCCGGCGGCGAAGATGGTGGGAGCATCATCGACGACAGGCTTCCCAAGGCGAGCGATGGCGGCCACCAAGGTGATGGACGTGCTTCTTCCTAGTTGACGCTGCAACATTCATCGTGCCTCGCGGGGGCATGAGAACTTCTGTTTGAACTCGTGGAACATTATGTTTTGTAATAACTTGCTAGGACTCCATGATTTTTCTTTCGTGCTTGGTTTACTTCGTGTTTGCCTCAGCGTTCTGTGTCAGCAAGGCCCAGCCCCATGCGTACCTCGTCCGCTGTTGGGGCGTCCGGATCACCAGGACGAGACCAAGGGGCGAGGGGCTATGTTACTAGTGAGGCCCTTGAGGTGCGATGCTCAGGGGCCCCCCTTGACGTACGAACAGCCTCGATGTTCTACGTCGGCAGGGCCCAGCCCCGCGCATACCTCGACCGCCGTTGGGGCGTCCGGATCACCAGGACGAGACCAAGGGGCGAGGGGCTATGTGACCAGTGAGGCCCCTGAGTCGTGATGCTTAGGGGTCCCCCTTGACGTACGAACGACCCTCATCAAGGAAAGATGGGCAGTCGTACAAGGTAATCCGGAGTCCTCCATACCTTTGCTCGCCAACTTTTGCCTAGGAGGGACGCGAGAAAACCAGGTAAGGTGGCGTGCGCCAGGCGTGGCCTGGGCGTAGCCCCCGTGCCCAGCCCCCTCACGCGGGCCTCTCTAGGGGAAAGCCGTGAGGTGTTGCCGGGCGAAGAGCCAAAGGCTGCCCTGAGGTTGATGCGGCCACGGGGGCCACCCTCAGTTGTTTATTCACCAGCGCGAAGCATGGTGCTTCCACTCTTCCATGTGCATAGCCGCTCCTCGACCGTGTCATCTGCCAGCACGAAGCATGGGGCTTCCACTGGTGCATGGGCATAGTCGTTCCTCAACAGTGTCGTTCGCGAGCGCGGAGCATGGGGCTTCCACTGGTGCGTGGGTGGGAGTTCCCTCGGGGGGAGACTCCGGGGCGTGTACAGCCCCGTCCGTAAGCGTGGCTAGCACGACAGGACTGGAGGAGGTGTATCTGGGCACTCATGAGCCAGCGCGGGACTCACGAGGCCCTACCTCAAGGCGGGTTGCGCCTGAATTTTGTTGCGGGGTGCCTGTAAGAATCATGCGAGACGTTGGGGTGGCCTGCGCCGAGTGAATCTCCAGAGGGCATCACATGAGAAGGCCAAACACCAACGGCCCCAGGAGGTGACGTGAACGGGGCCGGCCCGCCAGACAAAGCTCAGCCGTTAGGTTTATCGACGCTGCAGGGACGGACCCGAACACAGGCGCCGTGCCCAGTCTTCTCATGAAATAATCCTAAGGAAAAAAACCGGCGCATGGCTCCCGCGGCAGTGAGGCACCGGGTCGTGCGCCCTAACTCATCCACTCTCGATTAGCTCATGCAAGAACAAGGCACCAAGGACCACGGGAGGTGTCGTGCACGGGAGCTGGCCCGCAAGACAGAGCTCGGCCACTTGGGTTTAGCGACGCTGCAGGGACGGACCCGAGCACAGACGTCGTGCCAGTCCTTAATCATGAGGCGGTCACGGGCGGGTTTGTGAGGGCGCACGACATTCATGGTGGCAAAGCACTGAACATGCAGATTGCAATATCAAGCAATTCATAAAAGAGCGAAACCAGTTCTGGTACATGCGCAAAATGATACATGCTGCTGATACGTCTCCATCGTATCTACTTTTCCAAACTCTTTTGCCCTTGTTTTGGACTCTAATTTGCATGATTTGAATGGAACTAACCCGGATTGACGATGTTTTCAGCAGAATTGCCATGGTGTTATTTTTGTGCAGAAATAAAAGTTCTCGGAATGACCTGAAACTTCACGAAGATCATTTTTGGAATTAATAAAAAATATTGTCAAAAGAATCAACAGAAGGGGGCCCACACCCTGTCCACAAGGGTGGGAGGCGCGCCCACCCCCCCAGGGCGCGCCATCCATCCTTGTGGGCCCCCTGGACCTCCACCGACCTCAACTCCAACTCCATATATTTATGTTCGGGGAGAAAAAAATCAGAGAGAAGGATTCATTGCGTTTTACAATACGGAGCCGCCGCCACCTCCTGTTCTTCCTCGGGAGACTAGACCTGGAGTCCGTTTGGGGCTCCGGAGAGGGGAAATCATCGTCGTCGTCATCATCAACCATCCTCCATCACCAATTTCATGATTCTCACTGCCGTGTGTGAGTAATTCCATCGTAGGCTTGTTGGACGGTGATGGGTTGGAAGAGATTTACCATGTAATCGAGTTAGTTTTGTTAGGGTTTGATCCCTAGTATCCACTATGTTCTAAGATTGATGTTGCTATGACTTTGCTATGCTTAATGCTTGTCACTAGGGCCCGAGTGCCATGATTTCAGATCTGAACCCTTTATGTTTCCATGAATATATTTGTGTTCTTGATCCTATCTTGCAAGTTATAGTCACCTACTACGTGTAATGATCCGGCAACCCCGGAGTGACAATAGTCGGGACACTTCCCGGTGATTACCGTAGTTTGAGGAGTTCATGTATTCACTAAGTGCTAATGCTTTGGCCCGGTTCTCTATTAAAAGGAGGCCTTAATATCCCTTAGTTTCCAATAGGACCCCGCTGCCACGGGAGGGTAGGACAAAAGATGTCATGCAAGTTCTTTTCCATAAGCACGTACTATATTCGGAATACATGCCTACATTATACTGATGAACTGGAGCTAGTTCTGTGTCACCCTATGTTATAACTGTTGCATGATGAATGCCATCCGACGTAATTATCCATCATTGATCCATTGCCTACGAGCTTTTGACATATTGATATTTGCTCCGTTACTTTTTCGTTGCCACTGTTACAATTGCTACAAAACTGGTACTGTTACTTTTGCCACCGTTACCATTACTTCCATACTACTTTGCTACTAAATACTTTGCTGCAGATATTAAGTCTTTCAGGTGTGGTTGAATTGACAACTCAGCTGCTAATACTTGAGAATATTCTTTGGCTCCCCTTGTGTCGAATCAATAAATTTGGGTTGAATACTCTACCCTCGAAAACTGTTGCGATCCCCTATGCTTGTGGGTTATCAAGACCTTTTTCTGGTGCCGTTGCCGGGGAGCATAGCTCTATTCTCTGAGTCACTTGGGATTTATATCTGTTGATCACTATGAGGAATTTGAAAGATACTAGAACCAAGATTTTTCCCTCTACTATGAGGGGAGGTAAGGAACTGCCATCTAGCTCTGCACTTGATTCACCTTCTGTTTTGAGTAAACTTGCGACACCTACACCTGCTATTGATTCTGATATGTCACATGTTATTGATGATGCCACTTCTGCTATGCATGATGCTTATGATGAAACTACTTCTATGCTTGATAATACTGTGCCACTTGGTGAATTTCTTGATGAACAACTTGCTAGGGTTAGAGAGAATGAAATTGCTGAAACTGATGATATTATTGAAACTTATGATTATGATTCTCCCCCTAGATATGAATTGCCTGTTGTACCTGAGGGTTATGTTATGGATGAAGAAACTGCTAGAGACTTCTTTGCTTGCAACGATAGGGAGGATCTTAAGAAACTATTAGCTAAGCTGAAAGAAAAATCCTTGAATGCTAGAATGAAATATGATCCCAATTTTGCTACTTCACCTATCTTTGTTACTGATAAGGATTATGAATTCTCTGTCGATCCTGAGTTAATCACTTTGGTTGAATTTGATCCTTTCTATGTTTATGAATCTGAAACAGTTGTGGCACATCTTACTAAATTGAATGATATAGCCACCCTATTTGCTCATGAGGAAAAAATTCGCTATTTCTATATTCTTAAGTTGTTTCCTTTCTCATTAAAGGGTGATGCTAAGATATCTCTTGCTCCTGGTTGTGTGCGTAGTCCCCATGATATGATATATTACTTCTCTCAAAAATATTTCCCTGCTCATAAGAAACAAGCTGCCTTACAGGAAATATTTAACTTTGTGCAAATTGAAGAAGAGAGTCTCCCACAAGCTTGGGGGAGGCTTCTCCAATTACTTAATGCTTTGCCTAATCATCCTCTCAAGAAAAATGAAATACTTGATATCTTTTATAATGGACTAACCGATGCTTCTAGGGACCACCTAGATAGTTGTGCTGGTTGTATTTTCAGGGAACGAACTGGTCAGCAAGCTGAATTGCTTTTGAATAATATATTGAGTAATGATAATGATTGGACACTTCCTGAACCAAATCCTAAGCCAACTCCGAAGAAAAGTGGTATTCTATTTCTCAGTCCTGAAGATATGCAAGAGGCAAAGAAATCTATGAAAGAAAAAGGTATTAAAGCTGAAGATGTTAAGAATCTACCGCCTATTGAAGAAATACATGGTCTTGATAACCCGACACAGGTAGTAGAGGTAAATTCTCTTTATAGATTTGATGAAGGTGATATTCCTCATAATAAGTCTGCTAGTCAATGCTTGGATGAGTTTGATAATTTTATTGTTAAACAAGAAAACTTCAATGCTTATGTTAGTAGAGAATTGAAACGTAATGCTTACATGCTTGACCACTTGGGTGATTATATGAGTAGAACTGTTAATGATCTTAAGCTTATTAGTAAACATGCTTCCATGGTCACAACTCAAGTAGAACAAGTACTTAAGGCACAAGATGATTTGCTTAATGAGTTGAATAATAAGAACAATGATAATGCTGTTAGGGTTGTGACGCCCCCGGCTTAATCGTGCACTAATCATACACGCAAATGCACAAGATCAAGCCTAAGGACTCACTTGAAGGAATCACAACACAACTCTAAAACATAAATAAAGGCATACAAGCATTATATTACAAGCCAGGGCCTCGAGGGCTCGAATACATAAGCTAGACGTCAACAAGCATCAGCGGAAGCGTTAGATATCTGAGCATAGATATAAAAGAGAAACAGACAAGCCTTTAAGAAGGCGGTGCAAAACAAAAGCTACGATCGAAAAGGCGCAGGCCTCCTGCCTGGGACCCTCCAAACCTACTCCTAGTCGTCAGCCAACTCGTAGTAGTAGCCATCCTCGGAGTAGTAGTAGTGATCGTCGACAGGGCAGCTGGCTCCGGGGCTCCGTCATCTGGTTGCATCAAACGAGAATAGGGAAAAAAAGAGGAAGTAAAGCAACCATGAGTACTTATCCGAAGTACTCAGCAAGCAAGGATCTACACTACATATGCAACATTATCAATGAAAGGTTGTATATGTGGACTGGGTTGTAGAAATGCCAGAATAGAGAGAAGGCCTAGTCCTATCGAAGACTAGCATCTTCAGCTGTCTTGTAGCATTAGAAGAGTGTAGATTAGTACATCATAAAGTAGTAGCAGTAATCAGTATCAACCTCGCCCAGAGATCCTTCCTCGACTCCCTACGAGAAAGCAATCCCAGAGCCCTAGTATCCATTTCTATCCAGTTCTAGTTGTATCGATCGGGATACAACTCCGAGCGTCCGTTACCGAGGATCCGGCTATGCATAGATTAGTTCTTCCCTGCAGGGGTGCACCAACTTACCCACCACGCTCGCTTAACTCCGGCCGGACACACTTTCTGGGTCATGCCCGGCCTCGGCCAAACGACACACCGCAGCCCTACCTAGAGCTCAGCAGAGAGGTCCCCGCCGATCTACATCCTAAGCGCTCAGGGGTCTTGGGCCATCGCCCTATGCACTCCGGGTCGTTGTGCACAGGGTGGATACCAGCATCGCCTCGGATGGCCGACATGATCCGACCGTACCACAATGCTGAACTAATCGTCTGAGAGCTTTCGGCTGATGCCACGATGCAGAGTACCCATATTTATTCCCGCGTGATGGTTAGTGCTATCGGGCCGGAGGCCCACTCAGATCACATATCCAAATCGTTAGTGAATTGGTGGTGCGGTAACGACCAGAGACTCATGACCGATGTGACCCCATCGCCCCGTCTCGAGGACTTGCGGCAAGGGCTAAGAATGCCCGGCCATGCCCCATATTTATCTCTCGGGTACCGTCCAGGTCAACCCGTCTCCACATCACTCGCGGGTACCCCTCAGGGTCGACCCACCTTTCCAAGTAACAGTTGTAAAGTCCATGTATCCGTGTGTCCATAACATCAGGGAATCCGAGGTATCACCCTCGTTGGATTCCTACTCAATGTATCTGCCAAGGTGAACTTAGGAGGAATCACCCACGAGGTTCACACTTGAGGTGTTGCACGACAGCGTCGTTATCGGGAGTGGTGAAGGAGGAATCACCCTCGATGACCACGACCGAATAGCTACTCTACAGAGTTAACATCAGAAGTGCTAAACGAGGTATCACCCTCGGCACTCGATCGTAACGCTGCATCGTCGTACAACTAAGGGAGTGATGTGCGGTGCTGGGGCCTGGTCGTCGAGTCTTCCGATAATACAGCGGGGCAACCAGGACAAGTGGGGTCACCAGGGTCTCTAACCAGCCTATACTAAGCAGTTTAGGATAAGCAGGTAATTATCAAAAGCAGGTTACAAAATCAGGTCATGCATCAGAATAGGTAAAGTAGTAACAGCAGCAATTCTAATGCAAGCACAAGAGAGAAGAGAATAGGCGATATAGGCATGTTCAAAAAGGGGGGTGCTAGCCTGGTTGCTTTGCAGATATCAATGGGTCTCTGACGAGGTAGACGATCATCGGGTCGTCATCGGTCTCAGGGTCTACCGGAGAGAAGAGGGGGATGAAACAAATAAATATACGGCAATAAAAGCAATCACATAAGCATTGCATGGTAGCACGTTATTCGAGGAGTGCCCTAAGGTAGTACTACGCAAGTTAGTGGGAGCGGGAAATTATCCAAGAGTGTTTGCCCAGCTCCGGGTGATTATCGGACTGATGAAATGGAGGGGAAAGTTCCATGTTCGTCATGCTAGAGGCATGTGACAGGTATGAGGAGGACATATACGGATTCGTCTCATTTTTTTGATCGTTTTTCATATATAAAACATTTTCATCGGAGTTACGGTTTAAAAGATATGATTTTCTAGAGTTTTAGACATTTTCTCGCATTAAATCTAATTTAAATAATCTGCATTATCCAGAACAGTGCAACGATGATATCATCATGAGGTCAGCATTGCGTAAGCAGTCAGTTGAGCTACTGACCGGTTAAACTGACTGGTGGGACCCACCTGTCAGCCTCAGTGGGGTTTTAACAGTGTTTAAAACAAATCTAACAGATTAATTAGTTAGGTGGGGCCTACTGTCAGTGACTAAACTAATCAGTGGTTAATTAATCTAAGTGTAGTTAGACACTAATTAGGCTGCTGACCTGGGGGACCCACCTGTCAGGGTCATATGTGAACAGTAGCCGCAGTTGACCGTGGTCAACGCGGTCAAAGTGGGACCCAGGGGCCCACTGGCAGTCTCATTCGGCGGGCCCCACGCCTAGCCAACTCAGCGCGGTTGCCGGAATAGGCTCCGGCAAGCTCTCCGCGGTGGCCAAACGCCGGCGAGCCCTAGAAATGCGCTAGTTTGCGCCGTTTCGGGTGATTCTTTTTGCGTTCGATCGGGGACGGAGCGGCGCATCGATCTATCTTACTGGCGCGGTCGGTGGAGGCCGGAGTTGGCTGGAGTGGCGACTGCAGTGGCGGCCGGAGTCGGTGTCAGCACGGGCGCGCGAGCCAGCTAGCTAGCGAGCGAACCAAAAATCTGGGAGGCTCCACGAGATCGCAAGGAGCACGCTGGACAGCATGGCGAGGCACGGGGAGGATGGACGCGAACGTAGCGAGTTCCATGGCGGAGGCAGAGCTCGGCCATGGCGCGGCGATGTGGTTAGGTAGCTACGGCTCGAGCTCGCTCAAAGTGGAGGAAGGGGAGGGGCCGGAGCTCACCGAGTGGACGCACGGTGGTCCGGTGGAGGATTAGTAGCAGCAGAGGGCTCGGGTTCGCCGGAGCAGCGCCGGAGATGCAGATGAAGGGAAGAGCTCTATTCGGTCAGCGTAGGGCTCCCCGGCTCCAGCTGTTGGTCGAGGCAGGAGTAGCGGTGGTCGGCGATCCTCCCGGGCATGAGCAGGTGACACGGAGAGGCCACTGGCCACGGCGGTGGTGAGGCTCGGCGATGGTGGCGCTCGGGCGCGCGAGCGGTGAGGGGAGAGAGGCGTGCAAGCGAGGGAGAGAGGGAAAAAAGGTCTAGGGTTCCGTCCTGTGGTCCGTAGTGATGCCCTTATTCTCATCGCGGTGGCAGTGGCGCCGGGGGATGGCCGACAGCTGGCCATCGCCCGCTCGAGTGCGCGCGTGCGGTCGACACGGCGATGGAGGTGAGAGATGACAGAGATGGGCCGGGCTGCCAGGTATTATTGAACTGAAGCCCAGGTTCATAGTAGAGTTTTAGGCCATTTTTTATTTCTTATTTCTGGTTCTATTTTATCTCTGTTCTGTAAATTGTTTGACCACAATTTAACTTTTGTAAAATATGTGACTTAGCCACATAAATACAATGCGATATTTTGCACCACCACAAAATAGTTTGGAGCCAAAATGATTTCATTAGAATCTTGGATTAAATGAAATGGGTTAAAGGGGTGTTGTTTTGGTGCTATTTCTTGATGTTAGGGTCACTTAACTAACTCAATTAATGTCAATTATATTTTTATAAATGCTTCTGGAATATTTGCAACATCATGAACATTTTAGTTACTGGATTTGAAGAACTTTTGTTTTCACTTTAAGTTTGAAAATCCATTTGAATTAGAATTTGAAAAGAGATATGATACTGATGATGATCAAGCACTGTTGAACATGATGACTTGGCATGATTAAGAGGTGATCATTGTACTCATTACCCAGGGGTGTTACAATTCTCCTCCACTACAAGAAATCTCGTCCCGAGAATTAAGCGGGGAGTAAAGGGTAACTTCGGGAAAACTGACCCTTGTAGGGTTGATTATCTGGTGAACAATTCAGGGAATGTGGTAGAAGTATCTCTCGAGTTGAAACTTAGGAAATAACGGGAGCAAAGTATGAAGGTACAATAAGAAGTTTCAAGCGAATGGACATCCGATCGATATGTGAACAGGGTGTGAAAAGGGGTTCAGAACATCGGGAATAGATCATCTCTCGGAGGGTGGCTCATGATATGATACGAAGCCAAATGCAAGAATATTTCGGAAGCAAGGTTGTTCAGGAGAGTCAGGTTCCGACCCTGTGGAACTGTGATGAGGGTTGATCGAGAGTAGGGAGAACGGTGTCATCTTACCGGCCACGACAGCAAGGTATGTCAGAGAATAGTCTGTCAGTTATGTTGGTGACAACATCGGTACCAAGGGTGAGGGACGAAGAGAACCATTTTCCTGCTCGTTGAACGAGGCGGACCAATAGGCAAAGTTCTCGTCCATCGGTGGTTACCGGAATGTCATCAACAATAGTAGCAGGGTCTTACTGACAGAGTTGTACATCGGGGTGTTTTATAATCAGGGAATTATTTCTGCTTATATTATATAGATCATGAGAAGGTCAAACAAACCAATGGAAAAGAAAATGTGTTTACACACCAGAATTGGGAGTATATCCTTCCGAAGGGTAAGCGGAGCATGATATACATGATGGGACAGCAAGTTCAAAAGCATTTAGTTAAAGGGGCGAGGGAAAAATCAAGATGTTACCCGTACAACGGTGTCCGGATAATAGATCAAGAAGCACTTGGCAATGTGCCTCCAATGTTCATGTTGTTGTTCGGAATACCACAGTCATGCTTCGAGGCAGCAATGATATGGTGTCAAGTAAAGATTGGGTTCGAAGATCTCAAGAGATACTGAGAAACAATTCCAAGATTATCTCAGAACGTAAGGAATAACCAAGCACAACCAGGTCTGTGTTGGCAGAAAGTCAAGATGTCATCGATGATATCACAAATCATCGAGGGGCAGGGATGGTATTTCTAGCCATGAATTCAATTGATATCCTGGAAGAGCTCAGAATGTTGATGATGATCACGACACATTTGTCGAAAGATTTCATGAAGATGTAATCGATCGGCGATGACATCATGTCAAAGGAATGATGAAGCGAAAGGTTATCGGAACCACGATTGCAAAGGATCAATTCACAGATACAAGATGAACTTATATCAAGGGAACAATTGAATTTAAGAGAAGCTTCCATCATAAGTTCTACATCGTGTCTATGGGCATGAACACAAAGGTTCAAGGTCGACTACCACTTCTTCAATGCATAACCTTTCATTCACTTCTTGTCTTTGAAGAAGTTGTAGAGTTGAAAATTTATCCGACGGAATGCAAGTAGATATAACCCGCATAACTTTCAGTTCACACAGATTAGGGAAAGCATATGTTCAACCCATCGGGGCATCTTAGGGACATATACCACAAGTTGCAGGAGTAATAATCTCAAGCTCAGAAGCAGAGCATGGTTGACATGAGCGGGGGATTCAATTTACCAAGGACATTATGTATCAGCGAAAGAACTCACAAGAATTTTGGATGTGAAGGATACTATCGGATAATAACCCAGCAATGGGTCTGGCAGTCCCCATCGAAGCCGATGTGAGTATCGATACTCAATCAGAGGAAGAAAGGATGCAAAGGCATCGGATTATAGAAGCATCTGAATAGTCTGACGCTTAAATTCAAAGGGATTTATGGTTTCCAAAACGAAGGATTAGAAGCAGATGCTTTGATCAAAAGTTGTGTAAGCTGACTAGAACTAGATGGACAATCATTTGCAACTTGATTGGCCGAGATCCAACTCATGTTCATAATGACACCTGAGTCGAAAGGACGAATTCTAGGAATTAGCTGATGAAGGGGACCTCTCACATACATAATGAATCAATAGGTTTAGAATGATAATGACAAAGGATTTTAACGAATATTGCCAGACGTACGGAATTAACCATAATGCAAGAAGGTAAGAAGAATTTCAAAAGCGGTAGGTTGTAGGGGATTCTCAGGAGATCGGTTAGCAAAATGAAGTATTTCGTGAAACACAAGATCAACTAGGGATGAACGAATCCCTGATAAGTGTGAGGAATTATCCGTAGTGCGAAAGAAGCTGCACGGTAGTAGGCTCAAAGGATTCCCAGATTAACAAGGAGTATTACGGGGTATCTCGTACATAAAGGAGTAACTGTGAATGAAGATACAAATGACAAGGACGGTTAGTTATCCACGGGGGTTTGTCGCTGGTTAGAAATTGCAAAGATAGTGGGCACAAGGGTCTCGAAAACTTTGAGGAGTGTCTTCGGAGTCTTCTGATGAACCAAGCGATCATCTGGCGTGCGGGGCTCTCCGGGAGGAAGCGGTTATGAGAACCTAGTGTCAGAGTTAGTAAAAACTTTAACCAGAATAGAAGAGAGATCAGAGTCCCAGAGTAAAGACGAGGAATAAAAGATCCTAATACCACCCAATTGGCGACGTGGGCCCGTAAGCCACACAACCATGTTAGTAAAACAGTTTTCAAATACTAGACTCAACTTCGGCCAAGGAGTTGGAAAGGGGATTCCTACAGGCAGTCGGCTCTGATACCAACCTGTGATGCCCCCAGCTTAATCGTGCACTAATCATACACGCAAATGCACACGATCAAGCCTAAGGACTCACTTGAAGGAATCACAACACAACTCTAAAACATAAATAAAGGCATACAAGCATTTTATTACAAGCCAGGACCTCGAGGGCTCGAATACATAAGCTTGATGTCAACAAGCATCAGCAGAAGCATTAGATATCTGGGCACAGATATAAAAGAGAAACAGACAAGCCTTTAAGAAGGCAGTGCAAAACAAAAGCTACGATCGAAAAGGCGCAGGACTCCTGCCTGGGACCCTCCGAACCTACTCCTGGTCATCAGCCAACTCGTAGTAGTAGCCATCCTCGGGGTAGTAGTAGTGATCGTCGACAGGGCAGCTGGCTCCGGGGCTCCGTCATCTGGTTGCATCAAACGGGAATAGGGAAAAAAAGAGGAAGCAAAGCAACGGTGAGTACTCATTCGATGTACTCAGCAAGCAAGGATCTACACTACATATGCAACATTATCAATGAAAGGCTGTATATGTGGACTGGGTTGCAGAAATGCCAGAATAGAGAGAAGGCCTAGTCCAATCGAAGACTAGCATCTTCAGGGGTCTTGCAGCATTAGAAGAGTGTAGATTAGTATAGCATAAAGTAGTAGCAGTAATCAGTATCAACCTCGCCCAGAGATCCTTCCTCGACTCCCTGCGAGAAAGCAATCCCAGAGCCCTAGTATCCATTTCTATCCAGTTCTAGTTGTATTGATCGGGATACAACTCCGAGCGTCCGTTACCAAGGATCCGGCTATGCATAGACTAGTTCTTCCCTGCAGGGGTGCACCAACTTACCCACCACGCTCGCGTAACTCCGACCGGAGACACTTTCTGGGTCATGCCCGGCCTCGTCCAAACGACACACCGCAGCCCTACCAAGAGCTCAGCAGAGAGGTCCCCGCCGGTCTACATCCTAAGCGCTCAGGGGTCTTGGGCCATCGTCCTATGCACTCCGGGTCGTTGTGCGCAGGGTGGATATCAGCGTCGCCTCGGATGGCCGACACGATCTGACCATGCCACAATTCTGAACTGGACGTCTGACAGAGCTTTCGGCTGATGCCATGATGTAGAGTACCAATATTTATTCCCGCGTGATGGTTAGTGCTATCGGGCCAGAGGCCCACTCAGATCACATATCCAAATCGTTAGTGAATTGGTGGTGCGATAACGAGCAGAGACTCACGATCGATGTGACCCCGTCACCCCGTCTCGAGGACTTGCGGCAACGGCTAAGAATGCCCGGCCACGCCTCGTATTTATCTCTCGGGTACCGTCCAGGTCAACCCGTCTCCACTTCACTCGCGGGTACCCCTCAGGGTCGACCCGCCTTTCCATGTAACAGTTGTAAAGTCCAAGTATCCGTGTGTCCATAACATGAGGGAATCCGAGGTATCACCCTCGTTGGATTCCTACTCAATGTATCCGTCAAGGTGAACTTACGAGGAATCACCCTCGAGGTTCACACTTGAGGTGTTGCACGACAGCGTCGTTATCGGGAGTGGTGAAGGAGGAATCACCCTCGATGACCACGACCGAATAGCTACTCTACAGAGTTAACATCAGAAGTGCTAAACGAGGTATCACTCTCGGCACTCGATAGTAACGCTGCAGCGTCGTACAACTAGGGGGTGATGTGCGGTGCTGGGGCCTCATCGTCGAGTCTTCCGATATACAGCGGGGCAATCGGGACAAGTGGGGTCACTGGGGTCTCTAACCAGCCTATACTAAGCAGTTTAGGATAAGCAGGTAATTATCAAAAGCAGGTAACAAAATCAGGTCATGCATCAGAATAGGTAAAGCAGTAACAGCAGCAATTCTAATGCAAGCACAAGAGAGAAGAGAATAGGCGATATAGGCATGTTCAAAAAGGGGGGTGCTTGCCTGGTTGCTTTGCAGATATCAACGGGTCTCCGACGAGGTAGACGATCATCGGGTCGTCATCGGTCTCAGGGTCTATCGGAGAGAAGAGGGGGAGGAAACAAATAAATATACAGCAATAAAAGCAATCACATAAGCATGGCATGGTAGCACATTATTCGAGGAGTGCCCTAAGGCAGTACTACGCAAGTTAGTGGGAGCGGGAAATTATCCGGGAGTGTTCGCCCAGCTCCGGGTGATTATCGGACAGATGAAACGGAGGGGAAAGTTCCATGTTCATCATTCTAGATGCATGTGATAGGTATGAGGAGGAAATATTCGGATTCGTCTCGTTTTTCTAATCGTTTTTCATATATAAAACATTTTCATCGGAGTTACGGTTTAAAAGATATGATTTTCTAGAGTTTTAGACATTTTCTGGCATTAAATCTAATTTAAATAATCTACATTATCTAGAACAGTGCAATGATGACGTCATCATGAGGTCAGCATTGCGTCAGCAGTCAGCTGAGCTGCTGACCGGTCAAACTGACTGGTGGGACCCACCTGTCAGCCTCAGTGGGGTTTTAATAGTGTTTAAAACTAATCTATCAGTTTAATTAGTTAGGTGGGGCCTACTGTCAGTGACTAAACTAATCAGTGGTTAATTAATCTAAGTGTAGTTAGACACTAATTAGGCTGCTGACATGGGGGACCCACCTGTCAGGGTCATATGTGAACAGTAGCCGTAGTTGACCATGGTCAACGCGGTCAAAGTGGGACCCAGGGGCCCACTGTAAGTCTCATTGGGCAGGCCCCACGCCTTGCCAACTCAGTGCGGTCACCGGAACAGGCTCCGGCGAGCTCTCCGCGGCGGCCGAACGCCGGCGAGCCCCAAAAATGCGCTACGGTGCGCCATTTCAGGTGATTCTTTTTTCGTTCGATCGGGGACGGAGCGGCGCATCGATCTATCTTACTGGTGCGGTCAGTGGAGGCCGGAGTTGGCCGGAGCGGCGACTGCAGCGGCAGACGGAGTCGGTGTCAGCACGGGCGCGCGAGCTAGCTAGCTAGCGAGCGAACCAAAAAGCTGGGAGGCTCCACGAGATCGCCAGGAGCACGCTGGACAGCACGGCGAGGCACGGGGAGGACGGATGCGAACACAGCGAGTTCCATGGCGGAGGCAGAGCTCGGCCATGACGCGGCGATGTGGTTAGGTAGCTACGGCTTGTGCTCGCTCAAAGTGGAGGAAGGGGAGGGGGGTGGAGCTCACCGAGTGGACGCACGGTGGTCCGGTGGAGGATTAGTAGTAGCAGAGGGCTCAGGTTCACCGGAGCAGCGCCGGAGATGCAGCTGAAGGGAAGAGCTCGATTCGGTCAGCGTAGGGCTCCCCGGCTCCAGCTGTTGGTCGAGGCAGGCATAGCGGTGGTCGGCGATCCTCCCGGGCACGAGCAGGTGACGCGGAGAGGCCACTGGCCACGTCGGTGGTGAGGCGCGGTGATGGTGGCACTCGGGCGCACGAGCGGTGAGGGGAGAGCGGCGTGCGAGCGAGGGAGAGAGGGGAAAAGGTCTAGGGTTCCGCCCTGGGGTCCGTGGTGATGCCCTTATCATCATCGCGGCGGCAACGGCACCGGGGGATGGCCGACAGCTGGCCATCGCCCGCTCGGGTGCGCGCGCGCGGTCGACACGGCGACGGAGGTGAGAGATGACAGAGATGGGCCGGGCTGCCAGGTACTGTTGAACTGAAGCCCAGTTGCACAGTAGAGTTTTAGGCCTTTTTCTATTTCTTATTTCTTATTCTATTTTGTCTCTGTTCTGTAAATTGTTTGACCACAATTTAACTTTTGTAAAATATGTGACTTAGCCACATAAATACAATGCGATATTTTGCACCACAACAAAATAGTTTGGAGCCAAAATGATTTCATTAGAATCTTGGATTAAATGAAATGGGTTAAAGGGGTGTTTTTTTGGTGTTGTTTCTTGATGTTAGGGTCACTTAACTAACTCAATTAATGTCAATTATATTTTAGTTACTGGATTTGAACAACTTTTGTTTTCACTTTAAGTTTGAAAATCCATTTGAATTGGAATTTGAAAAGAGATATGATACTGATGATGATCAAGCACTGTTGAACATGATGACTTGGCATGATTAAGAGGTGATCATTGTACTCATTACCTAGGGGTGTTACAAGGGTTATGACTAGAGGTGGTAAAATGACTCAGGAACCTTTGTATCCTGAGGGCCATCCTAAGAGAGTAGAGCAAGATTCTCAGAGAATTAATACTGATGCACCTAGTCCTAACAAAAAGAAAAAGAAGACTGATAGGACTTTGCATGCTTCTAGTGAACCTACTATAGATACACCTTAGAATCCAAATGATATTTCTATTTCTGATGCTGAGACACAATCTGGTGATGAACATGAACCTAGCGATAATGTTAATGATGATGTTCATGTTGATGCTCAACCTAGTAATGATAATGATGTGGAGATTGAACCTGCTGTTGATCTTGATAACCCACAATCAAAGAATCAACATTATGATAAGAGAGACTTCATTGCTAGAAAACATGTTAGAGAAAGAGAACCATGGGTTCAGAAACCCATGCCCTTTCCTCCTAAGCCATCCAAGAAATAGGATGATGAGGATTTTGAGCACTTTGCTGAAATGATTAGACCTATCTTTTTGCGTATGCGTTTAACTGATATGCTTAAAATGCCTCCTTATCCTAAGTATATGAAAGATATTGTTACAAATAAAAGAAAGATACCGGAAGCTAAAATTTCCACCATGCTTGCTAATTATACTTTTAAGGGTGGAATACCAAAGAAACTTGGGGATCCAGGAGTACCAACTATACCATGCTCTATTAAAAGAAACTATGTTAAAACTGCTTTATGTGATCTTGGAGCTGGTGTTAGTGTTATGCCTTTCTCTTTATATCGTAGACTTGAATTGAATAAGTTGACACCTACTGAAATCTCTTTGCAAATGGCTGATAAATCAACTGCTATACCCATTGGTATTTGTGAGGATGTGCCTGTTGTGGTTGCAAACGTTACTATCTTAACGGACTTTGTTATTCTGGATATTCCCGAGGACGACAGTAGGTCGATCATCATTGGTAGACCCTTTTTGAATACTGCAGGGGCTGTTATTGATTGCAATAAAGGCAATGTCACTTTTCATGTTAATGGTAATGAGCATACGATACACTTTCTGAAGAAACAACCTCAAGTTCATAGTATCAATTCTATTGGAAAAATTTCAACTATTACTATTGGAGGTTTTGAATTCCCTGTTCCTACTATCAAAAAGAAATATGATATTCTTATTATTGGGGACATGCATATCCCCGTTGAGGTAACCTAGTGTTATTAAAAAATTCTCCGGTTTCATGTCATTCGGAAGAAGTTTGTTAATAAGACCTTATCAACCTTGTTAACGGATTCCTTTTGATGAGCATGAGATGGATGAATTTAGAGGGCACAACTCTCTGTACCCACTTTTTACTTTCTGTTATTTAGATTAAATAAAGTAAAAATAGTATTTTCCTTCTATTTTCTGAATTATCCATGAAATAAAAAATGTCCCAAAAATAAAAGTTCTCCAAATGCCCTAAAAATTTAGTATGATTTTTTATAGAATATTTGAGAATTTCTGGCACTGAGAACACACCTGGGGGACCCACCACCTGTCCACAAGGACGAAGGGCACGCCCTACCCCCCTGGGCGCGCCCCCCACCCTTGTGGGTCCCACATGGCCCCTCCACTTATTCCAGCACCCATCCACTTCGCCTTCCTCTAGAAAAAATCATCCCGTAGCTCAAACTCGTGTTCTTGCTCATTTTGCTGCCATTTTCGATCTCCTTGCTCAAAGCTCCATTCACAAAACTGCTTTGGGGGATTGTTCTTTGGTATGTGACTCCTCCAGTGGTCCAATTAGTTTTTGTTCTAGTGCTTTATTTATTGTAAATTTTTGCTGCTGTGGTGACCTTGTTCTTGAGCTTGCATGTCAAATTTATATGGTCCAAAGTAGTTTTGATGCATAATATAGCCTCTAGGCACTTGTAGGAGTAGTTGCTATCAATTTTATTGAGTTTGGTTCACTTTTATTTTGAGTCACTAAAAATTTCAGAAAATTTTCAGAGGAAGAAGATGATGAGGAGATTGTTGAGAGGCTCCTCGAGCCAGGGCTCAAAGGAAAAAGGAAATCAAAAGAAGGAAAGGCCCAAGTACAATCTTCCTCGCACCGCGGAGATTCGGCCGTGTGAATGGCCATGTGATGCATTCTTACAGGCGGCCGAAATTTATGAGGATTTCTATTATTTGGCTGAGAATGCTGGCATCACCGACTTCCTCCTCGATCAGTGTGATCAGTATCTCCTACTCACTAATACTTTCGTGCAAAATTTTCATTTTCATGCTAGGAGATCACCACCCACGGTAGAGTTTCACTTATATGATGAGCATAAGGAGATGACGCTTTATGACTTTTGTGAGGTTTGTAAATTATCTTATGAGGGTAGCGTCGAGGAACCACGTCCTAGAGATGTGGAAGATTTTATTGATGAAGTTACCATAGGGGAAAGGAGAAAGGTGTCGGAAGCGAGAGTGGCTAGTTTACATTTTCCTGTTTTACGCTACTACTCATTATTTGCTGGGAGATGTTTAATCAGCCGCGGGGAGAGTGGAGGCCTTAGTGCTCCTGACCTTGCCATTTTACGCCATGCTTTACTTCGCGATAAAACCTTCAGTTTAGGCGCTATGGTTGCTAGACGGTTGAGTCTTAACCGTACTAAGGGTCCTATTTTCGGAGGTATCTTTGCCTCTCGACTTGCTAGACGCTTTGAGATACCCATTAGGCATAATGAGAAAGAGGAGAAGCTGCTACCCACTATATACTTAGATTATGACAGCATGGTAGCACATAAGTTTATTCGCTATGATGAGGAAAAGAGTCTCATTTATAACTTGATATTTAGCGAGGGTACTTTTCAGATTATTACCTTGCCTACACCTGGTTTGTTCGATATTTATTCAGGCAGGTACTTCGTTATGCCCGAGGACATTCATGCATACTGGGAGGGGACGCGATCCCCAACTCCTGAGCCAGAGCCATCACCTGATCCATATAATGAGTCTATTTATCAGTGGGAGCCACAGGAGCTCACTAACCAGTGGAACCCCCAGGATCCTCCTCAGTACACCGGAGAGAGCTACTTTGATCCATGGGCTTAGACCAACTTAGGCCAAAAGCCTAAGCTTGGGGGAGTATGTATTTCTCACCGACGTTACATTCATGTTCACACACTCATTCCAGTTGTCGGTGTTCATACTTTTTCATTGTATTATCCATGTTAGGTTATTTCTTTTTCTCGCTTTCTTCTTGAGTATTTGAAAACCTTTGAGAAAAACAAAAAAAAATTAGTTGTAGCTTAGTTTACTTTCCTTGCTTAGTTGTAGTATAAAAGAAAACCCTAAAAGATTTCTCGTTCTTCTTTTACTTGTTGGGAGCTTTCCCGTGTAAATAGTTTTTCTCGTTCTTGTTTTACTTTCTTCTGAAAAATAAAAACTCCAAAAACATTTCAGTGTGTTTCTTTGAAATTCTTTTCTTTTCTTTGGGGGTCGAGAGGAGAAGACCACGATGAAAAAGTTGAGTGGCTCTCATATGCATTATTGTTGATCTAACAACAAGCCCATATTATATTGTCTTCTCCTTTGAATAAATGTTTGCAGATTCCATCTTAGTCCAATGCACATGCACTATTATTATTATTATTCACATCGTTCGGTCGTGCAAGTGAAAGGCAATAATGACGATATATGATGAAGTGATTGAGATGAGGAAAAGCTGGTATGAACTCGACCTATCTTGTTTTTGTAAATATGATTAGTTCATCATTCTTGATTCAGCCTATTATGAATGAAACATGTTTGCAATGACAATTAGATATTATAGTTATTCATGCTATGCTTAATTAGCTAGGAGTTTATAATGGTTTACCTTGCGTGCCAACATGCTTTTAAAATGGTTGTGAGGTAGTATGATAGGATGGTATCCTCCTTTGAATGATTCGAGTGGCTTGACTTGGCACATGTTCACGCATGTAGTTGAAACAAAATCAACATAGCCTCCACGATATTTATGTTCATGGTGATTTATATCCTACTCATGCTTGCACTCAATATTGGTTAATCTCAATGCATGTTTATGACTGTTGTCGCTCTCTAGTTGGTCGCTCCCCAGTCTTTTTCTAGCATTCACTTGTACTAAGCGGGAATACAGCTTCTGCGTCCACTTCCATAAACCCAAAGTTGTTCCATATGAGTCCACCATACCTTCCTATATGTGGTATTTACCTACCGTTCCAAGTAAATTTGCATGTGCCAAACTCTAAATCTTAAAATGATAATCTGTTTTTATGCCCGAATCGCTCATGTAGCGACTGGGGGCTGTCAGTATCTTCCATGCTAGGTGGGTTATTCTCGCTATGAGTGGACTCCGCTCATCATTCACGAGAAAATGGCTGGTAATCGGGATGCCCAGTCCCATGCTCAAATCAAATCAAAATAAATTAAAACAAAACTCCCCCAGGATTGTTGATTGTATGGACGGTACCCGTTGTTTCAGACCAGCCGTGGAGTGTGCTTGTTGGTTGAGGGGGAGTAAAAAACTTTACCAATCTGTTTGGGAACCGCCTATAATGTATGTAGCATGGAAGATATTGAGATCTCTTGGTTGTTATGTTGACAATGAAAGCGTACCGCTCAAAATTATATTCATCTCTGTTTTAAAAACTCGAGCTCTGGCACCTCTGCAAATCCCTGCTTCCCTCTGCGAAGGGCCTATCTATTTACTTTTATTGCTGAGTCATCATCCTCTTATAAAAAGCACCAGTTAGAGAGCACCACTGTCATTTGTATGCTTTGTTATTAATTTATATTGAGTATGACTGTGACTGGATCTCTTTTTCCATGAATTACAATGTCTAGTCAGTCCTTAATCTTCAGGGGTGCTCTGCATTTATGTTTTGCGGTCTCAGAAAGGGCTAGCGAGATACCATCTTGTTATATCATATCGTGATTGTTTTGGAAAAGTGTTGTCATCCGAGATTTATTATTATTGCTCGCTAGTTGGTTATGTCATTGATATGAGTAAATGTGAGACCTAAATGTTATTGTGAATATGGTTAGTTCATAATCTTTGCTGAAAACTTGAATACTGGCTTTACATATTTGCAACAACAAGATCAAACAGAGTTTGTAAAAGTTTTTCTTTATTACTTTCAGTTTGACAACTGAATTGCTTGAGGACAAGCAATGGGTTAAGCTTGGGGGAGTTGATACGTCTCCATCGTATATACTTTTCCAAACTCTTTTGCCTTTGTTTTGGACTCTAATTTGCATGATTTGAATGGAACTAACCAGGACTAACGTTGTTTTCAGCAGAATTGCCATGGTGTTATTTTTGTGCAGAAATAAAAGTTCTCGGAATGACCTGAAACTTCACGGAGATCATTTTTGGAATTAATAAAAAATATTGGCGAAAGAATCAACAGAAGGGGGCCCACACCCTGTCCACAAGGGTGGGAGGCGCCCCCCCCCCCAGGGCGCGCCATCCGTCCTTGTGGGCCCCCTGGACCTCCACCGACCTCAACTCCAACTCCATATATTCATGTTCGCGGAGAAAAAAATCAGAGAGAAGGATTCATCGCGTTTTATGATACGGAGCCGCCGCCACCTCCTGTTCTTCCTCGGGGCTCCGGAGAGGGGAAATCATCGCCGTCTTCATCATCAACCATCCTCCATCACCAATTTCATGATGCTCACCACCGTGTGTGAGTAATTCCATCGTAGGCTTGCTGGACGGTGATGGGTTGGATGAGATTTACCATGTAATCGAGTTAGTTTTGTTAGGGTTTGATCCCTAGTATCCACTATGTTCTAATATTGATGTTGCTATGACTTTGCTATGCTTAATGCTTGTCACTAGGGCCCGAGTGCCATGATTTCAGATCTGAACCCTTTATGTTTCCATGAATATATTTGTGTTCTTGATCCTATCTTGCAAGTTATAGTCACCTACTACATGTTATGATCCTGCAACCCCGGAGTGACAATAGTCGGGACACTTCCCGGTGATGACCGTAGTTTGAGGAGTTCATGTATTCACTAAGTGCTAATGCTTTGGTCCAGTTCTCTATTAAAAGGAGGCCTTAATATCCCTTAGTTCCAATAGGACCCCACTGCCACGGGAGGGTAGGACAAAAGATGTCATGCAAGTTCTTTTCCATAAGCACGTATGACTATATTCGGAATACATGCCTACATTATATTGATGAACTGGAGCTAGTTCTGTGTCACCCTATGTTATAACTGTTGCATGATGAATGCCATCCGACATAATTATCCATCATTGATCCATTGCCTACGAGCTTTTCACATATTGATCTTTGCTCCGTTACTTTTCCGTTGCCACTGTTACAATTGCTACCAAACTGCTACTGTTACTTTTGCCACCATTACCGTTACTTCCATACTACTTTGCTACTATGCTGCAGATATTAAGTCTTTCAGGTGTGGTTGAATTAACAACTCAGCTGCTAATACTTGAGAATATTCTTTGGCTCCCCTTGTGTCGAATCAATAAATTTGGGTTGAATACTCTACCCTCGAAAACTGTTGCGATCCCCTATACTTGTGGGTTATCAGCTGCATGGGCGGGCCCTGACAGCTTGAGGATAATGCAGCCCGAGGGGCGCCCTTAATTGAACAAACCAAAAAAAGTCACCTGGCACCGTTGTTGTAGAAGCGTTGGAGTAGCTGAAGACGCGTGCTGCGGAGATCGCTCCTCACAAGCCGGCTGGCTCCTGAGGCTCGGGAGGCTCTGGAGGCCCGAGAAGCTCGCGAGGGTCCGGCACCTCCTTTGTCAGGACCGCCCGGCGCCGGGCCTCGTGAGCTGCCAGGACGCCCTGCATGTAGCGCTGGTGCGAGGCAACCATGTCCAGCAGGCCGAACGACATGCAGACGTAACTGCGGGGGCAGCCCCCACTCCGTCCAACGCGGGACGGCCAGAAGAGCTCCTGAGAAGCAACCCTGTTGAGGCCTGGGATGTTGACATAGACGCGCAGCTCGCCACCCATGTCAGGGGCAGCAGCTGCATTGGATGATGCGGGGCGACGCTCGCCATGCATGGCTCGCGCCTCCTGAAGCTCCTCGATCATCTTGGTGATGAACTCCTGAGCGCCTGGCGCCTCGTGCCTTGCACCTTGCTCATGTAGGTGCGTGTCGAAGCATGCCCCCACGTGGTGCCCGAACGCCTCCCTCGTGACGCTGGTCAGGTCAGAGGCCCTCCAGACGAGAGCCCCCGAGCCCGTCCTGAGAGGGGCACCGGGCGCGCCTTCCTATGAGAGAGGGAAGGGCGCCCCAGCAGTCAGCCTGCTGACGGCCCTTGGGGAGGAGCTTCTTCTTCTTGGGGATGGCTTCAGGAGGCCGGACGGCACCCTCGTCATCAGAGTTCTCGATCGCCGCAGCCTGGTAGGCGCACTCAAGGGAGCACACCGCAGCCTTCTCGTCGCAGGCGACCGTGATGATGCCGCCACTCCCTGGCATCTTGAGGACATTGTAGCCGTGGTGCGTCACCGCCATGAACTTGGTGAGGGCCGGATACCCGAGGATGGCATTGTACGGGAGGCGAATGTGGGCGACGTCGAAGTCGATGAGCTTAGTGTGGTAGTTGTCGCGCTGGCCAAAGGTGACAGGGATGCGGATCTACCCTATGGGGACGGTGGAGCCATCGGTCACCCCTGAGAAAGGCTTGGTGGGGAGGAGCTTGTCGTACGGCACCTGGAGCGTCTCGAACGTCTCGATGGAGAGAACGTTGAGCACCGCGCCGCCATCGATGAGTGTCTTGGTGACGAGGACGTTGTTGATGGTCGGCAAGCAGAGCATCGGGAGAGCGCCAGCGGCGGCTAAACATTTGAGCTGGTCCATGGAGTCAAAGGTGATGGCGTACTTGGACCATCTGAGGGGGCGCGACGCCTCAAGCTTGGGAAGGGTCGCGTTCACCTCACGAGCGAACTGCTTGAAGATGCAATGAGAGGCGGGAGCCTGAGCACTGCCCAGGATGTAGGAGATCGCACGCGGTTCCTGGAAGCCCCCAGCCCCATCATTCTGGCGGTTGTCATCGTTTCTCCTTGGCGGCGGTGGCAGCGGAGGAAGGCCGGCGTTGCCCTGAGGACGGTCCTCGCGGGGCTGGCCCTGCCAGCGGTCCTCACAAGGCTGATCACGCCAGTCCTGGTGGGGGTCTCGGTTGTCCCAGCGGCCACCACCGCGGCCTCCTCCGCGGCCGTAGCCACGGTCGTTGCGCTCGGGGCGATGGCCAAGGCGTCCGTCGCGGATAGCCCTGAGCTCCTGGCAGTCATTGATGTTGTGGCTGTGGATGTTGTGGAAGACACAGAACGGGCGGTTGCCCCTGGAGGATTCACCGTGGTCACAGCCGCGCTTCATCTAAGGTTCGGCCACGAGCACAGCTGGGCCCTTGTGCTTCACGTCCTTAGCCTTGGCCTTCTTGTCTTCAGGATCGACCTCTGGAAGCTCCAGGAGGGAGAGGCGACCTTCCTCGGCCCTCGCGCATTTGGTTGCCATGTTGAACATCTCCAGAGCCGAGCACAAGTCCTCGTGGATGGCGAGCTCCTCCTTCATCTTGACATCCCGGACGCCATCAGAGAATGCCGTGATGATGGCCTCGTCCGACACCTTCGGGATTTTGTGGCGAACTTTGGTGAAGCGTTGTATGTACTTGTGCAAGGTTTCGCCTGGCTGCTGCTTGATGCACTGCAGGTCGCCTGCCGCTGGAGCGCGGTCGCAAGTGCCTTGGAAGTTGGCGATGAAGCGCTCGCGGAGCTCGTCCCAGGAGGAGATCGACCCCACCGGAAGGTTCAGGAGCCAAGAGCGCGCGCCGTCCTTGAGGGCCATAGGGAACCAGTTCGCCATGACCTTCTCATTGCCATTTGCCGCCTCGATGCTCAGCTCGTAGAGCTGGAGGAACTCAGCGGGGTTAGGGCTGCCGTCATAGCGCAGAGGCAGATCCGGCTTGAAATTGCCGGGCCAGACGACGCGGCGCAGCTCCGGGGTGAAAGCACGGCACCCTGCCGTACTCACAAGGGTCAGCCACAGGGGAGGAGCCTGATCTCGATGCCCGTGCGCTGTTGCCTCTGGCGGTGCGCGGTCTTGACGTGGTGGTGCTGGAAGCGCACATGCTTCTCCTTGGGGCCGCTGCACCACCTGGCAGCTTTCTTCATCGCGTGCCGGCGCTCTGCGCGACGGGTTGCGCTGGGGAGCCTCACGCCTCGACTCGGGGCCCATGCCGTGCAGAGGAGGGGGAGGAGGCGCACCTTGAGCCACGTCGCCTGCCAGGGACGGCGGAGGGCGAAGCGAACGAGACGGTGTAGGGGCCTCGCCAGCGGCGTTGACGAGTTCGGCGATGCGGGCGAGCCAGTCGTCGTAGAGGTCGTTGGTCGGACGATAGCGCATAAGCTCACGCACCATGAGCACTGCAGACTGCGCGTTCGCCAGCCCACTACGGCCATGAGAAGACGACGCCATGGCTGATGGAGTCGCGGTGCGGCCGTCGCGCTTCCCGGACGGTGGCAGCGACGAGTCCTGCTGTTCGCGGGCAGCAGGGTCGGTGGCGGCGTTAGCCACCGGGGAGGCAAAAGCGGCGAGGGGCGCCGTTGCCCGCGGGTGCCGTCTGGGCGACACGAGTGGCCTGGCGCTCAGCTCGAACACAGCGATCGTCGGCCATTGGAACGGCGGCGGAGCGAGTGGTGGGAGAGAAGCTTCAACACGCCCCTACCTGGCGCGCCAAATGTGGGATTTAGGGCTCCGCAGACGCAAGGAAGGTTCGAACTCTGGGGCATGTGTGAAGAACTCAACCTATCCTACCAACCAACCCGTCGCCCTACAGCCTAGCTCGATGGATCAAGGAAGAAGATGAACATGGCAGTTTACCCAGGTTCGGGCCACCTTGTGGTGTAAGACCCTACTCCTTCTTTGTGGTCGATTTGCCTCACGAGGGGCTGGGGATGAACTAGTACAAGGGAAGAACAAACTCACGAGGTCTGCTCTGGGGTGAGGGTGAGTCGATCTTCGGTCCGCCCTGTCCGGGTCTGTCCCCCTCTACGGTGGTGGCTAGCCTATACTTATAGTGGCCTCGGTCCTCTTCCTCCAAAACGAAGGTGGGAAGGGATCCCACAGTGGCCAATTCGAAAGGGGACAAGTAGTACATCTTATCCTGACGAAAGGTGGTCTTCGCCTACAAAGCTTCTGGTCATGACGCCACGGTGGGCTCGGCGATGACATCCGTCCTGCCGTCCTGGCGGACTTGGTCTCATTGCACTGGAATGGAAACCTTTGCCTGATTCCTCGGGAACCCACGCCTGCGCTTGCCTTGTTAAGACCAAAGAGGAAACCTGCTCCTCTGTGCCTGCTGGCGCCCGCCTGGCCTTGGTCTTCATGGCTTGTGTCACCACATCCTCGTGAGGTTGGATACCTGCATAGAAATCTCTGCTCTCAGGAGGCAGCCTAGGGAGGCCGCTCCCTCAGGAGGTCTTGGCGCTGTCTGCCTCGCGAGGCTTGGCCCCTCGCGAGGGTCTTGTCTTGTTGGTGTTGAAACTGGGCCGTACCAGGCCGTCGATGGAGCCATGCCGTGGGCCGCAGGTAGGCAAGTCTGGGTACCCCGGTTCCCAGAACGCCGACACAAGATTTCTACCAGAGAAACAAAGACGAGAATGTGCATTAACCCCTATGCATAGATTACCCCAATGCCACCTCGGGAATCCACGAGTTGAGTGCCAAAACATATATCAAGTGAATCAATATGATACCCCATTGTCACCACGGGTATTCATAGCAAGACATACATCAAGTGCTCTCAAGTCCACAAAAGTATTCAATCCGATAATAACGAAATCTCAAAGGGAAAACTCAATTCATCACAACAAGATAGAGAGGGGAAACACCATATGATCCAACTATATTAACAAAGCTCGTGATACATCAAGATCATGCCAAATCAAGAACATGAGAGAGAGATATTAAACACATAGCTACTGGTACAAACCCTCATCCCCAAGGGTGGACTACTCCCTCCTCATCATGGTGGCCGCCGGGATGATGAAGATGGCCACCAGTGATGATTTCCCCCTCCGGCAGGGTGCCGGAACAGGGTCCAGATTGGTTTTTCGTGGCTACAAAGGCTTGCAGCGGCGGAACTTCTGATCTAGGTTAACTTTCGGGCGTTTCTAAATATATAGGATTTTTCAGCGTTGGAATCACGCGAATATGGGCCTCAGCGGGCCCACCACCCACCAGGGTGCGCCAAGGGGGGTGGTGCGCTCTGGTGTCTTGTGGGAAGCAGGGGGCCCCCTCTGGTGGTTCTTTGCTCCATTATTTCTCTTTTCTTCCAAAAAAATCATCAAAAAGTTTCGTCCAATTCCGAGAACTATTATTTCTGCACAAAAAACAACACCACAGTAGTTCTGCTAAAAACAGCGTCAGTCCAGGTTAGTTCCATTCAAATCATACCAAAACCATATAAAATTGTTGTAAACATGGCATGAATACTTCATAAATTATAGATACGTTGGAGACGTATCAGCATCCCCAAGTTTAATTCCTACTCGTCCTCGAGTAGGTGAATGATAAAAGCAATAATTTATGAAGTGTGAATGCTAGCATAGTGCATAAGTTTGATCAGTGATAATTTCAATCACTTTTCCTAGCATCATAACAACAACTCTTTCTCATAAAACTCATCATGATAAAGTAGCAATCAATTCACATGTTACGGTTCAAACAATGCCTTCTCTTGAAACTCAACAACCTATATTCTTAGTCACCAAACAATTGCAATTCAACTTATTCAACAAAGTCTAAGTAAGAGCTCCTCATACTCAATCATCATATAGTCTTCTATGATTGCTAGTACTCAAAGCATATTTTTAGAACAAATGGCATCCATCGAACACAGAGAAAGATAGGGGCTTAATGTTTCTCCTCCCTACTCACTTACCATAAAGATAATTGTCAACAATAATAAATCATGATCAAATATATTTGACTGGTCATATGTGCCTAGATCTCTCCCCACCACATGATGCTTGCCAACTAGAGAATAATTGAGCTTGAAATTAGAATGCATACTATTGACTCTTGCATAAAAGGAAATACTGAAAAGTAAAGAGATAGGCCCTTCCCAGAGGGAAGTAGAGGTTGTCATGCGATTTTTTTTGGATGCACAATCTCTTAATGCAAAGGAACGTCACGTTGTATTGCCCCTTATGATAGCAAGCTTTATTATGCAGTCCGTCGCTTTTATTACTTTGCCATCACAAGTTTGTACAACGCTTATTTTCCCTTACAATAAAACATCAAACATATTTAGGAGAATTTTTTATTGCTTTATGCACCGATGACAACTTACTTGAAGGATCTTATTCAATCCATAGGTAGGTATGGTGGACACTCATGGCAAGAAACTGGGTTTAAGGGTTTTTGGATGCACAAGTAGTATCTCTACTTAGTACAAATTTTTGGGTAGCAAAAGATCCTAAGCAAACACCACATGTTGGAGGATCCATAACAATATAACTTCTATGCAAATATACACAACCATAACTCATTATGTTGTCTTCCTTGTCCAACTTTAACTAATTTGCTCAAGTTTGAAAATAATTAATGGGTATTCACAATCATAGAAGATGTCCAAGATAATATATTTGTATGTGAAAGTTCTCTTCCTTATACTAATCATTCATGAATTGCTTGTATGACCAATATTGTGATTGTCAAGCTTCAAGAGATTTCACTTTCTAAACCCAATGTGAAGCTACTACTAGGCATGATTTGAAAATATAATTTCAACTTCATGATATTCAATTCCTTCAACAATTTACTCATAGGATATGAGTGAAGCACAAGAGTAAATAACAAACTACTCCAAAAATATAAAAGTGAAGATCAAGCGAGTAGCTAAGTAAATGGGTAGCTATTTAAGGACTCACTCTTATTTCAAAACTTTCAGATCTATTTTTTTTTAATTAAAACGGCAAGCAAAACAAAATAAAATGGCATTCCAAGAATAGCACACATCATGTGAAGAAAGGTGGGATGCCTACCAGGGCATCCCCAAGCTTAGATGCTTGAGATTTCTTGGAATATTATCTTGAGATGCCTTGGGCATCCCCAAGCTTGAGCTTTTGTGTCTCCTTAATTCCTTTTATATCACGGTTTCCCTAAATCTCAAAAAACATCATCCACACAAAACTCAACAAGAACTCATGAGATAAGTTAGTATAAATCAATGCAATAACCTTATCATTCTCTACTGTAGCAAATCACTAAAATTATTATTTAACATTGCATACTAAATGCCTCTGCATATTTAATACTCCTATCCTCAAATAGAATCATTAAACAAGCAAACATATGCAAACAATGCAAACATAACAGCAATCTGTCTAAACAGGACAGTCTGTAAATAGTGCAATTATACTCATACTTCCCCAACTCCAGAAATTCTGAAAAATTACCACACTGTATAAAAAGATTCATCGCTAACCGTGTAAAAAGTTCAAGATTTTACCATGTTCTTCCTATTCACAAATATTCAAAATATAACAACATACTTTCTGTTTTCAAACAGCAACATACAGACTTGCAAAATAAGCATGGTAAAGGCTATGCTTGACATTTTTATTGAAATGAAAGATATAAACATTATTCTAAATAACAGCAAGAAAATCCTAATAAAATAAAATGACGCTCCAAGTAAAACACATATAATGTTGAAGACGAAAGAGGGGATGCCTTCCGGGGCATCCCCAAGCTTAGTTGCTTGGTTCTTCCTTGAATATTACCTTGGGGTACCTTGGGCATCCCCAAGCTTAGGGTCTTGTCACTCCTTATTCTCCTTATATCGATATCTCACCCAAAACTTGAAAACTTTAATCACACAAAACTTAACGGAACTTCGTGAGATGCGTTAGCATAATAAAGAGCAAATCATTCACTTGGGTACTGTCAAGACAAGATTCATAATTGTTCTCACACAAATCCTACTGTACTCTATCATTTCCACAATTTATATTGACCAATATAAACCATAGACACCATAAAACAAGCAAACTATGCATTGAAAACAGAATCTGTCAAAACAGAACAGTCTGTAGAAACCTGAATTATGCTCATACTTCTGCAACTCTAAAAATTCTGAAAAACTAGGAAAACGTGGGAAACTGATATATAAATCATGTGTAAAAAATTCAGATCAAATGCACATTCCAGTGAATTTAAAAAATTCTGATACTGGGCGCAAAAGTTTCTGTTTTTTCACAGAATCAAATCAACTATCATCCACACTATCCCAAAGGTTTTACTTGGCACTTTATTGAAACAAAAGCTATAAACACATGATTACTACAGTAGCTTAATCATGTGAACACACAAAAACAGTAGGTAAAGTGCCGGGTTGTCTCCCAACAAGCATTTTTCTTTAATGTCTTTTTAGTTAGGCATGATGATTTCAATGATGCTCGCATAAAAGATAAGAATTGAAACATAACAAGAGCATCATGAAACACATGGCAAGCACATTTAAGCCTAACCCACTTCCTATGCATAGGTATTTTGTGAGCAAATAATTCATGGGAACAAGAATCAACTAGCATAGGAAGGCAAAACAAGCAAAACTTCAAAACTTTCAACACATAGAGAGGAAACTTGATATTAGTGAGATATGTAAATGCATATGTTCCTCTCTCATAATAATTTTCAGTAGAATCATGAATGAATTCAACAATATAACTATCACATAAAGTATTCTTTTCATGATCCACAAGCATAGAAATTTTATTACTCTCCACATAAGCAAATTAGTCTCATCAATAGTAGTGGGAGCAAATTCAACAAAATAACTACCATGTGATTGAAAATTAAAATCATGATGACAAGTTTCATGGTTATCATTATTCTTTATATCATACATGTCATCACCATAATCATCATAGATAGCAACTTTGTTCTCATAATCAATTGAAACCTCTTCCGGAATAGTGGAATCATCACTAAATAAAGTCATGACCTCTCCAAATCCACTTTCATAATTATTACAATAAGGTTTAACACCCTCCAAAATAGTGGGATCATCATTACCTAGAGTTGACACTCTTCCAAACCAACTTTCATCAATATAATCATCATAAATTGGAGGCATGCTTTCATCATAATAAATTTTTTCATCAAAAGTTGGGGGACTAAAAATATCATCTTCATCAAACATAGCATCCCCAAGCTTATGGCTTTGCATACCATTAGCATCATGGATATTCAAAGAATTCATACTAGCAATATTGCAATCATGCTCATCATTCAAAGATTTTATGCCAAACATTTTATTGAATTCTTATTCTATCAATTGAGCACAATTTTCCTTTCCATCATTTTCAAGAAACACATGATAAAGACGAATAATATGAGGCCACCTCAATTCCATTTTTTAGTTTTCTTTTATAAAACCAAACTAGTAATAAAATATGAAACTAAAAGATTCAATTGCAAGATCTAAAGATATACCTTCATTCACTCACCTCCCCGGCAACGGCGCCAGAAAAGAGCTTGATGTCTACTACGCAACTTTATTCTTGTAGACTCGTGTTGGGCCTCCAAGCGCAGAGTTTTGTAGGACAGGAGAAATTTTCCCTCAAGTGGATGACCTAAGGTTTATCAATCCGTGGGAGGCATGGGATGAAGATGATCTCTCTCAAACAACCCTGCAACCAAATAACAAAGAGTCTCTTGTGTCCCCAACACACCAAATACAATGGTAAATTGTATAGGTGCACTAGTTCGGCGATAAGATGGTGATACAAGTGTAGTAATGATGGTAGATATTGATTTTTGTAATAGGAACAATAAAAACAGCAACGTAGCAAGTAACAAAAGTGAGCACAAAGGATATTGCAATGCTTGAAAATGAGGCCTAGGGTCCGTACTTTCGCTAGTGCAATCTCTCAACAATGCTAATATAATTGGATCATATAACCATCCCTCAACGTGCGATGAAGAATCACTCCAAAGTTCTTATCTAGCGGAGAACATAAGAAGAAATTGTTTGTAGGGTATGAAACCACCTCAAAGTTATCCTTTTCGATCGATCTATCCAAGAGTTCATACTAAAATAACACCAAGTTATCCTTTCCGATCGATCTATCTAAGAGTTCATACTAAAAATAACACCATATGATACGCATCAACCAACTCTAATGTCACCTAGATACTCCAATGTCACCACGAGTATCCATGAGTAGATTATACGATATGCATCAAACAATTTCAGATTCATAATACTCAATCCAACACAAAGAACCTCAAAGAGTGCCCAAGATTTCTACCGGAGAAACAAAGAGGAGAGCGTGCATCAACCCTATGCATAGATTACCCCAATGTCACCTCGGGAATCCGCGAGTTGAGTGCCAAAACATATATCAATTGAATCAATATGATACCCCATTGTCACCATGGGTATTCATAGCAAGACATACATCAAGTGCTCTCAAATCCATAAAAGTATTCAATCCGATAATAACGAAATCTCAAAGGGAAAACTCAATTCATCACAACAAGATAGAGAGGGGAAAACACCATATGATCCAACTATATTAACAAAGCTCGCGATACATCAAGATCATGCCAAATCAAGAACACGAGATAGAGAGATTAAACACATAGCTACTGGTACAAACCCTCAGCCCCGAGGGTGGACTATTCCCTCCTCATCATGGTGGCCGTCGGGATGATGAAGATGGCCACCTATGATGATTTCCCCCTCCGGCAGGGTGCCAGAATAGGGTCCAGAATGTATTTTCGTGGCTACAGAGGCTTGCGGCGGCGGAACTTGTGATCTAGGTTAACTTTTGGGGGTTTCTGAATATATAGGATTTTTCAGTGTTGGAATCACGTGAAGATGGGCCTCAGGAGGCCCACCACCCACCAGGGCGCGCCAGGGGGGTGGCGCGCCCTGGTGTCTTGCTGGCAGCAGGGGGCCCCCCTCTGGTGGTTCTTTGCTCCATTATTTCTCTTTTCCAAAAAAATCGTCAAAAAGTTTTGTCCAATTCCGAGAACTTTTATTTCTGCACAAAAAACACCACCATGATAGTTCTGCTGAAAACAGCGTCAGTCCGGGTTAGTTCCATTCAAATCATACCAAAACCATATAAAATTGTTGTAAATATGGCATGAATACTTCATAAATTATAGATATGTTGGAGACGTATCAGTGTTATGCGGGAATGGGGGAATTAAAATCATTGATCATATCCCTTAAAAAACAGGCACGGTCTCCACCTCGACGGGACGTGCCAATGAAGGCGCTGCCTCGAACCCCGAATCAAGCTTTCACAATGGTCTGGTGTTTATGACCAGGCATGAACCTTCGCAGAAAAGTTGTCAGGCGAAGGCACTGTTCACATTTGGATGATTGGCCTTCGAGGCTAATTAACATCTATAGTTCGAGTTACGAACATTGCCTAGTTAGCACATGGCCAAACTCAAGCTCAGCAGCTTTTTGAACCTGATTGAAGGAGATTATGCCAAATATAAAGAAGAAGGGGAACTCACCCCGCAAGCCAGGGACCTCGTGTATGTCAAGGTCTCAAGACGCGATGAAGCACCGGCGTTGGAGGCTTGTTCGGGGGCTACTGAGGGAGTCTTGGATTATGGGGTCCTCGGGCTGCCGACCTATCTCCCATGGGCCGGACAGGTGGGCCACACTATAATTACAAGAAGGCCGAACTACGAGATGAATCCATATCCGGACAGGAAGTTTTTTGGCGTCTTGGTGTTTCCTCCAAGTCAACATAAGAAGAACCGGCATGTTTATCCTTTCCTTGTAACCGACCATGTGTAACCCTAGTACCCCGGGTGTCTATATAAACCAGAGGGTTTAGTCCGTAGAGGCTAGAACAACAACCATCATCCCACTAGTCTAGGGTTTAGTTCATCTGATCTCGTGGTAGATTGACTATGTAATCCTCATATACACAAGCAATATAATCAAGAAGGACGTAGGGTTTTACCTCTTAGAGAGGGCCCGAACCTGGGTAAGCATCGTGTCCCTAGTCCCTTGTTCCCTATTGGTCCAAGATCCACAACTCGGGACCCCCTACCCGAGATCCACCGATTTTGACACCGACACCCCCCTAGATGGGAGGAGAGTTCCCCCTCTGGTCCATGGCCACCATGGAGGTGGAGGGGCAGGAGCCCCTTCGAGATTGGTTCTCTCTCTCTGTTCTCTTCTGTATCACATTCCTGTTTTCTGGCCCTTCACCGTTTCTTAAATTCTCGGAGATCCGTAACTCTGATTGGGCTGAAATTTTGAGGGGATTTTTATCCATAAATTATCTTTCTTGCGGCGAAAGAAGGGCTGCAGCCACCTTACGAGGTGGCCACTACCCATCAGGGTGCATCGGGCCCCCCTGGCGCACCCTGGTGCCTAGTGGGCTCCTCCAGCACCATCCTGCGTTAAATCTTCTTCCAAAAATTAACATATATTCTAAAATAAATCTCCATAAAGTTTTATCGTGTTTGGACTTTGTTTGATATGGATATTCTATGAAACAAAAAACATGCAACAAACAGGAACTGGCATTGGGCACTGGATCAATATGTTAGTCCAATAAATCATATAAATTATTGCCAAAAGTATGTGAAAGTTGTATAATATTGGCATGGAACAATCAAAAATTATAGATACGACGGAGACGTATCAGCATCCTGATACGTCTCCAACGTATCTATAATTTTTTATTGTTCCATGCTATTATATTATCCATCTTAGATGTTTTATATGCATTAATATGCTATTTTATATCATTTTTTGAGACTAACCTATTAACCTAGTGCCCAGTGCCAGTTGCTGTTTTTTCCTTGTTTTTGCCTTTTTACAGAAAATCAATACCAAATGGAGTCCAAACGAAACGAAACTTTTTAAGGATTTTTCTTGGACTAGAAGACAACCACGAAGCTTCGGGAGGAGGCCAGAAGAGCCACGAGGAGGCCACAAGCCTGCTGGCCGCGCCCTAGGGGGGCGCACCCTCAGGGCTTATGGGCCCCTTGGGACTCTCCTAACCCTAATCCCAGCTCCATAAATACCCAAATATTCCCCGTACACTAGGGGGCACACCAAAAATACTTTTCCGCCGCCGCAAGCTTCTGTTCTCGTGAGATCCCATCTTGGGGCCTTTTCTGGCACTCTGCCGGAGGGGGATTCCATCACGGAGGGCCTCCACACAAACCTTGCTGCCCTTCCAATGATGCGTGAGTAGTTTACCATGGACCTAAGGGTTCATAGCTAGTAGCTAGATGGCTTCTTCTCTCTCTTTGATCTTCAATACAATGTTCTCCTAGATGTTCTTGGAGATCTATTCGATGTAATCTTCTTTTGCTGTGCGTTTGTTGAGATCTGATGAATTGTGGATTTATGATCAGATTATCTATGAATATTCTTTGAGTCTTCTCTGAACTCTTTTATGCATGATTAAGATAGCTTTGTATTTCTCTCCGATCTATTGATTTGGTTTGGCCAACTAGATTGATCTATCTTGCAATGGGAGAGGTGCTTTGTTTTGGGTTCAATCTTGCGGTGTCCTCACCCAATGACAGTAGGGGTAGCGAGGCACGTATTGTATTGTTGCCATTAAGGATAAAGAGATGGGGTTTTTACCATATTGTTTGGATCTATCCCTCTACATCATGTCATCTTGCTTAAGGCGTTACTCCATTCTTGTTAACTTAATACACTAGATGCATGCTGGATAGCGGTCGATGTGTGGAGTAATAGTAGTAGATGCAGGCAGGAGTCAGTCTACTTGACACGGACGTGATGCCTATATTCATGATCATTACCTTAGATATCGTCATAACTATGCGCTTTTCTATCAATTGCTCAACAGTAATTTGTTCACCCACCATGTGCTTTCTTCAAGAGAGAAGCCTCTAGTGAAACCTATGGCCCCCGGGGTCTATTTTTACCATATTATTTTCAGATCTATAAAACCAAAAATCCAAAAATACCTTCCTTCAATTTATTTACTTTTGCTTTTTATTTATCTTTTATACATATCTCTATCAGATCTCACTCTTGCTAGTGACCGTGAAGGGATTGACAACCCTTTTTTCGCGTTGTGTGCAAGTGTTTGTTAGTTTGTGCAGGTGCATTTATTGGGGACTTGCTTGTGCCTCCTACTGGATTGATACCTTGGTTCTTAACTGAGAGAAATACTTATCTCTACTTTGCTGCATCACCCTTTCCTCTTCAAGGGAAAAATCAACGCAAGCTCAAGAAGTAGCAAGAAGAATTTCTGGTGCCGTTGCCGGGGAGGTTCTACATCAAGCCTACCAAGTACCTATCATAAACTCTCATCTGTTGCACTTACATTATTTGCCATTTTCCTCTTGTTTTCCTCTCCCCCACTTCTAAAAGATTTTCAGAAAAATAAAAAAATATTTGCCTTTTTTATTTGCCCTTTTTCATTTGCCTTTATGTCTTACTTGGTTTGTTTGCTCGGTATAATTGCATATTTTTTCCAAATCAGAAAGCAAAAAGTTTAGGGATCCTCATCCACTTGCTAATCTCTTTAAAAGATCCAATTATAATGAACCAATTGCTAGTGAGTTGAGTACACTAGATTATCTTTATGAAGTTTTGCTTGAAATTCATGAATCTGAAAATGGTGATGAGGTGTTAAAAGAGGAAATTTATGAAGTGATTCACGATAGCTCCTTGAATGAAAATCATGATCCCAATGGTGTTATTATAAATTCAATTAAAGTCAATTGTGCTAATAATATGCAAAACCCCAAGCTTGGGGATGCTAATTTTGCTATGTCCACTACTTATTGTAATGATCATGATTGGGGTGATTCTTCTTATGATCTCGAAAATTTATTTAATCCTCATGATGAATATGATATTGATAGTAGTGTTTGCAATAATATTGAAAGTGGGTTTGGAAGAGTGTCAACTCTAGGTAATAATGATCCCACTACTTTGGATAATGATCAATGTTTTGAATTTTTTGATAAAAGTGGGCTTGGAGAGGTCATGACTTTATTTGATGATAATCTCACTATTTTGGAAGAGTGTCAACTTGGCATGCATGTGGATCATGTACAGAATATGTTATGTGATAGCTATATTATTGAAATTGAATATGATCCCACATGTAATTATTATGAGAGAGGGAAATATGGTTCTAGAAATTTTAATGTTACTAAATTACCTCTCTTCATGTTGAGTTTGTCAATGTTTTATTCTTCTTCCTTGCATATGCTAGTTCTTGCTTGTTTTGATAATTTGTTTGCTTATAAAATGCCTATGCATAGAAAGTATGTTAGACTTATATGTGATTTTCACATGCTATATGATGCTCTCTTTGTGCTTCAATTTTTTGTCTTTCATGTGAGCATCATTAAAATTATCAACGCCTAGCTAAAAGGCTTTAAAGAAAAGCGCTTGTTGGGAGACAACCCAATATTTTATTTTCTATTTTTATGATAATATACAATATTACTTCTGTAATAATTGTGTTTTAGTGTTTTAATTAGTGTTGGAGCCAAGTAAGACCTTTGGGATGATCTATGGTGATAGTTGATTTGATTTTGCTGAAAAACAGAAACTTTTGCGTCCAGTAGCAGAATTGTTAAAATTTTCTGGAATGTGTTATAGTTCTGATTTTTTATGCAAGATTGGTATACAAATTTTCTCTGCTTTCCTAATTTTTCAGAATTTTTGGAGTTACAGAAGTATGACTATAATTCTGGTCTTTACAAACTGTTCTATTTTTGACAGATTCTGTTTTTGATGTGTTGTTTGCTTATTTTGTTGAATCTATGGGTAGTATCGGGGGGTATGAGCCATGGAGAAGTTATAATACAGTAGATATAACACTAATATGAAATTGGAATGAGTTCACAACAGTACCTAAAAGTGGAGATTGGTTTTATTATACTAATGGATCTCATGAGTTTTCTGTTGAGTTTTGTTTTGTGAAGTTTTAAAGTTTTGAGTAAAGTTTTGATGGACTACGGAATAAAAAGTGGCAAGAGCCTAAGATTGGGGATGCCCAAGGCACCCCAAGGTAATATTCAAGGACAACCAAGCATCTAAGCTTGGGTATGCCCCGGATGGCATCCCCTCTTTTGTCTTCAATCCATCGGTAAAATTACTTGAGGCTATATTTTTATTCAGCACATGTTATGTGTTTTGCTTGGAGCGCTTGTATTATATGAGTCTTTTCTTTTTAGTTTGCAACAATCATCCTTGATGTACACACCTTTTGAGAGGGACACACATTAATCATGAATTTATTAGAATACTCTATCTGCTTCACTTATATCTTTTGAGCTAGGCAGTTGCTCTAGTGCTTCACTTATATATTTTTAGAGCACGGCGGTGGTTTTATTTTGTAGAAATTGATGAACTCTCATGCTTCACTTATATTATTTTTAGAGTCTTATAAATAGTATGGCAATTTTCTTAGGTTATGAATTTAGTCCTTATATGTTGGGTATTCAAGAGGGATATAATAAGAACTTTCATGTAGATCATTGAATATATGAGAAGTTTGATTCCTTGCATTTGTTTTGAGATATAAAGATGGTGATATTAGAGTCATGCTAGTTGGTAATTATGGATTAGTAATAATACATGTGTTAAGGTTTGTGATTCCCGAAGCATGCACGTATGGTCTCTTGTTATGTGATGAAGTTGGAGCATGGTTTATTTCTGATTGTCATCCTTTGTGTTGAGGTCGGGAGCGCGCGATGGTTAACTCCTACCAACCTCTCCCATAGGAGCATGCATATTAGTACTTTGTTTTGATGGCTAACAAATTTTTGCAATAAGTATGTGAGTTCTTTATGACTAATGTTGAGTCCATGGATTATACGCACTCTCACCCTTCCACCTTTGCTAGCCACTCTCGTACCATGCAACTTTCGCCGGTGAATTAAACCCACCATATACCTTCCTCAAAACAGCCACCATACCTACCTATTATGGCATTTCCATAGCCATTCCGAGATATATTGCCATGCAACTTTCCACCGTTCCGTTTATTATGACACGCTTCATCATTTTCATATTGCTTTGCATGATCATGTAGTTGACATAGTATTTATGGCAAAGCCATCGTTCATTATTCTTTCATACATGTCACTCTTGAAGATGGTCTCTCTCAAACAACCCTGCAACCAAATAACAAAGAGTCTCTTGTGTCCCCAACACACCCAATACAATGGTAAATTGTATAGGTGCACTAGTTCGGAGAAGAGATGGTGATACAAGTGCAATATGGATGGTAGATATAGGTTTTTGTAATCTGAAAATATAAGAACTGCAAGGTAACTAGTAACAAAAGTGAGCAAAAACGGTACTGCAATGCTTCGAAACAAGGCCTAGGGTTCATACATTCACTAGTGCAAGTTCTCTCAACAACGATAACATAATTAGATCATATAACAATCCCTCAATGTGCAACAAAGAGTCACTCCAAAGTCACTAATAGCGGAGAATAAACGAAGAGATTATTGTAGGGTACGAAACCACCACAAAGTTATTCTTTCTGATCGATCTATTGGGCTATTCCTATAAGTGTCACAAACAGCCCTAGAGTTCGTACTAAAATAACACCTTAAGACACACATCAACCAAAACCCTAATGTCACCTAGATACTCCAATGTCACCACAAGTATCCGCGGGTTTGATTATACGATATGCATCACACAATCTCAGATTCATCTATTCAGACCAACACAAAGAACTTCAAAGAGTGCCCCAAAGTTTCTACCAGAGAGTCAAGACGAAAACGTGTGCCAACCCCTATGCATAAGTTCACAAGGTCACAGAACCCGCAAGTTGATCACCAAAATGTACATCAAGTGGATCACGTGAATATCCCATTGTCACCACAGATAAACACATGCAAGACATACATCAAGTGTTCTCAAATCCTTAAAGACTCAATCCGATAAGACAACTTCAAAGGGAAAACTCAATTCATTACAAGAAGGTAGAGGGGGAGAAACATCATAAGATCCAACTATAATAGCAAAGCTCGCGGTACATCAAGATCTTGCCAAATCAAGAACATGAGAGAGAGAGAGACCAAACACATAGCTACTGGTACATACCCTCAGCCCCGGGGGTGAACTACTCCCTCCTTGTCATGGAGAGTGCCGGGATGATGAAGATGGCCACCGGTGATGATTTTCCCCTCCGGCAGGGTGCCCGAACAGGGTCCCGATTGGTTTTTGGTGGCTACAGAGGCTTGCGGCGGTGGAACTCCCGATATAGGTTTATTTCTGGGGGTTTCTGTATTTATAGGAATTTTTGGCGTCGAGAACAAGTCAGGGGGGTCCACGAGGCCTCGTGGATCTTCTGGCACAACTATTTTGCTTCGGGGGCTTCTTCTGGTCCATAAAAAATCACCGTAAATTTTCAGCTCATTTGGACTCTGTTTGATATTCCTTTTCTGCGAAACTCAAAAACAAGGAAAAAACCAGAAACTGGCATTGGGCTCTAGGTTAATAGGTTAGTCCCAAAAATCATATAAAATAGCATATAAATGCATATAAAACATCCAAGATGGATAATATAATAGCATGGAACAATCAAAAATTATAGATACGTTGGAGACGTATCAAGCATCCCCAAGCTTAATTCCTGCTCGTCCTCGAGTAAGTAAATGATAAAAATAGAATTTTTGATGTGGAATGCTACCTAACATATTTATCCATGTAATTTTCTTTATTGTGGCATGAATGTTCAGATCCATAAGATTCAAAACAAAAGTTTAATATTGACATAAAAACAATAATACTTCAAGCATACTAACAAGGCAATTATGTCTTCTCAAAATAACATGGCCAAAGAAAGCTATACCTACAAAATCATATAGTCTGGCTATGCTCCATCTTCATCACACAAAATATTCAAATCATGCACAACCCCAATGATAAGCCAAGCAATTGTTTCATACTTTTGGTGTTCTCAAACCTTTTCAACTTTCACGCAATACATGAGCGTGAGCCATGGATATAGCACTATAGGTGGAATAGAAAATGGTGGTTGTGGAGAAGACAAAAAGAGGGAGATAGTCTCACATCAACTAGGCGTATCAACGGGCTATGGAGATGCCCATCAATAGATATCAATGTGAGTGAGTAGGGATTGCCATGCAACGGATGCACTAGAGCTATAAGTGTATGAAAGCTCAAAAGGAAAACTAAGTGGGTGTGCATCCAACTTGCTTGCTCATGAAGACCTAGGGCAATTTGAGGAAGCCCATCGTTGGAATATACAAGCCAAGTTCTATAATGAAAAATTCCCACTAGTATATTAAAGTGACAACATAGGAGACTCTCTATCATGAAGATCATGGTGCTACTTTGAAGCACAAGTATGGAAAAAGGATAGTAACATTGCCCCTTCTCTCTTTTTCTCTCATTTTTTTGGCCTCTTTTTTTTATTTCCTCACATGGGACAATGCTCTAATAATGAAGATCATCATACTTCTATTTACTTACAACTCAAAAATTACAACTCGATACTTAGAACAAAATATGACTCTATATGAATGCCTCCGGCGGTGTACCAGGATGTGCAATGACTCAAGAGTGACATGTATGAAAGAATTATGAACGGTGGCTTTGCCACAAATACTATGTCAACTACATGATCATGCAAAGCAATATGACAATGATGAAGCGTGTCATAATAAATGGAACGGTGGAAAGTTGCATGGCAATATATCTCGGAATGGCTATGGAAATGCCATAATAGGTAGGTATGGTGGCTGTTTTGAGGAAGGTATATGGTACCAGCGAAAGTTGCGCGGTACTAGAGAGGCTAGCAATGGTGGAAGGGTGAGAGTGCATATAATCCATGGAATCAACATTAGTCATAAAGAACTCACATACTTATTGCAAAAGTCTATTAGCTATCGAAACAAAGTACTACGCGCATGCTCCTAGGGGGATAGATTGGTAGGAAAAGACCATCGCTCGTCCCCGACCGCCACTCATAAGGAAGACAATCAATAAATAAATCATGCTCCAACTTCGTTACATAACGGTTCACCATACGTGCATGCTACGGGAATCACAAACCTCAACACAAGTATTTCTACAATCCACAATTACTCACTAGAATGACTCTAATATCACCATCCTCATATCTCAAAACAATCATAAGGAATCAAACTTCTCATAGTATTCAATGCACTTTATATGAAAGTTTTTATTATATCCCTCTTGGATGCCCATCATATTAGGACTAAATTCATAACCTAAGCAAATTACCATGCTGTTTAAGACTCTCAAAATGATATAAGTGAAGCATGAGAGTTCATCAATTTCTTCAAAATAAAACCACAGTCGTGCTCTAAAAAGATATAAGTGAAGCACTAGAGCAACTGACAAACTACTCCAAAAAGATATAAGTGAAGATCAATGAGTAGTCAAATAATTATGTAGCTGTGTGAATACCCTCTCATCTAAGAATTTCAGATCTTAAGTATTTTATTCAAACAGCAAGCAAAACAAAATAAAATGACATTCTAAGAACAGCACACATCATGTGAAGAAGTAAAAACTTAGGCTCAACCGATACTAACCGATAATTCTTGATGAAGAAAGGTGGGATGCCAACCGGGGCATCCCCAAGCTTGAGCTTTTGTGTCTCCTTAATTCCTTTTATATCATGGTTTCCCTAAATCTTAAAAACTTCATCCACACAAAACTCAGCAAGAACTCGTGAGATGAGTTAGTATAAATCAAATGCAAAACCTTATCATTCTCTACTGTAGCAAATCACTAAAATTATTATTTAACATTGCATACTAAATACCTCTGCATATTTAATACTCCTATCCTCAAATAGAATCATTAAACAAGCAAACATATGCAAACAATGCAAACATAACAGCAATCTGTCTAAACAGGACAGTCCGTAAATAGCGCAGTTGTAATCATACTTACCTAACTCCAAAAATTCTGGAAAATTACAAAACTGTATAAAATTTGTCGTTACTCATTGTGTAAAAATTTCAAGATTTTATCATGTTCTGACTTTCCATAAGAATTCAGACAACGATAGAAAACTTTCTGTTTTCAAAACAGCAACATATAGACTTGCAAAATAAGCATGGTAAAGGCTAATATTGACACTTTTATTGAAATAAAAGATGAAAAACGTCACTCTAAATAACAGCAAGAAAATCCTAATAAAATAAAATAATGCTCCAAGCAAAACTCATATCATGTGGTGAATAAAAATATAGCCTCAAGTAAATTTACCGATGATGTTGGAGACGAAAGAGGGGATGCCATCCGGGGCATCCCCCAGCTTAGTTGCTTGGATCTTCCTTGAATGTTAACTTGGGGTTCCTTGGGCATCCCCAAGCTTAGGGTCTTGTCACTCCTTATTCTCCTCATATCGATATCTCACCCAAAACTTGAAAACTTCAATCACACAAAACTTAACGAAACCTTCGTGAGATCCGTTAGTATAATAAAACAAATCATTCACTTTGGTACTGTCAAGACAAGATTCATAACTTTTCTCACATGATTCCTACTGTAACCTATCATTTCTATAATTTATATTAAGCAATATAAGCCATAGAAACTAGAAAACAAGCAGACTATGCATCGAAAACAGAATCTGTCAAAAACAGAACAGTCTGTAAATATCTGAATTAAGGTCATACTTCTGTAACTCCAAATATTCTTAAATATTAGGAAAATATAGAAAATTTGTATACCAATCAACTGTAAAAATTTCAGAATTTTTCCACGTTCCAGTAAAATATAAGAATTTATGCACTGGACGCAAAAGTTTCTGTTTTTGCACAGAATCAAGTCAACCATCAACCACACTATCCCAAAGGCTTTACTTGGCACTTTATTGAAACAAAAGCTATAAAACATGATTAATACAGTAGATTAATCATGTGAACACACAAAAACAGTAAGGGTAAATATTGGGTTGTCTCCCAACAAGCGCTTTTCTTTAATGCCTTTTAAGCTAGGCATGATGATTTCAATGATGCTCACATAAAAGATAAGAATTGAAACATAATGGGAGCATCATGAAGAATATGACTAGCACATTTAAGTCTAACCCACTTTCTATGCATAGGAATTTTGTGAGAAAACAATTTATGGGAGCAAGAATCAACTAGCATAGGAAGGTAAAGCAAGCAAAACTTCAAGATTTTCAACACATAGAGAGGAAACTTGATATTATTGCAATATGTAGAAGCATATGTTCCTCTCTCATAATAATTTTCAGTAGCATCATGAATGAATTCAACAATATAGCTATCACATAAAGCATTCTTTTCATGATTCACATGCACAAAAAATTTATTACTCTCCACATAAGCAAATTCCTTCTCATTCATAATAGTGGGAGCAAACTCAACAAAATAACTATCATGGGATTGAAAATTAAAATCAAGATGACAAGTTTCATGGTTATCATTATTCTTTATAGAATACATGTCATCACAATAATCATCATAGATAGGAGGCATGCTTTCATCATAATAAATTTGCTCATCAAAACTTGGGGGACTAAAAATATCATCTTCATCAAACATAGCATCCCCAAGCTTGTAGCTTTGCATATCATTAGCATCATGGATATTTAAAGAATTCATACTAACAACATTGCAACCATGCTCATTATTCAAAAATTTAGTGCCAGACATTTTATTGACTTCTTCTTCTAACACTTGAGCACAATTTTCCTTTCCATCATTTTCACGAAAGACATTAAAAAGATGAAGCATATGAGGCAACCTCAATTCTATTTTTTTGTAGTTTTCTTTTATAGACTAAATTAGTGATAAAACAAGAAACTAAAAGATTCAATTGCAAGATCTAAAGATATACCTTCAAGCACTCACCTCCCTGGCAAGGGCGCCAGAAAAGAGCTTGATGTCTACTACGCAACCTTCTTCTTGTAGACTCGTGTTGGGCCTCCAAGCGCAGAGTTTTGTAGGACAGTAGCAAATTTCCCTCAAGTGGATGACCTAAGGTTTATCAATCCGTGGGAGGCGTAGGATGAAGATGGTCTCTCTCAAACAACCCTGCAACCAAATAACAAAGAGTCTCTTGTGTCCCCAACACACCCAATACAATGGTAAATTGTATAGGTGCACTAGTTCGGCAAAGAGATGGTGATACAAGTGCAATATGGATGGTAGATATAGGTTTTTGTAATCTGAAAATATAAAAACAGCAAGGTAACTAGTAACAAAAGTGAGCAAAAATGGTATTGCAATGCTTCAAAACAAGGCCTAGGGTTCATACTTTCACTAGTGCAAGTTCTCTCAACAATGATAACATAATTAGATCATATAACAATCCCTCAACGTCCAACAAAGAGTCACTCCAAAGTCACTAATAGCGGAAAATAAACGAAGAGATTATTGTAGGGTACGAAACCACCTCAAAGTTATTCTTTCTGATCGATCTATTGGGCTATTCCTATAAGTGTCACAAACAGCCCTAGAGTTCGTACTAAAATAACACCTTAAGACACACATCAACCAAAACCCTAATGTCACCTAGATACTCCAATGTCACCACAAGTATCCGCGGGTTTGATTATATGATATGCATCACACAATCTCAGATTCATCTATTCGAACCAACACAAAGAACTTCAAAGAGTGCCCCAAAGTTTCTACCGGAGAGTCAAGACGAAAACGTGTGCCAGCCCCTATGCATAAGTTCACAAGGTCACAGAACCAGCAAGTTGATCACCAAAACATACATCAAGTAGATCACGTGAATATCCCATTGTCACCACAGATAAACACATGCAAGATATACATCAAGTGTTCTCAAATCCTTAAAGACTCAATCCGATAAGATAACTTCAAAGGGAAAAACCAATTCATTACAAGAAGGTAGAGGGGGAGAAACATCATAAGATCCAACTATAATTGCAAAGCTCGTGGTACATCAAGATCGTGCCAAATCAAGAACACGAGAGAGAGAGAGATCAAACACATAGCTACTGGTACATACCCTCAGCCCCGAGGGTGAACTACTCCCTCCTCGTCATGGAGAGCGCCGGGATGATGAAGATGGCCACCGGTGGTGATTTCCCCCTCCGGCAGGGTGCCGGAATAGGGTCCCGATTGGTTTTTGGTGGCTACAGAGGCTTGCGGCGGCGGAACTCCTGATCTAGGTTTATTTCTGGGGGTTTCTCTTATTTATAGGAATTTTTGGCACCGAGAACAAGTCAGGGGGGTCCACGAGGAGCCCACAAGACCGGAGGGCGCGCCCAGGGGAGTAGGGCGCGCCCTCCACCCTTATGGAGGCCTCGTGGCTCTTCTGGCCCAACTCTTTTGCTTCGGGGGCTTCTTCTGGTCCATAAAAAATCACCGTAAATTTTCAGCTCATTTGGACTCCGTTTGATTTCCTTTTCTGCGAAACTCAAAAACAAGGGGAAAAACAGAAACTGGCACTGGGCTCTAGGTTAATAGGTTAGTCCCAAAAATCTTATAAAATAGCATATAAATGCATATAAAACATCCAAGATGGATAATATAATAGCATGGAACAATAAAAAATTATAGATACGTTGGAGACGTATCGACTACCACCTTCTGTTCCACCCATAGTGCTATATCCATGGCTCACGCTCATGCATTGCGTGAAGGTTGAAAATGCTTTAGAACATCAAAAGTATGAAACAATTGCTTGGCTAACATCGGGGTTGTGCATGATAAATACTTTGTGTGATGAAGATAGAGCTTGACAAGACTATATGATTTTGTAGGGATAACTTTCTATAGCCATGATTGCTTTATTAGTATGCTTGAAGTATTATTGTTTTTATGTCAATATTAAACTTTTGTTTTGAATCTTATGGATCTGAATATTCATACCACAATAAGAAAGATTACTTGATAAACATGTTGATTAGCATTCCACATCAAAAATTCTATTTTTATCATTTACCTACTCGAGGACGAGCAGGAATTAAGCTTGGGGATGCTTGATATGTCTCCAACGTATCTACAATTTTTGATTGCTCCATGCTATTATATTATCCATCTTGGATGTTTTATATGCATTAATATGCTATTTTATATCATTTTTTGGGACTAACCTATTAACCTAGTGCCCAGTGCCAGTTGCTGTTTTTTCCTTGTTTTTGTCTTTTACAGAATATCAATACCAAACGGAGTCCAAACAGAACGAAACTTTTTGAGGATTTTTCTTGGACCAGAAGACAACCACGAAGCTTCGGGAGGAGGCCAGAAGAGCCACGAGGAGGCCACAAGCCTGCTGGCCGCGCCCTAGGGGGTGACCTCAGGGCTTGTGGGCCCCACTGGACTCTCCTAACCCTAATATCAGCTCTATAAATACCCAAATATTCCCTGTACACCAGGGGGCACACCAAAAATACTTTTCCGCCGCCGCAAGCTTCTGTTGTCGTGAGATCCCATATTGGGGCCTTTTCTGGCACTCTGCCGGAGGGGGATTCGATCACGGAGGGCCTCTACACCAACCTTGCCGCCCTTTCGATGATGTGTGAGTAGTTTACCACTGACCTAAGGGTCCATAGCTAGTAGCTAGATGGCTTCTTCTCTCTCTTTGATCTTCAATACAATGTTCTCCTCGATGTTCTTGGAGATCTATTCGATGTAATCTTCTTTTGCGGTGCGTTTGTTGAGATCCAATGAATTGTAGATTTATGATCAGATTATCTATGAATATTATTTGAGTCTTCTCTGTACTCTTTTATGCATGATTAAGATAGCTTTGTATTTGTCTCCGATCTATTGATTTGGTTTGGCCAACTAGATTGATCTATCTCGCAATGGGAGAGGTGCTTTGTTTTGGGTTCAATCTTGCGGTGTCCTCACTTAGTGTCAGTAGGGGTAGCGAGGCACGTATTGTATTGTTGCCATTAAGGATAAAAAGATGGGGGTTTTACAATATTGTTTGGATCTATCCCTCTACATCATGTCATCTTGCTTAAGGCGTTACTCCGTTCTTGTTAACTTAATACACTAGATGCATGCTGGATAGCGGTCGATGTGTGGAGTAATAGTACTAGACGCAGGCAGGAGTCGGTCTACTTGACACGAATGTGATGCCTATATTCATGATTATTACCTTAGATATTGTCATAACTATGCGCTTTTCTATCAATTGCTCAACAGTAATTTGTTCACCCACCGTATGCTTTCTTCAAGAGAGAAGCCTCTAGTGAAACCTATGGCCCCCGGGGTCTATTTTTACCATATTATTTTCAGATCTATAAAACCAAAAATCCAAAAATACCTTCCTACAATTTATTTACTTTTTCTTTATCTTTTATACCTATCTCTATCAGATCTCACTCTTGCTAGTGACCGTGAAGGGATTGACAACCCCTTTTTCGCATTGTGTGCAAGCGTTTGTTAGTTTATGCAGGTGCATCTATTGGGGACTTGCTTGTGCCTCCTACTGGATTGATACCTTGGTTCTTAACTGAGGGAAATACTTATCTCTACTTTGCTGCATCACCATTTCCTCTTCAAGGGAAAAATCAACGCAAGCTCAAGAAGTAGCACATCCCCAAGCTTAATTCCTGCTCGTCCTCGAGTAGGTAAATGATAAAAAGATAATTTTTGATGTGGAATGCTACCTGGCATAATATTGATCATGTAATCTAATCATGGCATGAATATTAAGACATGAGTGATTCAAAGCAATAGTCTATAATTTGACATAAAGACATCAATACTCAGGCATCCCAACAAAAAATCATGTCTTTCGAAATATCAATGCTAAAGAACGATATCCCTACAAAATCATATAGTCTTGTCATGCTCCATCTTCTTAACACAAAGTATTTATCATGCATAACCCCGATGACAAGCCGAGCAATTGGTTCATACTTTTTAACGCGCTTCAGCTTTTTCAACCCCCGCGCAATACATGAGCGCAAGCCATGGACATAGCACTATGGGTGGAATAGAGTATGATGATGGGGTAAACATAGAGAAGACAAAAAAGTAAGAAAGCCTCACATCGACGCGGCTAATCAACGTGCCATGGAGATGCCCATCAATTGATATCAATCCGAGGAGTAGGGATTGCCATGCAACGGATGCACTAAGAGCTATAAGTGTATGAAAGCTCAACATGAAAACTAAGTGGGTGTGCATCCAACTTGCTTGCTCGAAGACCTCCGGCATTTGAGGAAGCCCATCATCGGAATGTAAAAGCCAAGTTCTATAATGAAAAATTCCCACTAGTATATGAAAGTGACTACATAGGAGACTCTCTACATGAAAAACATGGTGCTACTTTGAAGCAAAAGTGTGGAAAGGATATTAACATTGCCCCTTCTCTCTTTTCTCTAATTTTTTCCTTTTTTTATTTTTTCTTTTCTTTCTTGGGCTCTTTTTGGCCTTCTTTTTTTCTTTCTTTTTAAATTTTGTCCGAAGTCTCATCCCGACTTGTGGGGGAATCATAGTCACCATCATCCTTTCCTCACTGGGACAATGCTCTAATAATGAATAATGATGATCATCACACTTCTATTTACTTACAACTCAAAAGAAATAAAGATTACAACTCGATTCCTAGAACAATATGACTCTATATGAATGCCTCTGGCAGTGTACCAGGATGTGCAATGATCTAGCATAGGAAGGATATCAAAAAATGGACAAGCCATGAAAATATCATGCTAGCTATCTTACGATCATGAAAGCAATATGACAATGAATGCTCAAGTCATGTATACGATGATGATGGAAGTTGCATGACAATATATCTCGGAATGGCTATGGAAATGCCATAATAGGTAGGTATGGTGGCTGTTTTGAGGAAGATATAATGAGGCTTATGTGTGATAGAGCGTATCATATCACGGGGTTTGGATGCACCGGCGAAGTTTGCACCAACTCTCGAGGTGAGAAAGGGCAATGCACGATACCTAAGAGGCTAGCAAATTGCGAAAAGGTAAGAGTGTGTATAATCCATGGACTCACATTAGTCATAAAGAACTCACATACTTATTGCAAAAGTTTATTAGCCCTCAAAGCAAAGTACTACTACGCATGCCCCTAGGGGGATAGATTGGTAGGAAAAGACCATCGCTCGTCCCCGACCGTCACTCATAAGGAAGACAATCAATAATAAATCATGCTCCAACTTCTTAGCATAACGAGAGACTATACGTGCATGCTTCGGGAATCACAAACCTTAATACCAATATTCTTAATAACCACAATCATTCACTAGTACCTCCCACATATTATCATCTCTATATCTCAAAACTATTGCAAGGAATCAAACATATCATATTCGGTGATCCACAAGTTTTATGTAGGATTTTACGACTAACGATGCAAATGACCAATTCATGTTGACTCTCTAAATAGATATAAGTGAAGCAAGAGAGTTTAATTATTTCTACAAAAGACCATGCTCACACTCTAATAAATATAAGTGAAGCAAAATAGCATTCTACAAATATTGGTTTTCTATGTGAAGAGAAACAGGCAATCCAAACTTCAAATGATATAAGTAAAGCACATGAAGCATTCTATAAAGCCATACTCAAAAGATATAAGTGAAGTGCAAAGAGCATTCTATAAATCAACCAAGGACTATCTCATACCAGCATGATGCATTATTAAAAGAAAAAATAAAAAGCACATGACGCTCCAAGGTTTACGCATATCACGTGAACAAAACAAAAACCAAAGCATACCGATATTTGTTGAAGAAAGATGGGATGCCTTCCAGGGCATCCCCAAGCTTAGATGCTTGAGTCCCCAGGAATATTTACTTGGGGTGCCTTGGGCATCCCCAAGCTTGAACTCTTGCCTCTCATCCTTCTCCTCATATCAAGACCTCCTCGATCTTCGAACACTTCATCCACACAAAACCTAACAAAACCCTCGTGAGATCCGTTAGTATAATAAAGCAAATCACTACTTTAAGTACTGTTGCAAACCCATTCATATTTTATTTTTGAATTATACCTACTATATTCTAACTTCTCCATGCCTTATAGCACTGATAAAATCCATAGTTCCATCAAAACAAGCAAAACAACGCATCAAAAACAGAATCTGTCAAAAACAGCATAGTCTGTAGCAATCTGAACATTGACCATAATTCTGTAACTCCAAAAATTCTGAAACATTAGGAAAAAATAAAAAAATTTCATATAAGTATTGTGTAAAAATTTCAGAAGCTTTTGACGTTCCAGTAAAAAATGTAAATTCACGCACTACAGCCAAAGTTTCTGTTTTTGCACCACACATACCAAACAAGCAATCTAAACATCCTAAAGGCAAATCTTGGCACATTATTTTTATAATACAATGGATTTGTACAAGGGGATAATTATTCTTGTGAGAAACTTCCATGAAAAATTCTACATTGTTTCCATGAGCATGAACACAAGTGTTTAAGGTCGACCCCCACTTCTCCAATGCATAACCTTCCAATCGCTTCTCTTTTTGAATTTTTTTTAAGTTCCCCTCTATATTTTTTTGTTTTTAAACTTTATAAAAGCACACAACAAAAGTAAATGACTCTCTAAAACTTCTGGGTTGTCTCCTTTGCAGCACTTTCTTTAAAGCCATTAAGCTAGGCATAAATTGCTCAAGTAATTGATCCACCCAGATCCCAAGGTATATCAAAGCCAATTTTAATTAACAATGATTTGTAATTTAGTAGTGAGCACAAAGTAACATATATCATGCAAAAACGAAGTCTAACTCTCTTCCTATGCATCGGCATGTCATAAAAGAACAATTCATGCACATCAAGTAAAGGCCAATACATAGCATAAGCAGTTTCTTGCAATTTTATCGTGTTGGAAACATAGAAATGTTGAGATGTGGTTCTCTCTCATAATAATTGCAAGTAGGAGAAGCAAGCACATGCATATTATACTCATCAAAATCATCATGTGTAGTGGTAAAACGCAACCCATCAACATAATCCTTAACAATAGCAAACTTCTCTGATATAGTGTAGTTGGGAGAATTCAAAAAGATAATAGGACTATCATGTGTGGGTGCAATAGAAACAATTTCATTCTTAACATAAGGAACTATAGCAAGTTCATCTCCATAAGCATAATTCATATTGGTATCTTGGCCACAAGCATAGCAAGCATCAATTTCATCAAAAAGGGATATTTCAAACTAATTAACGGGATCATAGCAATTATCATAGCATTCATCCTTCGGTAAGCACGAATGGAAATTGAACAATGTATGAGTTGAAGAGTTACTCTTATTAGAAGGTGGGCATGGGTAGCTAATCTGCTCTTCCTCCTTTTGTTCTTCGTTCTCCTCGTCATCTTTTTCATCTAATGAGCTCACAGTTTCATCAATTTCTTCCTCCATAGATTTCTGCAAAATATTAGTCTCTTCTTGGACAGTGGAGACTTTCTCAATAAATACATCGATATCGGAATTTTATTTATAATTCTCATGGAAATATTTAAGTATAGCAAAATTTTAAGGTCTATAAACAACATCATCATAATCTTCATGCTTCTCAAACAGAGATTCAATTTCATAAGCACCCTTAAAAGCAACAAATTCTTCTATTCATTCCACATCATAGTAATCATATCTACCATTAGCATAAGAAGCCAAGGTTTCATTATCACTAAATTCACATGAAAAGGGAAGGTGTTTAGCCTTCATCCTAGAGCAACAAGTGTAATCATATCTCAAGCATAAATCCCAAGCATACCAATGCAACATTTCAATTTGATCCCATAATAGTTTCCCTTTTTGAATCAAGCGATAATTCCTAAAGTATTCACGCTGATCCAACGTGTCTCCCATTATCAAGTTGAACGGGGTTTTCTCAGGATTATCAAAGTAGTGTTTAATATTTTTCACATAACGAGCATCGAGGGTTTTAGGAGGTTCCCCATCTCCATGAGCAGCAAGTACAACTAATTTTTTGGTATTTCATGTTCCATATCCATAAATAAAGATATAAAACAACTTAGAACAGAAAATAAAATCTACTTAGTGATAAAGCAAACAAGCACACACGAGAATATTCACCCCACGCTATTGCTCCCCGGCAACGGCACCAGAAAAAGGTCTTGATAACCCACAAGTATAGGGGATCATTTTTAGCCTTTTTCGATAAATAAGAGTGTCGAACCCAACGAGGAGCTAAAGGTAGAACAAATATTCCCTCAAGTTCTATCGACCATCGATACAACTCTATGCACACTTTAACATTCGCTTTACCTAGAACAAGTATAAAACTAGAAGTACTTTGCGAGAATAAAACTATGAATAAATTGCAAGATGATAAATTTTGTAGTGTAGTAGAAAGCTTTTTGTAACACAAGAGAAAGATTTGTCCCTAGGCAATCGATAACTAGACCAGTAATCATTATTGCAATTTTATATGAGGGAGGGGCATGAGCTAACATACTTTCCGTACTTGGATCATATGCACTTATGATTGGAACTCTAGCAAGCATCCGCAACTACCAAAGATCATTAAGGTAAAACCCAACCATAGCATTAAGTATCAAGTCCTCTTTATCCCATACGCAACAACCCCCTTACTCGGGCGTAAGCTTCTGTCACTCTAGCCACCCACCATAAGCGGATCATGAACATATTGCAACACCTTACAATGGGGATCCCTCACGCTTGCACGACACGTATGGCACCATAGGGCAGCACCAAAAAAATAAACAACTCAAACCAATCACGATCATCAATCAACACATAAGACAAAACAGATCTACTCAAACATCATAGGATAACCGCACATCATTGGATAATAATATATAGTGTTGAGCACCATGTTTAAGTAGAGACTTACAACGGGAATAGAGAGGTTACACCGCTGCATAGAGGGAGAGAGAGTTGGTGTTGACGGCGGCGAAGTTGTTGGTGTAGATCGCCATCATGATGGTTCCCCCGACGGCACTCTGGCGCCATCGAGAGAGGGGGGGAGAGTCCCCTCCTTCTTCTTCTTCCTTGGCCTCCCCCTATATGGGAGGAGAGTTCCCTCTCTGGTCCATGGCCTCCATGGCGGCGGAGGGGCGAGAGCCCCTCTGAGATTGGATCTATCTCTCTGTTCTCTTCTATTTCGCGTTCCTGTTTTCTGGCCGAAAACCGTTTCTTAAATATCCGAAGATCCGTAACACCGATTGGGCTGAAATTTTGAGGGGATTTTTATGCATAAATTATCTTTCTTGTGGTGAAAGAAGGGCAGCAACCGCCTGATACATCCATTTTGCATCATGTTTTCCTACTGTTATTTATAGTGTTTTATGCTTTATAACACTTTATGGAGTAATTCTAATGCCTTTTCTCTCATAATATGCAAGGTTTACACAAAGAGGGAGAACACCGGCAGCTGGAATTCTGGACCTGAAAAAGCTATGTCGGAGATACCTATTCTGCACATCTCCAAACGAGCTAAAATCTTGAGGAGAATTATTTTGGAATATATAATAAATATTGGAGAGAAGAACTACCAGAGGGGGGCAGCCAGGTGCCCACAAGGCACCAGGGCGCGCCAGCTAGTAGGGGCCCTGGCCCACCTCTGGTGCCCATTTTCTGGTATATAAGGTCTTTTGACCTAGAAAAAATAAGAATGGGACTTTCGGGACGGAGCGCCGCCGTCTCGAGGCGGAACTTGGGCAGGAGCACTTTTGCCCTCCGGCGGAGCGATTCCGCCGGGGGAACTTCCCTCCGGGAGGGGGAAATCGAAGCCATCATCATCACCAACAACCGTCTCATCTTTGCAACATCTTCAACAACACCATCTCATCTCAAACCCTAGTTCATCTCTTGTGTTCAATCTTTGTACCGGAACCTTATATTGGTACATGTGGGTGACTAGTGGTGTTGATTACATCTTGTAGTTGATGCTAGATGGTTTATTTGGTGGAAGATTATAACTTCAGATCCATTATGCTATTTAAGATCCCTCTGATCTTGAGCATGAATATTATTTGTGAGTAGTTGCCCTTGTTCTTGAGGCCACGGGAGAAGTCATGTTGCAACTAATCATGTGAATTTGATATTCGTTTGATATTTTGATGATATGTATGTTGTGATTCCCTTAGTGGTGTTATGTGAACGTCGACTACATGACACTTCACCATCTTTAGGCCTAAGGGAATGCATTGTGGAGTAGTTATTAGATGATGGGTTCCTAGAGTGACAGATGCTTAAACCCTAGTTTATGCGCTATTTCGTAAGGGGCTAATTTGGATCCATATGTTTAATGCTATGGTTAGATTGTTATCTTAATTCTTTTTTTGTAGTTGCGGATGCTTGCGAGGGGGTTAATCATAAGTGGGAGGCTTGTTAAAGTAAGAACAGCACCCAAGCTCCGGTCCACCCACATATCAAATTATCAAAGTAGCGAACGCGAATCAAACCAACATGATGAAAGTGACTAGATGAAATTCCCGTGTGCCCTCAAGAACGCTTTGCTTATTATAAGAGATCGTTTTGTCCTGTCTTTGCTATAAAAAGTGTGACGACCCCAGCTTAATCATGCACTAACCATACATGCAAATGCACACGATCAAGCCTAAGGGCTCACTTGAAGATATCACAACACAAATCTAAAACGTAAATAAAGTCATACAAGCCAGGGCCTCGAGGGCTCGAATACATAGCTCGATGGCATACTAGTGTCAGCGAAAGCATCAGATATCTGGGTACAGATATATTACAGAAAAGGAGATAAGCCTCTAGAAAGGCAGGGTAAAATCAAATACTACGATCGAAAGGCGTAGGCCTCCTGCCTAGGACCCTCCGAATCCTACTCCTGGTCGTCTGTCTGCTCCTCGTAGTAGTACTCACCTGGAGGGTAGAAGCAGTAGCCGTACTCATCGACGGGGGCAGCTAACTCAGGGGCTCCGTCATCTGGCGGCGACATATGGATATGGGGGAGAAAAAGAAAATAAAGCAAACGTGAGTACTCATCCGAAGTACTCAGCAAGCAAGGATCTACACTACATATGCAACATTTTCAAAAGAGGGCTGTATATGTGGACTGGGCTGCAGAAATGCCAGAATAGAGGGGAAAGCCTAGTCCTATCAAAGACTAGCATCTTCAATCATCTTCATCGGTCTTCCAGCATTAGAAGAGTGCAGATTATCATAATGTAAAGTAGTAGTAATGTTATCAACATCGCCCAGAGATTCTTCCTCGACTCCCTGCGAGAAAGCAATCCCAGAGCCATACTATCCATTTCAACTCAAGTTCTAATTGTACCGATCGCGATACAACTCTGAGTGTCCGTTACCGTAGGACAGGCTATTGATAGATTGTTTCTTCCCTTCAGGGGTGCACCAACTTACCCACCACGCTCGATTAACTCCGGCTGGACACACTTTTCTGGGTCATGCCCGGCCTCGGCCAAACGATACGCCGCAACCCGACCAAAAACTTAACAGAGAGGTCAGCATGCCGGACTAAACCTATGCCCCCAGGGGTCTTGGGCCATCGCCCCGGGAACTCCTGCATGTTGCGAGGGCGGCCGAGAGCAGACCTAGCAACCCCTTAATACAAGCGCAGTTGCTTAACCAGTCCAACTCGGCGCGCGCCGCTCAGTCGCTGACGTCCATTAAGCTTCGGCTGAAGTGTACGACGCAGAATGCCCATACTATGCCCACGTGATGGTTAGTGCTATCAGGCCAGAGGCCCCTCGGATCAAATATCCAAACCGTTAGTGTATTGGTAGTGCGGTAACGAGCAGAGACTCACGAAAGATGTGACCCCGTCGCCCGGTCTCGAGGTCTTGCGGCAAGGGCGAGGAATGCCCGGCCATGCCTCGTGTTCAACCCTCGGGCACCATCCAGGTCCACCCGATTCCACATCACTCGCTAATAAGCTCGCGCGGGTACCCCTCAGGGCCGACCCATCTTTAGTATCATGGTTCAGTGTACAGTCATAGTAACCAAAGCATCCGTGTGTCTGACACCAAGGGGAACCCTAAGGAATCACCCTCGATGGAATTCCCTCTGATGTTACCGTCAAGGTGAACGAAGGAGGAATCACCCTCGAGGTCCACACTTGAGGAGTTGCGCGACGACGTCGTTATCGGGGGTGGTGTAGGAGGAATCACCCTCGCTTACCACGACCGAATAACTAACCTACAAGGTTATCATCAGAAGTGCTGACGAGGTATCACCCTCGGCACTCGATAGTAACCCAGCAGTGTCGGCTACTAGGGGGATGTGATGTGCGGTGTCGGGGCCTGGTCTTTAAACCCGTCGCTCGGGTCTTCTGATCATACAGCGGGGCAGTCGGGATAAGTGGGGTCTCTGATGGTCTTTACCCAACCTATTCTAAGCAGTTTAGGATAACAGGTAAGTATCAAAAACAGGTTACAAGTAAACAGGCTATGCAGCAGATATAGGATACAGTAATAGCAGTAACTTCTAATGCAAGCATAAGGGAGAAGAGAGTGGGCGATATCGGAATGCTCAAAAAGGGGGGTGCTTGCCTGCAAGCCCTGGGGCAAGTGGCTGGTCGTCGGGGACGTAGTCGTTCTCCGGAGCGGCGTCTGCGTCAGGAGCTACGTCAACGTCGGGGTCTAATCGAGAGAGAAGAGGGGGAGGAAACATGTAAACATAATGCAAACAGATGCCACACAGTGCGTGCTATGCTATGATGCAGTGCAGGGTTGCCTAAATATGCATCTAAGTCATTTTAGTTATTTTTAGGATTATCGCGGGATTTATTACTTGGTGTGTGTGCACTATTCATCTACTGGAATCGGGCCCGGAGTTACGAGTTCTCTTACGTAGGAGGTTCCGACATGGAAACAGACGGCACGATCAGACTCGTCTCGTCGTTCTGAGCAACTTTCATGTTTTAACCCTTTCGATCTGAGCTACGGTTTAAAAGTTATTAATTTTTGAAGTTTAAATGATTTTCTGGAATTATTTTATTAACAAAATTGAATTATGATGTCAGCATGATGTCACAGTGATGTCAGCAGGTCAATAGCGGCTGACCAGGGTCAAACCTGACATGTGGGTCCAGTGGGACCCACATGTCAGCCTCTGTTATTCTAACAGTGGATTATCTAAACTAACAGAGTGATTAGTGGAGTGGGCTCCTTATGTCAGTGAGTCATTAGTATAACTAATTTGTTTTTATTTATTTAATCATTTATTGGATTAATTAGCAGAGGGGGTCCCACATGTCAGTGACTGGGCTCGGCCTAGTCAGCACGTTGACCCAAGTCAACGGGGTCAACGGGACCCACCGGGGCCACTGGCAGCGACCCAGGGTGGACCCCACGCATGGCCACATCAGCGGTGACCGGCTGCTCACTGACGGCGACGCCAAAACGCAGCGGAGGGGCGTGTCCGGCGTCGGAATCGTGCCGCAGGCCACCATTTCGCGCGTTCTTGGATGCGTTCGAAAGCTCAGAGAGCGTCGCGTCGAACCGTACCAGTAGCATGGCCGGACTTGGCCGGAAATGGCGCCGGCGACGACGGGTGGCAGCGGAGCTTTCGGGTGGAGATCGGGCAGAGGGCTACGGTGGGTTTTTGCGCACGCAATCGAGCTCATTCGAATGAGAGCACCACGCCGCATCCTAACGAGGCGATGCGAGGCCACGACGATGAACGGAAACGGCCGGACGGTGAGGTGCCGCGGCGAACAGAGCGCGGTGAAGCGGCGAGCTGGCTACGGTGAAGCACGCGGTGCGAGGAGGGAAATGGAGGGAGGAAGGAGCTCACCGAGCGGCTAAGTAAAGCCCGTGAGAGCTTTGGAGCGCAGAGGAGCTCGGGGTCGACGGGGATCGCCGGCGACAGAGAAGAAGAGGCCGAGGTCGATCCCGTCCGTGCGGTCCTCCCCGAGCTCGATGTTGATGTGTAGCCGAGGCAGAGGAGCGAGGCGGAGCCGCAGGACGTCTCGGTGAGGCGAATGGGAGACGGTGGCCGCGTATGCGGGCAGGGCGCGACGGCGACCTTGTCGGGCGTCGTCGAGAACCAGAGGGGGAGAGGGAGGGGAGAGGGGAGGAGTGGTCGAGGGGGTCCAGGAGGAGTGAACGGGCCTCGCCCTTATCCTCCCGCGAGCCTGTAGTGTCGGCGGCGTCGGCGTGTCGACGCCTCGCCGGCGCGCGGGCGCTCGGCCAGGGGCGCGGCGACACGCAGGAGGGAGAGAAGGTAATGGGCCAGGTGGGCCGTGGTCAGGGCACTGTGCACTTAGGCCCAGTGCACAGTGCCTCGTTTTATTTTTCTTATTTTTGTTTTACTTTTTCTTTTATTCTTTTCTGTTTTGTATTAGTTAGGTCACTTTTGCATTTTTGTAAAACATGTGAGTTGACCCAAATGCTATTGTGCAATGTTAGCTTTCACCAAAAATTGGTTTGGGCAAAGTTGGGTTTCATTTGATTTTGTTATGATTTTAAATGGATTAAATATTGCTGTTTTGGTGCTGTTTCATGTGGTTTGAACCATTTAACTATTCCCAGTTCCATTGTTTATGTTTTTATGAATGATTCTGGAATATTTGCTATTTATTGAACATTTTTCCAAAGATGTTTGAGCAAGTTGATTTTGCACTTTTGAATTTGAGTTGATTTCCAGAATAGGGTTTGAATTATTTTGGTTAACCACTATGTTTAGGCACTGCAAATGATATGACTTGGCATTATTAGCAGCTGATCACAGTGGTAGTTACACAGGGGTGTTCATGGCCCACCTGGCCCATTACCTTCTCTCCCTCCTGCGTGTCGCCGCGCCCCTGGCCGAGCGCCCGCGCGTCGGCGAGGCGTCGACACGCCGACGCCGCCGACACTACAGGGGCACGGGAGGATAAGGGTGAGGCCCGTTCACTCCCCCTGGACCCCCTCGACCACTCCTCCCCTCTCCCCTCGCTCTCCCCCTCTGGTTCTCGACGACGCCCGACGCGGTCGCCGTCGCGCCCTGCCCACATACGCGGCCACCGTCTCCCATTCGTCTCGCCGAGACGTCCTGCGGCTCCGCCTCGCTCCTCTGCCTCGGCTACACGTCGACATCGAGCTCGGGGAGGACCGCACGGACGGGATCGACCTCGGCCTCTCTTCTCTGTCGCCGACGATCCCCGTCGACCCCGAGCTCCTCTGCGCTCCAAAGCTCTCACGGGCTTTACTTAGCCGCTCGGTGAACTCCTTCCTCCCTACATTTCCCTCGTCGCACCGCGTGCTTCACCGTAGCCAGCTCGCTGCTTCACCGTGCTCTGTTCGCCGCGGCACCTCGCCGTTTGGCCGTTTCCGTTCGTCGTCGTGGCCTCGCATCGCCTCGTTAGGATGCGGCGTGGTGCTCTCGTTCGAATGAGCTCGATTGCACGCGCAAAAACCCACCGTAGCCCTCTGCCCGATCTCCACCCGAAAGCTCCGCCGCCACCCGTCGTCGCCGGCGCCATTTCCGGCCAAGTCCGGCCATGCTACTGGTACGGTTCGACGCAGCGCTCTCTAAGCTTTCGAACGCATCCAAGAAAGCGCGAAATGGTGGCCTACGGCACGATTCCGACACCGGACACGCCCCTCCGCCGCGTTTTGGCGTCGCCGCCGGCGAGCAGCCGGTCACCGCTGACGTGGCCATGTGTGGGGTCCACCTTGGGTCACTGCTAGTGGATGCGGGGGGTCCCGTTGACCCCGTTGACTCAGGTCAACGTGCTGACTGGGCCGAGCCCAGTCGCTGACATGTGGGACCCCCTCTGCTAATTAATCCAATAAATGATTAAATAAATAAAAACAAATTAGTTATACTAATGACTCACTGACATAAGGGGCCCACCCCACTAATCACTCTGTTAGTTTAGATAATCCACTGTTAGAATAACAGAGGGTGACATGTGGGTCCCACTGGACCCACATGTCAGGTTTGACCCTGGTCAGCCGCTATTGACCTGCTGACATCACTGTGACATCATGCTGAAATCATAATTCAATTTTGTTAATAAAATAATTCCAGAAAATCATTTAAACTTCGAAAATTATTAAATTTTAAAACGTAGCTCAGATCGAAAAAGTTAAAACATGAAAGTTGCTCAGAACGACGAGACGAGTCTGATCGTGTCGTCTGTTTACATGTCAGAACCTCCTACGTAAGAGAGCTCGTAACTCCGGGCCCGATTTCGGTAGATGAATAGTGCACACATGCCGGGTAATAAATCCCGTGATAATCCTAAAAATAACTAAAATGACTTAGATGCATATTTAGGCAACCCTGCACTGCATCATAGCATAGCACGCACTGTGTGGCATCTGTTTGCATTATGTTTACCTGTTTCCTTCCCCTCTTCTCTCTCGATTAGACCCCGACGTTGACGTAGCTCCTGACGCAGACGCCGCTCCGAAGAACGACTATGTTCCCGACAACTAGCCACTTGCCCCAGAGCTTGCAGGCAAGCACCCCCTTTTTGAGCCTTCCGATATCGCCCACTCTCTTCTCCCTTATGCTTGCATTAGAATTACTGCTGTTACTGTATCCTATATCTGCTGCATAGCCTGTTTACTTGTAACCTATTTTTGATACTTACCTGTTATCCTAAACTGCTTAGAATAGGTTGGGTAAAGACCATCAGAGACCCCACTTATCCCGACTGCCCCGCTGTATGATCAGAAGACCCGAGCGACGGGTTTAAAGACCAGGCCCCGACACCGCACATCACATCCCCCTAGTAGCCGACACTGCTGGGTTACTATCGAGTGCCGAGGGTGATACCTCATCAGCACTTCTGATGATAACCTTGTAGGTTAGTTATTCGGTCGTGGTAAGCGAGGGTGATTCCTCCTACACCACCCCCGATAACGACGTCGTCGCGCAACTCCTCAAGTGTGGACCTTGAGGGTGATTCCTCCTTCGTTCACCTTGACGGTAACATCAGAGGGAATTCCATCGAGGGTGATTCCTCAGGGTTCCCCTTGGTGTCAGACACACGGATACTTTGGTTACTATGACTGTACACTGAACCATGATACTAAAGATGGGTCGGCCCTGAGGGGTACCCACGCGAGCTTATTAGCGAGTGATGTGGAATCGGGTGGACCTGGATGGTGCCCGAGGGTTGAACACGAGGCGTGGCCGGGCATTCCTCGCCCTTGCCGCAAGACCTCGAGACGGGGCGACGGGGTCACATCTTTCGTGAGTCTCTGCTCGTTACCGCACTACCAATACACTAACGGTTTGGATATTTGATCCGAGGGGCCTCTGGCCTGATAGCACAAACCATCACGTGGGCATAGTATGGGCGTTCTGCGTCGTACACTTCAGCCGAAGCTTAATGGACATCAGCGACTGAGCGGCACGCGCTGAGTTGGACTGGTTAAGCAACTGCGCTTGTATTAAGGGGTTGCTAGGTCTGCTCTCGGCCGCCCTCGCAACATGCAGGAGTTCCCGGGGCGATGGCCCAAGACCCATGGGGGCATAGGTTTAGTCCGGCATGCTGACCTCTCTGTTAAGTTTTTGGTCGGGTTGCGGCGTATCGTTTGGCCGAAGCCGGGCATGACCCAGAAAAGTGTGTCCAGCCGGAGTTAATCGAGCGTGGTGGGTAAGTTGGTGCACCCCTGCAGGGAAGAAACAATCTATCGATAGCCTGTCCTACGGTAACGAACACTCGGAGTTGTATCCCGATCGGTACAATTAGAACTTGAGTTGAAATGGATAGTATGGCTCTGGGATTGCTTTCTCGCAGGGAGTCGAGGAAGAATCTCTGGGCGAGGTTGATAACATTACTACTACTTTACATTATGATAATCTGCACTCTTCTAATGCTGCAAGACCGATGAAGATGATTGAAGATGCTAGTCTTCGATAGGACTAGGCTTTCCCCTCTATTCTGGCATTTCTGCAGCCCAGTCCACATATACAACCCTCTTTTGAAAATGTTGCATATGTAGTGTAGATCCTTGCTTGCTGAGTACTTCGGATGAGTACTCACGTTTGCTTTATTTTCTTTTTCTCCCCCATATCCATATGTCGCCGCTAGATGACGGAGCCCCTGAGTTAGCTGCCCCCGTCGATGACTACAGCTACTGCTTCTACCCTCCAGGCGAGTACTACTACGAGGAGCCGACAGACGACCAGGAGTAGGATTCGGAGGGTCCTAGGCAGGAGGCCTACGCCTTTCGATCGTAGTATTTTATTTTACCCCGCCCTTCTAGAGGCTTATCTCCTTTTCTGTAATATATCTGTACCCAGATATCTGATGCTTCCGCTGACACTTGTATGCCATCGAGCTATGTATTCGAGCCCTCGAGGCCCTGGCTTGTAATATAAGGCTTGTATGACTTTATTTACGTTTTAGAGTTGTGTTGTGATATCTTCAAGTGAGCCCTTAGGCTTGATCGTGTGCATTTGCGTGTATGGTTAGTTCACGATTAAGCTGGGGTCGTCACTAAAAGGATTGGGCTACCTTGCTGCACTTTTGTTACCGTTATCGTTACTTGCTCGTTACAAATTATCTTACTATCAAACTACTTATTACCGACAATTTCAGTGCTTGCAGAAATTACCTTGCTGAAAACCGCTTGTCATTTCCTTCTGCTCCTCATTGGGTTCGACACTCTTACTTATCGAAAGGACTATGATTGATCCCCTATACTTGTGGGTCATCAAGACTCTTTTCTGGCGCTGTTGCCGGGGAGTGAAGCGCTCTTGGTAAGGAAAAATTTATATTACATGCTGAAAGTTATTGTTACTTGCTACTATAGAAAACAATCCTTTGAGGGGTTTGTTCGGGCTATCTTCACCTCAACCGGAAGCACAAAGATTTGCCCCTCAACCTATTACACCTACTGAAAATATTAGTTATGAAATTCCTTTGGTTATGATAGAGCAACTGCTAGCTAATCCTTATGTAGGAGACGGAACGAAGCATCCCAATATGCATTTGATACATGTGGATGAAATTTGTGGATTGTTTAAGCTTGCAGGTTTACCCGGAGATGAAGTTAAGAAGAAGGTTTTCCCTTTATCTTTGGGGGGAAAAGCATTGACATGGTATAGGCTATGCGATGATATTGGATCTTGGAATTGGAATCGCTTGAAATTGGAATTTCATCAAAAAAATTATCCTATGCATCTAGTTCATCGTGATCGGAATTACACATATAATTTTTGGCCTCGAGAAGGAGAAAGTATCGCTCTAGCTTGGAGGAGGCTTAAGTCAATGTTATATTCATGCCCCACTCATGATCTCTCAAGAGAAATTAATATTTAGAATTTTTATGCTCGGCTTTCTCGTAATGATCAATCCATGCTCGATACTTATTGTGCTGGTTCTTTTATGAAGAAGACTATTGAATTCAGGAGAGATCTTTTAGAAAGAATTAAACGCAGCTCCGAAGATTGGGAACTCGACGAAGGTAAAGAGTCGGGTATTAAGCTTGAGGTTGATTGTGCTAAATATTTTATGAATACCGATGCTTTTCACAAGTTTAGCACCAAATATGGACTTGACTCTGAGATAGTAGCCTCTTTTTGTGAATCATTTGCTACTCATGTTGATCTCCCTAAAGAGAAGTGGTTTAAATATCATCCCCCTATTAAAGAAGAAATTAAAGAACCGGTTATAGTTAAAGATGAAACTATCGTTTACAATGTTGATCCAGTAGTTCCTACTGCTTATATTGAAAAACCACCTTTCCCTGTTGTTAGGATAAAGGAACGTGCTAAGGTATAAATAGTGGTTCGCAAAAGTAATATTAAAGCACCTAAACCCTCTGAACAAATTAAAGTAGAACCTTGTGTTGCTATGGTCATGGATCTCTTGGTCGATAATATTGATGGGCATGTTATTTATTTCTATGATGAAGCAGCTAGAATTGCCAAACCCGATACTAAAGATAAGAGCAAGCCTGTAGTTGGCATACCAGTCGTCTCAGTTAAAATAGGAGATCATTGCTATCATGGTTTATGTGATTTAGGTGCTAGTGTGAGTGCTATTCCTTTTACTTTATACCAAGAAATTATGAATGATATAGCACCCACTGAAATAGAAGACATAGAGTCACTATTAAACTTGCTAATAGAGATACCCTCACACCTCTTGGAATTGTTAGAGATGTTGAAGTCTTGTGTGAAAAAAATAAAATACCCTACTGATTTTCTAGTTCTTGGATCCCCACAAGATGACTTTTGTCCCATAATTTTTGGTAGACCTTTCTTGAACACTGTCAATGCTAAGATAGATTGTGAGAAAGAGTCAGTGTCAATTTTGGTGATGTGTCTCATGAGTTTAATTTCTCTAAGTTTCGTAGACAACCTCATGATAAAGAATTACCTAGTAAGGATGAAATAATTGGTCTTGCTTCTATTGTCGCACCTCCTACTGATCCACTAGAACAATATTTGCTAGACCACGAAAATGATATGCACTTGCGTGAAAGAAATGAAATAGATAAAATATTCTTTGAACAACAACCTATCCTTAAACACAATTTGCCTATTGAAACTCTAGGAGGACCTACTCCACCTAAAGGTGATCATGTGTTTGAATTAAAGCAATTGCCTGACACTCTGAAGTATGCCTATCTTGATGAGAAAAAGATATATCCTGTTATTATTAGTGCTAACCTTTCAGAACACGAGGAACAGAGATTATTAAAAATTTAGAGGAAGCACCGTGATGCTATTGGATATACTGATGATCTTAAGGGCATTAGTCCCACTCTCTGTCAGCACAAGATTAATGTGGAACCTGACGCTAAACCCGTTGTTGATCACCAATGGCGGTTGAATCCTAAGATGAAAGAAGTGGTAAGAACTAAAATACTAAAGCTTCTGGAAGCAGGTATAATCTATCCCATAGCTTATAGTAGATGGGTAAGTCATGTTCATTGTGTCCCTAAGAAAGGAGGTATCACTGTTGTTCCTAATGATAAAAATGAACTCATTCCACAAAGAATAGTGACTGGCTATAGAATGGTAATTGATTTCATAAAATTAAATAAAGCTACTAGAAAAGAGCATTACCCTCTGCCTTTCATTAATCAAATGCTAGAAAGATTGTCAAAGCACACACACTTTTGTTTTCTTGATGGATATTCTGGTTTCTCTCAAATACCTGTTTCACAACCTGATCAAGAGAAAACCACCTTTACTTGTCTTTTTGGAACTTATGCTTATAGACGTATGCCTTTGGTTTATGTAATGCACCTGCTAGCTTTCAAAGATGTATGATTGCTATATTCTCTAATTGTTGTGAAAAGATTGTTGAGGTTTTCATGGATGATTTTTCCGTTTACGGAACTTCTTTTGATGATTGCTTAAGAACCCTTGATCGAATTTTGCAGAGATGTGAACAAACTAATCTTGTCTTGAATTGGGAGAAGTGCCACTTTATGGTTAATGAAGGCATTGTCTTGGGGCATAAAATTTCTGAACGAGGTATTGAGGTGGATAAAGCTAAAGTTGATGCGTCCTAAAGACATTAAAGGTATTCATAGTTTCCTTGGTCATGCTAGTTTCTATAGGAGGTTTATTAAAGATTTCTCTAAGATTTCTAGGCCTCTTACTAATCTTTTACAAAAGGATGTTCCATTTGTTTTTGATGATGATTTTTTAGAAGCCTTTGAAACACTTAAGAAAGCCTTAACTTCTGCACCTATAGTTTTTCCACCTGATTGGAACTTGCCCTTTGAAATTATGTGTGATGCTAGTGATTATGATGTTGGTGCTGTTCTAGGACAGAGAGTTGATAAGAAATTAAATGTTATCCATTATGCTAGTAAAACTCTAGATAGTGCCCAAAGAAATTATGCTACTAGTGAGAAAGAATGTTTAGCAGTTGTGTTTGCTTGTGATAAATTCAGATCTTACATTGTTGATTCTGAATTAATTGTTCAGACTGATCATGCTGCTATAAAATATCTTATGGAAAAGAAAGATGCTAAACCTAGACTCATTAGGTGGGTTCTCTTGCTACCAGAATTTGACTTGCATATTACTTATAGGAAGGGAGCTGAGAACCCCGTAGCTGATAACTTATTTAGGTTAGACAATATTCTTGATGACCCACTACCTATTGATCATAGCTTACCTGATGAACAACTAGCTGTCATAAATGCTTCTCATAATACTCCTTGGTATGCTGACTATGCTAATTATATTGTTGCTAAATTCATACCACCTAGTTTCACATACCAACAAAAGAAAAAAAATCTTCTTTGACTTAAGACATTACTTTTGGGATGACCCACATCTTTATAAAGGAGTAGATGGTATTATTAGACGTTGTATACCTGAGCATGAATAGGAACAAATCATATAGAAGTGTCACTCCGAAGCTTATGGAGGGCATCATGCGGGAGATAGAACTGCACACAAGGTATTACAGTCTGGGTTTTATTGGCCTACTCTTTTCAAGGATGCTTGTAAGTTTATCTTATCTTGTGATGAATGTCAAAGAATTGGTAATATTGGTAAGCGTCAGGAAATGCCTATGAATTATTCACTTGTTATTGAACCATTTGATGTTTGGGCTTTGATTATATGGGACCTTTTCCTTCCTGTAATGGGTATACACATATTTTGGTTGCTATTGATTATGTCACTAAGTGGGTAGAAGCTATTCCAACTAGTAGTGCTGATCATAACACCTCCATTAAAATGCTTAAAGAAGTTATCTTCCCGAGGTTTGGAGTCCTAGATATTTAATGACCGATGGTGGTTCACACTTTATTCATGGTGCTTTCCGTATATTGCTTGCCATAAAATTGCATCACCCTATCATCCTCAATATAGTGGTTAAGTTGAACTTAGCAATAGAGAAATAAAATTGATATTACAAAAAACTGTCAATAGGTCCCGAAAGAATTGGTCTAAGAAACTTGATGATGCACTTTGGGCCTATAGAACAGCTTATAGAAATCGTATGGGTATGTCTCCATATAAAATGCTTTATGGAAAAGCTTGTTATTTGCCTCTTGAGTTAGAACATAAAGCATACTGGGAAATTAAAGAACTCAATTATGACTTCAAACTTGCTGGTGAAAAGAGGCTATTTGATATCAGCTCACTAGATGAATGGAGAACCCAAGCCTATGAAAATGCCAAACTATTTAAATAAAAAGTTAAAAGATGGCATGACAAAAGAATCCAAATGCGGGAATTAAAAGTTGGTGAATATGTTCTATTGTACAATTCTCGTTTTAGATTTTTTTGCAGGAAAACTTCTTTCCAAATGGGAAGGACCATATATCATCAAAGAAATTTATCTCTCTGTAGCCATCAAGATTAATAATACCGAAGGTACCAGTCCAAAGGTGGTCAATGGACAAAGAATTAAACACTATATTTCAGGTCGCCTATCAATGTTGAAGCTAACATTATCCAAACCATGACACCGGAGGAACACATAAAAGAAACCTTCCAGAACACTCCAGAACCCTAAAAAGGAAGAGGTACGTGAGACGGTAAGTAAAAGGACTCCGAAAAAATCCGCAAAAATATTTTCTATCAGTTTTGGAATATTAGAAAAAAAATAAGAAACAACCGGGAAGGCAACCCAGGTGCCTACAAGGCACCAGGGCGCACCGGCCCCACCTAGCGCGCTAATACGTCTCCAACGTATCTATAATTCTTGCTTGTTTCATGCTGTTATATTATCATTATTGGATGTTTTACAATCATTTTATAGCAATTTTAGATCATTTTTTGGGACTAACCTATTGACATAGTGCCCAGTGCGAGTTGCTATTTTTTGCTTGTTTTTTACTTCGCAGAATATCAGTACCAAACGGAGTCCAAATGCAGCAAACCTTTATGGAGATTTTTTCTGGACCAGAAGACACCCAGTGGGCCAAGGAAGTACCAGAGGGGAGTCCCGTGGTGGGCACAACCCACCAGGGCACGCCCAGATGGGTTGTGCCCCCACGGAGACCTCCCGCACCGCCTCTTCACCCTATAAATTCCCTTATATCCCAGAAACCCTAGGGGAGTCGACGAAAAACAATTCCAGCTGCCGCAAGTTCCAGAACCACAATATCCAATCTAGACACCATCACGGAGGGGTTCATCATCCTCATTGGTGCCTCTTCGATGATGCGTGAGTAGTCCACCATAGACCTAAGGGTCCGTAGGCAGTAGCTAGATGGCTTCATCTCTCTCTCTCTCTTTTGATTCTCAATACAATGGTCTCTTGGAGATCTATTTGATGTAACTCTTTTTTGCGGTGTGTTTGTTGGGATCCGATGAACTTTGAGTTTATGATCAGATCTATATCCATGAATATTATTTGAGTCTTCTTTTGATCTCTTATATGCATGATTATTTATAGCCTCGTATTTCTTCTTCGAATCTTTGGTTTAGTTAGGCCAACTAGATCGATTTTTCTTGCCATGGGAAGAGGTGCTTTGTGATGGGCGATCTTGCGATGTTCTTTCCTAGTGACAGAAGGGGTAGCAAGACACGCATGTATCATTGCTATTAAGGATAACAAGATGGGGGCTATTCCTACATGAATAAATCTCGTCTACATCATGTCATCGTTCTTATTGCATTACTCCGTTTCTCCATGAACTTGATACACTAGATGCATGCTGCATAGCGGTCGATGTGTGGAGTAATAGTAGTAGATGCAGGAAGGAGTTGGTCTACTAATCTTGGACGTGATGCCTATATATTGATCATTGCCTTGGATATCATCATAATTATTCGATCTTCTATCAATTGCCCAACAGTAATTTGTTTACCCACCGTGTGCTATTTTTTGAGAGAAGCCACTAGTGAAATCTACGGCCCCCGGGTCTATTCTTTATCATATTTTCTTTGAGATCTAGTTTATTCGCTTTTATTTTCAGATCTATTATTCCAGAAACCCAAAAATACCTTGCTGCACTTTTTTATTACTTATTTTATTTCGCATTTTATCAAGAGCTATTTATCCAATCTATCACAAATATTTTCCCGTCAACTTGCCAATTTCTGGCGTCGTTACCTAGGAGGGATTGACAACCCCTATTACGTGTTGGGTTGCAAGTATTTGTTCTTTGTGTACAGGTACCGTTTACATAGTGTTGCTTGGTTCTCCTACTGGATTGATACCTTGGTTTCATAACTAAGGGAAATACCTAACTTAGCTGTACTGCATCATCCCTTCCTCTTTGGGGAAATACCGACGCAGTTTCAAGCGACATGACGCGGCCTGGTGGGTAATGGGCCCCTCGGGCACCTTCCCGACTCCGTTTTCCTTCCATATACTTGTTTCTCAAGATAAAAAATCTTTATATATACCCCCAGATGATTTGACCACCGTATCACGGAGAAATCCTCTGTTCTTGTTTCGTGCTGTTTTTCTAACAGATCTAGACCGCCATGGCTGCCCCAAGCTCCTCCAAGGACAAGTTCTTCGAGAAGATCATCAACCCCTTCCTACCAGAGGTGTTGAAGCACCCTCAAGCCATTGAGATGCGTGAGGGGGTGCTCCACATCCGGGACGTTCAAGGCCCCAAGAGGATGGGAAGCATGGAGGCCAGGCTCGAGGCGGTGGAGCAGGAGATCTTCAAGTGCCAAGGGATGGTGGAGCGTGGACTCAGTGCCAATCACTCCATGATCACGGAATTCCCCCGTGATCACAAAGTGGATGGCCGGTCTATGAAGGACATCGTCTTCACCCTCAACGAGCAAATCAATTTTCTGCAAAGCCAAATCTATGATCTTCAAAATCAAGTTTTTGAGTATGAAGCAAGATTTAAAGGTATGAGTTTAGCTACCGGTTTCAGGACTCAAGAGACTCGGGCATCCTCTTATGATGGTGAACCCCTGCCATGGAAGCTGGAGGACAAGCTTACTACCTCATCTACGCCACCACCTTCATCATCATCACCAAAGAAGGAGACTTGAGTACACGGGTATGGGCACTCCCCTTGACTTGTGCCAAGCTTGGGGGAGATGCCCCGGTATCGTATCACCATCACTTTTATTACCTTTACCTATCTTAGTTCGATCCGTAGTTAATTCGTGATTTAGTTGAATAAAAGTTTAGTATGATCTATTTTCGAGTGCTAGTTTTGTGATCTATCTATGTAATCGAGTGAGAGTTATATAATAAAGATTAGTTTGAGTTTTTGCTTCTTTACTTTTATGTTCCAATCAAAATAAAGTAAAATAATGGAAAAGATCATATGCTAATCTTATGGTAAGTAATGACATCACATAAGAAAAAGTATAAGTGGTAAAATTTATTGAAAGTTGACAAACATAGCATTGGTCAATGATGCAAATCATGAAAGAATTAATAAGGGAAGAAAAGATTCACATGCAAATATACTATCTTGGACATCTTTTATGATTGTCAGCCCCCACTAAATATCTTATGCCAAATTGTTGACATTGGACAAGGAAGACAACATAATGATTTATGTTTGTTCATATTCACATAGAAGTTATATTGTCATAGATCCTTCAACATGTGGTGCTTTCTCAATATCTTTGCTAGCCAAAAATCCGCACTAAGTAGAGATACTACTTGTGCATCCAAAAACCCTTAAACCCAAATTCATATTTTGAGAGTCCACCATACCTACCTATGGATTGAGTAAGATCCTTCAAGTAAGTTGTCATCGGTGCAAAAAGGCAATAAAAATTGCTTCAAAATGTGTTTGATCTTTTAGTGTAAGGGAAAATAAGCATTGTACAAACTTGTGATGGCAAAGTAATAAAAGCGACGGACTGCATAATAAAGGTTGATATCATAAGGGGCAATATAACGTGACATTCTTTTGCATTAAGAGATTGTGCATACAAAACCAAAAAGCGCATGACAACCTCTGCTTCCCTCTGCGAAGGGCCTATCTTTTACTTTTATGCAAGAGTCAAAGCATTTACCTCTATTCCTTTTTATTTTCTCTTTGGCAAGCATCATGTGGCGGGGAAAGATCTAGGCATATATATCCAGTTGGATATGGTTGAGCATGAATTATTATTGTTCACATCACCCTTGAGGTGAATAAGTTGGGAGGCGAAACTATAAGCCCCTATCTTTCTATGTGTCCGGTTGAAACTTTTTGCTCATATATATGTTATGAGTGTTAGCAATCATAGAAGACTAAATGATGGTTGAGTATGTGGATTCGCCAAAAGGCTCTGATACGAGACCCTTCCTAAAAATATGATGAATTGTAGTTGCAAAGTTGACTGAGAACATAGTTTGTTGGTTTTCAATAAAGTTTATGCTGTCTACTTCGATATTGTGATGAATTGTTACATGTTCATGGGAAGCTATATGATAAAGTTTGTTGCTGTTATAATAATAAGCATGATGCTACTATGTCCGTATTTTGTTTTTATCGACACCTCTCTCTCTAAACATGTGGACATGATTCTCGATATCGGCTTTCGCTTGAGGACAAGCGAGGTCTAAGCTTGGGGAAGTTGATACGTCCATTTTGCATCATGTTTTCCTACTGTTATCTATAGTGTTTTTATGCTGTATAACACTTTATGGAGTAATTCTAATGCCTTTTCTATCATAATATGCAAGGTTTACACAAAGAGGGAGAACACTGGCAGCTGGAATTCTGGACCTGAAAAAGCTATTTCAGATATACCTATTCTGCACATCTCCAAATGAGCTGAAATTTTACGGAGAATTATTTTGGAATATATAATAAATATTGGAGAGAAGAACTACCAGAGGGGGGCAGCCAGGTGCCCACAAGGCACCAGGGCGCGCCAGCCCCATGGCACACCCTGGTGGGTAGTGGGGGGCCTGGCCCACCTCTGGTGCCCATCTTCTGGTATATAAGGTCTTTTGACCTAGAAAAAAAATAAGAAGATGACTTTCGGGATGGAACGCCGCCGTCTCAAGGCGGAACTTGGGCACGAGCACTTTTGCCCTCCGGCGGAGCGATTCCGTCGGGGGAACTTCCCTCCGGGAGGGGGAAATCGAAGCCATCATCATTGTGACGCCCCCGATTTGACCGTATACTAATCATACACGCAAATGTGTACGATCAAGATCAGGGACTTACGGGAAGATATCACAACACAACTCTAGACACAAATTAAAATAATACAAGCTTCATATTACAAGCCAGGGGCCTCGAGGGCTCGAATACATCAGCTCGAAAACAAATGAGTCAGCGGAAGCAACAATATCTGAGTACAGACATAACTTAAAGAAGTTTGCCTTAAGAAGGCTAGCACAAATTAGCAACGATCGAAAAGGCAAGGCCTCCTGCCTGGGCCCTCCTAACTACTCCTCGAGGTTGAACTCCACGTAGAATCATCCTCGGGATCCTCTGGCTCCTGGACTCCATCATATGATCGCAGTAACCGGGAAAAGGGAAAAAAAGAAGTGATACGACTCCAACGTATCTATAATTTTTGATTGTTCCATGCTATTATATTATCTGTTTTGGATGTTTTATATGCATTAATATGCTATTTTATATTATTTTTGGGACTAACCTATTAACCTAGAGCCCAGTGCCAATTTCTGTTTTTTCCTTGTTTTTGAGTTTCGCAGAAAAGGAATACCAAACGGAATAAAACTTTCGCGATGATTTTTCTTGGACCAGAAGGAAACCAGGAGGCTTGGAGATGAAGTCGGAAGAGCCACGAGGCGGCCACAAGGACGAAGGGCGCGCCCCCACCCTTGTGGGCCCCTCGTGCACCTCCTGACCTAATTCTTTCGCCTATATATACTCAGATATCCCCAAACCAACAGAGGCATCCACGAAAAGACTTTTCCACCGCCGCAACCTTCTGTACCCGTGAGATCCCATCTATGGACCTTTTCCGGCACCCTGTCGGAGGGGGATTCGATCACGGAGGGCTTCTACATCAACACCATTGCCCTTCCGATGAAGCGTGAGTAGTTTACCACAGACCTACGGGTCCATAGCTAGAAGCTAGATGGCTTCTTCTCTCTCTTTGATTCTCAATACCATATTCTCCTCGATGTTCTTGGAGATCTATTCGATATAATACTTTTTTGCGGTGTGATTGCCGAGATCCGATGAATTGTGGATTTATGATCAACTTATTTATGAATATTATTTGAATCTTCTCTGAATTCATATATGCATGATTTGATATCTTTGTAATTCTCTTCGAACTATCGGTTTGGTTTGGCCAACTAGATTGGTTTTTCTTGCAATGGGAGAATTTCTTAACTTTGGGTTCAATCTTGCGGTGTCCTTTCCTAGTGACAGTAGGGGTAGCAAGGCACGTATTGTATTGTTGCCACCGAGGATAAAAAGATGGGGTTTTCATCATATTGCTTGAGTTAATTCCTCTATATCATGTCATCTTACTTAATGCATTACTCCGTTCTTTATGAACTTAATATTCTAGATGCATGATGGATAGCGGTCGATGTGTGGAGTAATAGTAGTAGATGCAGAATCGTTTTGGTCTACTTGACATGAACGTGATGCCTATATTCATGATCATTGCCTTAGATATCGTCATAACTTTGCGCTTTTCTATCAATTGCTCGGCAGTAATTTGTTCACCCACCGTATTATTTTCTATCTTGAGAGAAGCCTCTGGTGAAACGTATGGCCCCCGGGTCTATTTTCCATCATATAATCTTCTATTTTCCATCATATTAGTTTCCGATCTACTATTTTGCAATCTTTTACTTTCCGATCTATAAAACAAAAATACGAAAAATATTTATTTTATCGTTTATCTATCTCTATCAGATCTCACTTTTGCAAATAACCGTGAAGGGATTGACAACCCCTTTTATCCCGTTGGGTGCAAGTTGTTTGATTGTTTGTGCAGGTATTCGGTGATTTGTGTGTTGTCTCCTACTGGATTGATACCTTGGTTCTCAAACTGAGGGAAATACTTATCTTTACTTTGCTGCATCACCCTTTCCTCTTCAAGGGAAAAACCAACGCAAGCTCAAGAAGTAGCAGGAAGAATTTCTGGCGCTGTTGCCGGGGAGATCTATGCCAAGTTAAGACATACCAAGTACCCATCATAAACTCTCATCTCTTGCATTACATTATTCGCCATTTGCCTCTCGTTTTCCTCTCCCCCACTTGTAAAATGATTTTCAAAAAGATTTGCCTTTTTCATCACCCCTCTCTTTGCCTCTTCTTTACCCCTCTTCCGTTCGTCTTCTTCATTTGCTTTTTGTGTACCCGAGTGATTCGACTTGCTTTTATGGCCCAACCAAAGAACGTTGATCCTCACCTTAGGCGGTTGGAAGAAATTGAAAATAATGTTAGGAGCTTCATGTCTTTACAATTTGAGCATAATAGTTTCTTTAGAAATGAGCTTAAAGAGCAGAAAAATCTTATGGAGTACATGAATAAAGAGCTCGATGATATGTCTAAGGAATTTTATGGTTTGAAATCTCAGTTTGCTCATCTTGAAAATTTAGTAGGCCAAATTTCTGATAAACAAGCTACCTTAGTGAATAAGATGGCCGCTAAACCGGAGGCTTTAAATATGATGAAGATCTTAAAGTGATTGATGTGACTCCTATTGAATCTTTGTTTTCCAATATAAATCTTGATAAAGATGGGACTAGAGATGAGTTAACTTTAGTTAAAAGGCGTCCCAATGATTCGGAGTTTTTAGATCTTGATGCAAAAATTGATAAAAGTGAGATTGGAGAGGTCAAAACTTTAAGTAGCAATGAACCCACTCTTTTGGATTTCAAGGAATTTAATTATGATAATTGTTCTTTAATAGATTGTATTTCCTTGTTGCAATCCATGCTGAATTCTCCTCAAGCTTATAATCAAAACAAAGCTTTTACTAAACATATCGTTGATGCTATGATGCAATCTTTTGAAGAAAAGCTTGAATTGGAAGTTTCTATCCCTAGAAAACTTTATGATGAGTGGGAACCTACTATTAAAATTAAGATTAAAGATTATGAGTGCTATGCTTTGTGTGATTTGGGTGCTAGTGTTTCCACTATTCCAAAAACTTTATGTGATGTGTTAGGTTTCCGTGAATTTGATGATTGTTCTTTAAATTTGCATCTCGCGAATTACACTATTAAGAAACCTATGGGAAGGATTAATGATGTTTTTATTATTGCAAATAGGAATTATGTGCCTGTAGATTTCATTGTTCTTGATATAGATTGCAATCCGACATGTCCTATTATTCTTGGTAGACCTTTCCTTAGAACGATTGGTGCAATTATTGATATGAAAGAAGGAAACATTAGATTTAAATTTCCATTAAGGAAGGGCATGGAGAAATTTCCTAGAAAGAAAATTGAATTTCCATATGAATCTATTATGAGAGCTACTTATGAATTGCATACCAAAGATGACAATACCTAGATCTATTCGTGTTTTTATGCCTAGCTAAGGGCGTTAAACAATAGCGCTTGTTGGGAGGCAACCCAATTTTATTTTTGTTTTTGATTTTTTGGTTCTGTTTTGCAAGAAATAATTCATCTAGCCTATGGTTAGATGTGGTTTTATGTTTTAATTAGTGTTTGTGCCAAGTAAGACCTTTGGGATGGCTTACGGTGATAGTTGATTTGATCTTGCTGAAAAACAAAAACTTTTGCGTCCAGTCTCAGAATTTTATTAATTCACTGGAGCGTTGAAAAACCCTGAATTTTTTATACAAGATTGATATACAAATTTCCTCTGGTGTCCAAATTTTTCCGAATTGTTGTAGGTATAGAAGTATTAGAACAATTCAGATCTTCACAGACTGTTCTGTTTTTGACAGATTCTGTTTTCTTTGTGTTGTTTGCTTATTTTGATGAATTTATGGCTAGTATCGGCGGGTATGAACCATGGAAAAGTTGGAATACAGTAGATATTACACCAATATAAATAAAGAATTAGTTCACAACAGTACCAAAGTGGTGATTTATTTTCTTATACTAACGGAGCTTATGAGATTTTCTGTTGAGTTTTGTGTTGTGAAGTTTTCAAGTTTTTGGGTAAGGATTTGATGGACTATGGAATAAGGAGTGGCAAGAGCCTAAGATTGGGGATGACCAAGGCACCCCAAGGTAATATTCAAGGACAACCAAGAGCCTAAGCTTGGGGATGCCCCGGAAGGCATCCCCTCTTTCGTCTACGTCTATCGGTAACTTTACTTGAGGCTATGTTTTTATTCACCACATGATATGTGTTTTGCTTGGAGCATCTTGCATAATTTGAGTCTTTACTTTTTAGTTTGCCAAATTCATCCTTGCTGTACACACCTTTTGAGAGGGACACGCATGAATCGTGATTTATTAGAATACTCTTTGCGCTTCACTTATATCTTTTGAGCTAGGCAATTTTGCTCTAGTGCTTCACTTATATCTTTTTAGAGCATGGCGGTGGCTTTATTTTGTAGAAATTATTGAACTCTCATGCTTCACTTATATTATTTTGAGAGTCTTTAAACAGCATGGTAGTTTGCTTTGGTTATAAATTTAGTCCTAATATGATAGGCATCCAAGAAGGATATAATAAGAACTTTCATATAAAGTGCATTGAATACTATGAGAAGTTTGATTCCTTATGATTGTTTTGAGATGTAAAGATGGTGATATTAGAGTCATGCTAGTGAGTAATTGTGAATTTGAGAAATACTTGTGTTAAGGTTTGTGAGTCCCGTAGCATGCACGTATGGTGAACCGTTATGTAACAAAGTTGGAGCATGAGATATTTTTTGATTGCCTTCCTTATGAGTGGCGGTCGAGGACGAGCGATGGTCTTTTGCTACCAATCTATCCCCCTAGGAGCATGCATGTAGTACTTTGTTTCGATGACTAATAGATTTTTGCAATAAGTATGTGAGTTCTTTATGACTAATATTGAGTCCATGGATTATACGCACTCTCACCCTTCCACCATTGCTAGCCTCTCTTGTACCGCACAACTTTCACCGGTACCATACACCCACCATATACCTTCCTCAAAACAGCCACCATACCTACCTATTATGGCATTTTCATAGCCATTCCGAGATATATTGCCATGCAACTTTCCACCGTTCCGTTTACTATGACACGCATCATCATTGTCATATTGCTTTGCATGATCATGTAGTTGACATCGTATTTGTGGAAAAGCCACCGTTCATAATTTTTTCATACATGTCACTCTTGATTCATTTCACATCCCGGTACACCACCAGAGGCATTCATATTGAGTCATATTTTGTTCTAGTATCGAGTTGTGAGTTGTAAGTAAATAGAAGTATGATGATCTTCATTGTTAGAGCATTGTCCCATGTGAGGAAAAAAAATAGAGGCTAAAGAAGCCAGAGAAAGAAAGGAGAAAGAAAAAAAAAGAAAGAAAAGGAAAAAAGAAGGGAAAAAAAGGAAAAAAATGTGAGAAAAAGAGAGAAGGGGCAATGTTACTATCCTTTTTCCATACTTGTGCTTCAAAGTAGCACCATGATCTTCATGATAGAGAGTCTCCTATGTTGTCACTTTCATATACTAGTGGGAATTTTTCATTATAGAACTTGGCTTGTATATTCCAACGATGGGCTTCCTCAAATTGCCCTAGGTCTTCATGAGTAAGCAAGTTGGATGCACACCCACTTAGTTTTCTTTTTGAGCTTTCATACACTTATAGCTCTAGTGCATCCGTTGCATGGCAATCCCTACTCACTCACATTGATATCTATTGATGGGCATCTCCATAGCCCGTTGATATGCCTAGTTGATGTGAGACTATCTCCTCTTTTTGTCTTCTCCACAACCACCATATTCTATTCCACCTATAGTCCTATGTCCATGGCTCACGCTCATGTATTGCGTGAAAGTTGAAAAGGTTTGAGAACGTCAAAAGTACGAAAAAATTGCTTGGCTTGTCATCGGGGTTGTGCATGATTTGAGTATTTTGTGTGATGAAGATGGAGCATAGCTAAACTATATGATTTTGTAGGGATAAGCTTTCTTTGGCCATGTTATTTTGAGAAGACATAATTGCCTTGTTAGTATGCTTGAAGTATTACTGTTTTTATGTCAATATTAAACTTTTGTTTTGAATCTTATGGATCTGAACATTCATGCCACAATAAAGAAAATTACATGGATAAATATGTTAGGTAGCATTCCACACCAAAAATTCTGTTTTTATCATTTACCTACTCAAGGACGAGCAGGAATTAAGCTTGGGGATGCTTGATACGTCTTGAACGTATTTATAATTTTTGATTGTTCCATGCTATTATATTATCTGTTTTGGATGTTTTATATGCATTAATATGCTATTTTATATTATTTTTGGGACTAACCTATTAACCTAGAGCCCAGTGCCAGTTTCTGTTTTTTTTCTTGTTTTTGAGTTTCGCAGAAAAGGAATACCAAACGGAGTCCAAATGGAATAAAACTTTCGCGATGATTTTTCTTGGACCAGAAGGAAACCAGGAGACTTGGAGATGAATTCGGAAGAGCCACGAGGCGGCCACAAGGACGGAGGGCGCGCCCAGGGGGGTAGGGCGTGCCCCCACCCTTGTGGGCCCCTCGTGCACCTCCTGACCTAATTCTTTCTCCTATATATACTCATATATCCCCAAACCAACAGAGGCATCCACGAAAAGACTTTTCCACCGCCGCAACCTTCTGTACCCGTGAGATCCCATCTATGGACCTTTTCCGGCACCCTGTCGGAGGGGGATTCGATCACGGAGGGCTTCTACATCAACACCATTGCCCTTCCGATGAAGCGTGAGTAGTTTACCACAGACCTACGGGTCCATAGCTAGAAGCTAGAAGGCTTCTTCTCTCTCTTTGATTCTCAATACCATGTTCTCCTCGATGTTCTTGGAGATCTATTCGATATAATACTTTTTTGCGGTGTGATTGCCGAGATCCGATGAATTGTGGATTTATGATCAACTTATTTATGAATATTATTTGAATCTTCTCTGAATTCATATATGCATGATTTGATATCTTTGTAATTCTCTTCGAACTATCGGTTTGGTTTGGCCAACTAGATTGGTTTTTCTTGCAATGGGAGAATTTCTTAACTTTGGGTTCAATCTTGCGGTGTCCTTTCCCAGTGACAGTAGGGGCAGCAAGGCACATATTGTATTGTTGCCATCGAGGATAAAAAGATGGGGTTTTCATCATATTGCTTGAGTTAATACCTTTACATCATGTCATCTTACTTAATGCATTACTCCGTTCTTTATGAACTTAATACTCTAGATGCATGCTGGATAGCGGTCGATGTGTGGAGTAATAGTAGTAGATGCAGAATCGTTTCGGTCTACTTGACACGGACGTGATGCCTATATTCATGATCATTACCTTAGATATCGTCATAACTTTGCGCTTTTCTATCAATTGCTCGGCAGTAATTTGTTCACCCACCGTAATATTTTCTATCTTGAGAGAAGCCTCTAGTGAAACCTATGGCCCCCGAGTCTATTTTCCATCATATAATCTTCTATTTTCCATCATATTAGTTTCCGATCTACTATTTTGTAATATTTTACTTTCCGATCTATAAAACAAAAATACCAAAAATATTTATTTTATCGTTTATCTATCTCTATCTGATCTCACTTTTGCAAATAACAGTGAAGGGATTGACAACCCCTTTATCGCGTTGGGTGCAAGTTGTTTGATTGTTTGTGCAGGTATTCGGTGATTTGTGCGTTGTCTCCTACTGGATTGATACCTTGGTTCTCAAACTGAGGGAAATACTTATCTCTACTTTACTGCATCACCCTTTCCTCTTCAAGGGAAAAACCAACGCAAGCTCAAGAAGTAGCAATAAGTAGCAAAGCAACCATGAGTACTCATCCAAAGTACTCGCAAGCAAGGATCTACACTACATATGCATTGGTATCAATGAAATGGGTAGTATCTATGGACTGAACTGCAGAAAGCCAGAATAAGAGGGGGATAGCTAGTCCTATCGAAGACTATGCTTCTGGCAGCCTCCATCTTGAACCATATGGAAGAGAGTAGCTGGTAAGTTCACCAAGTATCATCGTATAGCATAATCCTACCCGGCGATCCTCTCCTCGTCGCCCTGTGAGAGAGCGATCACCGGGTTGTATCTGGCACTTGAAAGGGTGTGTTTTATTAAGTATCTGGTTCTAGTTGTCATAAGGTCGAAGTACAACTCCGAGTCGTCCTGTTACCGTGGACACGGCTATTCGAATAGATCAATCTTCCCTGCAGGGGTGCACCACATTACCCAACACGCTCGATCACTCTGGCCGGACACACTTTCCTGGGTCATGCCCGGCCTCGGAAGATCAACACGTCGCAGCCCTACCTAGGCCTAACAGAGAGGTCAGCACGCCGGTCTAAATCCTATGCGCGTAGGAGTCTTGGGCCCATCGCCCGTTGCACACCTGCATGTTGCATACGCGGCCGGTGAGCAGACCTGGCAGCCTCCATTACAAAGGAGGGTGCTTTACGCGGTCCAACCAGGCGTGCGCCGCTCAGTCGCTGACGTCTAGGAGGCTTCGACTGATACTACGACGTCGAGTGCCTATGACTGTTCCCGCGTGGTGGTTAGTGTGTATAGGCCAGTGGCTAACTCAGATCAAATACCCAATCTTGTTAAGCATGTTATTTTGAAGTAACCGCGGACGCCGACCAGGACCAGGCCCACCTGTCTCCTAGGTGGTCACAACCTGCCCTATCGCTCCACCACAAAGTAACACTCGGGGGCCGTCGGGAACCCAGGCCCACCACTACCTGGATGGAACCACCTGTCCTTTCAGCCCCCCACATCGGAATCACTTGTGGGTACTCTACGAGCCGACCCGACTTTAGTCACATCATGTAACCTGTATAGTGTGTATGTATGTGTATACCCGTGACCACCTCCTGAAGTGACCATGGCCCGATAATATAGCATAGCAGACGGACAGGAATGTAGGGCCACTGATGGAATACTAGCATCCTATACTAAGCATTTAGGATTGCAGGTAAAGGTAACAACAGTAGCAACAATGACAGGCTATGCAACAGAATAGGAGCTATCGAATCAACAACAGTAACAAACCTAATGCAAGAATAAGAGAGGAGAGAGTGGGTGATATCTGGTTGATCAAGGGGGGTTTACTTGCCTGGAAGCTCGGCAGAGAAGGACGGGTCGTCAACACCGTAGTCGATCGGGGCAGCAGCAGTGGCGTCAGTCTCGAAGTCTACCGGAGAGAAGAGGGGGAAGAAACAATAAATACAAGAGCAATCAAATCCTCACAAACCATAACATGGCAATACGCTGTGTTAAGGGTGACCTGACACAGTACTAGGTGCCACTGGCAAAGGGGGAAAACATCCGGGAAAGTATTCCCGGTGTTAGGCATTTTCGGATAGTCGAACCGGAGGGGGACGGTTGCATGTTCGCTATGCTAGGGACGTGTGGCAAACGAACGAACTACGTATTCAGATTCGTCTCATCGTTCTGAGCAACTTTCATGTACAAAGTATTTTCATCCGAGTTACGGATTATTTTATATTAATTTTCAAAGTTCTAATTCATTTTCAGGAATTAACAGATTAATTTAATCAAAAAGCATTTATGATGTCATCATGACATCAGCATGACGTCAGCGGTCAAAGTTGACCGTTGACCAGTCAACTAACGGGCGGGTCCCATCCGTCAATGACTGTTAGCCCTAATTAACATATTAGATAGTTTAAGTAGTTAATTAGGTTAACTAAACTTGATTAGTTTAAATTAACAGAGTTAATTAAGTTAAATAATTATTTGATTAATTAATTAATTTCATTTTTATTACTTCATTTTCTTTTCTTTTAAAAAAAACGTTCTCAGGGTGTGGCCCCCTGTGTCATAGGCAGGGGGTCCTAGCGGGCACGGGCGTGCGGGTTAACGGGCGTGGTTGCTGGGGTGGAGCCCCGTGAGCTCGCGGGCTCGTGGGTGCCGGCTGGGCTGGTCCCGGGCGAGGCCAGCAGGCACACGGGCGGCCGGTGGCGGCCACGGGGCGTGCGTGGCCAGCGGCCAGCGGCGGCGCCAGGAGAGGGGCGAGGCCATGGCCGAAGTGGCCGGAGTAGGGGAGGCGGTGGCGCAAGGCGAGGCGGTTGCCGAGGTCGGGCACAGGTGGAGGTGGCCGCGGACGGCCGTGGGCGAGCCGCAGCGAGCAGGCCGTGGCGGGGCGGCGAACACGCAGGCGGGGCGGCTAGGCAGTGGACAGGGACGGGGCGTGCAGGTGCGAGTCCAAGCGCAGAGATGGTCGGGCGAGCAGTGCGCAGCGCAGGGGAGGCACTCGGGGCGCGGTGAGTTTGGCCCGGCGCTGTGGACAGCCAATGGGCACGCACAGCGTCGGGGGTGACCGCGAGCGCGGACGCGGGACGGCTACGATGGGGCGGTGAGCGCGCGTGCGCGGCGAAGAGAGGAGGGAGTGGGGGCTGGAGGTGGCCTCACCGGCGTTTGAAGAGAAGACGGTAGCGAGGCTCGGTGGAGCCTTTGGGGAGGAGTTGGGGAGGCGAGATCCGGCGATGGGCGGCAAGGTAGCTCCGGCGACGTTAGCTGGCGTTGTGTCGACTACGGAGAGGACGGCGGCGCTGGCGTAGACGAGCGGCGAGGGGGGGTTCGTCCCCGATCCAGATCTAGATCGGGGGAGGGGGAGGGGGAGGAGGGACAAGGGGAGCGAGTGGGGGGGACTGGGTGCGACGGGCTAGGGTTTCGGTCGGGTGTGTTATGGAGGGGAGTGGGGATGGGCCGGCCTGGTGGTTCGCCCGGCTGGGCCGTGGCCCAGTTAGCCAGGGGGTTCCTTTTATTTGTTTTTCTTTCTCAGTTTTTCTTTTATTTATTTATTTTCTCTTTTCTTTTATTTACCAGTTTAATTTTGTTTTATAAAATACAAAAGTTGTATCTAATTTAGTATTAGTAATTATGCCACTGCCACAATTATTTTGGCACATTAAATAAAGCAGTTTGTATCTGTTTAATATTTTAAGAGCATTTAAATAATAGTTTTGCTGCTATTTTAATTATTATAGTGCATTTAAATACTTTACAGAAGTGTGGTTTCTTCACCAATATTTAGTATGGATTATTTGCCACAAACCAAACATTTTAGTTTTAATGTTTCAAAACTTTTGTGGTTTGCCTATATTTTGAATTTGAATTTCGAATCGGTTTTCAACTAACGCGAGATTAACAACAGTAACCGAGGTGACGTGGCATCATTAGTAGAGGGTTACTGTAGCTTAATTATCCGGGCGTCACAATTTTCCTCCACTACAAGAAATCTCGTCCCGAGATTTAAGAGGGGGACTAAGGGGGAAAGGTCTGGTTACAAAATTCTAACGAATCTTACATTGATGTCTTCATTTTTCTGCTTCAGGTCCTCATGATGAAGTCGGCATTCTTTCTTCGGGTACTCCATCGTACTTACGAATAGGTAAGGGGCAGCTTGACAACGATAGGATGCTATAAGGGTTAATCATCTGAGGGAAATCCCATGAACGAGCACATGATTATCTCTCGAGTTGAACAAATAAAACACGTTGAGAGGAAAGTAAGAAGGTACAGTAAGAAGTTTCAAACGGATAGACAATCGTTCGACGTCTGAAACAAAATGTGAAAGGGGGGCCCAAAGCAACGAGAATAAGTATTGCGTCTGATACCAGAGTATATCACTAGGAGGGTGGCTCCTAAATTACCTACGAAATCAAGCGCGAGGAATAACTTTGGCAACAAGGGTGTACATGAGAGTCAGGTTTCGATCCTGTGGAACTGTGGGTTATGGGCCCACCATGTGGGTTCAAGTAGAAAGAGCGGTGACATCTTGCACGGTCATGATATCAAGGCAGGTCAGAGCATAGCTTGTTAGTTATGTTGGCAACAACATCGGTACCAAGAGCGAGGGACGAAGAGAACCATTTTCCTGCTTGTTGTATTGAGGCGGACCAATAGTCAAAGTCTCGTCCATCGGTGGTGATCGGAATGTCATCAACAATAGTAACAGGGTCTTACTGACAGAGTTGTACACCGAGGTATTACCTAAGCAGGGAAGTATCGTTGCTCAGTTAAGTAGATTATAAGAAAGGTTAAACAAAAGAATGGAAAGGAAAACATGATTATCAGATTAAACAGAACAATGGGAAGGAAAATGTGTTTAAACACATATTTCAGGGGTATATCTTTCCCAAGGACAAGCAGAGCATGATATCCATGACAGGATATAACGTAGAAAACCCTTTAGGTAAGGGGAGAGAAACTTCATGACATTACCCATACAACGGTGTTTGGATAATTGATAAGGAAAATTTAGCATTGTGCTTCAAATGTTTTTATTGAAAATCGAAGTACCACAGACATGCTTCGAGATAGCATGGACATGGTCTTCAAGCAAAGGTCAGACATTGGATACACAAAGGATCCATCAGGAACAACTTACAGAATAATTCTTACAATTTTCTCATGGAATAATGGCTAACTTTGCTAAAGAGGAAACTACAACAATAGGTCCTCCGGCTAGGTGTGCTAGGCATGACATCACCTTGTTATAACTCTTGGGAATATGTTCCAACCATCATATCTGACCGAGATTCAGAGCTGATTGGTGTCAGGATACCTCAGACTCGTGATGCCTGAGAAGGAAGGGGTGCAACACAATTTGACGAGATGGAGTTGCAAGATTCTCGGGAAATGAACTATGGAAGCAAGTTCCGAATCATGCGTTCATCATTAAACCAAGGAGAGGATGAGGAGGTGGCTGATGAACTCAGCGACAATTCATTGAGATTTCCAAAAGATGGATTTCCACAATTATGTGAACAAGGAGATAACATTTGTCGAATCAAATGATATAATGAGGTATGCTCGAGGAAAACATACACAATTAAACATTTGTTGAAAGGTGCACCCGAAATATGGGCATAGGTAGTATGATCAATGTTAGAATGGTGATTCGATAACCAATGGCCTAAGAATGAAATGTCGACCATTAACTTCAAAGCAATAGGGTTGCAGAATTTTTGAATTCGCACATCATAGTTCAATTGTCGGTTTTCCGGTTAGAAACAACACGGGGACCAAGGAATGAATGGAGATGGCAAGAAGTATCACTTGTACCAAGAATTCTTAAGAGGTGGTGAAATTCTCAAGACATTCTTGACATAAAAGATGGTAATACTCCAAGGTAAAGAAGAACAAATGCTGGATAGCAAGGATCTCAAGGTATAACACAAAACACAAACAAGTTTGTGTTGAACGGAAGGCAATAAAGTGGTCGATGATAACACAAATCATCGAGGGCAAAGGATGATATTTCTCATCAAGAATTCGATAGATGTCTTGGAAGAGCTCAGAATGTTGATGATGTTCATGACACATTTGTCGCGAGATTTCATGAAGATGTAATCCATCAGCGACGACATCAAGTCAAAGGAATGATGAAGCGAAAGGTTATTGGAACCAAGGGTACGACACAAACTCGAAATCAAGCTTGCTGTTCAAGGCGAAATGATACGACGAGGAAGATCGGTGTAAGGTTATCTCATCGTCGAAAATTGTGCTCCGGGAAGAAGGACCAGGTAGCACAGTTAAAATTTAGCACAATAATGATATAGCCGATCAGGCTAGAAATGACGTGATGGAGTATTAAATTTCTCAACAACAAAGTACTAGGAGTACTGAATCACAGTGTTGATTTGATTCACTAAATCGGTGTTCTCGGTTGGCGACAACCCATAACCCGTGGAGTGACTATGACGGGGAAAGGCATTACTTCATCAGAAATGCATAAGATGTAGTGCAATGGGTTGATATCCTCGAGATACCAGGGGGTAATACTTGAAGGTAGATCAAAATAGAGGTTGGGCAGGTGTATTGATCTACAAAAGGCAAGTACTTTAACTTGTCCGAGAAATAGAATCAAAGGAGAACAATCATGGTTGGAACAACGGTTGCAAAAGACCAAACCCCAGATATAAGATGAAATTAAACCAAGGGGACATTTAATTTTAAGAGAAGCTGCCATGATAAGATCTACATCGTGTCCATGGGCATGAATACAAGGTTCAAGGTCGACTCCCACTTCTCCCATGCATGACCATTCATTCACCGCTCTTATAAAATAATGATTTGAGTGTGAAAACCTACCTGGTGAATTACCAGAGAAGTATGACCCGTGAAAACTTTTCGGGTTCACAAAGATTAAGGAAGGCATAGGTCCAACCCATCGGGGTATCTTAGGAACATATACCACAAGCTTCAAGAGTAAATATCACCAGCTCGAAAGCAGAGCATGGTTGGCCAAATCAGAGAATAGGATTCACCAATGGCATTATGTATCAGGGAAAGAACTGCTCGAGGTTTTTGTATATGAAGGACACTGTCGGATGATAATTCATCAAAGGATCTGACGGTCCATAACAGAGCTGAGGTTAGCATCGGCACACAATCAGAGGAAGAAACAATCCAAAGGCATTGAACTAGAGAAACCACTGACTAATTCAAGGCTCAAATGCAAAAGAATTATGATTTCCAAATCAAGGGATCAGAAGCAAACGCTCAGATCAAGGATGGACAAGTTGAGTAGGCTTAGGGGTAAAATCGATGGCAATTTGATTGGTCGAGATCCAGCTCATGTTTAAAATGACGTCTGAGTCGGAAGGATGAATTCTAGGATCTGATTGAGGATTGCGAGCATTCGCAACATATTGAATCAAGGGACTCGAGATGATAAGGCAACGGATGTCAATGAATATTGCTAGGCATTTGAAATTAACCATAATGCACGCAGACAAGAATTTCAAGAGCCATAGGCTGCAGAGGATTCTCGAAAGATCGGATAGTATTTCGAAGAATTTTGTGAGACACCAAAATAACTGGGGATGGACGGATCCCCGGTAAGTGCGAGGAATTGTTCGTGGGGGTATTAATGCGGAAAAGAGCTGTAAAGCAGTAGGCTCAAAGGATTCTCGGAATATCAGAGAATTTTTCAGGGTATCAAGTAATAACAAGGGCAACTGGGAATGAAGGTATGAACGGCAAGCGTAAGTAGTTATCCATAAGGATTTATCGGTGGTCGGGAATAGCAAAAGCGGTGGGCACAAAGTCTTGAGAGAACATCGGAGAGTATCTTCAGAATCTTCTGGTGCACCAAGTAATCATCTGGAGTGAGGGGCTCTCCGGAAGGAAGTAGTTACGAGAACCTAGAGTCAGAGTTAGTAAAATCATTCAACCCGAATAGAAGAGAGATCAGACTCCCAGAGTATAGACGAGGAATAAAATATCCTAATACCACCCAATGGCGATGTGGGCTCGTAGGCCACACAGCCATGTTAGTAAAAAAATTGCAATGACTAGACTCAACTTTGGCCAAGGAGTTGGAAAGGGAGATTCCTACAGGAAGTCGGCTCTGATACCAACTTGTGACGCCCCCGATTTGACCGTACACTAATCATACACGCAAATGTGTACGATCAAGATCAGGGACTCACGGGAAGATATCACAACACAACTCTAGACACAAATTAAAATAATACAAGCTTCATATTACAAGCCAGGGGCCTCGAGGGATCGAATACATTAGCTCGAAAACAAACGAGTCAGCGGAAGCAACAATATCTGAGTACACACAGAACTTAAAGAAGTTTGCCTTAAGAAGGCTAGCACAAATTAGCAACGATCGAAAAGGCAAGGCCTCCTGCCTGGGACCTCCTAACTACTCCTCGAGGTCGAACTCCACATAGAATCATCCTCGGGATCCTCTGGCTCCTGGACTCCATCATATGATCGCAATAACCGGGAAAAGGGAAAAAAAGAAGTAGCAAAGCAACCGTGAGTACTCATCCAAAGTACTTGCAAGCAAGGATCTACACTACATATGCATTGGTATCAATGAAATGGGTAGTATATGTGGACTGAACTGCAGAAAGCCAGAATAAGAGGGGGATAGCTAGTCCTATCGAAGACTACGCTTCTGGCAGCCTCCATCTTAAAGCATATAGAAGAGAGTAGCTGGTAAGTTCACCAAGTATCATCGTATAGCATAATCCTACCCGGCGATCCTCTCCTCGTCGCCCTATGAGAGAGCGATCACCGGGTAGTATCTGGCACTTGAAAGGGTGTGTTTTATTAAGTATCCAGTTCTAGTTGTCATCAGGTCGAAGTACAACTCCGGGTCGTCCTGTTACCGTGGACACGGCTATTCGAATAGATCAATCTTCCCTGCAGGGGTGCACCACATTACCCAACACGCTCGATCACTCTGGCCGGACACACTTTCCTGGGTCATGCCCGACCTCGGAAGATCAACACGTCGCAGCCCTACCTAGGCCTAGCAGAGAGGTCAGCATGCCGGCCTAAATCCTATGCACGCAGGGGTCTTGGGACCATCGCCCGTTGCACACCTGCATATTGCGTACGTGGCCGGTGAGCAGACCTGGCAGCCTCCATTACAAAGGAGGGTGCTTTACACGGTCTAACCCGGCGCGCGCAGCTCAGTCGCTGACGTTTAGGAGGCTTTGGCTGATACTATGACGTCGAGTGCCCATAACTGTTCCCGCGTGGTGGTTAGTGTGTATAGGCCAGTGGCCAACTCGAATCAAATACCCAATCTCATTAAGCGTGTTATTTTGAAGTAACCGCGGATGCCGACCAGGCCCACCTGTCTCCTAGGTGGTCACAACCTGCCCTGTCGCTCTGCCACAAAGTAACACTCTGGGGCCATCGGTAACCCAGGCCCACCACTACCTGGATGGAACCACCTGTCCTTTCAGCCCCCCCCCCCCCCCACATCGGAATCACTTGTGGGTACTCTATGAGCCGACCCGACATTAGTCACATCATATAACTTGTATAGTATGTATGTATATATATACCCGTGATCACCTCCCGAAGTACCATGGCCCGATAATATAGCATAGCAGACGGACAAGAATGTAGGGCCACTGATGGAATACTAGCATCCTATACTAAGCATTTAGGATTGCAGGTAAAGGTAACAACAGTAGCAACAATGACAGGCTATGCAACAGAATAGGAGCTATCGAATCAACAACAGTAACAAACCTAATGCAAGAATAAGAGAGAAGAGAGTGGGTGATATCTTGTTGATCAAGGGGGTTTGCTTGCCTGGAAGCTCGGCAGAGAAGGACGGGTCGTCAACACCGTAGTCGATCGGGGCAGCAGCAGTGGCGTCGGTCTCAAAGTCTACCAGAGAGAAGAGGGGAAAGAAACAATAAATACAAGAGCAATCAAAGCCTCACAAAGCATAACATGGCAATACGCGGTGTTAGGGGTGACCTGACGCAGTACTAGGTGCCACTGGCGAAGGGGGAAAACATTCCGGAAATTATTCCCGGTGTTAGGCATTTTCGGATAGTCGAACCGGAGGGGGATGGTTGCATGCTCGCTATGCTAGGGACGTGTGGCAGACGAACGAACTGCGTATTCAGATTCGTCTTGTCGTTTTGAGCAACTTTCATGTACAAAGTATTTTCATCCGACTTGCAGATTATTTTATATTAATTTTCAAAGTTCTAATTCATTTTCAGGAATTAACAGATTAATTTAATCAAAAAGCATTTATGACATCATCATGACATCAGCATGATGTCAGCGGTCAAAGTTGACCGTTGACCAGTCAACTGACAGGCGGGCCCCATCTGTCAATGACTGTTAGCCCTAATTAATAGATTAGATAGTTTAAGTAGTTAATTAGGTTAACTAAACTTGATTAGTTTAAATTAACATAGTTAATTAAGTTACCTAATTATTAGATTAATTAATTAATTAATTTCATTTTTATTAATTCATTTTCTTTTCTTTTTAAAAAAATGTTCTCAGGGTTGGGCCCCCTGTGTCATAGGCAGGGGGGTCCTAGCGGGCACGGGCGTGCGGGCTAACGGGCGTGGTTGCTGGGGCGGAGCCCCGTGAGCGCGTGGGTGCTGATACATCTCCAACGTATTTATAATTTTTTGCATGTTTTTTACATCGCAGGAAATCAATTCCAAACGGAGTCCAAACGCAGCGAAACTTTTTGGAGATTTTTTTTGGACCAGAAGACATCCAGTGGGCCAAAGAAGTACCGAAGAGGGGGGCCGTGGTGAGCACAAGACACCGGGGCGCGCCTGGGCCCCCAGGCGCGCCCTGGTGGGTTGTGCCCATCTCGAAGACCTCCCGCACCGCCTCTTTGCTCTATAAATACCCCAATATTCCAGAAACCCTTGGGGAGTCGACAAAAATCAATTCCAGCTGCCGCAAGTTCCAGAAACCACAGATCCAATCTAGACACCATCACGGAGGGGTTCATCATCCTCATTGGTGCCTCTCCGATGATGCGTGAGTAGTTCATTGAAGACCTACGGGTCCGTAGTTAGTAGCTAGATGGCTTTCTCTCTCTCGTTTGATTCTCAATACAATGGTCTCCTGGAGATCCATCTGATGTAACTCTTTTTGCGGTGTGTTTGTTGGGATCCGATGAACTTTGAGTTTATGATCGGATCTATGTTTTTATCCATGAAAGTTATTTGAGTCTTCTTTGATCTCTTATATGCATGATTGCTTATAGCCTCGTATTTCTTCTCCGATATTTGGGTTTTGTTTGGCCAACTTGATCTATTTATCTTGCAATGGGAAGAGGTGATTTGTGATGGGTTCGATCTTACGGCGCTTGATCCCAGTGACAGAAGGGGAAACGACACGTATGTATCGTTGCTATTAAGGATAACAAGATGGGGTCTATTTCTACATAAATAGATCTTATCTACATCATGTCATCATTCTTATTGCATTACTCCGTATTTCCATGAACTTAATACACTAGATGCATGCTGGATAGCGGTCGATGTGTGGAGTAATAGTAGTAGATGCAGGCAGGAGTCAGTCTACTAATCTTGGACGTGATGCCTATATAATGATCATTACCTGGATATCGTCATGAGTATTTGAAGTTCTATCAATTGCCCAACAGTAATTTTTTTACCCACCGTTTGCTATTTTTCTCGAGAGAAGCCACTAGTGAAACCTACGGCCCCCGGGTCTCTTCTTTAATATATTTGCCTTCAAGATCTATTTTGCTATTCGCTCTTTTATTTATTTGTAACTTTTATTTTCAGATCTATTAATCCAAAAATCCAAAAATACCTTGCTGCAATTTTTACTTATTTATTTTATCTCGCGTTCCCGCGAGATCTATTTATCCAATCTACTACAATTTTACCTATCCTTTTACCCGTGAGGGATTGACAACCCCTCTCTTACGTCGGGTTGCAAGTATTTGTTCTTTGTGTGTAGGAGCTGTTTACGTGGTGTTGCGTTGTTCTCCTACTGGTTCGATAACCTTGGTCTCATCACTGAGGGAAATACGGAAATACCTACCGTTGATGTGCTGCATCATCCCTTCCTCTTTGGGGAAATACTGACGTAGTTCAAGCAAACATCAAGCGTCGGCTGGGCTGGTCCTGGGCGAGGCCAGCAGGCACACGGGTGGCCGGTGGAGGCCGCGGGGCGTGCGTTGCCAGCGTCGGCGCCAGGAGAGGGGCGAGGCCATGGCCGAAGTGGCCGGAGCAGGGGAGGCGGTGGCGCAAGGCGAGGCGATTGCCTAGGTCGGGCGCGGGTGTAGGTGGCCGTGGACGGCCGTGAGCGAGCCGCAGCGAGCAGGCCGTGGCGGGGCAGCAAACACGCAGGCGGGGCGGCTAGGCAGTAGACAGGGGCGGGGCATGCAGGTGCGAGTCCGGGCGAGGAGATGGCCGGGCGAGTAGGGCGTAGCGCAGGGGAAGCGCTCGGGGCGCGGTGAGTTTGGCCCGGCACGGTGGACGGCCAATGGGCGCGCACGGCGTCGGGGGTGACCGCGGGCGCGGACGCAGGACGGCTACGGTGGGGCGGTGAGCGCGCGTGCGCAGCGAAGAGAGGAGGGAGTGGAGGCCGGAGGTGGCCTCACCTGCGTTTGAAGAGAAGACGGCGGCGAGACTCGGTGGAGCCTTTGGGGAGGAGTTGGGGAGGCGAGATCCGGCGACGGGGCGGCGAGGTAGCTCCGGCGACGTCGGCTGGCGTCGGGTCGACGACGGAGAGGATGGCGGCGATGGCGTAGACGAGCGGCAAGGGGGGGTTCGTCCCTGATCCAGATCTGGATTGGGGGAGGGGGGAGGACGGAAGTGGGGAGCGAGTGTGGGGGAGTGGGTGCGACGGGCCAGGGTTTCGGTCGGGTGTGTTATGGAGGGGAGTGGGGATGGGCCGGCCTGGTGGTTCGGCCGGCTGGGCCGTGGCCCAATTAGCCAGGGGTTCCTTTTATTTGTTTTTCTTTCGCAGTTTTTGTTTTATTTATTTATTTTCTCTTTTATGTTTCCTTTTATTTACCAGTTTATTTTGTTTCATAAAATACAAAAGTTGTATCTAATTTAGTATTAGTAATTAAGACACTGCCACAATTATTTTGGCACATTAAATAAAGCAGTTTGTATCTGTTTAATATTTTAAGAGCATTTAAATAATAGTTTTGCCGTTGTTTTAATTACTATAGTGCATTTAAATACTTTACAGAAGTGTGGTTTCTTCACCAATATTTAGCATGGAATATTTTCCACAAACCAAACATTTTAGTTTTAATGTTTCAAAACTTTTGTGGTTTGCCTATATTTTGAATTTGAATTTCGAATCGGTTTTGAACTAACGCGAGATTAACAACAGTAACCGAGGTGATGTGGCATCATTAGTAGAGGGTTACTGTAGCTTAATTATCCGGGCGTCACAGTCATCACCAACAACCCTCTCATCTTTGGGAGGCCAATCTTCATCAACATCTTCAACAGCACCATCTCATCTCAAACCCTAGTTCATCTCTTGTGTTCAATCTTTGTACCGGAACCTCAGATTGGTACCTGTGGGTGACTAGTAGTGTTGATTACATCTTGTAGTTGATGCTAGATGGTTTATTTGGTGGAAGATTATATGTTCAGATCCATTATGCTATTTAATATCCCTCTGATCTTGAGCATGAATATTATTTCTGAGTAGTTGCCCTTGTTCCTGAGGCCACGGGAGAAGTCATGTTGCAAGTAATCATATGAATTTGATATTCGTTTGATATTTTGATGATATGTATGTTGTGATTCCCTTAGTGGTGTTATGTGAACGTCGACTACATGACACTTCACCATCTTTGGGCCTAAGGGAATGCATTGTGGAGTAGTTATTAGATGATGGGTTGCTAGAGTGACAGAAGCTTAAACCCTAGTTTATGCGCTATTTCGTAAGGGGCTGATTTGGATCCATATGTTTAATGCTATGGTTAGATTGTTATTTAATTCTTCTTTCGTAGTTGCGGATGCTTGCGATGGGGTTAATCATAAGTGGGAGGTTTGTTCAAGTAAGAACAACACCCAAGCATCAGTCCACCCACATATCAAATTATCAAAGTAGTGAACGCGAATCAAACCAACATGATGAAAGTGACTAGATGAAATTCCCGTGTGCCCTCAAGAATGCTTTGCTTATTATAAGAGATCATTTTGGCCTGTCCTTTGCTATAAAAAGGATTGGGCTACCTTGCTACACTTTTGTTACCATTATCGTTACTTGCTCGTTACAAATTATCTTACTATCAAACTACTTGTTACCGAAAATTTCAGTTCTTGCAGAAATTACCTTGCTGAAAACCGCTTGCCATTTCCTTCTGCTCCTCGTTGGGTTTGACACTCTTACTTATCGAAAGGACTACGATTGATCCCCTATACTTGTGGGTCATCACCGCCTTACGAGGTGCCCACTACCCACCAGGGTGCACCGGGCCCCCTGGCGCGCCCTGGTGCCTAGTGGGCCCCTCGAGCACCATCTTGCGTTGATTCTTCTTCAAAAAGTTCACATATATTCCAAAATAAATCTCCAAAAAGTTTTATCACGTTTGGACTTCGTTTGATATGGATATTTTTTGAAACAAAAAACATGCAACAAACAGGAACTGGCACTGGGCACTGGATCAATATGTTAGTCCAATAAATGATATAAATTGTTGCCAAAAATATGTGAAAGTTGTATAATGTTGGCATGGAACCATAAAAAATTATAGATACGACGGAGACGTATCAAGCCCGGATTCCAACAAATGGCTTCAGGCCATGAAATTCGAGATATGATCCATGTATGAGAACAAAGTATGGACTTTGGTGGACTTGCCCGATGATCGGCAAACCATTGAGAATAAATGGATCTTTATGAAGAAGACAGACGTGGATGGTAATGTTACCATCTATAAAGCTCGACTTGTCGCAAAAGGTTTTTGACAAATTCAAGGAGTTGACTACGATGAGACTTTCTAACCAGTAGTGATGCTTAAGTCTGTTGGAATTATGTTAGCAATTGCTGCTTTTTTCGATTATGAAATCTGGCAGATGGATGTGAAAACCGCTTTCCTTGAGGAAGAGTTGTATATGATGCAGCCCAAAGGTTTTGTGGATCCTAAGGATGCTAAAAAGGTATGCAAGCTCCTACGATCCATCTATGGACTGGTGCAAGCATCTCGGAGTTGGAATATACGCTTTGATGAGGTGATCAAAGCTTTTGGGTCTATACGAAGTTTATAAAGAAACTTGTATTTACAAGAAAGTGAGTGGGAGCTCTATAGCATTCCTGATAGTATATGTGGATGACATATTGTTGATTGGAAATGATATAGAATTTCTTTAAAGCATAAAGGGTTATTTGAAAGGAGTTTTTCAAAGGAAGACCTGGGTAAAGCTGCTTACATATTGGGCATCAAGATCTATAGAGATAGATCAAGACGCCTGAGGACAAAGGAAATGTTTCTCAGTTATGGAGGTGATAAAGAGTTCTTCGTAAAGGGTTACGTCGATGAAAGCTTTGACACCGATCCGGATGACTCTGAGTCACAAACCGGACACGTATAGTGGAGCAATCATTTAGAATACCTCCAAGTGGAGCATGGTAGCAACATCTGTAGTATGACATAGATATTTGCAAAGTACAGACAGATCTGAATGTAGCAGACCCATTGACTAAAACCTCTGTCACAAGCAAAACATGATCAAACCCCATAACTCATTGGGCGTTAATCACATGGCAATGTGAACTAGATTATTGACTCTAGTGCAAGTGGGAAACTGTTGGAAATATGCCCTAGAGGCAATAATAAAATGGTTATTATCATATTTCCTGTTCATGATAAATGTTATTATTCATGCTAGAATTGTATTGACCGGAAACTTAAATACATGTGTGAATACATAAACTACATTGTGTCCCTAGTAAGCCTCTATTAGACTAGCTCGTTGATCAAAGATGGTTAAGGTTTCCTAACCATTGACATGATTTGTCATTTGATAACGGGGTCATATCATTAGGAGAATGATGTGATGGACTAGACCCAACCGTAAGCTTAGCATTAGATCGTTTAAGTTATTTGTTGTAGCTTTCTTCATGTCAAGTATATGTTCCTTCGACCATGAGATCATGCCACTCCCGGATACCGAGGAATACTTTGTGTGCTATCAAACGTCACTTCATAACTGGGTGATCATGAAGGTGCTCTACAGGTATCGTCGAAGGTCTTTTGTTGGGTTGCATGGATCGAGACTGGGATTTGTCGCTCCGTGTGATGGAGAGATATCTCTGGGCCCTCTCGGTAATACAACATCATAAGAATCTTCATATGACTAATGATTTTAGTCACGGGGTCTTGTATTACAAAACGAGTAAAGAAACTTGCCGGTAACAAGAATGAACTAGGTATGGAGATACCGATGATCGTATCTCGGGCAAGTAACATATCGCCAGACAAAGGGAATTGCATACGGGATTGAGTGAATCCTTGACATCGTGGTTCAACCAATAAAGATCTTCGTTGAATATGTAGGAAACAATATGGGCATCTAATGTCGCTTGAACTACGTCGGTATTTCCCCAAAGAGCAAGGGATGATGCATCACAGCTACGGTAGGTATTTCCCTTAGTTATGAAACCAAGGTATCAATCTAGTAGTAGAACCAAGCAACACTATGTAAACGGTACCTGCACACAAAGAACAAATACTTGCAACCCGACGCTTAAGAGGGGTTGTCAATCCCTCTACAGGTAACGGTGCCAGAAATTCACACGTTGACGGGAGACTATCTTGACTTGATCCTCCCCGGCAACGGCGCCAGAAATTGTGAAGTTGACGGGATAAAAATTGTGTAGATTGGATAAATAGATCTCGATAAAATGCAAAATAAAATAAGTAACAAAAAAGTGCAGCAAGGTATTTTTGGGTTTTTGGAATAATAGATCTGAAAACAAAAGCAAATAAAAATAGATCTCGAAGCAAATATGATAAAGAATAGGCCCGGGGGCCGTAGATTTCACTAGTGGCTTCTCTCAAGAAAATAGCACACGATGGGTAAACAAATTACTGTTGGGCAATTGATAGAAGATCGAATAATTATGACGATATCCAAGGCAATGATCAATATATAGGCATCACATCCAAGATTAGTAGACTGACTTCTGCCTGCATCTACTACTATTACTCCAGACATCGACCGCTATCCAGCATGCATCTAGTGTATTAAGTTCATGGAGAAACGGAGTAATGCAATAAGAACGATGACATGATGTAGACGAGATCTATTCATGTAGGAATAGCCCCCATATTTTTATCCTTAATAGCAACGATACATGCATGTCTTGATGCCCCTTCTGTCACTGGGAAAGAACACCGCATGATCGAACCCATCACAAAGCACCTTCCCATGGCAAGAAAAATCGATCTAGCTGGCCTAACTAAACCAAAGATTCAAAGAAGAAATACGAGGCTATAAATAATCATGCATATAAGAGATCAAAAGAAGACTCAAATAATATTCATGGATATAGATCTGATCATAAACTCAAAGTTCATCGGATACCAACAAACACACCGCAAAAAAGAGTTACATCAAATAGATCTCCAAGAGACCATTGTATTGAGAATCAAAAGAGAGAGAGAGAGAGAGAGAGAGAGAGAGAGAGAGAGGAAGCCATTTAGCTACTGCCTACGGACCCGTAGCTCTATGATGAACTACACACGCATCATTGGAGAGGCACCAATGAGGATGATGAACCCCTCCGTGATGGTGTCTAGATTGGATCTCGTGGTTCTGGAACTTGCGGCAGCTGGAATTGTGTTTCATCGACTCCCCTCGGGTTTTTGGAATATTTGGGTATTTATTGGGCGAAGAGGTGGTGCGGGAGGTCACCGAGGTGGGCACAACCCACCAGGGCGCGCCCTGGGGGTTGTGCTCCCCTCGGGCCTCCCCTCTGGTAATTCTTTGGTCCATCTTGTGTCTTCTGGTCCAAAATTTTTTTCCAAAAAGTTTTTCTGCATTTGGACTCCGTTTGGTACTGATATTCTGCGAAGTAAAAAACAAGCAAAAACAACAACTGGCACTGGGCACTATGTCAATAGGTTAGTCCCAAAAAATGATATAAAGTTGCTATAAAATGATTGTAAAACATCCAAGAATGATAATATAACAGCATGGAAAAAGCAAAAATTATAGATACGTTGGAGACGTATCATCATCCAGGTCCCGCTATTGGTTATTGACCAGAGAGGAGTCTCAATCATGTCTGCATGTCCTGAACCCGTAGGGTCGCACGCTTAGCGTTCGATAGTGCTAGGGTAGTATTGAGCTATTAATAGCGGAAAGTCTGAAGGTTGTTCGGAGTCCCGAATGGGATCCGGGATATCACGAGGAGCTCCAAAATAGTCTGAAGGTAAAGATTTATATATGGGAAGTTATATTTTGGGTTCTGGAAAAAGTTTGTTTTTTCGGTATTGTACCGGGAAGGTTCTAGAAGGTTCCGGGGGTTCCACCGTGGGGCCCAACGACCTAGGAAGGGCCCACATGGACCGAGGGGTGGGGCTACAGCCCACATAGGTTGGCCACCCCATTCCCCAAGGCACATGTTGTTTAAATCTAGAGATAAGCCTTATCTCTAAATTTAAAGGGTTGAATCTAGATATAAGATGTTATCTCCAAGTTTAAAGGGATTTCTACCTTGTGGCTAGCCCTAGATGGGTTTTGGACACCATCCCCTGCCCCCTAGCCTATATATAGATGGGGTAGGCACATGGGGGCTGCCACCCCTTCATCCTGGCCCGTTCCCGCTCCCAATTTCTCCCACGTCTCCGGTACGCGCTTGGCGAAGCCCTGCCGGAATTCCGTTGTTGCCACCACCACCATACTGTTGTGCTGGTTGAGATCTCATCTACCTCCTCTCCCTCGCTTGCTGGATCAAGAAGGAGAGGACGCCATCAATATGAATGTGTGCTAATCTCGGAGGTGCCGTCTGATGTCTGCTAGAATTACGTCGGTTTTTCCCCAGAGAGGGAGGGATGATGCAGCACAGTGACGGTAGGTATTTCCCTCAGTGATGAGACCAAGGTTATCGAACCAGTAGGAGAAACACGCAACACCATGTAAATAGCTCCTGCACACAATGAACAAATACTTGCAACCCGACGTGTTAAAGGGGTTGTCAATCTCTTTCGGGTAACGAGATAGATAAAATTGTAGTAGATTGGATAAATAGATCTCGCGGGAACGCGAGATAAAATAAATAAGTAAAAATTGCAGCAAGGTATTTTTGGGTTTTTTGATTAATAGATCTGAAAAGAAAAGTTGCAAATAAATAAAAGAGCGAATAGCAAAATAGATCTTGAAGGCAAATATATTAAAGAAGAGACCCGGGGGCCGTAGTTTTCACTAGTGGCTTCTCTCGAGAAAAATAGCAAACGGTGGAAACAAATTACTGTTGGGCAATTGATAGAACTTCAAATAATCATGACGATATCCAGGCAATGATCATTATATAGGCATCACGTCCAAGATTAGTAGACTGACTCCTGCCTGCATCTACTACTATTACTCCACACATCGACCGCTATCCAGCATGCATCTAGTGTATTAAGTTCATGAAAAAATGGAGTAATGCAATAAGAACGATGACATGATGTAGACAAGATCTATTTATGTAGAAATAGACCCCACCTTGTTATCCTTAATGGCAACGATACATACGTGTCGTTTCCCTTTCTGTCACTGGGATCAAGCACCGTAAGATCGAACCCATCACAAAGCACCTCTTCCCATTGCAAGATTAATAGATCAAGTTGGCCAAACAAAACCCAAATATCGGAGAAGAAATATGAGGCTATAAGCAATCATGCATATAAGAGATCAAAGAAGACTCAAATAACTTTCATGGACAAAAAGATAGATCTGATCATTAACTCAAAGTTCATCGGATCCCAACAAACACACCGCAAAAAAGAGTTGCATCATATGGATCTCCAAGAGACCCTTGTATTGAGAATCAAACGAGGGAGAGAAAGCCATCTAGCTACTAACTACGGACCCGAAGGTCTACAATGAACTACTCACGCATCATCGGAGAGGCACCAATGAGGATGATGAACCCCTCCGTGATGGTGTCTAGATTGGATCTGGTGGTTCTGGAACTTGCGGTGGCTGGAATTGATTTTCGTCGACTCCCATAGGGTTTCTAGAATATTGGGGTATTTATAGAGCAAAGATGCGGTGCGGGAGGCGGCCGACGTGGGCACAACCCCCTGGTCACGCCTGGGCCTCCAGGCGTGCCCTAGTGGGTTGTGCTCCCCTCGGAGCACCCCCAGGTGCTTCTCTGGCCCACTAGATGTCTTCTGGTCCGAAAAAAATCCACAAAAAGTTTTGCTGCGTTTGGACTCCGTTTGGTATTGATTTCCTGCGATGTAAAAAACATGCAGAAAACAGCAACTGGCACTAGGCACTATGTCAATAGGTTAGTACCAAAAAATGATATAAAATGATTATAAAGTGATTGTAAAACATCCAAGAATGATAATATAACAGCATGGAACAATAAAAAATTATAGATACGTTGGAGACGTATCAGCATTCCCAAGCTTAATTCTTGCTCGTCCTCGAGTAGGTAAATGATAAAAACAGAATTTTTGATGTGGAATGCTGCCTAACATGTTCATCACATATTCTTTTCTTAATAGCATGGACATTTGGACTTTTATATGGTTTAAAGCAATAGTCTAGTTTTGACATGATAACTTAAATACTCAAGCATATCAACAAGCAACTATGTCTTTCAAAATATCAACGCTAAAGCAAGTTATCCCTAGCCCGTCATGCTCAATCATTGATCTATTCATGAAACACACTCGAATATTAGCTACACCCAATGCTCAAGTACTATCATAGTGCCCCTTCGTTGGTGCTTTATAAGAGAAGATGGAGACTCAAATTAAAAATAAAAATTGCATAAAGTAAAGAAAGGCCCTTCGCGGAGGGAAGTAGGGATTTGTAGAGGTGCTAGAGCTCAAAGCTTAAATTGAGAGATAAAAATATTTTGAGAGGCATACTTTTCCCACCAATGAAAACAACTTAGAGCTCCCCACACTTTCCATGCTAGATATATCATAGGCGGTTCCCAAACAGAAAATAAAGTTTATTCCTTTTTCCACCATTTCTTTCACTTTCCATGGCTAGCCGTATCCACGGGTGCCCTCCATACCAACACTTTCGAAGGAATTTATTATTTGACAACATAAAGTAAATTCATTTTTCATTTCAGGACTGGGCATCCCTAATACCTTTGCCGTACTCTCCTGCAATGACAAGTGGACAAACACTCATCGTGAGAATAACACATCTAGCATGGAAAATATCGGCCACCCCTCACCGCCTTGCGAGCGGTACGAGCACACAAAAGAGAAATTTATTTTGAAAATTAGAGATGGCACATACAAATTTGCTTAGAATGGCACGGAAATACCGCATATAGGTAGGTATAGTGGACTCATATGGCAAAACTGGTTTAAAGGGTTTTGGATGCACAAGTAGTGATCATACTTAGTGCAAATGAAGGCTAGCAAAAAGATTGAGAAACACCCAACCAAGAAACGAATAATCTCGTAAGCAAGCATTAAGCATAAGTAACATCGAATAATGCACCATAAGTAAGATATAATTTCATTGCATAACTATTGACTTTCGTACTTGCATAGGGAATCACAAACCTTAACACCAATATTCTTACTAAAGAACAATTACTCATCAACATGGCTCACATATCACATCATCATATCTCAAAACTATTACAAGATATCAAGTTTATTTTGTCCAATGATCTTCATGAAAGTTTTTATTATATCCTTCTTGGATATCTATCACTTTGGGACTAGTTTCATATGTTGCTTTTAATAAGCTCAAACAAATATAAGTGAAGAACATGAGCATAATATTTATTTCTCTCAAATTAATCTAAGTAAAGCAAGAGATAATTTCTTCAAAAATAACAAAGCACACCGTGCTCAAAAAGATATAAGTGAAGCACTAGAGCAATTCCAAGGCTCTAAAAATTTAAGTGAAGCATAGGAGCAAGCATAGCATAATTTTTGGCTCTCTCAAAAAGGTATGTCTAGCAAGGATTCAAGACTTAAAATAAAAAAGCAAAACAAGCAAAGACTCTTATCGTACAAGACGCTCCAAGCAAAACTCATAATATGTGACGAATAAAAATATAGCTCCAAGTAAAATACCGATGGTCGTTAGAAGAAAGAGGGGATGCCACTCGGGGGCATCCCCAAGCTTAGTTGCTTGATACTTCTTGAATATTATCTTGGGGTGCCTCGGGCATCCCCAAGCTTAGCCTTTTGCTAATCCTTATTCCTTCATCCATCGTAATCTCACCCAAAACTTGAAAACTTCAATCACACAAAACTCAACAAAACCTTCGTGAGATCCGTTAGTATAAGAAAACCAATCTTTACTTTAAGTACTGTAGGAAACCCATTCTAATTTTGTTCTTGCATTATATATACTGTATTCTAACTTTTCTATGGCAAAAACTCTTCAAAGGAAACCATAGATTCATCAAAATAAGCACACAATGCAAAGAAAACAGAATCTGTCAAAAACAGAACAGTCTGCAAAGATACGAATTGTTCGCATACTTATGTAACTCCAAAAATTCTGAAAAATTAGGAAAACAGAGTCAATTTGTATATAAATCTTGTGTAAGAAATTCATAATTTTTCGTTTCTGCTATGAATTTTCAAAATTGTTTTACTGGACACAAAAGTTTCTGTTTTCCAACAAGATCAAATCAACTATCACCCAAATCAACCCAAAGGCTTTGGTTGGCACAAACACTAATTTAAACCACAAAAACACATCTAATCAAAGGAATAATTGGGTATTTTATTGAAAACAGCAAGAAAACCAAAAAGCAAAAAGATACAAGTTGGGTTGCCTCCCAACAAGCGCTATCATTTTACGCCCCTAGCTAGGCATAACGCAAAAGATCTACGTGTTGTCAACTTTGTTCTTGTTTTCCTTGGAGGTGTTTTTCTCAGGAGGCTTTGCAAAAACAACTTAAAACACATTATCCATGGAAACTTTAGCACAATCAAGTTGTTTATCATCATATCCCTTTTGATTTCCGGCAGTGAACCAAGAATAATGTTGATTAACATCATTAAAAACTTGTTGGATAATATCTAAAATAGGGACTTGCTTTTTAAAATTCTCATCAAAGATTTGATTATCCCCAAGTAAATGTCTTAAAGCATAATCACTATTATAGAGAATTTCATCTATCACGGGTTTTTCACAATTCATACCATAAAAATCGAAGATTTCCCTAGCTTCACGTATTATGTAGTCAAATTCATTCATAAGAACAAGAGTGGCCAACTTTTTAGCTTTAGGATTCTTTATAACGGATAACTCATAAAACAATCTTTGCAAGGTACGATGAGTACGAATAAATCTATTTTCAAGTTTCAGAACTAGCGCTGAAATAGCTTCCGCATAAGATTTAGTCCTTTTAAGTATAGGAGAATCATCAAGACTCAAATTTCCAACACAATTGAAAAATTCTTGGATATGTTCTTTTCCCATAACATTCCCCTGCCCCAAAACAAAAGTTTTGGCATCCAGATTACCCATACGCTCCATTTTAGGAGTTAGGCCATCATCTGTTTCTGCCATACCAAAATCACTCATGATTGCAAGCAAAAAGATAGATCTGACGAGAAAACAGCGAATGAAAAAGAGGGCGAATAAAACGGCAAATTTTTGTGAAGTGGGGGAGAGGAAAACAAGAGGCAAATGGCAAATAATGTAAATTGCAAGGAGATGAGATTTGTGATTAGGAACTTGGTTGATGTTGATGATGTCTCCCCGGCAACGGCGCCAGAAACTCCTCTTGATGTCTGCTAGAACTACGTCGGTTTTTCCCCAGAGAGGGAGGGATGATGCAGCACATCGACGGTAGGTATTTCCCTCAATGATGAGACCAAGGTTATCAAACCAGTAGGAGAACCACGCAACACCACGTAAACAGCTCCTGCACACAAAGAGCAAATACTTGCAACCCGACGTGTTAAAGGGGCTGTCAATCCCTTTCGGGTAATGAGATAGATAAAATTGTAGTAGATTGGATAAATAGATCTCGCGGGAACGCGAGATAAAATAAATAAGTAAAAATTGCAGCAAGGTATTTTTGGGTTTTTGGATTAATAGATCTGAAAAGAAAAGTTGCAAATAAATAAAAGAGCGAATAGCAAAATAGATCTTGAAGGCAAATATATTAAAGAAGAGACCCGGGGGCCGTAGTTTTCACTAGTGGCTTCTCTCGAGAAAAATAGCAAACGGTGGAAACAAATTACTGTTGGGCAATTGATAGAACTTCAAATAATCATGACGATATCCAGGCAATGATCATTATATAGGCATCACGTCCAAGATTAGTAGACCGACTCCTGCTTGCATCTACTACTATTACTCCACACATCGACCGCTATCCAGCATGCATCTAGTGTATTAAGTTCTTGGAAAAACAGAGTAATGCAATAAGAACGATGACATGATGTAGACAAGATCTATTTATGTAGAAATAGACCCCATCTTGTTATCCTTAATGGCAATGATACATACGTGTCGTTTCCCTTTCTGTCACTGGGATCAAGCACCATAAGATCGAACCCATCACAAAGCACCTCTTCCCATTGCAAGATAAATAGATCAAGTTGGCCGAACAAAACCCAAATATCGGAGAAGAAATACTAGGCTATAAGCAATCATGCATATAAGAGATCAAAGAAGACTCAAATAACTTTCATGGATAAAAAGATAGATCTGATCATAAACTCAAAGTTCATCGGATCCAAATAAACACACCGCAAAAAAGAGTTACATCATATGGATCTCCAAGAGACCATTGTATTGAGAATCGAACGAGAGAGAGAAAGCCATCTAGCTACTAACTACGGACCTGAAGGTCTACAATGAACTACTCACGCATCATCGGAGAGGCACCAATGAGGATGATGAACCCCTCCGTGATGGTGTCTAGATTGGATCTGGTGGTTCTGGAACTTGCGGTGGATGGAATTGATTTTCGTCGACTCCCCTAGGGTTTCTAGAATATTGGGGTATTTATAGACAAAGAGGCCATGCGGGAGGCGGCCGAGGTGGGCACAACCCACCTGGGCGCGCCCTGGTAGGTTGTGCTCCCCTCGGAGCACCCCCCCAGGTGCTTCTCCGGCCCACTGGATGTCTTCTGGTCCAAAAAAATCCACAAAAAGTTTCGCTGCGTTTGGACTCCGTTTGGTATTGATTTCCTGCGATGTAAAAAACATGCAGAAAACAGCAACTGGCACTGGGCACTATGTCAATAGGTTAGTACCAAAAAATGATATAAAATGATTGTAAACAACCAAGAATGATAATATAACAGCATGGAACAATAAAAAATTATAGATACGTTGGAGACGTATCACCGTCCATTCGGCACTAGATCGGATTGGATCGTGATTGGATCGTGAATGGTACGACTACATCAACCGCGTTACGAAGCTAACGCTTTCTACAAGGGTATGTAGACACACTCCCCTCTTGTAGCTATGCATCTACTAGATTGGATCTTGGGTGTTTCATAGGAATTTTTTTGAGTTTCATGCTTCGTTCCTCATCAGGGTCCACCCACGAAGGGTCCACGTAGAAGCAACCTTGTCTATTCCATCATGAGTAGCCTCACTTGGGTATATCTTCACGAAGTGGGTGATCTCATTACCCTTATAAACTCCTTGGTTCAACTCCACAATCTTGGAGGCTCCCAAGTGACACCTAACCAATCTAGGAGACACCACTCTCCAAAAGGTAATATATGTTGTTATTGATGATGAATTCCTTGCTCTTGTGCTTCAAATGATAGTCTCCCCAACTCAATCACTGTCTCACAGATTTGGCTTTGGTGGAAGAGGGGATTGAATGGAAATCAACTTGGGGAAGGCTCGAAATCAAGGTTCAAATGGTAGGATTGGAATTTCTTTATCTCAACACATGAGTAGGTGGTTCTTTCTCAGAAAATGAGTAGTAGGAGTGGTGATTCATTCTGATGGCTCTCTTAGAGAGTAGGTGGGGGTGGAGGGGCATATATAGCCTACACCCAAAGATCCAACCGTTACAAGTCTTTGACCCAACTCGGTGACACCAGACTGAATTCTCGGTGACACCGGCTAGTGCAGAAGAGTCAAATGTTGGAGGTTTCGGTGAGACTGAACAGAACATCTCGGTGAGACCGATGTGCAATGTCTAGGGCAAGACCTCATTTCAGAATTTCTGATCGGTTCATATCAGTGATTCCAAAATGAAGCGAGTTCATTACAGAAACTTCGTCAGGCCATCTCGGTGAGATCGAGATCCATATCAACTATACCGAAAATTTAGGGTTTGGTATGTGGCAATGTATGGGTTCATCTCGGTGGGTCCAGATGGGAAGATTTCGGTGAGACCGAGATGGACATTTAGGGTTTTGGACAGTTGTGATGTGGAGAAGTGCGAGGATTTTGGAGCAATACCACTAAGCACTTGAGCAATTGAGTCATGATGAAAACCTCATCCCCTTTTAATAGTATTGGCTTTCCTATGGACTCAATGTGATCTTGGATCACTTAACCAAAAATGTAGAGTCTTGAAGCTTTGCCAATCCTTGTCCTTATGAATTTTGACGAAGTCCACATCCTCATGTCTTTGCCATGCCACTATTGAACTTATTTGAAATATACTAGATAAAGGTGTTAGTCCAACAACATGTATGTTGACATTAATTACCGAAACCACCAAGGAAGCAAATGTGCTTTCAATCTCCCCCTTTTTGGTAATTGATGACAACATACATCAAAGCTTCAAGTAAGGATGTAGCAGACAATGTATGAAAGCTTTGAAAGAATATGTAACATGCATATGCTCCCCCTACATGTGTACAAACATATAAATGATAAAAGCTCATGAAAAGTGAGTGCACAACAGGAAGGAATGGGTGATGAGTTACATATATCTTGGCTATATGCATCAGAGCAACATGATGAAAGAAATACCTTCATGTCCATGATTCTTTCTTGCAAACAATATGTGCAATATGCAAGAGATCATCATGCACATCAGTTAGATGCATATACTTACTTCGAAATTCTTGACCAAGTTCCTGAAGAAATACACTTGAGAAAACAGGTTTAGATAACACAAGATAATTTCTCCAAGAAAGAAACACAAGATCGTCAAGACTACAAAGATTTGGATGACATGTATGAGGTGAGTACCATTAGATGAGTACTTATTTAGGTGCAAACATGTCTCCAAAGGATCAAATAAGACTAGCAATAATCTTTCAAGGTTTTTTCTCCCCTAACATGAACTTCCTCTCCCCCTGAATCTAGCATTGGATATTGGGAGTAGGTAGGGTGAGACAAAATCAAAGCAAAAAGATAGAGAAAATAGAGAAACATGTTTCTCCCCTCTTAGAAACATCTAGGATTCTCTCCTCTTATAAAATGCATCTCTCTCCCTTGGGATATTCCTTTTGATATGGAAGAGATTGTGATAAGCTTTGATGTGCATCTCTCTCCCCCTTTGACATCAATTTCCAGGAAGGGTCTAGCTCCAAGGTTATTGGTCAAGTGGGTGTGGTCCTGGAGAGGCACAACTAGGAATATGTAATTTTAGATGCAGGCAGAGGGAAAGAATCATTGAGTGGAGCTGGCAAAAGAAAGAGAAGAAATAATCTGGCAAAATATTTTTTTAGCAGTGAAATGGGTGAAAGGATCGATATAGTTGACTAGAGGGGGGGGGGGGTGAATAGGCAACTAACAATTTTTAGCTTTTCTTTACCAAATTAAACTTTGCATCAAAGTAGGTTGTCTAGATATGCAACTAGGTGAGCAACCTATATGATGCAACAACAACAAGCACACAAGCAAGCAAGGGATACAACACAATATAAGCTTGCACAAGTAAAGGTAAGAGATAACCAAAAGTGGAGCCGGTGGAGACGAGGATGTGTTACCGAAGTTCCTTCCCTTTGAGAGGAAGTACGTCTCCGTTGGAGCGGTGTGGAGGCACAATGCTCCCCAAGAAGCCACTAGGGCCACCGTATTCTCCTCACGCCCTCACACAATGCGAGATGTCGTGATTCCACTATTGGTGCCCTTGGAGGCGGCGACCGAACCTTTACAAACAAGGTTGGGGCAATCTCCACAACTTAATCGGAGGCTCCCAACGACACCACGAAGCTTCACCATAATAGAATATGGCTCCGCGGTGACCTCAACCGTCTAGGGTGCTCAAACACCCAAGAGTAACAAGATCCGCAAGGGATTAGTGGGGGGAATCAAATTTCTCTTGGTGGAAGTGTAGATCGGGGCCATCTCAACCAACCCCTAGAAAATCAACAAGTTTGATTGGCTAGGGAGAGAGATCAGGCAAAAATGGAGCTTTGAGCAACAATGGAGCTTGGGGAGGGAAGAGATGGTCTTCTTGGGGAAGAAGACCCCCTTTATATAGTGGGGGAAAAGATCCAACCATTACCCACTTACTCAGCCCGCGACACGCGGTACTACCGCACACGTCCGCGGTACTACCGCTAGCCGGTGCGGTACTACCGCTCGGGCGGCAGTGACCAGACGAGGCCCTGTTGCATATAGCAACAAGCGGTAGAACCGCCGGAGCGGTACTACCGCGCACCCTTGTGGTACTACCGCAAGGCAGGGATCAACTGGGTTGGAAAGGCACGGACTAAATAAATTACGTCCGTGGCTACTTCCGCTGAGTTTAGGGCTGTGCAAAAATCTGGCACGGTACTACCGCTGGCAGGAAGCAATACTACCGCGTGGGCACGGAAGTAAAAAATTACTTCCGCGCCTACTTCCACACGCGCCAGTGTCAGGGCCAGAGCTAGCGGTACTACCGCTCACCAGGAGCGGTACTACCGCTGGACCCTGCGGTACTACCGCTCCATTGAGCGGTACTACCGCAAGGCCCTGCGGTACTACTGCTCCCTTGAGTAGTACTACCGCATGCCACAGACACTCAAGCATTTGAAAGCCTTCATTTTGCAGAGCTAAGGGTAAACGACCGATGCTCCAACGAAGCGAAGGAAAGGTGGTGCAAAGGAACAGATGTGTACGTGTTGATTCCACCCTAACGTTTCCGAATCGGACCCCCTCTTAATAGTACGGCTTTCCTACGACTAAAATCCACCGAAAAGAAACGTAGAAAACCGCCATCTTCGATAGGCTCCGAGGGGCACCGAATCGTCTTGTGCCTAAACATGAGATATCTGAAATGCTCAATGCACACGATTAGTCCGCAAATGCATTGTCATCAATCACCAAAACCACATAGGGAGAAATATGCCCTTACAATCTCCCCCTTTTTGGTGGATTGATGACAATACGGGATTTGCACATAAGGATATAAAATGAACATAAGCAAACCCAACATCTATAAAATATAGACAGGCTCCCCCTAGATGTGTGCACTCTATAGATATGCTTTGGACTGCACGGCACACATACTAGGATCAACACTCCCCCTATATTTTATAGACAAGGCAAAACTTGCAGCAATATAAGTGACACTAAGCATGGAGGCAGGGTAAAGTAGGTGAGCATGAAGTAACAGGGCACAAGATAACATAAGCTCACAATCTACTAAGCATACTAGACAATAAGATAAGCTTGAGGGCATATGTCTCACACCATATGATAGTCTCCTGGTCTCACACACGCACACCAACACAAACCAACAAACCAAGGCAACGAAGGTTCAACAAAACGAAAGCAAAGAGACACAAGACTCGCAAATCCTACACTCTCTCCCCCTTTGGCATCGAGACACCAAAAAGGTAGAGAGGACACCTACGACACAGGTGGCAGCTCCCACTGACGTGATCATCCATCAAGCTCCTCGTCTGTCTCAGCCGCAGGAATGTACTCCTCCTCTGACTCAGTTCACTGATAGCCGTGCTTCGCCATCCAGGCAGCCTCAGGAGTGATGGTCTTCTCTGACCCGCTCGACACTTGCTCGCCAAGCTTCCTTAAGATCCTCTTGTCGCGCTGGCGACTCTCCTTCTGAGCAACATGGGACTTGTACTGCCCCTTGGCCTGCATGCAAAAAAGAGCCTTCATCTTGGCCTTGAGCTTCTTAGCCCAAGATGGCTCAGCAGAGGGAGGAGCGTACCCCTCAGAACTGTCATCAGCCTCCTCCTCCTCAAACTCATCCTCATCAACATCCATCCGTGCAGCCTCAGCCTCAGCCCGGGTCGTGGTATTAGCCCACTTGCTCTTGACGCGCAACTTGATAGGCTCATGGCGAATCCAGTTGGGAGAAAGAAACTCTTCACCTGGAAAGAGCTTCTCCCAAGTCTTTGAGATCAAGAAGAACAAGTAAGGTCCATAGATGGGCACCTTACGATGGAACACAGCAAACTGCAGCTCACTCCACATGATATGAGAGACATCCAGTGGTTCAGGTTGTTGATGATGGGCTTCCTCACACATGAGCATCATGTCCACGAGATAGGAGTGCACCTTGTCCTTGTCGCCTATGCGAGGAAACAGAGAGTTGCGGAAGATCCGGTGCATGATGTCAAGAAACGGGTTTAGCACAAACGACTTCTTGCCATTTGGGAGTGTCTTCTCAACAAGAAAGGGTTGAAGCTTGTTCTTGTTAGCAGACTCAGCGTTGGCATGTGGGCGGGCACCAACGGGCACATCAAGCCCCTCATCACGAACGTGCAGCAGAGTCATGAACTCCTTCCACTCAGAAGTCATCCTCTTCCCATTGGTCATCCAAGTCATGGTCCGCTTCTCATCCGTGTGGAAGTGGACAGAAGCAAAGAACTGGGCCACAATCTCCGGGTCAAAGTCCATGTGAAATGTGAGTAACTCCTCAATGCCAAACTGTTCCACCAGATCTCCAGTCTCACCAAAATATCCCCGGTTCTTCTTCAGATGATCCATGTCAATCCACTGAACTGGCACATAGGTGTTCTGCTTGGCCTTGATCACATCTAGGAAGATGAGATTTTGGTGCTTGGTCCAAAAAAAGTCATTTCCCCTTGTGATCTCCCTAGGCTTGACGTACGGGTTGAGCTTCCTTCGAATGAGAAACTTCGCTTGAGGCATCTCATCCATGCCAACATTTGGCTCCTTGATCTTGGTAGTTGTGGTCTTGACGTTGCGTGGTGGGGCACTCGACCCTTCAGGAGCTTCTTGGTTGCGAAGCCGCTTGGAGCTCCTGTCATGGCTGGGATTCGAGCGCCTGACATTGGAACCGGAGCCACCACCTATGACACAAAGCACAAACACACAAGAAAAGCGAGAAGGATTATTGCAAAGACCAAGGCCAAAACCAAATGAAACAAGTAGACATGAGATTGGGTGGACAAAACAAGTTAATTCTTAACTCAACGGTAGTACCGGGCCAGGATGCGGACGTAAAAATTTACATCCGCTCTAGCTGCGGTAGTACTGCGCCGGGTTGGCACGGTAGTACCGCGCCTGGAACGGAAGTAAAATTTTACTTCCGCGCGCCGGGCGGTAGTACCGCTCCAACGGAGCGGTAGTACCGCAGGGGGCGGTTCTCGCACGAGCGGGCGGTAGTACCGCTCCAGGAGGAGCGATAGTACCGCGTGGAACTGCATCTCGCAAGAACGGATCTAGAAACATCCGTAAATATAGATCGGTACTACCGTTGATCAAAACTACATAGTTGCCTCACACCAAATAGCATATCTACTACACTAGCACTCTCCAACAATCTCCTCTTGCAAAGATTGAGCCCAAAATCACAAGAACTACACATGCATCTCCCAAAACCTAGAAGCACAACAACGGGGCAAAGAGAGAGGGACTAAGGGAGATACCGGGTTCCATGGCAAGAGAGCGAGGTGGGGATCGATCCCACCGGTCGGAATGCGAGGAGAGCGGCCGGAGACGGAGATCCGGCGAGGTCCTCCGGCGCCGTTCTTGGGTACGAGAGAGAGAGATGAAGTGAGGGGAAGAGATGAATGGGTATGGGGGAGTTGGAACTCCCCCTGCCCGCTCTTAACCCCCACACGCTCTCGACGGCGCGGTAGTACTGCGGGTCATCGCGGTAGTACCGCCCTGGCAGAAGTACCGCACTCAGGGCGGTAGTACCGCTCTTCTAGCCGGCAGTAAAAAAATTACTGCCGTGCTGGAAGCGGTAGTCCCGTGTCGAGGTTGCAGCTGCGCAAGCACAGATGCCACCCACCTCCTGCGGTAGTACCGTGGCTAGCCACGGTAGTACCGTACACCCAAGAAAGTGCAAGTTTCGACAACAACAGAAAAACACGGCCTTTGCAATGCAAACTTCAAGCACTCGGACACGCAAACGAGCACACATGAAGCAAAACAAACACAACCACGGCTCACAAGAAGGCAAAAGATCACAAGGACCAAACACGAACCAAAACCTCTCAAAGAGAGAGGGCGGTGGTCGGAGCCACCTATATTTGAGTCAATTGGTATGGCACCGCGAGGAATTATCCTTGGGCCCATGACCAAAACTCGTCTTTGAAGCACAAGTACCATAAAATGGCTAATGTGAAAGAGTTGATCAATTTATGCATAATGGGGGGAGGGATAGTTCATTGAGAGAACAACACTCCCCCTATGTCCATGCCTACACCTAAACAAGACATCAAGATGAGTATGGTGGGGTGTGCAAAGGTTCAAGCCACATTGCTCAAATCAATGATATTTAGCTCATGCCTTAACTCGCAAAATCTTGCTTCATCCAGGGGCTTCGTGAAGATATCTGCAAGGTTATCATGAGTGTTGACATAGTTGAGCTCGATCTCCCCTCGCCTAATATGATCCCGGATGAAGTGATACCGAATCTCAATATGCTTCGTCTTGAAGTGTTGCACCGGGTTGAGAGAAATCTTGATGGCACTCTCATTGTCACACCAAAGAGGCACTTTGTCACAAATGACACCGTAATCCTTTAAAGTTTGCCTCATCCATAGAAGTTGAGCACAACAGCTACCGGCGGCCACATACTCCACTTCGGTGGACGAGAGAGACACACAACTTTGCTTCTTAGAAGACCAACTCACCAAAGAGCAACCAAGAAATTGGCCCCCTCCGGAAGTTGACTTCCTATCCACTTTGTCTCCCGCCCAATCCGAGTCCGAAAAGCCCACAAGGTTGAAGTTTGCTCCTCTTGGGTACCATAAGCCAAAGTTTGGGGTATGAGCCAGATATTGAAAGATCCGCTTGACCGCCACATAGTGGCTTTCCTTAGGTGCGGCTAGAAACCGTGCACAAATTCCCACACTCAACATGATATCCGGTCTAGATGCACAAAGGTAAAGCAAGGAGCCAATCATGGAACGATATACCTTTTGATCCACCGCTTTACCATTGGGATCTATGTCAAGTTGGCATTTGACGGGAATTGGAGTGGAAGCCTGCTTGACATCACTTAGCTTGAATCTCTTGAGCATGTCTTGAGTGTATTTGGCTTGGTTGATGAAGGTTCCTTTTCTTCTTTGTTTGATTTCGAACCCGAGAAAGAACTTCAACTCTCCCATCATGGACATCTTGAACTTCGAGGTCATGGGAGCGGCAAACTCCTCATTGAAAGCTTTGTTAGGAGAACCAAAGATAATATCATCAACATATAGTTGGCATACAAACAACTCCCCTTTGACCTTCTTAGTGAAAAGAGTGGGGTCGATTTTCCCAATTTCAAACCCACGATCTTGCAACAACTTGGTAAGGTGCTCATACCACGCACGTGGGGCTTGTTTAAGGCCATAGAGTGCCTTATCGAGTTGGTACACATGATTGGGGAACTCGGGATCCTCAAACCCCGGGGGTTGTTTGACATACACCAACTCATTAATAGGACCATTAAGAAAAGCACTCTTCACATCCATTTGTTGCAACTTGAAGTTATGATGAGAAGCATAAGCAATCAACAAACGAATAGATTCAAGGCGAGCAACGGGAGCAAAGGTTTCACCATAGTCGATACCCTCGACTTGGGAGTAGCCTTGTGCTACCAAACGAGCCTTGTTGCGAACAATAATCCCATGAGCATCTTGCTTGTTCTTGAATATCCACTTGATTCCAATAACATTATGGTTCTCCTTTGGCCTTGGCACCAATCTCCACACCTTGTTGTGCTCGAAGTTGTTGAGTTCTTCATGCATGGCATTAAGCCACTCCGGATCCTCGAGCGCCTCATAGACCTTTTGGGGTTCAACACAAGAAACAAATGCGTGATGTTCACAATAGTTTGCTAATTGTCTACGAGTGCTTACCCCCTTTATTAAGCTTCCAAGCACATTCATCATGAGATGATCTTTGGTAGTGAGCTTGGATGCAATTTTGGCAACACGACGCTCCAATTCCTCCTTGGGAGAGAGTTGAGGAGCGGTAACTTGATCATCTTGAGCGTCGTCTTGAGCTTGTTCTTGATCTTGAGCTTGCCCTTGATCTTGAGCTTGCTCTTGTTCTTGAACTTGCTCGGTGGTAAGAACTTGACCTTGGGCATCACTTGGTGGGTCACCACCATCTTGACGTTGATCTTGCCCTTGATCTTGTTCATGAGGTTGAGGGCCTTCACTTTGTTCTTCGGAAGCGTGTGGGTCTTGGGTTGGTGATGGTTCCACTTGAGTTGAACATTGTCCTTCTCCTTCGTCCACAAGGGGTTCCTCAATGGGTAGGATATGACCAACACCCATTCTTATTATGGCTTGGGAAGGAATTTCATCACCTACATCACAAGTACCACTTTGCTCCACTTGGGAGCCGTTATTCTCATCAAACTCCACGTTACACGTCTCCCCAATAAGTCCCGTGGACTTATTGAGGACACGGTAAGCATGAGAGTTTGTAGCATAACCAACAAATATGCCCTCATGAGCTCTAGCCTCAAATTTAGACAAACGAACACCTTTCTTGAGAATGAAACACTTACACCCGAACACCCGGAAGTACTTGAGGTTGGGCTTGTTGCCGGTGAGTATCTCATATGGAGTCTTGTTCAAACCTTTGCGGAGATAGAGCCGATTGGATGCATGACAAGCGGTGTTGATGGCTTTGGCCCAAAAGTTGTATGGAGACTTGAACTCCGCCATCACGGTTCTTGCCGCGTCCATCAACGTCCGGTTCTTCCTCTCCGCTACTCCATTTTGTTGAGGGGTGTAAGGTGCAGAATATTGATGCTTGATCCCCTCATCACTAAGAAACTCATCCAAGGTGTAGTTCTTGAACTCGGTGCCATTGTCACTTCTTATCGTCAAGATCTTTGCATTGTGTTGACGTTGAGCTTCATTTGCAAAGTCGATGACGGTTTGTTGGGTCTCACTCTTCCTCTTGAAGAAATATACCCAAGTGTATCTCAACTAATCATCCACAATCACCAAGCAATACTTTCTACCTCCAAGACTATCAAAGGATGGAGGCCCAAAGAGTTCCAAGTGAAGGAGCTCAAAGGGCCTCTTCGAGGAGATGATAGTCATGGGAGGGTGAGCCTTCTCATGTAGCTTTCCTTCGATACAAGCACTGCAAGCACGATCTTTGGCAAAACTGACATTTGTTAGTCCACGGACATGGTCCCCCTTGAGAAGACTTTGCAAAGATCTCATATTGACGTGGGCTAAACGGCGATGCCAAAGCCATCCCACGTCAACTCTAGCCATTAGGCATGTCGCGGTCTTAGTGGGTCGCTCCGAAAAGTTAATCACATAAAGACCGTTCTCGACATGCCCAACAAAGGCTACTTTAAGAGTCTTGCTCCACAAGAGGGCCACGGTATCAATATCAAAGAAAGTGGCAAAGCCCATGAGTGCAAGTTGACGAACGGAAAGTAGGTTGTATGCAACGGACTCAACAAGCATGACTTTCTCAATCGTGAGATCATGAGAAATGACAACCTTGCCAAGACCCAATACCTTAGAAGATGAAGCATCACCCCACTCGACATTGGTGGGCATAGATGAAACCTTGTGCACATCCACCATCAAGTCCTTGCTTCCGGTCATATGATTTCTGGCTCCACTATCGAGAAACCATGATCCCCCACCGGAAGCAAACACCTACAAGAGATCAATGCTTGGTTTTAGGTACCCATTTTGTAATGGGTCCTTTGATGTTAGTAACAAGGGTCTTAGGAACCCAAATAGACCATTCAATGTACTCATAAGGAGAACCAACAAATTTGGCATAAACATGCCCATCACTAGCACGGCATAACACATAAGAAGGGTTAAAGTCGTCGGCTTTGTTGGAAGGGGTGGCATTGCCCTTCTTGACACCACCACCCTTCACATTGTTCTTCTTCTCCTTAGAAGCATCCTCTCCCTCCTTCACAAAAGTTTGCTTGAGAGGAGGAGGTTGTTTGGCCTTGTCATTCTTCTTCTTGTTCTTGGACTTGGGTGCAAACCCAATTCCCTCCTTGCCCACAACTTCCTTTTGATTGCTCAAAAGGTCGTTGAGGTTCTTCTCACCTTGTATGCAAGACACATGGCCTTTCTCAAGTTGCTCCTTCAACTTGGCATTCTCCTCCACAAGATGCACGTGCTCAAAAAATGGGTTAGTAGCATTTGCATTATCAATTAAAACCATATGAGGAAATGTGGCTTCCTCCTTGGTTAGCTTCACTTGGAGTTGATCATGAGACTCTTTGAGGCTATCATGAGCACCCTTCAAGGCCTTGTGAGCCTTGTCAAGTATATCAAACTCCTCTTTGAGTCTAGCATGGTCAACCCCAAGTTTGGCCTTCTCGGAATTTAGCACACAAGATACAACAAGAGCATGATCAAGATCTTTCTTTAATTTAGCATGATCATCGTTGTGTGACTCCTCAAGAGCCAAACGATGACCATGCTCTTCCTCAAGCACATTAGAGAGATCCGATATCTCATCGGCATAGTCATGACTATGCCCTTCCATCTTAGAGATGGTTTCTTCATGAGCCTCGATCATGTCATTGGCTTCACCAAGTTATTCCAAGAGTGCAACAAAGTGCTTCTTGGATTTACCCTTGAGCTTACTCATGAAAGACTCAAATTCATTTTCCTCCTCCTTTGTCCCCTCACTTTCATCAATGCAATCCATCAAGGAAGGATTAGTAATGATGGTGGTTTTGATGTTGGGGGTTACCTTGTTAGTGGCTTTAGCCATGAGGCACTTGGAGGTGATGTTCTCGTTGGGTGAATCGAAGAGGGACACCCGTGGAGTTGTTGCAATGGCAACGGAAGCCATGGCAACCATCTCACCGTCTTCATCATCATCATCATCCTCATTGTACTCTTCTTGTGCCACCAACCCCTTGGGAGGAGTCTTCTTGGTGAAGTTGTTCTTGTTGGGGAAGGACTTGGCCTTACCTTTTCGGATAAGCTTGCCACCATTGTCTTCCCTCTTCTCGTATGGGCACTCCGCAACAAAGTGGCTTACATTGCCACAATTGTAGCATGTCCTCACGCATTGCTTGCCCTTGGCGCCACTTGAGTTGTTCTTGTTGAAGTTGGGCCTTGAGTTCTTCTTGCTCCAAAATTGCCGAGAGGCGAGAGCCATGTGCTCATGATAAGCATATTTTGTATCTTCGGGGCAACACTCTTCTTCTTCCTCTTCACCCTCTTCTTCCACACTAGCCTTGGCCTTCAAGGCGAGGTTGGGCTTCTTTGCTCGTTGAGAACGCAACACCGCATTGTCGGCGGTCTTGTCCAAGATCCTCATTGCAACAAACTCATCCAACACTTCACTTGAGGACAAGGCGTGAAAGTCCGGCCTTTGACGAATGATGGAGGACATGGCCTTATGGTAAGGCATCATGGCCTTGAGAAACTTGCGCTTGATCCAATTGTCATCTGTATCCTTGCTCCCATGATCTCGGAGTGAGACCGTGAGAGTGGTTAATCTCCGGTAAAGCTCTCGAGGTTCTTCATCTTCATTCATTGCAAACTCATCCGCTTCATCTTGCACCACTTCAAAGTTTGAGCGTTGAATGCTTGCGCTTCCCTTGTAGATGGACACAACATGTTGCCATGCTTCCTTGGCCACGGTGAAAGGTCAGAGATGCGCAATATCTTCGGGTGGAATTGCTTCTTGGAGAATGAAGAGAGCGGACTCGTTGAATTGATGATCCGCGGCTTCTCTAGGAGTGAAGTTGCTTGGGTCGTGCGGGTAGAAACCTTGCTCAATAATTCTCCAAAGATTAGTAGAACTATGATTTAAATGATGTTTAAAGCGATAGACCCAAGAGGCAAAATACTCATTTTCACAAGCTTAGGAGGAGGACCAACATGATTCATATGCGTGGAGGGAACCGGTCCTCCATAAGTAATTGGAGGTTCAACATGGGCAAAGATGCCATTTCCACTTCTACCACTAGGCAAAGGAACTTGTTCACTAGTAGCTTCCCCCTTATTGGAGTTGGCATCCGTCACCTTGTTAGTGGGTTCAACCACTTTCATCGGTGCGGTGGATAATTTAAGGCCTTCTAAAAACTTATTGAACATGCCTTCAACCTCGGTCGTCATGGAGGTTTTCAATGTGTCCAAAGCCGCATTGAACTCCTCATGAGAGACCAAGGATCCCCCGTCGGCCGTAGACGAGAACGGATTCACACCGGAGTGCTCCTCCCCACCGTCTACGGTGTCAACCATACTCTTCGGACGGCAAAGTCCTTAATAAAGAGACGAGGCTCTGATACCAATTGAAAGGATCGATATAGTTGACTAGAGGGGGATGAATAGGCAACTAACAATTTTTAGCTTTTCTTTACCAAATTAAACTTTGCATCAAAGTAGGTTGTCTAGATATGCAACTAGGTGAGCAACCTATATGATGCAACAACAACAAGCACACAAGCAAGCAAGGGATACAACACAATATAAGCTTGCACAAGTAAAGGTAAGAGATAACCAAAAGTGGAGCCGGTGGAGAAGAGGATGTGTTACCGAAGTTCCTTCCCTTTGAGAGGAAGTACGTCTCCGTTGGAGCGGTGTGGAGGCACAATGCTCCCCAAGAAGCCACTAGGGCCACCGTATTCTCCTCACGCCCTCACACAATGCGAGATGCCGTGATTCCACTATTGGTGCCCTTGGAGGCGGCGACCGAACCTTTACAAACAAGGTTGGGGCAATCTCCACAACTTAATCGGAGGCTCCCAACGACACCACGAAGCTTCACCACAATGGAATATGGCTCCGCGGTGACCTCAACCATCTAGGGTGCTCAAACACCCAAGAGTAACAAGATCCGCAAGGGATTAGTGGGGGGAATCAAATTTCTCTTGGTGGAAGTGTAGATCGGGGCTTCTCAACCAATCCCTAGAAAATCAACAAATTTGATTGGCTAGGGAGAGAGATCGGGCGAAAATGGAGCTTTGAGCAACAATGGAGCTTGGGGAGGGAAGAAGACCCCCTTTATATAGTGGGGGAAAAGACCAACCGTTACCCACTTACTCAGCCCGCGACACGCGGTACTACCGCACACGTCCGCGTACTACCGCAAGGAGTTGTGGTACTACCGCTAGCCGGTGCGGTACTACCGCTCGGGCGGCAGTGACCAGACGAGGCCCTGTTGCATATAGCAACGAGCGGTAGAACCTTCAGAGTGGTACTACCGCGCGCCCTTGCGGTACTACCACAAGGCAGGGCTCAACTGGGCTGGAAAGGCACAGACTAAATAAATTACGTCCGTGGCTACTTCCGCTGAGTTTAGGGCTGTGCAAAAATCTGGCACGGTACTACCGCTGGCAGGAAGCAATACTACCGCGTGGGCACGGAAGTAAAAAATTACTTCCGCGCCTACTTCCGCACGCGCCAGTGTCAGGGCCAGAGCTAGCGGTACTACCGCTCACCAGGAGCGGTACTACCGCTGGACCCTGCGGTACTACCGCTCCATTGAGCGGTACTACCACAAGGCCCTGCGGTACTACTGCTCCCTTGAGTAGTACTACCGCATGCCACAGACACTCAAGCATTTGAAAGCCTTCATTTTGCAGAGCTAAGGGTAAACGACCGGTGCTCCAAAGAAGCGAAGGAAAGGTGGTGCAAAGGAACAAATGTGTACGTGTTGATTCCACCCTAACCTTTCCGAAGCGGACCCCCTCTTAATAGTACTGCTTTCCTATGACTCAAATCCACCGAAAAGAAACGTAGAAAACTGTCATCTTCGATAGGCTCCGAGGGGCACCGAATCGTCTTGTGCCTAAACATGAGATATCTGAACTGCTCAATGCACATGATTAGTCCGCAAATGCATTGTCATCAATCACCAAAACCACATAGGGAGAAATATGCCCTTACAATGGGTGATTCTGAGTTATTTTGATAGGTGACTCCGAGATGGGAAGTTCACAGATAAATCACATCGTTTGGTCCGATTTAGTCCTTTTCGGTTGTACCGATGAACTCTATGCAGTGTTTAATTGCACTTCGGTGTGACCAATGATTTTAAGTCGGAGAGACCGATTTCATCATAGAGAGAACATTTTGTCAACTCAGCTTACTTGCACTTAATTTCTCTTAAGGATTTTCAGGGAATAAGAATAAGATTTGCAATGAATTAAATAGAGAAGAAACTAGCTAACCAGAAAAGAACATAAAAGAAAGAAAGAGATCTAGATGAAGTTTTTTGAAAGGGGAAACACTCTAGCAAGAGAGAAAGTAGACTAAAGAGACACTAGAGAACTTCATCTAGAGGAGGGTCGGCAACTAGGTCACCTATGTTAGAGTATATTGACTTAGGAGTCAAGTGAGATCACTTGATCATAGGTCATACTCATCGTCAAGCTCAAAATGGGGCTACCATTTTTTGTTCAAGCATTTCAATGTATTCACATCTTGTTGAGTTGCTTTGACTCATGTCTTCGAGTAAAACATCTCTATGATGTGAGGACTTACATTGGGTTTTGGTGTTGATGTCTGATACGTCTCCAACGTATCTATAATTTTTTATTGTTCCATGCTATTATAGTATCAATCTTGGATGTTTTATATGCAATTATATACCATTTTCTGGGACTAACCTATTAACCCAGTGCCAAGTGCCAGCTGTTGTTTTTTTTTACTTGTTTTTGGTTTTCCAGGAAACCAGCACCAAACGAAGTCCAAATGCCATGAAAATTTTCACGATTTTTTTCTGGACAAGAGAGACCCTAGAAGCTTCGGGGGAGACCAGCAGGCAAATGAGTAGACGGCAAGGCACAAGGGCGCACCCTGGGGGGGTCACGCCCTAGTACCTTGTGGGTCCCTCGAGGCTCTGTCTGACCTAATTCCAGCTCTATAAATTCTCTAAAATTGGGAAACCAACAGAGAGCCACCCAAAATACTTTTTTCACCGCCGCAAGTTTCTGTTCTTCCGTGATCCCATCTGGATGCCTTTTCCCGTACTCTGCCAAAGGGCAAATCAATCATGGAGGGCTTATACATCATCCTTGCTACCCTTCCGATGATGCATGAGTAGTTCACCACAGACTTGCGGGTCCATGATACGTCTCCAACATATCTATAATTTTTTATTGTTCCATGCTATTAAAGTATCAATCATGGATGTTTTATATACATTTACTAGCAACTTTATATCATTTTTTGGGACTAACCTATTGACATAGTGCCCAGTGCCAGTTGCAGTTTTTTTTGCTGGTTTTTTACTTTATAGAATATCAATACCAAACGAAGTCCAATTGCCACGAAACTTTTTGGAGATTTTTTCTAGTGATAAGAGACCCTGGAAGCTTCTGGAGCAGACGAGGGGAGCTCATGGGGCCACTAGGCACGAGGGCACGCCAGGGGCCTCCGGCATGCCCTGGTGAGTAGTGGGGCCCACGGGCACCCCCTTGACCTACCTCCGGCTCTATAAATACTCTAAAATCCCAAAAACCTAGGGGAGTCGACGAAATACTTTTTCCACCGCTGCAAGTTCTAGAACCACGAGATCCAATCTATAGGCCATTTCCGCCACTCTGCCGGAGGGGTCAACGATCACGAAGGGGTTCTTCATCATCCTTTCTACCCCTCCGATGATGCGTGAGTAGTTTACCACAGACCTACGGGTCCGTAGTTAGTAGCTAGATGGCTTCTTCTCTCTTTTTGATCTTCAATACAATGTTCTCCTTGATGTTCTTGGAGATCTATTTGATGTAACTCTTTTTGCAGTGTGTTTGTTGGGATCTGATGAATTGTGAGTTTATGATCAGTTCTATCCATGAATATTATTTGAGTCTTTGTTGAACTCTTTTATGCATGATTGTTATAGCCTCGCATTTCTTCTCCGATTTATTGGTTTGGTTTGGCCAACTAGATTGATTTATCTTGCCATGGGAAGAGGTGCTTTGTGATGGGTTTGATATTGCGGTGCTCAATCTCAGTGACAGAAAGAGACATGACACGCACGTATCATTGCTATTAAGGGTAACAAGATGGGGTTTATTCATACGTGAATTTATTTTGTCTACATCATGTCATCGTTCTTATTGCATTACTCTATTTTTCCATGAACTTAATACACTAGATGCATGCTGGATAGCGGTCGATGTGTGGAGTAATAGTAGTAGATGCAGGCAGGAGTCGGTCTACTAATCTTGGACGTGATGCCTATATACATGATCATTGCCTTGGATATCGTCATGATTATTCTTTTTTCTATCAATTGCCCAACAGTAATTTGTTTACCCACCGTATGCTATTTTCTTGAGAGAAGCCTCTAGTGAAAACTACGGCCGCGGGGTCTATTTCATGCCATATTAAAACCAAAAATACTTAGCTGCAATTTTGCTTTATTTATTTTATTTTATGTTTTAGTTAGACCTATTTATCAAATCTCATACAATTTAATCTATCTAAATACCGTTGAGGGATTGACAACCCCTTTACGCGTTGGGTTGCAAGTATTTGTTGTTTGTGTGTAGGTGTTGTTTACATAGTTTTGCTTGGTTCTCCTACTGGATTGATAACCTTGGTTTCATAACTGAGGGAAATAATTACCTTTGTTGTGCTGCATCATGATACGTCTTCGTCGTATCTATAATTTTTATTGTTTCATGCCAATATTATACAACTTTCACATATTTTTGGCAACTTTTTATATGATTTATTGGACTAACCCATTGATCCAGTGCCCAGTTCCTGTTTGTTGCATGTTTTTTGTTTCGTAGAAAATCCATATCAAATGAAGTCCAAACGCGATAAAATTTATGTAGAATTATTTTGGAATATTTATGATTTTTGGGAGGTGGAATCAACGCAAACGGGGGCCCACAGTGACCACAACCCACCAGGGCGTGTCGGGCACCCCTTGGCGCGCCCAGTGCAATCGGAGTTACGGATCTCCGGGAATTTAAGAAACGGTGAAGGGCCAAATCTGGGGAACGCGAAACAGAAGAGAACAGAGAGGGAGATCCAATCTCGGAGGGGCTCCCACCCCTCCGCCGCCATGGAGCCCATGGACCAGAGGGGGAATTCTCCTCCCATCTAGGGGGGAGGCCAAGGAAGAAGAAGAAGGAGGGGGCCTCTCTCCCCCTCTCTCCCAGTGGCGCCGGAGTGCCGCCGGGGGAAGGATCGTGACAGCGATCTACATCAAAAATCTTGCTACCGTCAACACCAACTTTCTCCCCCTCTATGCAATGGTGTAACACCCCTTCACCCCACTGTAGTCTCTACTAAACATGGTGCTCAACTCCATATATTATTTCCCAATGATCTATGGTTATCCTATGATGTTTGAGTAGATCCGTTTTGTCCTATGGGTTAATCGTGATCTTGGTTGGTATGATTGTATATTTTATTTATGGTGCTGTCCTACGGTGCCCTCCGTCTCGCGCAAATGTGAGGGATCCTCGCTGTAGGGTGTTGCAATATGTTCATGGTTTGCTTATGGTGGGTTGCGAGAGTGACAGAAGCTTAAACCCAAGTAAGTGGGTTGTTGCGTATGGGATAAAGAGGACTTGATACTTAATGCTATGGTTGGCTTTCACGACCTTAATGATCTTTAGTAGTTGCAGATGCTTGCTAGGGGTCCAATCATAAGTGCATATGATCCAAGTAGAGAAAGTATGTTAGCTCATGCCTCTCCCTCATATAAAATTACAAGAATGATTACCGGTACTTGTTATTGATTGCCTAGGGACAAATGACTTTCTTGTTGACAAAAGCTATTCACTTTTATTACCTTGCAATGTATTCATAGTTTTATTCTAACAAAGTACTCATAGTTTTATTCTTGCAAAATAGTTTCCTACTTGTTTTAGGTAAAGCAAACATCAAGTGTGCGTAGAGTTGTATCGGTGGTCGATAGAACTTGAGGGAATATTTGTTCTACCTTTAGCTCCTCATTGGGTTCGACACTCTTATTTATCGAAGAAGGCTACAAACGATCCCCTATACTTGTGGGTTATCAAGACCTTTTTCTGGCGCCGTTGCTGGGGAGCAATAGCGTGGGGTGAATATTCTCGTGTGTGCTTGTTTGCTTTATCACTAAGTAGTTTTTATTTCCTGTTCTAAGTTGTTCTCTATCTTTAGTTATGGATATGGAACATGAAACCCCAAAAAAATTAGTTGTACTTGCTACTCATGGAGATGGGGAACCTCCTAAAACCCTCGATTCTTGTTATGTGAAAAATATTATGCACTACTTCGATAATCCTGAGAAAACCCCATTCAACATGATAATAGGAGTAACGTTGGATCAACATGATTACTTTAGGGATTATCGCTTGACACAAAAAGGGAAATTATTATGGGATCAAATTAATATGTTGCATTGGTATGCTTGGAATTTATGCCAGAGATATGATTATACTTGTTGCTCTAGGATGAACGCTCCACACCTTCCCTTTACATGCAAATTTAATGATAATGAAACCTTGGCTTCTTATGCCAATGGTAGATATGATTATTATGATGTGGAATAAATAGAAGAATTTGTTGCTTTTAAGGGTGCTTATGAAATTGAATCTTTGTTTTTAAAGTATGATATGGAAAAGGGCTATAGCTGATATGGACATTAATGGCCCACCATGTATGTGGTGCGCCATTAGTGTCCTCATTACTAATGGCGCACCAGACACACGGTGCGCCATTACTAGCAATTTTTTTTTCCAAAACTACTAATGGCGCACCAGGGCACGGTGCGCCATTACTAGTTTTAACTAGTAATGGCGCACCACACACTCCGTGCGCCACTACTAACAATTTTTTTTTTTACTTTTTTTTTCAAAACTAGTAATGGCGCACCTGGGTACAGTGCGCCATTACTAGTTCAAACTAGTAATGGCGCACTATCCACTCGTGCGCCACTACTAAACATTTTTTTTATTTTTTTTTTGCAAAACTAGTAATGGCGCACCATGTAACAGGTGCGGTTACTAATGGCGCACCTGTTACGTGGTGCACCATTACTAACTTTCTGAGTCCTACAATTTATTCACCAAATGCACCCCCCCTGTGGACCGCCTTTTCAGTTTCAAAAAAAAATAAAAGAAAATGATAGAAATGTCAAAAAAATTAAAAAAAATAAGATTCCCATGTGATATGTGGTCTAGTTATTAGCAAAATTTACAAACATGAATTTTTGACTTTTTTGCAAAATCTCTCGAGAATTTGTAAAATGGGCATAACTTTTGCATACGAACTCCGATGAAAAAGTTTTTATATGAAAAATCATCTACTCAAAAAGTTACATCCGAATTTAACATGGGGAACCCCGTTAAACATTTTCAGAATCCCCAAAAACCTAACAGAACGAAAGATACGGAGCTTTTAAGATCTAGAGGGGAAAAATGGAAAAAAATTCAAACTTACTAGTGGCGCACCATTTGCTAGGTGCGCCACTAGTAACAGAAAAAAAAATTGGTTTCGAATTTTTTTTTGGAATTTTTTTTAAAATATGATACGTAATATGACCGGGAAGTTTGAAATATTTTTTCAAAATTTCATCATACTAATGAACATGAACAAATCCTAGACATCAACAAGGTTTAATAGGATTGATATCATAGATATATCAACAAGTGCTTGTTAAGTGAGGTGGTGCTGGGGTTGGATAGAACTGCGAAGTTAAGCGTGCTCGGGCTGGAGTAGTGTGAGGATGGGTGACCTTCCGGGAAGTTTGACCACTTAGTGCGATTTGACTTGAGATTAAGCATATTGACCCAAGATTAAGCCATAGTGACCCGAGATTAAGAAAAAAACGAAAAAAAATTTGAAAAATTTTTTTGAAAAAAATTTGTTAGTAATGGCGCACTTCTATGTTGTGCGCCATTATTTAGTAATGGCACACCACATAGAAGTGCGCAGTAATGGCGCACCACATAGAAGTGCGCAGTAATGGCGCACCACATAGAAGTGCGCCATTAGTAACCCAGAGCACAAGGTAAATATGGCCCCCTGGGAGGCATACTAATGGCGCACCAGGGGACATACTAATGGCGCACTTCCTGGTGCGCCACTACTGTCTGGTATACTAATGGCGCACCAGGGGTGCGCCATTAGTATTAGTTACTAATGGCGTGATGATAGTGGCGCACCTGTAGTGCGCCATTAATGGCCAAAACAGGTGCGCCACTAGTAGGCCTTTTCCTAGTAGTGCTACTATCTTTTACCACACTTGTGCTTCAAAGTAGCACCATGTTTTTCATATAGAGAGTCTCCTATGTAGTCACTTTCATATACTAGTGGGAATTTTTCATTATAGAACCTGGCTTGTATATTCCGATGAAGGGCTTCCTCAAATGCCCGAGGTCTTCATGAGCAAGCAAGTTGGATACACACCCACTTAGTTTTCATATTGATCTTTCAGACACTTATAGCTCTTAGTGCATCCGTTGCATGGCAATCCCTACTCCTCACGTTGATATCAACTGATGGGCATCTCCATAGCCCGTTGGTTAGCTGCGTTGATGTGAGACTTTCTTACTTTTTGTCTTCTCTATATTTACCCCTATCATCATACTCTATTCCATCCATAGTGCTATATCCATGGCTTGCGCTCATGTATTGCGTGAGAGTTGAAAAAGCTGAAGCGCGTTAAAAAGTATGAACCAATTGCTCGGCTTGTCATCGGGGTTGTGCATGATAAATACTTTGTGTTAAGAAGACAGAACATGACAAGATTATATGATTTTGTAGGGATAACTTTCTTTAGCGTCGATATTTTGAAAGACACGATTGTTTGTTGGGATCCCTGAGTATTGATGTCTTTATGTCAAATTATAGACTATTGCTTTAAATCACTTATGTCTTAATATTCATGCCATGATTAGATATATGATCAAGTTTATGCTAGGTAGCATTCCACATCAAAAATTATCTTTTTTATCATTTACCTACTCGAGGACGAGCAGGAATTAAGCTTGGGGATGCTGATACGTCTTCATCATATCTATAATTTTTGATTGTTTCATGCCAATATTATACAACTTTCACATATTTTTGGCAACTTTTTATATGATTTATTGGACTAACCTATTGATCCAGTGCCCAGTTCCTGTTTGTTGCATGTTTTTTGTTTCGTAGAAAATCCATATCAAACGAAGTCCAAACGCGATAAAAATTTATGGACAATTATTTTGGAATATTTATGAGTTTTGGGAGGTGGAACGAAAACGGGGGCCCACGGTGACCACAACCAACCAGGGCACGCCGGGCACCCCCTGGCGCGCCGAGCGCAATCGGAGTTACGGATCTCCAGGAATTTAAGAAACGGTGAAGGGCCAGATCTGGGGAACGCGAAACAGAAGAGAACAGAGAGGGAGATCCAGTCTCGGAGGGGCTCCCGCCCCTCCGCTGCCATGGAAGCCATTAACCAGAGGGGGAACTCTCCTCCCATCTAGGGGGGAGGCCAAGGAAGAAGAAGAAGGAGGGGGGCTCTCTCCCCCTCTCTCCCGGTGGCACCGGAGTGCCGCCGGGGCAAGGATCGTGACGGCGATCTACATCAACAATCTTGCTACCATCAACACCAACTTTCTCCCCCTCTTTGTAGCTGTGTAACACCCCTTCTCCCCGCTGTAATCTCTACTTAAACATGGTGCTCAACTCCATATATTATTTCCCAATGATCTATGGTTATCCTATGATGTTTGAGTAGATCCGTTTTGTCCTATGGGTTAATCGTGATCTTGGTTGGTATGATTGTATATTTTATTTATGGTGCTGTCCTACGGTGCCCTCCGTCTCGCGCAAACGCGAGGGATCCTCGCTGTAGGGTGTTGCAATATGTTCATGATTCGCTTATGGTATGACGCCCCCGGCTTAATCGTGCAATAACCATACACGCATATGCACATGATCAAGCCTAAGAACTCACTTGAAGATATCACAACACAACTGTAAAACATAATTAAAGTCATACAAGCTTTATATTACAAGCCAGGGGCCTCGAGGGCTCGAATACATAAGCTCGCATACAAGCGTCAGCGGAAGCATCAGATATCTGAGTACAGATATAAAAGATAAAACAGATAAGCCTCAAGAAGGCGGGGCAAAAGAAAACACTACGATCGAAAAGGCGCAGGCCTCCTGCCTGGGACCCTCCGATCCTAATCCTAATCGTCGGCAAGCTCGTAGTAGTAACAACCCTCGGGGTGGTTGTAGTAGTTGTCGACGGGGGCATCTGTCTCAGGAGCTCCGTCGTCTGGTTGCATCAAAAAGTTATGGGGAAAAAGAGGAAGCAAAGCAACCGTGAGTACTCATCTGAAGTACTTAGCAAGCAAGGATCTACACTACATATGCAACATTATCAAGGAGAGGCTGTATATGTGGACTGGGCTGCAGAAATGCCAGAATAGAGAGAAGGCCTAGTCCAATCGAAGACTAGCATCTTCAGCGCTCTTGCAGCATTAGAAGAGTGTAGATTAGTACAGTATAAAGTAGTAGTAACATTAAGTATCAACCTCGGCCAGAGATCCTTTCTTGACTCCCTGTGAGAAAGCAATCCCAGAGCCCTAGTATCCATTTCTCATCATTAAGTTCCAGTTGTAGCGATCGTCGATCGGGATACAACTCCGAGCGTCCGTTACCGAGGATCCGGCTATGCATAGATTAGTTCTTCCCTGCAGGGGTGCACCAACTTACCCACCACGCTCGATTAACTCCGGTCGGACACATTTTTCTGGGTCATGCCCGGCCTCGGCCAAACGATACGCCGCAACCCGACCTAGGCTTAACAGAGAGGTCAGCACGCCGGACTAAACTTATGCCCCCAGGGGTCTTGGGCCATCACCCCAGGCGCTCCTGCATGTTGCGTACGCGGCCGGTGAGCAGACCTAGCAGCCTCCAGTACAATGGAGGGTGCTTAACGTGGTCCAACCCAGCGCGCGCCGCTCAGTCGCTGACGTCCATTAAGCTTCGGCTGATGCATAGGACGCAGAGTGGCCATAACTTTTCCCACGTGATGGTTAGTGCTATCGGGCCAGAGGCCCACTCGGATCAAATATCCAAATCGTTAGTGTGTTGGTAGCATGCGGTAATGAGCAGAGACTCAAGATCAATGTGACCCCGTCGCCCCGTCTCGAGGACTTGCAGCAAGGGCTAAGAATGCCCGGCCACGCCTCGTATTCATATCTCGGGCACCCTCCAGGTCAACCCGTCTCCACGTCACTCGCCACTTAGGCTCACGCGGGTACCCCTCAGGGTCGACCCGCCTTTCCATGTAACAGTTGTAAAATCCAAGTATTCGTGTGTCCATAACATCAGGGGAATCCGAGGTATCACCCTCTTTGGATTCCTACTTGATGTAACCGTCAAGGTGAACTCGGAGGAATATACCCTCGATGGGTTCACACTTGAGGGGTTGCACGACAGCGTCGTTACCGGAAGTAGTGAAGGAGGAATCACCCTCGATGACCACGACCGAGTAACTACTCCACAGAGTTAACATCGGAAGTGCTTACGAGGTATCACCCTCGGCACTCGATAGTAACGCTGCAGTGTCGTACAGATAAAAGGGATGTGATGTGCAGTGCTGGGGCCTGGTCGTCGAGTCTTCCGATGATCCAGCGGGGCAACCGGGACAAGTGGGGTCACTGGGGTCTCTATCCAGCCTATACTAAGCAGTTTAGGATAAGCAGGTAGGTATCAATAGCAGTTACAAAAATAGGCTATGCATCAGAATAGGATAAACAGTAGCAGCAGCAATTCTAATGCAAGCATAAGAGAGAAAGAACAGGCGATATAGGCATGCTCAAGGGGGGTGCTTGCCTGGTTGCTCGGCGGCAAAGGCAAGGTCGTCAACGGTGTCGTCGGGCTCCTGAGCTGCGTCGGTCTCGGGAACTGCGTCTGTATCGGGGTCTACCGAGAGAGAAGAGGGGGGAGGAAACAGATAAATACATGGCAAACATATGCAACACAGAGCATGCTATGCTAACGTGCAGTGCAGGGTTGCCTAAAGACATATCTAAATCATTTTAATTATTTTAGGATTAAAGTTGGATTTATTAATCGGTTTTTATGCACTATTCATCTGTTAGAAATAGACTAAAAGTTGCGGGTTCACCTCCGTAGAGGGTCCCGACACAAAAACAGATGGCACGGTTGGATTCGTCTCGTTGTTCCGAGCAACTTTCATGTATAAAGTTTTTCGATCTGAGTTACGGTTTATTTTCTACGAATTTTCTAAGTTTTAAAGAATTTCTGGAATTATTTTAATTAATTAATTCGCATTATCCAGAACAGTGTTTGGTGACGTCAGCATGACGTATGTGTGATGTCAACAGTCAATAGTGGCAGTTGACCAGGTCAAATCTGACTAGTGGGACCCACATGTCATACTCCGGGGCTAACAGAGTTTAGATTTAAACTAAGTTTAGTTAATTAGGCGTCTGGGCCCACCTGTCAGTGTCAGGTTAGGTTAATTAAGTTAGTTAAATTAGTTCTGTTAATTAGGGGGCGGTGGGCCCCATTGTCAGCGGCTGGGCCGGCCCAGTCAGCATAGTTGACCAGGTCAACTAGTCAACTAGGGCCAGGTGGCCCACTGGCCAGTGGCCCAGGGCGTGGGCCAGGCCAGCGACGTTAGCGTGGCGCCGGAGAGAGCTCCGGCGAGCCTCTCCCGCGGCGGAGCACGCCGGAGCTGGCCGGAAAACCAGCACAGGGCTTCGTTTGCCGCGCGGCTGTAACACCCCAAAAATATTCCTCTGGATTTTTAAATCTTTCCTTTAAAAAAATAAATGCTTTGAAAATCATTTTTGATCATATTACTTTTCTACCGTTTGGAAACCCTTTCAAATTTTAATTGGGTTTCAAATTTTTCTTTAATGATTCTGTTTGAAAGGTTTAAAATTATTTGGATAATTAATTTGGAGGTTTTCAAACAATTTTCATTTCGAAAAGTTTTTGTGAATAATTAAATTTTCAAAAGAAAGGCCTTTTCACTTCCTTCTAGCCCTTCTATAATTTTCTAAATAATTTTTTCTACCACTCCAAATTATTCCACAAGTCATGCACATCTTATAGGATAGTAACCAACTCCTTTCCACCTCACAAAAATATTCTTTCAATATTTTATAAATTCCAAAGTTGGAATTTATATTATTCATTATCCCTTTGGTTTACAAAGGAACCATAATTTCTACCAGGATTCTACCTCCACCAAAATTATCTCAGCAAATATATGGTACCCACAACCCATTTCTCCAAAACATGGGGTGCCACAGTTCAAAATTTTCAAATTCTCTTCTGTTCAAATTTGGACCAGATTCAATCTTTTTGATACAAGTCTATTTTTAATAGCTCAAAAAATTCCAAAACTTTGCCAGGCCCTCTCATATGCATCAACACATCACCACAAAAATTGCTCAAAAATCCTAAAATCCCTAGCACTCACTGCCATATGATCATAAGAGTGATCGGGCACTGTTCATCACTGAATAAGATTTAGTTAACAGAATCTTCAGAGAACAGGGGCTAACGAGCCATGCACTGCACTCCATCCATCCTCTTCTCCTCCACGCCTCCCCTCGCCTTAAATGTGCTGCCACTGGGCCTCCTCATCACTCCCTCGCCATCAACGGGCCAGAGGCTGGCCGGTGCAACAGCCATCACGCTCGGCCACGGGGCCTCCTCGTCATTCCCTCACCGTCAAAGGGCTGGAGGCTGGCCGGTGCAACAGCCACCACGCTCGGCCACGGCAGGCCGAGCGGATCAGCTCGCGCCACCGGCCTCATTCACTGCGCCGCACCCTGCTGACCTACTTCCCCCTCCATGCGTTGCTTCCCTCCGCAGCTTTGCGCACTGACCAAGCTCCTGGACCCCATCCGGCAGTCGCCGGAGATGGTCACGTCTGCCGCACCCGTACACCGACCTCGCCGTGGATAAGGCACCCGAGCTCGAGCTCGTCCGCGCTGGTGCTTCGGGCAGCTTCCACCACTCTCACTGACACCCACCGCCCTTGACCACCGCGCCTAACCACCTCCGGCGGTCGGAGTAACTCCGGCGTCGCCCGCAAGCTTCTGACCACCTCGGGATCGCCTATATAAAGGCCCCTGAGCCCCACTCGTTCCACCCGTCACCTCCACCACCTCCTAATCACCCCCTCGCCACCTCCCTGACCTCGAGGAGGTCTCCTCCCTCCTCTCCGGTCACCGCTCCGCCGCCTCGGTCCATGATCAGTTTATCACCATTACCCCACCTCCACAGCTCAAACTTCACCAGTAGCCATCTCATCCACCAAACGATCGATCCCGCGCTCCAATTCCGTCCCCCGAGCTCTCTCCGACAAGGTCCATCTCCACCGAAGCCAACGTCCGCCGGCGTTGAGCTCACCGTCGTTCAGGTGCTCGCCGGCGTCCATCTCTACCACTCACCGATGCGGTAGTCCACACTGAGCACGTCTGCATCACCGCCGGCTGCTGAAACCCCGGCGATCATCGCCGGCGATCGCCGCATCTCCTCTGTCCTAGCGCGCGCGTTCGAACTTTTGAACCTGACGGGTGGACCCCACCCCGCGCGCTCTTTTTTCTTTTTCTTTGTTTTAATCGAAGGCGTATTCCATGTTTTGCGCCTTCCACGCTGAAAAGCGTATTCTTGCCCGAAGCGTTTTCTTTATAAACGCACAGGGACTGGATTTTTGTAGAAACACCCCTGGTTTTGAAAGTTTAACAACTTTTAAACCACAACTCTGTTTGAGTTGAATCTTTTTTCGAAATTCTTATTTTTCTCTAGTTTTTTTAGTATTTATTTAAAAATGTTTTGACACAACTTTTTGTACTGTTGCCAAAATTTTAATTTGAGTTGAATTTGAATATTTTCAAAAAAAGAAGAGGGAAACCTTGCCGAGAATTTTGAAGGGTTTTCAACTGACTACTTTGGACAAGGCAAGCATTATTGAACTTGGGATATGGTGATTGCATTTGCATGTTTGCATCGGTTGGAGTTGCACCACATATATCATAAGTGCATGCATGTTTGGTCATATCACTTCTTATGCTTGTCTTGCACTTCACTCAAACAAGGAAACTTACTGACTTGGTAAAGTTGTGAGATATTCAGGAGAGTGTCTCCTGTCTTGGACGTGCCGGTGGGCATGGGCCATTATTTTTGACACGGTGGTGTCACATGACGTATGTGAAATATACTGGTGAAGATAATTAACACCTCCTGAGTCGGCCTAGATCGAGTCTTGTTCCATTACACCTAGCTGGATACCGTGCTGCCACGAGTCCTTCCGCAAGGAAGGTACAACTGAGTAAGTTGTTAACCCTTTCCAGGTACACACCGTACAGAGGGCCACGATGAGGGTTTCCAGGGCCTCGGACTAAATCCTGTCATCGGGTCAGGGGGCATGGGTGTTTCCGGTTGTAAACGAGAGGGGGGCACCCCTTGGAATCCGTGGTGTGAGGCTTGACTATTTTATTTGTGTTCCGGAAGTAAACGAGAGGGGGGCACCCCTTGGAATCCGTGGTGTGAGGCTTGACTATTTCAGTCAACATGAGCATATGCATTCATTATATCTTTTATTCATAATGTTTGTGAGTACATTCCAACGTACTCACTGGCTTGTCCCTAGCTATTTACTTATGCGTATTAATAGTGATCCCATGTAGGATGTTGGTCTCTCCGTCTTAGAGTTTTTCTTGAAAGATGCTTTGGGTGATTCCTGGCATCTGGAAAGTTAATCTGGTGTGTGCTGGTCAGGTGTGTTTTCAACCAAAAGACCGTAATGGGAATTAGTCATTGTCATGGTACTAACTAAAGAAATCCTTTACTTGTGGGTAAAGAGTACACCCTCTGCAGAGTTTAAACCTATTCGAATAGCCATTGTCCACGGTCAATGGCGTTAGCTGGGTGGGTCAAGTGTCGCTCTCCGGAGGAAATAATTTTAATATGCCTGAACTATTTTGCAGGAATAATTATTGACACCCTGATGCTACCAAGAATATTATCTGCATGTTAAATATTATTATGATTATGCATATTATTGAGGACTAACCCGTTTCTCTTATTTTGAATTTCCTGAGTGTCTCAGGGGCTGGCTAGACTACCCCGGGCACTCAGCATTATTTTCAAGACCTCTCGTGGTGTCTCTTGAGTTAACAGGAGGTTTATCCCACCACTACTCTTGTGGACACCCAATTGGCATTTCTCTTCAAGTCCGACCGTGGCGTCACTTGACACCCGACTGGCATTTCTCTTCAAGACCTCTTCGTGACGTCCCTCGAGTTAACATGCGGTCCCGCCACTACTCTTGTGGACACCCGATTGGCATTTTTTTTATTTTGCTGAAAGTCTCTTGGGCTGGCTAGACTACCCGTGGCATTCATTTGCTTTATTTCTAATAAGTTTGATTATGACTAACATGCTATGTTCACGTTCATATCATTTTATTATCATGATTTAAATTTCAGTCAACATGAGCATATGCATTCATTATATCTTTTGTTCATAATGTTTGCGAGTACATTCCAACGTACTCACTGGCTTGTCCCTAGCTATTTACTTGGCCAGACTTGGAGGAGGACGAGCTTGTGGAGGAGGATTGCGCTAGCGAGCCCGACACTTAGAGGAGTCCCAGTCAGTCAACCTGTGAGATAGGAGTCTACCACATGTATCATCCGCTGAGCCTTCGCTACACAAATAAAATAGTCAAGCCTCACACTGACGCTTGGCTCTATTTTATTGTACTAGTATTGTATCACCACCACACCACTGTCATATTCCGCCACTGCCATATATTGGCGAGTTTGTAATAAACTTTGTTGAGCCCTCAGACTCAACCCTGTGTAATATTATCTTGTACTGGTTATCTGTATCAAGGAAGTCCACCAGTTTTGTTGATCTTGGGGCTAGTGTGACTTAGGGCTATTCTGGGATTTATTCTCAGAAATGGGCCCGACAGACCTTGGTACCAGAGCCAGGCTGACTGTAGGAAGCCCTAGGCACGATCGCTAGCACTCGAGTCAGTACTAACATTTTTAGCATGCATCTCATGCATTGTAGCATTTTTCCCATGGTCCTCACATGCACATGATATGACTATTTGGATTTTGGTCTACTGATGTAGATGTCTGGTGGCAACTGCCCATCCCAGATTTTCGCCAACGAGCCTGCGGGATTTTCCCGTCTTCTTACCGTCATCGCTAGGGATGCGATGAGATCTCCGAGCCGTCCAGAGTACACCGTTTTTCCTGACAGGATCACAAACACTCTGACTATGTACCAGGCTTCGGTATATATTCGGGGTGGAAGTACCTTGTCTTTCCGCAACTACCATTTTATGGGGAGAGTCATGCCCTCTGAGAGGCATGCTATCCAGATGGCCGCCCGTGAGGCTATTTCTCGTCTCAAGGACATCCTGCCTATTATGCAGACCCGTCCCTATCACTACCTTCCATGCCATGTTCCTTATACCAACCATTATGCTTTTTCCTGCACCGCAGGAGAAAGGGATGAGGCGATCGAGCCCCTTGTTCAGTATATCATGGCACTAGAGTCGGTCTTCACCGCACTGGTGGACGAACATCTTGCTGCACGAATGGACTTGGCTCGTGCGAGGATCCCTCGCAGGAGTGAGTTCCGTTCACCTTCACCACGTGCCCCTCGTATTCCGACTACACCACATTATTCTCCTACTCAGCCCGCGGTTCAGCGCTCATCCCCGAGTGATGAGGCTAGTCGCTTGGCTACTCCTGGTCCGATCAGAGCTCCATTGCCGACGCGCACGGTGCCACCTCAGGCAGGCGTAGCATCGACCTCTGCCCGACTGGAGACTATTCCTGAGGAGGAGGAGGAGACTGAGTCTCCAGCACCTCAGCTGGGACTTACCCTCAGCGGAGCTTACAGTGTCTCGGACACCCCGTGAGGACAGATCGAGCGTCAGCACCGCAGTAGTCTTTTTATGATGACGTGGTTGTAAGATATTTATTTTCTGTTTCTTCTTCTTTTTGTAAGATGGTGAGTAACAAACTCAGACCACAGCCCGTTGAGAGGACGAGGTAGTACGTTAGTTGAATAAGTGGTCATGTAGTATACAGTTTCTGCAAGCATCTTGTATAATTAAGTCATGCTTGTATTATTAAATCCTGCATGTATGATATAACCTGTTGTACTTGCATCCTGGGGGGGAGATTTATTTTTGGTCTCTTAAAAGTTTTAATTGCTGCCTTTATAATTTTTTTTCTCATCGGTGTTACACAAATACCCCCAGAAAGAAAATGCAACGCCCCTGGACCCGTTCTATGCCAAGTCCGCCAGAGAGTAACCATGGACAAATGGGAAATAATTTTACACAAGGACAGACTAGTCAACAGGGCAGTGACTCAACATTTTCACAAGTGTGCCGTCTGTACGAACAAAGCCAGCAATAGCACCAAGAGATGATGCAGCATTTAATCAATATGGGAAATCACCAAGGACAAAATCAGAACAGGTCTAAATTGTCCGAGCTCCAGAAGACCAATCCTACTGTGTTTTCTCACACCGACAAACCATTGGAGGCAGATGATTGGCTACATGATATTGAAAGAAAATTGGTTATTGCCCAGTGTACGGACAAACTATTTTTCTGGTACAGCAGCATCATGGTGGGAAAACTTATGTCACACTCATCCCAACGGAGCCAATATGACATGGGAACAATTCAAGGAAAACTTCCGGGGAGCACACATTCCCAACAGTATCATGAAATTGAAGAAAAGGGAATTTGAGGATCTCAAGCAGCGAGGCACCATGGTAACCCAGTACCTGGATCAATTTACCCAGCTGGCCCGGTACGCCAATGACGAATACATGACAGAAGACAAAAAGATGGAAAAATTTCTCGACGGACTTATCCCATCATTAAAGTGCCAACTGGTAGTCCACACCTTTCCTGATTTCAAAACACTGGTGGACAAGGCAATTATACTGGAGAACAAGCACCGCAACATGAACGAAATACGCAAGCATCATATGAACCAGTCATCTCAGGTTCGCAACAACAGGCCCAAGAATGAATTTCAGAAGCCTACAACACCCCAACCAGCAACTCCGCTACCCCGACCAGCAACGGTAGCACCACAACAGAATCGCAGTGCTTTCAACAACAGGACTAAAGATACAACATTCTATCCGGGCATCACCTGTGATGCCTGTGGAGGAGAAGGGCATTACTCCAGGCAATGCCCAAAGCAGGGAAATAATACAACCAAGCCCAACAACAATGGTTGTGGTACAAACACAGCTCCAAAATGCAACAACTCCAACCCCAATAACAACCAGAGGAAGGGACAGGTCAACCATGTGACATTTGAGGAGGCACAAAATGCACCAGATATTGTGTTTGGTATGTTTCCTGTCAACTCAATTAATGCTACAGTCTTATTTGATTCTGGAGCTTCCCATTCGTGTATCTCAAAAAGATTCGCTTCGAAGAATTGATTTTCTTTTTCTCCTTTGCAAAATTCCATGGTTATTCAGTCCCCGGGATCGAAGCAAAGCACACAATGGTACGGCAAGGATGTGAATATTGAGATCAAAGGAATGCTATTTTTAGCCAACCTTATTGTTCTAGAAGCAGTCGATCTGGATGTTATTCTGGGAATGGATTGGTTAACCAAAAATAAAGGTTTCATAGACTGCTACAACCGCACTGTGACTCTTACAAGCTGCCAAGGAGAAACAATAAAATTTGGCACAAGGAGGATTTCCGCATCACAAGGAAAATTAAATCAAGTGGATGCGGCAGAATTAAGTAAGGTTCCTATAGTCTGCGAATACCCCGATGTATTTCCTGAGGAGCTACCAGGAATGCCCCCGGACCATGAAATTGAATTTGTTATTGAATTGGCACCTGGAACAACACCCATTTATAAGAAGCCATACCGAATGGCTCCGACGGAATTGGCTGAGTTGAAGAAACAAATTAAGGAACTAACGGAAAAGGGTTATGTTTGACCCAGCTCATCACCATGGGGATCGCCAGTTTTATTTGCTAAGAAAAAGGATGGTACCCTAAGGATATGTATTGATTACAGGTCACTCAAGATGGTCACCATAAAAAATAAATACCCGCTACCCAGGATAAATGACTTGTTTGAACAGCTAGCAGAAGCCAAGGTTTTCTCAAAAATAGATTTGAGGTCAGGCTACCATCAATTAAAAATCCGATTGTCAGATATACCCAAGACTGCCTTTACTACCAGATATGGATTATACGAGTTCACAGTGATGCCTTTTGGCTTAATCAACGCTCCTGCTTATTTTGTGCATCTCATGAACAAGGTCTTCATGAAATATTTGGACAAGTTCGTGGTCGTATTTATCGATGATATACTTATTTATTCCAAGACACCTGAGGAACACGAGCAACACCTACGAATAGTCCTGGAAGAATTGAGGAAAAATCAACTATATGCCAAATTCAGTAAATGTGAATTTTGGTTGCGAGAACCCGGTTTTCTGGGACACGTACTGACACAAGATGGGATAGCAGTAGACCCAAGTAAAGTAAAGGTTGTCCAAGAATGGAAGCAACCCACAAACATGACAGAGGTCAGGAGTTTTCTTGGTCTGGCTGGCTACTACCGGAGATTTATAGAAGGATTCTCCACCATAGCTAAACCCATGACCCAATTACTTAAGAAGGATAAGAAGTTTGATTGGACTAAAGCCTGTGAGAAAAGTTTCCAAGAATTGAAAAAGAGACTAACAACGGCACCCGTTCTAGTCGTGCCCGATGTGCACAAAAAATTTGAGATATACTGTGACGCGTCCAGGAAAGGCCTTGGATGTGTATTGATGCAAGAAGGAAAAGTCGTGGCATATGCCTCAAGACAGTTACGACGACACGAGGAGAATTATCCTACTCATGATTTGGAACTAGCTGCAGTAATACATGCACTCAAAGAATGGCGACACTTTCTTCTCGGTAAACGATGTGAAATATACACAGACCACAAAAGTCTTAAGTATATTTTCACCCAGCCAGAATTAAACTTGAGACAACGTCGCTGGCTTGAGTTAATAAAGGATTATGACATCGGAATTCATTATCATCTGGGTAAAGCAAATGTTGTGGCAGACGCCCTCAGCCGAAATCCCTGCACCAACAATAATAGTGTGCAATTCTTACAGCATGAGTTTAATCAGGAATTTGCCAAACTCAATATGGTCCTTGTCATAGAAGGAACCGTTGCCCAACTAGAAATAAAACCAACATTAGAGGATCAGATCAAAGAAGCCCAAAAGGGACACCCAAGTATTGAAGGGATTAAGAGGAAAATAAAATTGGGCAAGGCGACTGAATTTACCATAGACAGTCAGGGAATTTTATGGTTCGGGAAAAGATTGTGCGTGCCTAATAAGGAAGATTTAAAGCAACAAATCTTGGCAGAAGCCCATACCACTCCATATTCTATTCATCCAGGAGGGACAAAAATGTACAAGGATCTACAAGAAAATTATTGGTTGCACGGGATGAAAAGAGATATAGTCGTATATGTCGCATGTTGTGATTCATGCCAGCGTGTAAAAGAAGAACACCAGTGTGGCACCCCGGCTCAGAGGAAACCGGAACACCCCGTATTCCAGTCCCAGGGACAAGTCCACTGGAATACGGCACTGTTGGCATAGAACAAATCAGCTCTTTATTACTATCGATAGGGTTACAAGGGTACAAGAATTACAACGGCACGGCAAAACCATGCCTGTCTAGAGTAGCTCTATGCTAACAGCGGATCAACCTGAGGAAGCGTAATAACGGTGATGGACTCCACTCCGCAGGGACTCTGGCTGGAACGCGTATCCTAGCTCGCAAACGCAGAATCCTCGACAAGCAAGTAATCATGGCATGACCTGCAAACTGGCATGACACGCCAGGTGAGTACTTTGAATGTACTCGCAAGCTCACAGCAACCAACGCATTCAAGACAAGCAACGGCATGGCATTAATAGGTTAAACAGGTGTAGTCACGATTATGCTAGAACAATATGACATAGCATGACATATGAGTATGATGTCACTACATGGAACAGGTTAAGACTTATCATGATGCAGCTTACTCTGATCTGGGGTTACCTCGTAACCACCGTATGCAAGACTTACCATCGAGTGTGCCACACGATAACCTCGGGACCAACCAAACTTGATATTACAATACCGCTGTGATAACATGATCACAAGGAGCTTGATCGTTACCCAAGATCATCACATAACACTATCCATCGAATCCGGTATCCATGATACCACGGTGATCCTCTCGTGATCACGATTAACCAACATCGGTATCCTCGATACCGTGGTGATCCTCTCGTGATCACATAAAGATCAACCAACTTCTCTCTCACCGAACTGGGTTGTTATTAGCAAGTTTATTATTCTGTTGACCCATAGTGTGTCCTATTACGAACTGTGCCCATATCCGAGGACGCGGCTATCGATAGATTATATACACTCTGCAGAGGTTAGTACACTGTACCCACACCACGGAACTCATGGCCTCGTGCTCCCATTCGGGTGGACCAACGACGTTCCGACAAAACCCAATCTATTGCATGGCACTCTCTCGGCCACTCCGACAAACTCCCCTTTGGGCTATGTCATGGGTGACCCTGTGTCCTTCCGACACCTGCCATCGTCATGGCCAAACAAAACTGTCCCAAACGGGGACCGCGCGCAAAACCAAACCTGGGTTCACAAGGCTTCTGCCGCCTACCTGATCAGGGTAGCGCTGCCGCATAACCTTCCCTGGTTGGAGGCATCGGCGAGAGGCATGACAATAGACCGGATAAGGGCTGCCCCATCCCAGCAAGTGTGGTTGCACTGGTGAGCTTGATTCGGCACCCATTATGACTCAGCCAACAGGTGTTCGAGTTCGATTAACATCCAATTAAAATTTGCATGATAATGTGCTGAGTCATGATAACATGATGAAACCGTAATGCACATGAGCATGGTACAACCCTAGCAGGAATGGACAGCATAATAACGGGATCATAACATCAACAGCATGCAGGCATATGACCAGCTAAATGCAGACGAGCATGGTGAGTATGAACAACATCAATATATTCATAACAGATGACGACAAAGCATGCAAACATGTCATCATCCTAGTTGAACTACTGCAAATAATAATCATGAGCATAGTGATACCAATGAATATTTGATAACTAGCAGGTCACATAAGCATATAAATATTAACACGCACATAATAAATAGTTATTCAAATAGGAAACCATAGCTACTGCAAGTCCATCATGCAAGTGGCTGTCGTGGCTTGCCTGGGGATGAAGGATCCACCGGAGAGAAGTGCGGAGAGTCCGCAAAGACGATTGCCGGAACAGTTCTCTCTCGGAGGGGCTGTTTACTGCAAGGACAGAATGGTCATTTTCACTATGTGAACACATAATGAAAATGGTACCAACATGGCGGGCTCGACGAGACGAAGACGTGGGCTCTGGAATCACCTCAATCGGAGTCTCGGTTGGAAAGATATAGAGTTTCTTCTGCCAGGGACCAATCTGCAAAATAAATATTCACAGTTGGGTCCCTAAGCAGTGCGGCTGGTTGCGCATTTAGGCTGAATACGCCTTCCCGCGGGGAAAGCAGAAACACGCCGGGGCGTGTCCACTTATCCGACGTGGCCAGCCCGCAGCCGCCGACAGCCGGGCCCCACATCACCTTCCTCTCTCCTCCCCTGTCTCCTTCTTCCTCCCCGCAGCGGTCAGAGGCAGAGGTGAGGCCGGCGACCTCGTCAGCGATTGCCGGCGCCACAGGGGGTCTCCGACGACGCCCGACCTATGGATGAGCTCAGCACGACACGCCGCATCCATCCAGGGTGGAAAGGGTTTCCGGCGAGCCCCGTAACGAGTGCACGGCCAACCATGGCGGACGGTGGCGACGACCGAGGTTCGGGAGCTCGACTCTGCCACGGGGAGGGCGGGATGATGGGCGGTGGAGCTCCACCCCGGTCAGGGAGGCGTGAGGGTGGGTAGCATGGAGGCGGGGAGGCAGCAGACGGCTCAAATTTCAGCTAGGGGTGGCGGCGGCCATGGCGGCGATAGGAGGGAGTGAGAGCTCTTCGAGCTCGAATGAGAGGCTAAGGGGGAGCAGTGGAGGATGGGGAGGCTGGTGGTGACGTCGGACGAGACTCGGCCAGCCTATTTATAGGCGAGCGACGGCGAGGTCCGGGCGCGGCCGTGGCGCCACGAACGCCAGCATCTCGGTGCTTCTCGAGCTCGTCTAGAGGAGGGAGGAGGGATCCAGGATGATCCAGGAGGGACTGAGAGCGCTCGGGAGAGGTCGGGAATGCTCGAGGGCTTGCTGGCGATGAGACGCGACGGTGACAGCGGCGGACATGACACGGCCATGGCGATTGCAACTTAACCACGGCGAGATAAGGCGGGGCAGCAGAGGGGAGTTGACCACATGAGCACGGGCGAGCTACCAGACATGAAAGGGACATGGGAGGCAGAGGAAATCGACGAAAATAGTGGCCGAAGTTTCCAGAGCACACTGTTTGGCTTGCCAGCCCCGTGGTCACCGCGTGAGCTTGGCTTAGCCACGCGTCCAAGTCAACTACAACATGTCAACTCGGTCGGTCACTCAGCAGATGAGGTCAAGGAGGAAGAAAACGGGCATAGTGGCACTCGAGGTGACCAAAGCCAGCATGTTTACTCTGGTACAGCAAGGTGTTTGATAGGATGTGTGAGATATTCAACAAGGGGAAAACTCTGATCTTTGGCATGGTGTGGTCAAACACTGAGATGAGTCATGTGGCCAAGTTTCAGCTCAAATGGAGGTTTCTAGAGAGTACTTGCTGTACAAGAGTCAATACTGACCAGACTTGCCCAGCTTGAAGTAGCACTCACATAGTGTAGCCACTTGAGCTCAACTTGGTATGGCCCAATTATTTGGACATATAATGATGCTGTAAAAATTTCATACCAAATGGACAAGCCATCATGGTACTTGCTTCACAAGCATCATCTCTGTCCAGAAACTTGTAAAATTTGCACAGGGCACTTGGATAAATGAATTGAGCCAAAACTTGGTGGAGGAAGTTGATATGGATGTGAGAATGTCCTGGTAAATTTTCAGCTTAAATGAAGCAATATAACATATAGTTGCTTCACAACTGAAAAATATGACCAGAAGCTAAGATTTGATTCTCTGCTCACATAGATGATTGGATAAGGTTAAAACTTGGAAGAGAGTCATGATTTGAGCATATGAAGGTGCTTGCAAAATTTCAACTCATTTGGATACCCCTAGCTAGTACTTCCTTCATTAAGCCTCCAGTTGGCCAGAAACTTAGGAAATTAGCCAAGGGAGATTTACTAGCCAAATAAAGTTGAATTTTGGCAGGGGACCAAGATATGGATAGGAAAGAATGCCCAAAAAGTTTGAGAGCAAGTAGGCCAATAAAAAGGGTACTTGCTTCACAAACTGCCAGCTAGGGCAGAATCAGAAAAGGAATTTTGGTGGAATATTTTTTATCATGGCAAGGAAGTATTTTGACATATCTGAGGAATATATGACCCAACCAATTTATGAGAATTAATTGGGAATTTTCAGAGTGACAGAAATATGGGTTGCTTCACAACCCAGGACAGACAGGGTTATTCCTATAAGGAATATTCCCAAGGAAAAGAATATTGGGTTTGGTCCAAGATGGATATGACATGGTCTTGGGATGATTCTGAGGCTGGCAAGTCACTTAGGAGAGGATTCAAGGGTGATCTCTCCAGGTTTCAAGACCACTAAGCCACTGAAAAGCAAATCCGGACCAAAATCAAAAAGAAAAAGAAATGGGCAAAATCCAGGGTGTCACAACCAGAGGCCAGCAGGACTATTGCAGCCACTCAGAGTACCTGAATGGAAATGGGACGTAATAGGAATGGATTTTATCGTCGGATTTCCAAGGTCACGACACAGAAATGATGCTATCTGGGTTATAACAGATTATTTAACCAAGGTGGCACATTTCATTTCGGTAAAAACCACATATTGGAGGCTTGCCAGATTATACCTCTCCCGGATTGTTTGCCTACACGGAGTACCCAAGACCATAGTCTCTGATAGAGGAACCCAATTTGTCTCTAGATTTTGGGAGCACCTACAGCAAGCCCTAGGGACTCAACTGGCGTTCAGCACAGCATACCACCCGCAGACCGGAGGACAAACTGAGCGGGTAAATCAAATATTAGAGGACATGCTAAGAGCATGTGTGCTCACTTACGGAGTTAGCTGGGAAGACAGTTTACCATACGCGGAGTTCTCATATAACAACAGTTATCAAGCCAGTTTGAAAATGTCACCTTTTGAAGCCCTGTACGGGCGAAGGTGTCGTACCCCACTCAATTGGTCTGAGACCGGAGACAGTCGAATTTTCGGTCCCGAAGTTCTTAAGGAGGAAGAAACAAAAGTGAAGCTTATTCAGGACAGACTGAAAGCGGCTCAGAGCCGTCAAAAGAGTTACTATGATCAAAAGCACCGCCAAATCAGTTTTGAGCCCGATGAATATGTGTATCTCAGAGTATCTCCCACAAGAGGACTACAGAGATTTAAAGTCAAAGGAAAATTGGCACCGAGGTTTATTGGACCATTCAGGGTAATCGCAAGGAGAGGCAAGGTTGCTTATCAACTAGAGCTACCGGCAGAATTATCAGATGTTCATGATGTGTTTCACGTGTCACAACTAAGGAAATGTGTCAGTAACCCAGAAAAGCAAGTACAGCATCAGGACCTGGATATCCAACAAGATCTTACCTATAGGGAACGTCCTATAAAGATTTTGGAGGAGTCTGAACGGAGGACTCGACAGAATGTAATAAAATTTTACAAGGTTCAGTGGAGTAATCAGACCGAGGAAGAAGCAACATGGGAAAGAGAGGATCACCTGAGGACTGAATATCCGTACCTGTTGGAGGGACAGCTGAAATCTCGGGGACGAGATTTTCCTTAAGGGGGGTAGGTGTTGTAACACTCCAAAAATATTCCTCTGGATTTTTAAATCTTTCCTTAAAAAAAATAAATGCTTTGAATATCATTTTTGATCATATTACTTTTCTACCGTTTGGAAACCCTTTCAAATTTTAATTGGGTTTCATATTTTTCTTTAATGATTCTGTTTGAAAGGTTTAAAATTATTTGGATAATTAATTTGGAGGTTTTCAAACAATTTTCATTTAGAAAAGTTTTTGTGAATAATTAAATTTTCAAAAGAAAGGCCTTTTCACTTCCTTCTACCCCTTCTATAATTTTCTAAATATATTTTTCTGCCACTCCAAATTATTCCACAAGTCATGCACATCTTATAGGATAGTAACCAACTCCTTTCCACCTCACAAAAATATTCTTTCAATATTTTATAAATTCCAAAGTTGGAATTTATATTATTCATTATCCCTTTGGTTTACAAAGGAACCACAATTTCTACCAGGATTCAACCTCCACCAAAATTATCTCAGCAAATATATGGTACCCACAACCCATTTCTCCAAAAACATGGGGTGCCATAGTTCAAAAATTTGAAATTCTCTTCTGTTCAAATTTGGACCAGATTCAATCTTTTTGATACAAGTCTATTTTTAATAGCTCAAAAAATTCCAAAACTTTGCCAGGCCCTCTCATATGCATCAACACATCATCACAAAAATTCCTCAAAAATCCTAAAATCCCTAGCACTCACTGCCATATGATCATATGAGTGATCGGGCACTATTCATCACTGAATAAGATTCAGTTAACTGAATCTTCAGAGAACAGGGGCTAACGAGCCGTGCACTGCACTCCATCCATCCTCTTCCCCTCCATGCCTCCCCTCGCCTTAAATGTGCTGCCACGGGGCCTCCTCATCAGTCCCTCACCGTCAACAGGCCGGAGGCTGGCCGGTGCAACAGCCACCACGCTCGGCCATGGCAGGCCGAGCGGATCAGCTCGCGCCACCGGCCTCATTCACTGCGCCGCACCCTGCTGACCTACTTCCCCCTCCACGCGTCGCTTCCCTCCACAGCTTCGCGCACTGACCAAGCTCCTGGACCCCATCCGGCAGTCGCTGAAGATGGGCACGTCAGCCACACCCGTACACCGACCTCGCCATGGATAAGGCACCCGAGCTCGAGCTCATCCGTGCTGGTGCTTCGGGCAGCTTCCACCACTCTCACTGACACCCACCACCCTTGACCACCGCCCCTAACCACCTCCGGCGGTCGGAGTAACTCCGGCGTTGCCCGCAAGCTTCTGACCACCTCGGGATCGCCTATATAAAGGCCCCTGAGCCCCACTCGTTCCACCCATTGCCTCGGAGTAACTCCGGCGTTGCCCGGAAGCTTCTGACCACCTCGGGATCGCCTATAATCGCCCCCTCGCCACCTCCCTGACCTCGAGGAGGTCTCCTCCCTCCTCTCTGGTCACCGCTCCGCCGCCTCGGTCCATGATCAGTTCATCACCATTACCCCACCTCCACAGCTCAAACTTCACCAGTAGCCATCTCATCCACCAAACGATTGATCCCGTGCTCCAATTCCGTCCCCCGAGCTCTCTCCGACAAGGTCCATCTCCACCAAAGCCACCGTCCACCGACGTTGAGCTCACCGTCATTATAGTGCTCGCCGGCGTCCATCTCTACCACTCACCGATGCGGCAGTCCACACTGAGCACGTCTGCATCACCGCCGGCCGCTGAAACCCCAGTGATCGTCGCCGGCGATCGCCGCATCTCCTCTGTCCTCACGCGCGCGTTCGAACTTTTGAACCTGACGGGTGGACCCCACCCCGCGCGCTCTTTTTTCTTTTTCTCTGTTTTAATCGAAGGCTTATTCCGCGTTTTGCGCCTTCCACGCTGAAAAGCGTATTCTTGCCCGAAGCCTTTTCTTTATAAACGCACAGGGACTAGATTTTTGCAGAAACACCCCTGGTTTTGAAAGTTTAACAACTTTTAAACCACAACTCTGTTTGAGTTGAATCTTTTTTTGAAATTCTTATTTTTCTCTCTAGTTTTTTTAAGTATTTATTTAAAAATGTTTTGACACAACTTCTTGTACTGTTGCCAAAATTTTAATTTGAGTTGAATTTGAATATTTTCAGAAAAAGAAGAGGGAAACCTTGTCGAGAATTTTGAAGGGTTTTCAACTGACTACTTTGGACAAGGCAAGCATTATTGAACTTGGGATATGGTGATTGCATTTGCATGTTTGCATCGGTTGGAGTTGCACCACATATATCACAAGTGCATGCATGTTAGGTCATATCACTTCTTATGCTTGTCTTGCACTTCACTCAAACAAGGAAACTTACTGACTTGGTAAAGCTGTGAGATATTCAGGAGAGTGTCTCCTGTCTTGGACGTGCCGGTGGGCACGGGCCATTATTTTTGACACGGTGGTGTGACATGATGTATGTGAAATATACCGGTGAAGATAATTAACACCTCCTGAGTCGGCCTAGATCGAGTCTTGTTCCGTTATACCTAGCTGGATACCGTGCTGCCACGAGTCCTTCCACAAGGAAGGTACGGCCGAGTAAGTTGTTAACCCCTGTCCAGGTACACACCGTACAGAGGGCAACGATGAGGGTTTCCAGGGCCTTGGACTAAATCCTATCATCGGGTCAGGGGGCATGGGTGTTTTCGGTTGTAAACGAGAGGGGGGCACCCCTTGGAATCCGTGCGTATTAATAGGGATCCCATGCAGGACGTTGGTCTCTCTGTCTTAGAGTTTTTCTTGAACGATGCTTTGGGTGATTCCTGACATCCGGAAAGTTAATCTGGTGTGTGCTGGTCAGGTGTGTTTTCAACCCAAAGACCGTAATGGGAATTAGTCAGTGTCACGGTACTGACTAAAGAAATCCTTTACTTGTGGGTAAAGAGTACACCCTCTGCAGAGTTTAAACCTATTTGAATAGCCATTGTCCACGGTCAATGGCGTTAGCTGGGTGGGTCAAGTGTCGGTCTCCGGAGGAAATAATTTTAATATGCCTGAAATATTTTGCAGGAATAATTATTGACACCCTGATGCTACCATGAATATTATATGCATGTTAAATATTATTATGATTTAGCATATTATTGAGGACTAACCCGTTTCTCTTATTTTGAATTTCCTGAGTGTCTCAGGGGCTGGCTAGACTACCCCGGGCACTCAGCTTTATTTTCAAGACCTCTCGTGGCATCTCTCGAGTTAACAGGCGGTTTATCCCGCCACTACTCTTGTGGACACCCGATTGGCATTTCTCTTCAAGTCCGACCGTGGCGTCACTTGACACCCGACTGGCATTTCTCTTCAAGACCTCTTCTCGACGTCCCTCGAGTTAATAGGCGGTCCCGCCACCACTCTTGTGGACACCCGATTGGCATTTTTTTATTTTGCTGAATGTCACTTGGGCTGGCTAGACTACCCGTGGCATTCATTTGCTTTATTTCTAATAAGTTTGATTATGACTAACATGCTATGTTCACGTTCATATTATTTTATTATCATGATTTAAATTTCAGTCAACATGAGCATATGCATTCATTATATCTTTTGTTCATAATGTTTGCGAGTACATTCCAACGTACTCACTGGCTTGTCCCTGGCTATTTACTTGGCCAGACTTGGAGGAGGACGAGCTTGTGGAGGAGGATTGCGCTAGCGAGCCCGACGCTTAGAGGAGTCCCAGTCAGTCAACCTGTGAGATAGAAGTCTACCACATGTATCATCCGCTGAGCTTCCGCTACACAAATAAAATAGTCAAGCCTCACACTGACGCTTGGCTCTATTTTATTGTACTAGTATTGTATCACCACCACACCACTGTCATATTCCGCCACTGCCATATATTGGCGAGTTTGTAATAAACTTTGTTGAGCCCTCAGACTCAACCCTGTGTAATATTATCTTGTACTGGTTATCTGTATCAAGGAAGTCCACCAGTTGTGTTGATCTTGGGGCTGGTGTAACTTAGGGCTATTCTGGGATTTATTCTCAGAAATGGGCCCGACAGTGGCTTACGCCATTCGAATGGGCGGAGCGAGGCGCATCCATTCATGGCGGTCTCTCAAGTAGTGGTGGCCGGATTCGAGCGCGGTGACGACGGAGACGGCGCCGGTGTTTGGGACTACACCGAAACGGTGAAACGCGGCGCGAGCGAACAAGATGAGCAGCGGGGCAGCAGCTACGGGCTTCTTGATCACGCTAGGGGGGACGGGCGAGGCCGTAGTGGCTTAGGAGAGCGATGCTCGCAGCCACGGCGGCGGCCAGAGTACGGCAACGCGGCGGGATGGCTACGGCCACGCAAAGGTCCAGGGAAGAAAAGGAGAGGGTAGCGGTGCTCACGTAGGGGCACACGGTGGCTGGCGCGAAGTTTAGTAGCTGCAGAGGTGGGAGATCGACGGCGGCGAGGTTCCGATGGCCGCAGTTGTTGATGGAGACGAGGTGGTCATTGCGCTGCTCCCCGAGTCGATGCAGAGCTCCAGCTCGATGAAGACGATGGCCCCAGAGCGCGAGGACACGAAGGCGGGGTCGGAGGGGCTCGGTGGCCGCGTCTGCGAGTGACGAACGGTGATGAGCCCGCTCAGATGGGCTCGGGCAGAGGGGGAGGAGGAGCGAGGGAGGCGAGGAAGGATCCTGGGAGGTCGCGGGAGATGCTCTTATCCTCCACGGCGAGCGCAGGCACGCGGTGTCGAGCAGGTGAGCAGGGGGGGCCGGGGCGCGCGCGCGGGCTTGCTGTGGCGTCCACAGCGGCGCGGGGTGAGCAGTGTGAGGTGGGAGACGGCGCTGGGTGGGCTGGGCCGGTGCTGTAGCCACTTAGGCCCAGGTATAGTGGGCCTTTGGCCCTTTTCTTCTTTTTTCTATTTCCTGTTTTGTTTTCTGTTTTCTTTTCTGTTTTGCAAATTGTTTAGCCACTAAACTGCTTTTACAAAATAAGTGACCTAGCTCATAAATTGCAGTGCATTAGTACCTATCACCAAAAACTAGTTTGGGTAAAATATAATTTCATATTTAACTAAGATTTAATAAAAGGTTATTAAATGTTGCTGTTTGCCACTGTTTGAGGTTGTTAGGGTCACTTAACCAAGCCCATTGATGTTGGTTACAATTTTATAGTTGCCTCTGAATTATTTGCTATTTAATGAACATTTTAGTTTTCAATTTGGAACAACTTTTATTTCCACTTTAAATTAATTTGAAGTTTGAATTAGGAGTTTGAAATGCAATATGATGCAAATGATGACTAGGCACTGTTAAACTTGCTGACATGGCATTAACTAAGGCTGATCACTGTGGTTAATTACATGGGGTGTTACAACTCTCCTCCTCTAACAAGAATTCTCGTCCCGAGAATTAAGGAGAAGACTAAAAGAAAGTGGGGTATTCTTCGCGAAGACGATCCTCACGTTCCCAAGTGGCTTCATCTTCAGTATGATTTGACCACTGCACTTTGAGGAACTTGGTCGTCTTCTGACGGGTTCGACGTTCAGATTCATCGAGGATGCGGATCGGATGCTTCGTATAAGAAAGATCATCATGCAATTTGAGCATCTCGTGATCCACTGCTCGGTGCGGAGACTCCTTGAAGCAACGGCGAAGTTGCGACACATGGAAGACGTCGTGGATATGAGAGAATTGCGGCGGCAACTCCAATTTATATGCCACCTGACCATGTCTTGCAACAATGCGGAAAGGACCAATGTAGCGTGGAGCTAACTTGCCCTTGATTCTGAAATGATGAGTGCCGTTCATAGGAGTGACACGCAGATAAGCTTGATCACCAGGCTGATAGGTCAAACCCCATCGTTTGCGATCATAGTTGCTCTTCTGGCGGTCCTGAGCTGCCTTTAGTTTTCTCGAATGATACGGACTTGTTCTTCGGTGTGTTGGATAATGTCTGGACCCACAAGTGGTCGTTCCCCAGTTTCTGACCAATTTAGAGGGGTTCGACACTTACGTCCATAAAGGACTTCGAAGGGGGCCATTTTCAAGCTGGCTTGATAACTGTTGTTATATGAGAACTCGGCATACGGGAGAGATTCTTCCCATTTCTTGCCGAAGGATATAACACAAGCTCGAAGCATGTCTTCAAGCACTTGATTAACTCGCTCGACTTGGCCTTGGGATTGGGGGTGATAAGCTGAACTCCAAGTAATATGTGTTCCCATAGCTTCTTGGAAACTTTCCCAGAACTTTGAGGTGAAAAGACCGCCACGGTCCGAACTGATCTCCTTCGGAATGCCGTGGAGTGAAACAATTATGGAGATTTACAACTCTACTAACTGACTAGCAGTAATAGTCTCCTTGACAGGCAGAAAGTGTGCAACCTTAGAAAGTTGGTCAACGATGACAAGAATAGCATCGTGACCCTTCTGTGACTTGGGAAGGCCAGTAATGAAATCCATCTGAACCTTATCCCATTTCCATAGAGGAATAGGAAGTGGTTGCAGAATTCCGGCAGGCTTTTGATGTTCTACTTTAAGGCGACGGCAAACGTCACATTCAGCAACATAGCGAGCAATATCCTTCTTCATTTTAGACCACCAGTACCTTTGACGAAGATCACGATACATCGTTGTACTACCCGGAAGAATTGACAGCGGTGTATCATGTGCCTCCTTCATGACCTTGTCAGTCATAAGCTCGAAGCGAGGTACGACAATGCGGTCTCTGAAATACAAGGTTCCATCTTCAGACAGCGAGAAATCCCTGTACTTTTCTAGGTGAAGATCTTTCTTCATCAGATCAACTTCAGCATCTTTAGCTTGCGCATCCTTAACAGCTTTCTCAAGATCTGGTTGTACCACAAGGTTTTTAAGAGAACCCTGGGGAACAATACGCAGATTCAGCTTGCGCAGTTCTTCATAAAGACGAGGCTGAGCTTGCTTAACCATGAGGTTGTTACAATAGGACTTGCGGCTTAAGGCATCAGCCATGACATTAGCCTTGCCAGGGGTATATGAAATACCACAGTCATAGTCCGTAATTATTTCCAACCATCGCTGTTGGCGGAGATTAAGATCCAGCTGAGTAAACAAATACTTCAAGCTTTGATGATCAGTATATACCTCACACCGGTTACCCAGAAGGTAATGTCGCCACAGCTTCAATGCATAGATCACTGCAGCAAGTTCAAGATCATGCACTGGATAATTTTCTTCATGTGGACGCAATTGACGCGAAACATAAGCAATTACTCTTCGCTCTTGCATTAGGGCACAACCTAATCCTTGACTAGAGGCGTCGCAATATATCACAAAGTCTTTGCGAGAATCCGGAGGAGCAAGCACTGTGGCAGAAGTTAGCTTATCCTTGAGGGTCTGGAAACTTTCCTGACATTTGTCTGTCCACTCAAACTTAACGCCTTTGTGAAGCAGATTAGTTAGGGGCTTAGCAATCTTGGAAAAGTTCTCGACAAATCGACGGCAATAGCTTGCGAGGCCGAGAAAACTTCTCACTTGCTTGACGTTCATCGGAGGAGTCCAATCCAGAATAGCCTGAACTCGTTCTGGGTTAACAGCAATTCCATCCTTGGATATCACATGTCCAAGGTAGGTTACTTCAGAGAGCTAGAATTCACATTTGGAGTATTTGGCATACAACTGGTGTTCTCGAAGCCTTTCCAGAACAAGACGAAGGTGTTCAGCGTGTTCTTCCTTATTCTTCGAATATACCAGAATATCATCTAGATATACCACGGCAAACTTGTCGAGGTAATCCATGAAGATGTAATTCATCAGACGGGAGAACGTGGCTGGAGCATTTGTTAAGCCAAATGACATGACCGTGTACTCGTAGGAGCCATAACGAGTAACGAAGGCAGTCTTCGGAATATCCTCTTCGTGGACACAGATCTGGTGATAACCCAACCTCAAGTCGAGTTTAGAAAACACTAATGATCCAGCAAGCTGATCATACAAGTCATTGATCCGAGGGAGCGGATATTTATTCTTAATGGTTGCCTGGTTGATAGGACGGTAATCTTGGACCAACCTATTCGTACCATCTTTCTTCTTGACAAAGAGGGAAGGTGCTCCCCAGGCAGAGGAACTAGGACGGATAAAGCCTTTGCGGAGGGATTTGTCGATTTCCTCCTTAAGCTCGAGAAGGTGGTGTGGAGGCATCTTATAAGGACGCTTCGCAATAGGAGTTGTGCCTGGTTTCAAGTCGATGACAAACTCGATAGCTCTAACAGGGGGTATTCCTGGAAGTTCTTCCGGAAAGACGTCTTGAAAGTCACAGACGACTGGAATGTTTTCGATCCCCTCAAGCGGAGAAGCATTCAACGCATTCAAGGCATAGATTTGAGCCTCGGCATTTTGAGTTATCTGGGCACGGTAATTCACTAGCTCATCTGATGGGTGCAGGAGGTGTACAACTTTAGTGGCACAATTGATTGAGGCGCAGTGAGCCTTCAACCAATCCATTCCCAGGATAAGATCAATGTTGGAAGTATTCAGGATAATGGGGAAGGCCTGAAAATTCCTCCCTTCAATCTCAACAAAGACTTCGGGGCTGAATATGGAGGCTTGGCATTGACCCGCGGGTGTGTTTACCAATAATGGATGGTGTAGCGTTTCGCATTTAACGTCATGCATGAGCGCAAAATGTTCTGACATGAATGAATGTGATGCTCCTGAATCAAATAAAATAGATGCAGGTACTGAATTAACAAGTAGTGTACCCATCACAGTTTCTAGTTGATCTTGAGCTTCAGCCATGTTGACGTGATAAGCCTGCCCACGACCATAAGAAGGCCTGGCATTATTGTTGCGGGCATTAGGAGGCGGAGCCAGTTGCTTCTGATTCTGATAGCAGTTCCTGGCAAGGTGACCCGGTTTGCCACACTTGTAACACAACCCATCATTGGGATTGGGAGCAGGAGCTCGGGGTGGTGCAGCTCGAAGAAGCTGCCTCGATGGTGGAGGAGGCAGACGGGGTGCGGCATGGTACGGTCTTGGTGCAGGGGCAGTTGGATGGTACATGCTGTGGGGAATCCAGATATGGCGTTTCTGTGAAGACGAGCCCGAAGATGAGCCAGCATCACGATTGCGCTTCTGTGACTCCTTGTGCTTGATCTGAGCGGTCTCAACCAGAATAGCCTTGTTCACAAGGGTAGCAAAGTCGGTGAAGTCTTGAGCAGCAAGTGCAAGCTCAATTTCTGGGTGGAGTCCACTACGAAACTTCTCTTGTCTACGAGCATCTATGGTGATGTCTTCTTCAGCATAGCGGGACAGGTCAAGGAATTCCCACTGATAGGCTTCGACAGTCTTGTTGCCCTGAGTGAGGTTGCAGAACTGGATCCTCATCTGGTCCATGATTCCCTGAGGAATATATCGGGCACGAAAAGCAGCCTGGAACTCAAGCCAAGTAACGACTATTCCAGCAGGCAGTGTACGCTTGTGTGTGTCCCACCATTGAGCAGCGGGACCCTTTAAGAAAAAGGTCGCGAGGGTGACAAAGTTGGCAGGGGAGACATTTGTAGACTCCATCTCGTGAGTGATGTCGTGAATCCAATCATCAGCATCCAGTGGCTTATCAGAGTTGCGGAACTGAGTGGGGTTGAGACGCACAAATTCCGACAGAGTTATTGCAGCAGGGTCCTGGTTCTGGTTGTTCTGATGCGGGAACTGAGCCATAATCCCAGTCATGAACTGACGGTTGAGCTCGAATTGTTGCATCATAGCTGCCATATAATCTGGTGGTGGTGGTTGTTCAGGGGAACGAACATGACCATGACCACCTGGTCTAACCATCCTGCTAAGTTTCAATAGGGGTAGTTTAGTAAAAGCAATTACAAGTGTTTAGCGACAAGCATGATGTAACAGGACAATAATTGAGCAGTGTAATAGATACTTAACAGTAGTCAATTAAGACGTACAGATCCATACACTGAGTCGGGTTCATGCGGACAGCATAACGGCGCAAATTTAAAAGCTAGACATGCTAGGCGGCGCGCAGGCACGCGATGAGGAAGTACACAACGAGACATAGCAAAGGCTACATCAACGTTGGAGAAAACTGTTTGGGCGAGGAATCTGCAAGTGACAACACAGGGTGTCCGTGATAAAAGGATCCTGTAAGTAGAACCTGGCCCACAATCTTGAAGAAAGGGGGGTAATTTCAGAACTCCGGGTGGATGTGATCACGAGAACCTAATGTTGAAGTTAGTAAAAAAATTAACCTGAAAGGAAGAGAGATCAGAGTCCCAGAGTAAGGAAGAGGAATAAATGATCCTAATACCATCCAATTGGCAACGTGGGCCCGTAAGCCACACAGCCAAGTTAGTAAAATAGTTTTGGACCACTAGACTCAACTTTGGCTAAGGAGTTGGAAAGGGGGGATCCTACAGGCAGTCGGCTCTGATACCAACCTATGACGCCCCCGGCTTAATCGTGCACTAACCATACACGCAAATGCACACGATCAAGCCTAAGGACTCACTTGAAGATATCACAACACAACTCTAAAACATAAATAAAGTCATACAAGCTTTATATTACAAGCCAGGGGCCTCGAGGGCTCGAATACATAAGCTCGCATAAAAGCATCAGTGGAAGCATCAGATATCTGAGTACGGATATAAAGATAAAACAGATAAGCCTCAAGAAGGCGGGGCAAAAGAAAACACTACGATCGAAAAGGCGCAGGCCTCCTGCCTGGGACCCTTCGATCCTACTCCTGGTCGTCGGCAAGCTCGTAGTAGTAACCACCCTCGGGGTGGTAGTAGTAGTCGTCGATGGGGGCAGCTGTCTCAGGAGCTCCGTCGTCTGGTTGCATCAAAAAGATATGGGGAAAAAGAGGAAGCAAAGCAACCATGAGTACTCATCTGAAGTACTCAGCAAGCAAGGATCTACACTACATATGCAACATTATCAAGGAGAGGCTGTATATCTGGACTGGGCTGCAGAAATGCCAGAATAGAGAGAAGGCCTAGTCCTATCGAAGACTAGCATCTTCAGCGGTCTTGCAGCAATAGAAGAGTGTAGATTAGTACAGTATAAAGTAGTAGTAACATTAAGTATCAACCTCGGCCAGAGATCCTTTCTCGACTCCCTACGAGAAAGCAACCCCGGAGCCCTAGTATCCATTTCTCATCATTAAGTTCTAGTTGTATCGATCGTCGATCAGGATACAACTCCGAGCGTCCGTTACCGAGGATCCGGCTATGCATAGATTAGTTCTTCCCTGCAGGGGTGCACCAACTTACCCACCACGCTCGATTAACTCTGGCTGGACACACTTTTCTGGGTCATGCCCGGCCTTGGCCAAACGATACGCCGCAACCCGACCTAGGCTTAACAGAGAGGTCAGCACGCCGGACTAAACCTATGCCTCCAGGGGTCTTGGGCCATCGCCCCGGGCGCTCCTGCACGTTGCGTACGCGGCCGATGAGCAGACCTAGCAGCCTCCAGTACAACGGAGGGTGCTTAACGCGGTCCAACCCAGCGCGCGCTGCTCAGTCGCTGACGTCCATTAAGCTTCGGCTGATGCATACGACGCAGAGTGCCCATAACTGTTCCCACGTGATGGTTAGTGCTATCAGGCCAGAGGCCCACTCGGATCAAATATCCAAATCGTTAGTGTGTTGGTAGCATGCTGTAACGAGCAGAGACTCACGATCGATGTGACCCCGTCGCCCCGTCTCGAGGACTTGCAGCAACGGCTAAGAATGCCCGGCCACGCCTCGTATTCATATCTCGGGCACCCTCCAGGTCAACCCGTCTCCACGTCACTCGCCACTTAGGCTCACGTGGGTACCCCTCAGGGTCGACCCGCCTTTCCAAGTAACAGTTGCAAAATCCAAGTATCTGTGTGTCCATAACATCAGGGGAATCCGAGGTATCACCCTCGTTGGATTCCTACTTGATGTAACCGTCAAGGTGAACTCGGAGGAATCACCCTCGATGGGTTCACACTTGAGGGGTTGCACGACAGCGTCGTTACCGGAAGTAGTGAAGGAGGAATCACCCTCGATGACCACGACCGAGTAACTACTCCACAGAGTTAACATCGGAAGTGCTTACGAGGTATCACCCTCGGCACTCGATAGTAACGCTGCAGTGTCGTACAGATAAAAGGGATGTGATGTGCGGTGCTGGGGCCTGGTCGTCGAGTCTTCCGATGATCCAGCAAGGCAACCGGGACAAGTGGGGTCACTGGGGTCTCTATCCAGCCTATACTAAGCAGTTTAGGATAAGCAGGTAGGTATCAACAGCAGTTACAAAAATAGGCTATGCATCATAATAGGATAAACAGTAGCAGCAGCAATTCTAATGCAAGCATAAGAGAGAAAGAACAGGCGATATAGGCATGCTCAAGGGGGGTGCTTGCCTGGTTGCTCGGCGGCAAAGGCAAGGTCGTCAACGGTGTCGTCGGGCTCCTGAGCTGCGTCGGTCTCGGGAACTGCGTCTGTATCGGGGTCTACCGAGAGAGAAGAGGGGGGAGGAAACAGATAAATACACGGCAAACATATGCAAACAAAGAGCATGCTATGCTAACATGCACTGCAGGGTTGCCTAAAGACATATCTAAATCATTTTAATTATTTTAGGATTAAAGTTGGATTTATTAACCGGTGTATATGCACTATTCATCTGTCAGAAACAGACTAAAAGTTGCGGGTTCACCTTCGTGGAGGGTCCCGACACAGAACTAGCTGGCACGGTTGGATTCGTCTCGTTGTTCCGAGCAACTTTCATGTATAAAGTTTTTCGATCTGAGCTACGGTTTATTTTCTACGAATTTTCTAAGTTTTAAAGAATTTCTGGAATTATTTTAATTAATTAATTCGCATTATCCAGAACAGTGTTTGGTGACGTCAGCATGACGTATGTGTGACGTCAGTAGTCAACAGTGACGGTTGACCGGGTCAAATCTGAACAGTGGGACCCACATGTCATACTCAGGGGCTAACAGCGTTTAGATTTAAACTAAGTTTAGTTAATTAGGCGTCTGGGCCCACCTGTCAGTGTCAGGTTAGGTTAATTAAGTTAGTTAAATTAGTTCTGTTAATTAGGGGGCGGTGGGCCCCATTGTCAGCGGCTGGGCCGGCCCAGTCAGCATAGTTGACCAGGTCAACTAGGGCCAGGTGGCCAACTGGCCAGTGGCCCAGGGCGTGGGCCAGGCCAGCGACGTTAGCGTGGCGCCGGAGAGAGCTCCGACGAGCCTCTCCCGCGGCGGAGCGCGCCGGAGTTGGCCGGAAAACCAGCACAGGGCTCCATTTGCCACGTGGCTGTAACACCCCAAAAATATTCATCTGGATTTTTAAATCTTTCCTTTAAAAAAATAAATGCTTTGAAAATCATTTTTGATCATATTACTTTTCTACCGTTTGGAAACCCTTTCAAATTTTAATTGGGTTTCAAATTTTTCTTTAATGATTCTGTTTGAAAGGTTTAAAATTATTTGGATAATTAATTTGGAGGTTTTCAAACAATTTTCATTTAGAAAAGTTTTTGTGAATAATTAAATTTTCAAAAGAAAGGCCTTTTCACTTCCTTCTAGCCCTTCTATAATTTTCTAAATAATTTTTTCTGCCACTCCAAATTATTCCACAAGTCATGCACATCTTATAGGATAGTAACCAACTCCTTTCCACCTCACAAAAATATTCTTTCAATAATTTATAAATTCCAAAGCTGTAATTTATATTATTCATTATCCCTTTGGTTTACAAAGGAACCACAATTTCTACCAGGATTCTACCTCCACCAAAATTATCTCAGCAAATATATGGTACCCACAACCCATTTCTCCAAAAACATGGGGTGCCACAGTTCAAAATTTTCAAATTCTCTTCTGTTCAAATTTGGACCAGATTCAATCTTTTTGATACAAGTCTATTTTTAATAGCTCAAAAAATTCCAAAACTTTGCCAGGCCCTCTCATATGCATCAACACATCACCACAAAAATTCCTCAAAAATCCTAAAATCCCTAGCACTCACTGCCATATGATCATATGAGTGATCGGGCACTGTTCATCACTGAATAAGATTCAGTTAACTGAATCTTCATAGAACAGGGGCTAACGAGCCGTGCACTGCACTCCATCCATCCTCTTCTCCTCCACGCCTCCCCTCACCTTAAATGTGCTGCCACGGGGCGTCCACGTCAGTCCCTCGCCGCCAACGGGCTGGAGGCTGGCCGGTGCAACAGCCACTACGCTCTGCCACGGCAGGCCGAGCGGATCAGCTCGCGCCACCGGCCTCATTCACTGCGCCGCACCCTGCTGACCTACTTCCCCCTCCACGCGTTGCTTCCCTCCGCAGCTTTGCGCACTGACCAAGCTCCTGGACCCCATCCAGCAGTCGCCGGAGATGGGCACGTCCGCCGCACCCGTACACCAACCTCGCCGTGGATAAGGCACCCGAGCTCGAGCTCGTCCGCGCTGGTGCTTCGGGCAGCTTCCACCACTCTCACTGACACCCACCGCCCTTGACCACCGCCCCTAACCACCTCCGGCGGTCAGAGTAACTCCGGCGTCGCCCGCAAGCTTCTGACCACCTCGGGATCGCCTATATAAAGGCCCCCAAGCCCCACTCGTTCCACCCATTGCCTCCACCAGCTCCTAATCGCCCCCTCGCCACCTCCCTGGCCTCGAGGAGGTCCCCTCCCTCCTCTCCGGTCACTGCTCCGCCGCCTCGGTCCAAGATCAGTTCATCACCATTATCCCACCTCCACAGCTCAAACTTCACCAGTAGCCATCTCATACACCAAACGATCAATCCCGCGCTCCAATTCTGTCCCCCGAGCTCTCTCCGACAAGGTCCATCTCCACTGAAGTTACCGTCCGCCGGCGTTGAGCTCATTGTCGTTCAGGTGCTCGCCGGCGTCCATCTCTACCACTCACCGATGCGGTAGTCCACACTGAGCACGTCTGCATCACCGCCGGCCGCTGAAACCCCAGCGATCGTCGCCGGCGATCGCCACATCTCCTCTGGCCTAGCGCGCGCGTTCGAACTTCTGAACCTGACGGGTGGACCCCACCCCGCGCGCTCTTTTTTCTTTTTCTCTGTTTTAATTGAAGGTGTATTCCGTGTTTTGCGCCTTCCATGCTGAAAAGCGTATTCTTGCCCGAAGCGTTTTCTTTATAAACGCACAGGGACTGGATTTTTGCAGAAACACCCCTGGTTTTGAAAGTTTAACAACTTTTAAACCACAACTCTGTTTGAGTTGAATCTTTTTTTGAAATTCTTATTTTTCTCTCTAGTTTTTTTTAGTATTTATTTTAAAAAAATTGACACAACTTTTTCTACTGTTGCAAAATTTTATTTTGAGTTGAATTTGAATATTTTCAGAAAAAGAAGAGGCAAACCTTGCCGAGAATTTCGAAGGGTTTTCAACTGACTACTTTGGACAAGGCAAGCATTATTGAACTTGGGATATGGTGCTTGCATTTGCATGTTTGCATCGGTTGGAGTTGCACCACATATATCACAAGTGTATCCATGTTTGGTCATATCACTTCTTATGCTTGTCTTGCACATCACTCAAACAAGGAAACTTATTGACTTGGTAAAGTTGTGAGATATTTAGGAGAGTGTCTCCTGTCTTGGATGTGCCGGTGGCCATGGGCCATTATTTTTGACACGGTGGTGTCACATGACGTATGTGAAATATACTGGTGAAGATAATTAACACCTCCTAAGTCGGCCTAGATTGAGTCTTGTTCTGTTACACCTAGCTGGATACCGTGCTGCCACGAGTCCTTCCGCAAGGAAGGTACAGCTGAGTAAGTTGTTAACCCGTGTCCAGGTACACACCGTACAGAGGGCCACGATGAGGGTTTCCAGGGCCTTGGACTAAATCCTGTCATCGGGTCAGGGGGCATGGGTGTTTCCGGTTGTAAACGAGAGGGGGGAACCCCTTGGAATCAGCGCGTATTAATAGTGATCCCATGCAGGACGTTGGTCTCTCCGTCTTAGAGTTTTTCTTGAACGATGCTTTGGGTGATTCCTGGCATCCGGAAAGTTAATCTGGTGTGTGCTGGTCAGGTGTGTTTTCAACCCAAAGACCATAATGGGAATTAGTTAGTGTCATGGTACTAACTAAAGAAATCCTTTACTTGTGGGTAAAGAGTACACCCTCTACAGAGTTTAAACCTATTCGAATAGCCATTGTCAACGGTCAATGGCGTTAGCTGGGTGGTCAAGTGTCGGTCTCCGGAGGAAATAATTTTAATATGCCTGAAATATTTTGCAGGAATAATTATAGACACCCTGATGCTACCAAGAATATTATATGCATGTTAAATATTATTATGATTATGCATATTATTGAGGACTAACCCGTTTCTCTTATTTTGAATTTCCTGAGTGTCTCAGGGGCTGCTAGACTACCCCGGGCACTCAGCATTATTTTCAAGACCTCTCGTGGCGTCTCTTGAGTTAACAGGCGGTTTATCCCACCACTACTCCTGTGGACACCCGATTGGCATTTCTCTTCAAGTCCGACCATTGCGTCACTTGACACCCGACTGGCATTTCTCTTCAAGACCTCTTCGTGACGTCCCTCGAGTTAACAGGCGGTCCCGCCGCTACTCTTGTGGACACCCGATTGGCATTTTTTTTATTTTGCTGAATGTCACTTGGGCTGGCTAGACTACCCGTGGCATTTATTTGCTTTATTTCTAATAAGTTTGATTATGACTAACATACTATGTTCACGTTCATATCATTTTATTATCATGATTTAAATTTTAGTCAACATGAGCATATGCATTCATTATATCTTTTGTTCATAATGTTTGCGAGTACATTCCAATGTACTCACTGGCTTGTCCCTGGCTATTTACTTGGCCAGACTTGGAGGAGGACGAGCTTGTGGAGGAGGATTGCGCTAGGGAGCCCGACGCTTAGAGGAGTCCCAGTCAGTCAACCTGTGAGATAGAAGTCTACCACATGTATCATCCGCTGAGCTTCCGCTACACAAATAAAATAGTCAAGCCTCACACTGACGCTTGGCTATATTTTATTGTACTAGTATTGTATCACCACCACACCACTGTCATATTCCGTCACTGCCATATATTGGTGAGTTTGTAATAAACTTTGTTGAGCCCTCAGACTCAACCCTATGTGATATTATCTTGTACTGGTTATCTGTATCAAGGAAGTCCACCAGTTGTGTTGATCTTGGGGCTGGTGTGACTTAGGGCTATTCTAGGATTTATTCTCATAAATGGGCCCGACAGACCTTGGTACCAGAGCCAGACTGACTGTAGGAAGCCCTAGGCATGATCGCTAGCACTCGAGTCAGTACTAACATTTTCAGCATGCATCTCATGCATTGTAGCATTTTTCCCATGGTCCTCATATGCACATGATATGACTATTTGGATTTTTGTCTACTGATGTAGATGTCTGGCGGCAACTGCCCATCCCAGATTTTTGCCAACGAGCCTGCGGGATTTTCCCGTCTTCTTACCATCATCGCTAGGGATGCGATGAGATCTCCGAGCCATCCAGATTACACCATTTTTCTTGACAGGATCACAAACACTCTGACTATGTACTAGGCTTGGGTATATATTCGGGGTGGAAGTACCTTGTCTTTCCGCAAATACCGTTTTATGGGGAGAGTCATGCCCTCTGAGAGGCATGCTATCCAGATGGCCGCCCGTGAGGCTATTTCTCGTCTCGAGGACATCCTGCCTATTATGCAGACCCGTCCCTATCACTACCTTCCATGCCATGTTCCTTATACCAACCATTATGCTTTTTCCTGCACCGCAGGAGAAAGGGATGAGGCGATCGAGCCCCTTGTTCAGTATATCATGGCACTAGAGTCGGTCTTCACCGCACTGGTGGACGACCATCTTGCTGCATGAATGGACTTGGCTCGTGCGAGGATCCCTCGCAGGAGTGAGTTCCGTTCACCTTCACCACGTGCCCCTCATATTCTGACTACACCACATTATTCTCCTACTCAGCCCGCGGTTCAGCGCTCATCCCCGAGTGATGAGGCTAGTCGCTTGGCTACTCCTGGTCCGATCAGAGCTCCATTGCCGACGCGCACGGTGCCACCTCAGGCAGGCGTAGCATCGACCTCTGCCCGACTGGAGACCATTCCTGAGGAGGAGGAGGAGACTGAGTCTCCAGCACCTCAGCTGGGACTTACCCTCAGCGGAGCTTACAGTGTCTCGGACACCCTGTGAGGACAGATCGAGCGTCAGCACCGCAGTAGTCTTTTTATGATGAAGTGGTTGTAAGATATTTATTTTCTGTTTCTTCTTCTTTTTGTAAGATGGCGAGTAACAAACTCCGACCACAGCCCGTTGAGAGGACGAGGTAGTACGTTAGTTGAATAAGTGGTCGTGTAGTATACAGTTTCTGCAAGCATCTTGTATAATTAAGTCATGCTTGTATAATTAAATTCTGCATGTATGATATAACCTGTTGTACTTGCATCCAGGGGGGGATTTATTTTCGGTCTCTTAAAAGTTTTAATTGCTGCCTTTATAATTTCTTTTCTCATCGGTGTTACACAAATACCCCCAGAAAGAAAATGCAATGCCCCTGGACCCGTTCTATGCCAAGTCCACCAGAGAGCAACCATGGACAAATGGGAAATAATTTTACACAAGGACAGACTAGTCAACAGGGCAGTGACTCAGCATTTTCACAAGTGTGCCGTCTGTACGAACAAAGCCAGCAATAGCACCAAGAGATGGTGCAACATTTAATCAATATGGGAAATCACCAAGGACAAAATCAGAACAGGTCTAAATTGTCCGAGCTCCAGAAGACCAATCCTACTGTGTTTTCTCACACCGACAAACCATTGGAGGCAGATGATTGGCTACGTGATATTGAAAGAAAATTGGTTATTACCCAGTGTACGGACCGGGAAAAGTGCATTATACCCCATACTATTTTTCTGGTACAGCAGCATCATGGTGGGAAAACTTATGTCACACTCATCCCAACGGAGCCAATATGACATGGGAACAATTCAAGGAAAACTTCTGGGGAGCACACATTCCCAACAGTATCATGAAATTGAAGAAAAGGGAATTTGAGGATCTCAAGCAGCGAGGCACCATGGTAACCCAGTACCTGGATCAATTTACCCAGCTGGCCCGGTACGCCAACGACGAATACATGACAGAAGACAAAAAGATGGAAAAATTTCTCGACGGACTTATCCCATCATTAAAGTGCCAACTGGTAGTCCACACCTTTCCTGATTTCAAAACACTGGTGGACAAGGCAATTATACTGGAGAACGAGCACCGCAACATGAACGAAATACGCAAGCATCGTATGAACCAGTCATCTCAGGTTCGCAACAACAGGCCCAAGAATGAATTTCAGAAGCCTACAACACCCCGACCAGCAACTCCGCTACCCCGACCAGCAACGGTAGCACCACAACAGAACCGCAGTGCTTTCAACAACAGGACTAAAGATACAACATTCTATCCGGGCATCACCTGTTATGCATGTGGAGGAGAAGGGCATTACTCCAGGAAATGCCCAAAGCAGGGAAATAATACAACCAAGCCCAACAACAATGGTTGTGGTACAAACACAGCTCCAAAACGCAACAACTCCAACCCCAATAACAACCAGAGGAAGGGACAGGTCAACCATGTGACATTCGAGGAGGCACAAAATGCACCAGATATTGTGTTTGGTATGTTTCCTGTCAACTCAATTAATGCTATAGTATTATTTGATTCCGGAGCTTCCCATTCATGTATCTCAAAAAGATTCGCTTCGAAGAATCGATTTTCTTTCTCTCCTTTGCAAAATTCCATGGTTATTCAGTCCCCGGGATCAAAGGAAAGCACACAATGGTACTGCAAGGATGTGAATATTGAGATCAAAGGAATGCTATTTTTAGCCAACCTTATTGTTCTAGAAGCAGTCGATCTGGATGTTATTCTGGGAATTGATTGGTTAACCAAAAATAAAGGTTTCATAGACTGCTACAACCGCACTGTGACTCTTACAAGCTGCCAAGGAGAAACAATAAAATTTGGCACAAGGAGGATTTCCGCATCACTAGGAAAATTAAATCAAGTGGATGCGGTAGAATTAAGTAAGGTTCCTATAGTCTGCGAATACCCCGATGTATTTCCTGAGGAGCTACCAGGAATGCCCCCGGACCATGAAATTGAATTTGTTATTGAATTGGCACCTAGAACAACACGCATTTATAAGAAGCCGTACCGAATGGCTCCGACGGAATTGGCTGAGTTGAAGAAATAGAGTAAGGAACTAATGGAAAAGGGTTATGTTCGACCCAGCTCATCACCATGGGGATCACCAGTTTTATTTTCTAAGAAAAAGGATGGTACCCTAAGGCTATGTATTGATTACAGGTCACTCAATATGGTCACCATAAAAAATAAATACCCGCTGCCCAGGATAAATGACTTGTTTGAACAGCTAGCAGAAGCCAAGGTTTTCTCAAAAATAGATTTGAGGTCAGGCTACCATCAATTAAAAATCCGATCATCAGATATACCCAAGACTGCCTTTACTACCAGATATGGATTATACGAGTTCACAGTGATGCCTTTTGGCTTAACCAATGCTCCTGCTTATTTTGTGCATCTCATGAACAAGGTCTTCATGAAATATTTGGACAAGTTCGTGGTCGTATTTATCGATGATATACTTATTTATTCCAAGACACATGAGGAACACGAGCAACACCTACGAATAGTCCTGGAAGAATTGAGGAAAAATCAACTATATGCCAAATTCAGTAAATGTGAATTTTGGTTGCGAGAAGTTGGTTTTCTGGGACACGTACTGACACAAGATGGGATAGCAGTAGACCCAAGTAAAGTAAAGGCTGTCCAAGAATGGAAGCAACCCACAAACATGATAGAGGTCAGGAGTTTTCTTGGTCTGGCTGGCTACTACCGGAGATTTATAGAAGGATTCTCCACCATAGCTAAACCCATGACCCAATTACTTAAGAAGGATAAGAAGTTTGATTGGACTGAAGCCTATGAGAAAAGTTTCCAAGAATTGAAAAAGAGGCTAACAACGGCACCCGTTCTAGTCGTGCCCGATGTGCACAAAATTTTTGAGATATACTGTGATGCGTCCAGGAAAGGCCTTGGATGTGTATTGATGCAAGAAGGAAAAGTCGTGGCATATGCCTCAAGACAGTTACGACGACACGAGGAGAATTATCCTACTCATGATTTGGAACTAGCTGCAGTAATACATGCACTCAAAGAATGGCGACACTTTCTTCTCGGTAAACGATGTGAAATATACACAGACCACAAAAGTCTTAAGTATATTTTCACCCAGCCAGAATTAAACTTGAGACAACATCGCTGGCTTGAGTTAATAAAGGATTATGACATCAGAATTCATTATCATCCGGGTAAAGCAAATGTTGTGGCAGATGCCCTCAGCCGAAATCCCTGCACCAACAATAATAGTGCGCAATTCTTACAGCATGAGTTTAATCAGGAATTTGCCAAACTCAATATGGTCCTAGTCACAGAAGGAACCATTGCCCAACTGGAAATAAAACCAACATTAGAGGATCATATCAAAGAAGCCCAAAAGGGACACCCAAGTATTGAAGGGATTAAGAGGAAAATAAAATTGGGCAAGGCGACTGAATTTACTATAGACAGTTAGGGAATTTTATGGTTCGGGAAAAGATTGTGCGTGCCTAATAAGGAAGATTTAAAGCAACAAATCTTGGCAGAAGCCCATACCACTCCATATTCTATTCATCCAGGAGGGACAAAAATGTACAAGGATCTACAAGAAAATTATTGGTGGCATGGGATGAAAAGAGATATAGCCGTATATGTCGCATGTTGTGATTCTTGCCAGCGTGTAAAAGAAGAACACCAGAGGCCAGCAGGACTATTGCAGCCACTCAAAGTACCTGAATGGAAATGGGACGTAATAGGAATGGATTTTATCGTCGCATTGCCAAGGTCACGACACAGAAATGATGCTATCTTGGTTATAACAGATTATTTAACCAAGGTGGCACATTTCATTTCGGTAAAAACCACATACTGGAGGCTTGCCAGATTATACGTCTCCCGGATTGTTTGCCTACACGGAGTACCCAAGACCATAGTCTCTGATAGAGGAACCCAATTTGTCTCTAGATTTTGGGAGCACCTACAGCAAGCCCTAGGGACTCAACTGGCGTTCAGCACAGCATACCACCCGCAGACCGGAGGACAAACTGAGCGGGTAAATCAAATATTAGAGGACATGCTAAGAGCATGTGTGCTCACTTACGGAGTTAGCTGGGAAGACAGTTTACCATACGCGGAGTTCTCATATAACAACAGTTATCAAGCCAGTTTGAAAATGTCACCTTTTGAAGCCCTGTACGGGCGAAGGTGCCGTACCCCACTCAATTGGTCTGAGACCGGAGACAGTCGAATTTTCGGTCCCGAAGTTCTTAAGGAGGCAGAAACAAAAGTGAAGCTTATTCAGGATAGACTGAAAGCGGCTCAGAGCCGTCAAAAGAGTTACTATGATCAAAAGCACCGCCAAATCAGTTTTGAGCCCGATGAATATGTGTATCTCAGAGTATCTCCCACAAGAGGACTACAGAGATTTAAAGTCAAAGGAAAATTGGCACCGAGGTTTATTGGACCATTCAGGGTAATCACAAGGAGAGGCAAGGTTGCTTATCAACTAGAGCTACCGGCAGAATTATCAGATGCTCATGATGTGTTTCACGTGTCACAACTAAGGAAATGTGTCTGTAACCCAGAAAAGCAAGTCCAGCATCAGGACCTGGATATCCAACAAGATCTTACCTATAGGGAACGTCCTATAAAGATTTTGGAGGAGTCTGAACGGAGGACCTGACAGAATGTAATAAAATTTTACAAGGTTCAGTGGAGTAATCACACCGAGGAAGAAGCAACATGGGAAAGAGAGGATCACCTGAGGACTGAATATCCGTACCTGTTGGAGGGACAGCTGAAATCTCGGGGACGAGATTTTCCTTAAGGGGGGTAGGTGTTGTAACACTCCAAAAATATTCCTCTGGATTTTTAAATCTTTCCTTTAAAAAAATAAATGCTTTGAAAATCATTTTTGATCATATTACTTTTCTACCGTTTGGAAACCCTTTCAAATTTTAATTGGGTTTCAAAATTTTCTTTAATGATTCTGTTTGAAAGGTTTAAAATTATTTGGATAATTAATTTGGAGGTTTTCAAACAATTTTCATTTAGAAAAGTTTTTGTGAATAATTAAATTTTCAAAAGAAAGGCCTTTTCACTTCCTTCTAGCCCTTCTATAATTTTCTAATTTTTTTTTCTGCCACTCCAAATTATTCCACAAGTCATGCACATCTTATAGGATAGTAACCAACTCCTTTCCACCTCACAAAAATATTCTTTCAATATTTTATAAATTCCAAAGTTGGAATTTATATTATTCATTATCCCTTTGGTTTACAAAGGAACCACAATTTCTACCAGGATTCTACCTCCACCAAAATTATCTCAGCAAATATATGGTACCCACAACCCATTTCTCCAAAAACATGGGGTGCCATAGTTCAAAATTTTGAAATTCTCTTCTGTTCAAATTTGGACCTGATTCAATCTTTTTGATACAAGTCTATTTTAATAGCTCAAAAAATTCCAAAACTTTGCCAGGCCCTCTCATATGCATCAACACATCACCACAAAAATTCCTCTAAAATCCTAAAATCCCTAGCACTCACTGCCATATGATCATATGAGTGATCGGGCACTGTTCATCAGTGAATAAGATTCAGTTAACTGAATCTTCAGAGAACAGGGGCTAACGAGCCGTGCACTACACTCCATCCATCCTCTTCTCCTCCACGCCTCCCCTCGCCTTAAATGTGCTGCGACAGGGCCTCCTCATCAGTCCCTCGCCGTCAACGGGCCGGAGGCTGGCCGGAGGCCAAGCAGATCAGCTCGCGCCACCGGCCTCATTCACTGCGCCGCACCCTGCTGACCTACTTCCCCCTCCACGCATCGCTTCCCTCCGCAGCTTCGCGCACTGACCAAGCTCCTAGACCCCATCCGGCAGTCACCAAAGATGGGAACGTCCGCCACACCCGTACACCGACCTCACCGTGGATAAGGCACCCGAGCTCGAGCTCGTCCGCTCTGGTGCTTCGGGCAGCTTCCACCACTCTCACTGACACCCAGCACCCTTGACCACCGCCCCTAACCACCTTCGGCGGTCGGAGTAACTCCAGTGTCGCCCGCAAGCTTCTGACCACCTCGGGATCGCCTATATAAAGGCCCCCGAGCCCCACTCGTTCCACCCATTGCCTCCACCACCTCCTAATCGCCCCCTCGCCACCTCCCTGACCTCGAGGAGGTCTCCTCCCTCCTCTCCGGTCACCGCTCCGCCGCCTCGGTCCACGATCAGTTCATCACCATTACCCCACCTCCACAGCTCAAACTTCACCAGTAGCCATCTCATCCACCAAACGATCGATCCCGCGGTCCAATTCCGTCCCCCGAGCTCTCTCCGTAAAGGTCCATCTCCACCGAAGCCATCGTCCGCCGGCGTTGAGCTCACCGTCATTCAGGTGCTCGTCGGCATCCATCTCTACCACTCACCGATGCGGTAGTCCACACTAAGCACGTCTGCATCACCGCCGGTCGCTGAAACCCCGGCGATCGTCGTCGGCGATCGCCGCATCTCCTCTGTCCTCGCGCGCGCGTTCGAACTTTTGAACCTGACGGGTGGACCCCACCCCGCGCGCTCTTTTTTCTTTTTCTCTGTTTTAATCGAAGGCGTATTCCGTGTTATGCGCCTTCCATGCTGAAAAGCGTATTCTTGCCTAAAGCGTTTTCTTTATAAACGCACAGGGACTGGATTTTTACAAAAACACCCCTGGTTTTGAAAGTTTAACAACTTTTAAACCACAACTCTGTTTGAGTTGAATCTTTTTTTGAAATTCTTATTTTTCTCTCTAGTTTTTTTAGTATTTATTTAAAAATGTTTTGACACAACTTTTTGTACTGTTGCCAAAATTTTAATTTGAGTTGAATTTGAATATTTTCAGAAAAAAAAGAGGGAAACCTTGCCGAGAATTTTGAAGGGTTTTCACCTGACTACTTTGGACAAGGGAAGCATTATTGAACTTGGGATATGGTGATTGCATTTGCATGTTTGCATCGGTTGGAGTTGCACCACATATATCACAAGTGCATGCATGTTTGGTCATATCACTTCTTATGCTTGTCTTGCACTTCACTCAAACAAGGAAACTTACTGACTTGGTAAAGCTGTGAGATATTCAGGAGAAGATAATTATTTTTTACACGGTGGTGTCACATGACGTATGTGAAATATACCAGTGAAGATAATTAACACCTCCTGAGTCGTCCTAGATAGAGTCTTGTTCCGTTATACCTAGCTGGATACCGTGCTGCCACGAGTCCTTCCGCAAGGAAGGTACGGCTGAGTAAGTTGTTAACCCCTGTCCAGGTACACACCGTACAGAGGGCCACGATGAGGGTTTCCAGGGCCTTGGACTAAATCCTGTCATCGGGTCAGGGGGCATGGGTGTTTCCGGTTGTAAACGAGAGGGGGGCACCCCTTGGAATCCGCGCGTATTAATTGTGATCCCATGCTGGACGTTGGTCTCTCCATCTTAGAGTTTTTCTTGAACGATGCTTTGGGTGATTCCTGGCATCCAGAAAGTTAATCTGGTGTGTGCTGGTCAGGTGTGTTTTCAACCCAAAGACCGTAATGGGAATTAGTCAGTGTCATAGTACTAACTAAAGAAATCCTTTACTTGTGGGTAAAGAGTACACCCTCTGCAGAGTTTAAACCTATTCGAATAGCCGTTGTCCACGGTCAATGGCGTTAGCTGGGTGGGTCAAGTGTCGGTCTCCGGAGGAAATAATTTTAATATGCCTGAAATATTTTGCAGGAATAATTATTGACACCCTGATGCTACCATGAATATTATATGCATGTTAAATATTATTATGATTATGCATATTATTGAGGACTAACCCGTTTCTCTTATTTTGAATTTCCTGAGTGTCTCAGGGGCTGGCTAGACTACCCCGGGCACTCAGCTTTATTTTCAAGACCTCTCGTGGCGTCTCTTGAGTTAACAGGCGGTTTATCCAGCCACTACTCTTGTGGACACCCGATTTGCATTTCTCCTCAAGTCTGACCGTGGCGTCACTTGACACCCGACTGGCATTTCTCTTCAAGACCTCTTCGTGACGTCCCTCGAGTTAACAGGCGGTCCCGCCACTACTCTTGTGGACACCCGATTGGGATATTTTTTATTTTGCTGAATGTCACTTGGGCTGGCTAGACTACCCGTGGCATTCATTTGCTTTATTTCTAATAAGTTTGATTATGACTAACATGCTATGTTCATGTTCATATCATTTTATTATCATGATTGAAATTTCAGTCAACATGAGCATATGCATTCATTATATCTTTTGTTCATAATGTTTGCGAGTACATTCCAACATACTCACTGGCTTGTCCCTGGATATTTACTTGGCCAGACTTGGAGGAGGATTGCACTAGCGAGCCCGACGCTTAGAGGAGTCCCAGTCAGTCAACCTGTGAGATAGGAGTCTACCACATGTATCATCCGCTGAGCTTCCGCTACACAAATAAAATAGTCAAGCCTCACACTGACGCTTGGCTCTATTTTATTGTACTAGTACTGTATCACCACCACACCACTGTCATATTCCGCCACTGCCATATATTGGAGAGTTTGTAATAAACTTTGTTGAGCCCTCAGACTCAACCCTGTGTAATATTATCTTGTACAGGTTATCTGTATCAAGGAAGTCCACCAGTTGTGTTGATCTTGGGGCTGGTGTAACTTAGGGCTATTCTGGGATTTATTCTCAGAAATGGGCCCGACAGTGGCTTACGCCATTCGAACGGGCGGAGCGAGGCGCATCCATTCATGGCGGTCTCTCAAGTAGTGGTGGCCGGATTCGAGCGCGGTGTTGACGGCGACGACACCGGCGTTCGGGACTACACCGAAACGGTGAAACGCAGCGCGAGCGAACAAGATGAGCAGCGGGGCAGCAGCTACGGGCTTCTTGAGCGCGCTAGGGCGGATGGGCGAGGCCGTAGTGGCTCAGGAGCGCGATGCTCGCAGCCACGGCGGCGGCCAGAGTACGGCAACGCTGCGGGATGGCTACGGCCACGCAAAGGTCCAGGGAAGAAAAGGAGGGGGTAGCGGTGCTCACGTAGGGGCACACGGTGGCTGGCGTGAAGTTTAGTAGCTGCAGAGGAGGGAGATCGACGGCGGTGAGGTTCCGGTGGCCGCGGTTGTTGATGGAGACGAGGAGGTCACTGCGCTGCTCCCCGAGTCGATGCAGAGCTCCAGCTCGATGAAGACGATGGCTCCGTAGCGCGAGGACACGAAGGCGAGGTCGGAGGGGCTCGGTGGCTGCGTCTGCGAGTGACGAACGGTGACGAGCCCGCTCAGATGGGCTCGGGCAGAGGGGGAGGAGGAGCGAGGGAGGCGAGGTAGGAGCCAGGGGGGTTGCGGGAGATGCTCTCATCCGCCACGGCGAGCACAGGCGCGCGGTGTCGAGCAGGCGAGCAGGGGTGCCGGGGCACGCGCGCGGGGGCGTGCTGTGGTGTCCACAGCAGCGCGGGGTGAGCAGTGCGAGGTGGGAGACTGCGCTGGGTGGGCTGGGCCGGTGCTGTAGCCACTTAGGCCCAGGTACAGTGGGCCTTTGCCCCTTTTCTTCTTTTTTCTATTTTCTGTTTTGTTTTCTATTTTCTTTTTTGTTTTGCAAATTGTTTAGCACTAAACTGCTTTTACAAAATAAGTGACCTAGCTCATAAATTGCAGTGCATTAGTACCTATCACCAAAAACTAGTTTGGGTAAAATATAATTTCATATTTAACTAAGATTTAATAAAAGGTTATTAAATGTTGCTGTTTGCCACTGTTTGAGGTTGTTAGGGTCACTTAACCAAGCCCATTGATGTTGGTTTCAATTTTATAGTTGCCTCTGAATTATTTGCTATTTAATGAACATTTTAGTTTCCAATTTGGAACAACTTTTATTTCAACTTTAAATTAATTTGATGTTTGAATTAGGAGTTTGAAATGCAATATGATGCAAATGATGGCTAGGCACTCTTAAACTTGCTGACATGGCATTAACTAAGGGTGATCACTGTGGTTAATTACATGGGGTGTTACAACTCTCCTCCTCTAACAAGAATTCTCGTCCCGAGAATTAAGAAGAAGACTAAAAGAAAGCGGGGTATTCTTCGCGAAGACGATCCTCGCGTTCCCAAGTGGCTTCATCTTCAGTATGATTTGACCACTGCACTTTGAGGAACTTGGTCATCTTCTGACGGGTTCGACATTCTGATTCATCGAGGATGCAGATCGGATGCTCCTTATAAGAAAGATCATCATGCAATTCGAGCATCTCGTGATCCACTGCTCGGTGCGGAGACTCCTTGAAGCAACGGCGAAGTTGCGACACATGGAAGACGTCGTGGATATGAGAGAATTGCGGCGGCAACTCCAATTTATATGCCACCTGACCACGTCTTACAACAATGCGGAAAGGACCAATGTAGCGTGGAGCTAACTTTCCCTTGATTCCGAAACGATGAGCGCCTTTCATAGGAGTGACACGCAGATAAGCTTGATCACCAGGCTGATAGGTCAAACCCCATCGTTTGCGATCAGAGTTGCTCTTCTGGCGGTCCTGAGCCGGCTTTAGATTTTCTCGAACGATACAGACTTGTTCTTCGGCGTGTTGGATAATGTCTGGACCCACAAGTGGTCGTTCCCCAGTTTCTGACCAATTCAGAGGGCTTCGACACTTACGTCCATAAAGGACTTCGAAGGGGGCCATTTTCAAGCTGGCTTGATAACTGTTGTTATATGAGAACTCGGCATACGGGAGAGATTCTTCCCATTTCTTGCCGAAGGATATAACACAAGCTCGAAGCATGTCTTCAAGCACTTGATTAACTCGCTCGACTTGGCCTTGGGATTGTTGGTGATAAGCTGAACCTCAGGTAATATGAGTTCCCATAGCTTCTTGGAAACTTTCCCAGAACTTTGAGGTGAAAAGACCGCCACGATCCGAACTGATCTCCTTCGGAATGCCGTGGAGTGAAACAATTCTGGAGATATACAACTCTGCTAACTGACTAGCAGTAATAGTCTCCTTGACAGGCAGAAAGTGTGCAACCTTAGAATGTTGGTCAACGACGACAAGAATAGCATCGTGACCCTTCTGTGACTTGGGAAGGCCAGTAATGAAATCCATCTGAACCTTATCCAATTTCCATAGAGGAATAGGAAGTGGTTGCAGAATTCCGGCAGGCTTCTGATGTTCTGCTTTAACGCGACGGCAAATGTCACATTCAGCAACATAGCGAGCAATATCCTGCTTCATTTTAGACCACCAGTACGTTTGACGAAGATCACGATACATCTTGGTACTACCCGGATGAATAGACAGCGGTGTATCATGTGCCTCCTTCATGACCTTGTCAGTCATAAGCTCGAAGCAAGGTACGACAATGCGGTCTTTGAAATACAAGGTTCCATCTTCAGACAGCGAGAAATCCCTGTACTTTTCTAGGTGAAGATCTTTCTTCATCAGATCAACTTCAACATCTTTAGCTTGCGCATCCTTAACAGCTTTCTCAAGATCTGGTTGTACCACAAGGTTTTTAAGAGAACCCTGGGGAACAATACGCGGATTCAGCTTGCGCAGTTCTTCATAAAGACGAGGCTGAGCTTGCTTAACCATGAGGTTGTTACAATAGGAGGCATCAGCCATGACATTAGCCTTGCCAGGGGTATATGAAATACCACAGTCATAGTCCGTAATTGTTTCCAACCATCACTGTTGGCGGAGATTAAGATCCAGCTGAGTAAACAAATACTTCAAGCTTTGATGATCAGTATATACCTCACACCGGTTACCCAGAAGGTAATGTCGCCACAGCTTCAATGCATAGATCACTGCAGCAAGTTCAAGATCATGCACTGGATAATTTTCTTCATGTGGATGCAATTGACGTGAAGCATAAGCAATTACTCTTCGCTCTTGCATTAGGACACAGCCTAATCCTTGACGAGAGGCGTCGCAATATATCACAAAGTCTTTGCGAGAATCCGGAGGAGCAAGCACTGGGGCAGAAGTTAGCTTATCCTTGAGGGTCTAGAAACTTTCCTGACATTTGTCTGTCCACTCAAACTTAATGCCTTTGTGAAGCAGATTAGTTAGGGGCTTAGCAATCTTGGAAAAGTTCTCGACAAATCGACGACAATAGCTTGCGAGGCCGAGAAAACTTCTCACTTGCTTGACGTTCTTCGGAGGAGTCCAATCCAGAATAGCCTGAACTCGTTCTGGGTTAACAGCAATTCCATCCTTGGATATCACATGTCCAAGGTAGGTTACTTCAGAGAGCCAGAATTCACATTTGGAGTATTTGGCATACAACTGGTGTTCTCGAAGCCTTTCCAGAACAAGACGAAGGTGTTCAGCGTGTTCTTCCTTATTCTTCGAATATACCAGAATATCATCTAGATATACCACGACGAACTTGTCGAGGTAATCCATGAAGATGTAATTCATCAGGCGGGAGAACATGGCTGGAGCATTTGTTAAGCCAAATGACATGACCGTGTACTCGTAGGAGCCATAACAAGTAACGAAGGCAGTCTTCGGAATATCCTCTTCGTGGACACGGATCTGGTGATAACCCAACCTCAAGTTGAGTTTAGAAAACACTAATGATCCAGCAAGCTGATCATACAAGTCATTGATCCGAGGGAGCGGATATTTATTCTGAATGGTTGCCTGGTTGATAGGACGGTAATCTTGGACCAACCTACACTACTGGAATCAGCTTCTTTGCCGTCCGCCATGGCGGACGGCAAAGGCATGGATCACGGACGGCAAACATCTTTGCCGTCCGCCAGCAGACGGCAAACTTTCCGGCTGAAAGCATGCCAGCAAAGGCATTCTTTGCCGTCCGCTTCATAGACACGGACGGCAAAGGATTACGCCGTCCGCCATCCGAGGCCAGCAGATGGCAAAGACAGCTGATGGCAGTGCGGTGGCGTGAGAGCCGTTAGGGGGTTAACGGCGCTCTTTGCCGTATGCCAGCGGACGGCAAAGAGTCAAAGCTCTTTGCCGTCTGACTCTTTGCCGTCCGCTGACAGACGGCAAACAGCTCAGCTAGGCAGTACTGGGAAGCTGACACGTGGCCAGCTATGCCGTCCGCTGGCAGACGGCAAAGTGATTTAAATCTTTGCCGTCCGCTGGCAGACGGCAAAGTGACCAAATAGGCAGCCAGTGTTCCCAGGTTTCACAGGTAGCTGCCACGTGTCCTCTTTGCCGTCTGCTAGCGGACGGCAAAGAGCTTTGCCGTCCGCTAGCAGACGACAAAGAGGCTATGTATCCCCTGTTTTTATTTGAATCCATTTAATTTGACAGGGTTTCAAACACAGATATACATATATATATTTTTTCACAGGCACACACAGATATACATATATGATGTATCCAACACACAGATATACATATACATATCTATCTCCATCCATGACAACATACATATATACATAAGAAACATAGTTCCATCCATATATACATATTACATATCACAATGTTCATCCAACACATTGTTCCATGCATCCATATAACAAGTTCATAGGTAAGGGAAACAAGCACTCCATGCATCCATGCAAGCTTCCATATAGTGAATTAAATCTGCAAAATGGAAACAAGAAAGTTAGAAGAAGAAGACTAGAATCAGAAGAAGAAGAACTACGAACATGAATACGCAAGACATAGTAAGACTTAGGTAAAATGGAGCTAACCTAGCTAATTGTGCCATTTTTGAGTGAACTAAGCATATTATGCCATTTTTGATATAACTTAGAGCTAACTTCTTTGGAGAAGAAGAAGAAACTAGAAGAAGAAGAGAGAAGAAGAAGAAGAAGAAGAAGAAGAAGAAGAAGCTAGAAGAAGAAGAACAGAACAAGAAGAAGAAGAAGTTCTTCTCTCTTCTTCTCTTCTTCTTTTTCTTCTTCTTCTTTTCTTCCTATTCCTTCTTTTCTTCCTCTTCCTGGATTTTCTTCATCTTATTATGTCATTTGTGGACTAAAAGGATAAATTATGTCATAAATGGACTAAATAGGCTAAATAAGAAGAAAATGCCATTTTTAAGCTTACCTAGCTAATTATGCCATTTTTGACCTAACTAAGCATATTATGAGATATACTTGAGCTTACTTCATTTTGGAGAAGAAGAAGAAGAAGAAAACTAGAAAAAAGAAAAAGAAGAAGAAAGAAGAAGAAGAAGAAGAAGAAGAAGAAGAGGAAGAGAAGAAAAAAAAAAGAAGAAGAAGACTAGAAGAAGAAAGAATTTCTTCTTTTCTTCTCCTTCTTTTTCTTCTTCTTCTTCTTCTTCTTTTCTTCCTATTCCTTCTTTCTTCCTCTTCCTTGATTTTCTTCATCTTATTATGTCATTTGTGGACTAAATAGGCTAAATTATGTCATAAATGGACTAAATAGGCTAATAAGAAGAAAAATGCCATTTTTGAGCTTACCTAGCTAATTATCCATTTTTGACCTAACTAAGCTATTATGCCATTTTGATATAACTTAGAGCTAACTTCATTTTGGGAGAAGAAGAAGAACTAGAAGAAGAATAAAGAAGAAAAGAAGAAGGGAAGAGAAGAAACTTTCTTCTTCTTCTTCTTCTTCTTCTAGTCTTCTTCTTCTCCTCCTTCTTCTTCTTCTTCTTCTTCTTCTTCTTCTTCTTCTTCTTCTTCTTCTTCTTCTTCTTTTCTTCCTATTCCTTCTTTCCTTCCTCTTCCTTGATTTTCTTCATCTTATTATGTCATTTGTGGACTAAATAGGCTAAATTATGTCATAAATGGACTAAACACGCTAATTAAGAAGAAAAATACCATTATCACGGAGATGTAGGAATGGTCGGGGCTGCGCTAGTGCCAGACGGAGATGAAGGACCGGTCGGGGTTCTGGCATTGGCAGAAGGAGTGGTCGATGCTTGTCGGGAGCCATGCTGCACCAAAGATCATTTCCCATAATGTCTCGTTAGCAAGTTCGCAAACTGAAATGTGAATAGTAGTAAGCAACGACCATTCAAATCAAACTCACCGTGGTCGCCGGAGCAATCTGGGGCATCGGCGGAGGGGACTGACTGTTTTTCTCGCACAAGCTCTGCACATTTGGTTGTCATGAGTTAGTCATATTAGATAGTAATGCGAACATTACGTGCATGATTGGGCTAATATGCACGAGAAACGTACCACGATGAGCTCGTATAGGGCCCGGTTAGCGCTGTCGTTCCGGTTCCTCTCCTCCTCCAAAAGCATGGCCGTCTTCTCCTCCATCTCCCTCTCACTCTCCGCCGCCTCCCTTTGTGCCTCCCTTTTTGCCTCCTCCAGAAGCTCCTTCGTCTTCAATCTCTCTTTCTCAACAATAGCCTGCAACACACCACTCCTCGTTAGCATTGTAATCATCGACGGACGCACACACAATGTAATGGAGGAAAGGTGAGAGACTCCGTATAACTAACCACCATGGCGATCTCCGCGGGCCGTGCACGAGGTGTTATCTCAGGATCAGAGCTACTCAGGCGCTTCTTGATCTGCGGGAGAGTCTTAGGACAATGTATCAGTCCATCACCAATGGCTAGAGAGCCATGGGACCTCCCGCCACCAGATATCATCACCAGCTCTGTATCAAAAGAATCCTGGCTCGGGTTAAAGTCCTCCCCTTTCCTCGCCTTCCCCTCGTGTTTGTACTTCACAAGCTTGTGGTGGGAGGTCTTGTTGGTGAAGTTCTCTAGATCATCTAGGTCAGACTCCGTGAATGGCTTGGCCTTCTTGTACGGGGCCATATGGGCCATGCCATAGAGGTTGAACAGACCTGGCACAGGCTTCTTGTGGTGGTGCGCCTGAGAGAGAGGAACAAAATATTAGTTAAGGGCTCAAGCTAGCATTAAGAATGATATTGCTATGTAAATAGGTCTTTTTGGAGCTAAGAAAGGTTATTATGTCATTTTCGAGGAAAATAAGCTAAGTTTAGGTCATTTTCGAGGTAACCAAGATTATTATGCCATTTTTGACCAAAGTATGCTAATTATGTCATTATTGATCTATCTAAGGTTATTATGTCATTTTAGAGCTAATTATGTCATGAATGAACTAGCTAAGATTAGTTGAGGTTGTTATTGAGCTATCGAAGGTAGTTATGCCATTTTTTAACTGACTAAAGCATATTAAGTCATTTTATAGAGCTATCTAAGGTTATTATGTCATTTTAGAGCTAAATATGTCATAAATGAACTATCTAGCATGAAGAATGAATTGCATGAATCATAGCAAACCACATACCCAGTTATCCCCGTACTCAAACAGGTTGGAGCTCCCTTGATGGTGTGGCACACCTTCCATTTAGTCGCGCTTATCCTTGGCCCTTTGGTGTTCGACTTTCCATTGGGCAGAGCACCAAGCATCCACCAACGCCTCCCAACAGTCCATCTTATCCACACACCATCTCGGGGGCACCTAAGTGAGTCAAGAGAAATTTCATCGCTACGCCTATGAATCAAATCAAGAAAACTAAGTTCAAGGCCTTAAGAATAGGAAATTACCTGCATGTACTTCTCCTTACTCAGATACTTGCCGTGACACCTCTGCTTGCCCCTCCTAATACCCTTCGAGGCGTAGTAGTCTCGAACGGCCTGCACCCGAGCCTCGTGCCTTAAGTTCTGAAGTAGGCGCTTGCACTCGTTTTCGACAACCATACACGCGGCCTCCTGCTCTCCCTCTGAAACCCCGTAGAAGGTCTGCAATCAAACAAGACAACACTGATTAGTACAATCACTAGGTAGTGTTGATTTTTAATTCCGTAAAGGAGAAATTACCCAAAACCGACGGAACACAATGTCTGCCACCGTCTCGCACAAGACACCGTCGACCCTCTCCTCCGGCGGGGCCGGGGCAACCGAGTACAGCTCCCAGGTCAGTGCTAGCTGTGGAACCTGACCCTCACCGGGCAACGTGACCCACCCAGGGAAGTGCTGCCGGCAAAGCACACCAAGGACCTGGTTGGGCCTACGGGAACCACGGGGGCGTACCCAGCCCCTGCAGTATGACAAGGCCAATGCATTAGATATTAATTTGAAGGAACATGAAGGCAAAAGGTTAAAAAATAGTAAATGCACTTACTTCAACCCTTTAGGCGCAATCAACTACCTCTGGTCGGGGGTCATCGGCACGGGCGGGAGCTTTGTACAGCCACGCTTGTAGACCTTCTTGCCGTTCTCAACCAGCTCGGCGTCGCTGTAGCTATCTTCTGAAAAGGTGTCCTCGCTACCATCCTCCGAGCCACTAGCCTCCGGAGTCTCGTGGGAAGAAGACTCCGGGATCGGAGTCTTCTGGGACGAAGACTCCGGGACCTGGGACGAAGACCCCGTGACTGGAGTCTTCTGGGACGAAGACCCCGTGACCGGAGTCTTCTGGGACGAAGACTCTAGGACCGGACTCATGTGGGGCGAAGGGTCGGCGACCCAAGTCTGGTGGGGCGAAGGATCAGCGACCGGAGGCTCATGGACCAGAGTCCGAGGGTCCACGTAAGATGGAGCACTCCTGTGGTCGGGTGAATCACCTGAGGGTGGCGGCGACGAAGGCGTAGCAGCCTTCCTACCTCTCCCACTGCCACGTCCACCTCTACCAGCCTTCTTCGTCCTCCCCCGACCTCTCCCAGCCGTAGAAGAAGCGCCCGCCGCAGCTGTCTGCATACCGTCCTGCACCGCTCTCCGGAGGGGCTGCGCTGCAATAATGCAACCACCCCTCCCGGTAGCGCTCGCAGGAGGCTTGGGGCGCTCTGGACCCTTGCCCACCATCCTGTTAACACCTGCAATGAAAAAAAGTAAACGAAATTAGTACAACATAAAAAATTTGGATACCTGACATGAACATAATAATATGTATACAATTTAAGTGTATCATAATCATGAACATAATATGTATACAATTTTCCTTTTCTTCTTCTCTTCTTCTTCTTCTTCTTCTCCTCTCCTCTTTCTTCTTCTTCTTCTTCTTCTTCTTCTCCTCCTCTTCTCTTTCTTCTTCTTCTTCTTCTTTTTCTTCTTCTTTCTTCTCCTCCTCCTCCTCTTCTTCTTCTTCTTCTTCTTCTTCTTCTTCTTCTTCTTCTCCTTTTTCCTCTTCTTAAACCTAGCACTAATTAACCTAAAACAATACAGGAAAAAACTACACCTAAACCTAGCTATTCTTCTTCTCCTCCTCTTCTTCTAATTATTCTTAGTTTTTTTCATGACTAAACATAACCTAAAACTAAACTAAACCTAAGACCAAACTAAAAGAATCTAAACTAAACTAAATATAGAACCAAACTAACAGTAATCTAAACTAAACTAAATCTAAAACAAAACTAAAAGTAATCTAAACTAAAAAACAAAAAAAAAACAAAAAAAAGAGGAGAAGAGGGGTGCGGCCGGGGCTCACCTGCGCAGGCCCAGGGGCGCCGGGCGGCGGGGTGCTCGGCGGCGGAGGGGCGCTGGACGTGCGGAGTGGGCGCCGTGCCGGGGGGTGGTCTACGGGGCCCTCATTTCTTCTTTGCGTTGTGGTTTCCTGGCCGGTGCCTCGCCTTCTTCGATTGACCGCATGCTCCGGTGGCGGGTGGTGTCTGCGGCGGGGTGGGGCGGCGGCAGCGTGGGGGGCGGCGCGGGGCGGGCTTGGCCGGGCGGATTGGGCGCCGGCGGTGGGTGGCGACGGGGCCGTCGGGCTCCGTGTCGGGTTGTTGGTTCTGTTTTCTGTTTTTGTTTTCGGGCATCGTTTCCTTTCTTCCTGTTTTTTCCACTGGCGTCCTATTTCTGTCCTCTTTCAACTTTGAGTTGGGGGCGCGGGCGCGGTTGAGTTGGGAGAGAGGGGAGAGAGAGGGGCGGGTGGGGCCGGAGAGACAGAGAGCGAGCATAGGAGGGGGGAGACGGCCGTTAGCTGGGCCAATTCTTTGCCGTCCGCCAGCGGACGGCAAAGACCAGGCAGACGGCAAAGAAGCTGACCTAGCCACGCCGTGCCCTGTGTGGCCCACCTGGCCCTTTGCCATCTGCCTTCTAGCTCTTTGCCGTCAGCTGGCTGACGGCAAAGAAACAGCGGACCGCAAATAGACTTTTTGCCATCTGCACATTCTTTGCCGTCCGCTATGTGGAAGCGGACGGCAAAGAGGCTCTTTGCCGTCCGCTGGCCGACGGCAAAGAGGTGGCAGACGGCAAATTACCAGATTCCAGTAGTGCTATTCGTACCATCTTTCTTCTTGACAAAGAGGGAAGGTGCTTCCCAGGCAGAGGAACTAGGATGGATAAAGCCTTTGCGGAGCGATTTGTCAATTTCCTCCTTAAGCTCGAGAAGGTGGTGCGGAGGCATCTTATAAGGACGCTTCACAATAGGAGTTGTGCCTGGTTTCAAGTCGATGACAAACTCGATAGCTCTAACAGGGGGTATTCCTGGAAGTTCTTCCGGAAAGACGTCTTGAAAGTCACAGACGACTGGAATGTTTTCGATCCCCTCAAGCAGAGAAGCGTTCAACGCATTCAAGGCATAGATTTGAGCCTCGGCATTTTGAGTTATCTGGGCACGGTAATTCACTAGCTCATCTGATGGGTGCAGGAGGTGTACAACTTTAGTGGCACAATTGATTGAGGCACAGTGAGCCTTCAACAAATCCATTCCCAGGATAAGATCAATGTTGGAAGTATTCAGGATAATGGGGAAGGCCTGAAAATTCCTCCCTTCAATCTCAACAGAGACTTCGGGGCTGAATATGGAGGCTTGGCATTGACCCGTGGGTGTGTTTACCAATAATGGATGGTGTAGCATTTCGCATTTAACGTCATGCATGAGCGCAAAATGTTCTGACATGAATGAATGTGATGCTCCTGATTCAAATAAAATAGATGCAGGTACTGAATTAACAAGTAGTGTACCCATCACAGTTTCTAGTTGATCTTGAGCTTTAGCCATGTTGACGTGATAAGCCTGCCCACGACCATAAGAAGGCCTGGCATTATTGTTGTGGGCATTAGGAGGCGGAGCTAGTTGCTTCTGATTCTGATAGCAGTTCCTGGCAAGGTGACCCGGTTTGCCACACTTGTAACACAACCCATCATTGGGATTGGGAGCAGGAGCTCGGGGTGGTGCAGCTCGAAGAAGCTGCCTCGATGGTGGAGGAGGCACACGGGGTGCGGCATGGTACGGCCTTGGTGCTGGGGCAATTGGACGGTACATGCTGTGGGGAATCCAGATATGGCGTTTCTGTGAAGACGAGCCCGAAGATGAGCCAGCATCACGATAGCGCTTCTGTGACTCCTTGTGCTTGATCTGAGAGGTCTCAACCAGAATAGCCTTTTTCACAATGGTAGCAAAGTCGGTGAAGTCTTGAGCAGCAAGTGCAAGCTCAATGTCTGGGTGGAGTCCACTACGAAACTTCTCTTGTCTACGAGCATCTGTGGTGATGTCTTCTTCAGCATAGCGGGACAGGTCAAGGAATTCCCGCTGATAGGCTTTGACAGTCTTGTTGCCCTGAGTGAGGTTGCGGAACTGGGTCCTCATCTGGTCCATGATTCCCTGAGGAATATATCGGGCACGAAAAGCAGCCTGGAACTCAAGCCAAGTAACGACTGTTCCAGCAGGCAGTGTACGCTTGTGTGTGTCCCACCATTGAGCAGCGGGACCCTTTAAGAAAAAGGTCGCGAGGGTGACAAAGTTGGCAGGGGAGACATTTGCAGACTCCATCTCGTGAGTGATGTCGCAAATCCAATCATCAGCATCCAGTGGCTTATCAGAGTTGCGGAACTGAGTGGGGTTGAGACGCACAAATTCCGATAGAGTTATTGCAGCAGGGTCCTGGTTCTGGTTGTTCTGATGCGGGAACTGAGCCATAATCCCAGTCATGAACTGACGGTTGAGCTCGAATTGTTGCATCATAGCTGCCATATAATCTGGCGGTGGTGGTTGTTCAGGGGAACGACCACGACCATGACCACCTGGTCTAACCATCCTGCTAAGTTTCAATAGGGGTAGTCTAGTAAAAGCAATTGCAAGTGTTTAGCGACAAGCATGATGTAACAGGACAATAATTGAGCAGTGTAATAGATACTTAACAGTAGTCAATTAAGACGTATAGATCCATACACTGAGTCGGGTTCATCCGGACAGCATAACGGCGCAAATTTAAAAGCTAGACATGCTAGGCGGCGTGCAGGCACGCGGTGAGGAAGTACACAACGAGACATAGCAAAGGTTACATCAACGTTGGAGAAAACTATTGGGGCGAGGAATCTGCAAGTGACAACACATGGTGTCCTTGATAAAAGGATCCTGTAAGCAGAACCTGGCCCACAATCTTGAAGAAAGGGGGGTAATTTCAGAACTCCGGGTGGATGTGATCACGAGAACCTAATGTTGAAGTTAGTAAAAAAATTAACCCGAAAGGAAGAGAGATCAGAGTCCCAGAGTAAGGAAGAAGAATAAAAGATCCTAATACCATCCAATTGGCGACGTGGGCCCGTAAGCCACACTGCCAAGTTAGTAAAATAGTTTTGGACCACTAGACTCAACTTCGGCTAAGGAGTTGGAAAGGGGGGATCCTACAGGTAGTCGGCTCTGATACCAACCTATGACGCCCCCGGCTTAATCGTGCACTAACCATACACGGAAATGCACATGATCAAGCCTAAGGACTCACTTGAAGATATCACAACACAACTCTAAAACATAAATAAAGTCATACAAGCTTTATATTACAAGCCAGGGGCGTCGAGGGCTCGAATACATAAGCTCGCATACAAGCATCAGCGGAAGCATCAGATATCTGAGTACGGATATAAAAGATAAAACAAATAAGCCTCAAGAAGGCAGGGCAAAAGAAAACACTACGATCGAAAAGGCGCAGGCCTCCTGCCTAGGACCCTCCGATCCTACTCCTGGTCATCGGCAAGCTCGTAGTAGTAACCACCCTCGGGGTGGTAGTAGTAGTCGTCGATGGGGGTAGCTGTCTCAGGAGCTCCGTCGTCTAGTTGCATCAAAAAGATATGGGGAAAAAGAGGAAGCAAAGCAACCATGAGTACTCATCTGAAGTACTCAGCAAGCAAGGATCTACACTACATATGCAACATTATCAAGGAGAGGCTGTATATGTGGACTGGGCTGCAGAAATGCCAGAATAGAGAGAAGGCCTAGTCCTATCGAAGACTAGCATCTTCAGTGGTCTTGCAGCATTAGAAGAGTGTAGATTAGTACAGTATAAAGTAGTAGTAACATTAAGTATCAACCTCGGCCAGAGATCCTTTCTCGACACCCTGCGAGAAAGCAACCCCGGAGCCCTAGTATCCATTTCTCATCATTAAGTTCTAGTTGTATCGATCGTCGATCAGGATACAACTCCGAGCGTCCGTTACCGAGGATCCGGCTATGCATGGATTAGTTCTTCCCTGCAGGGGTGCACCAACTTACCCACCATGCTCGATTAACTCCGGCCGGACACACTTTTCTGGGTCATGCCCGGCCTCGGCCAAACGATACGCCGCAACCCGACCTAGGCTTAACAGAGAGGTCAGCACGCCGGACTAAACCTATTCCTCCAGGGGTCTTGGGCCATCACCCCGGGCGCTCCTGCACGCTGCGTACGCGGCCGGTGAGCAGACCTAGCAGCCTCCAGTACAATGGAGGGTGCTTAACATGGTCCAACCCAGCGCGCGCCGCTCAGTCGCTGACGTCCATTAAGCTTCGGCTGATGCATACGACGCAGAGTGCCCATAACTGTTCCCACGTGATGGTTAGTGCTATCGGGCCAGAGGCCCCCTCGGATCAAATATCCAAATCGTTAGTGTGTTGGTAGCATGCGGTAACGAGCAGAGACTCACGATCGATGTGACCCCGTCGCCCCGTCTCGAGGACTTGCAGCAAGGGCTAAGAATGCTTGGCCACGCCTCGTATTCATATCTCGGGCACCCTCTAGGTCAACCCGTCTCCACGTCACTCGCCACTTAGGCTCACGCGGGTACCCCTCAGGGTCGACCCGCCTTTCCAAGTAACAGTTGTAAAATCCAAGTATCCGTGTGTCCATAATATCAGGGGAATCCGAGGTATCACCCTCGTTGGATTCCTACTTGATGTAACCGTCAAGGTGAACTCGGAGGAATCACCCTCGATGGGTTCACACTTGAGGGGTTGCACGACAGCGTCGTTACCGGAAGTAGTGAAGGAGGAATCACCCTCGATGACCACGACCGAGTAACTACTCCACAGAGTTAACATCGGAAGTGCTTACGAGGTATCACCCTCGGCACTCGATAGTAACGCTGCAGTGTCGTACAGATAAAAGGGATGTGATGTGCGGTGCTGGGGCCTGGTCGTCGAGTCTTCCAATGATCCAGCGTGGCAACCGGGACAAGTGGGGTCACTGGGGTCTCTATCCAGCCTATACTAAGCAGTTTAGGATAAGCAGGTAGGTATCAACAACAGTTACAAAAATAGGCTATGCATCATAATAGGATAAACAGTAGCAGCAGCAATTCTAATGCAAGCATAAGAGAGAAAGAACAGGCGATATAGGCATGCTCAAGGGGGGTGCTTGCCTGGTTGCTCGGCGACAAAGGCAAGGTCGTCAATGGTGTCGTCGGGCTCCTAAGCTGCGTCGGTCTCGGGAACTGCGTCTGTATCGGGGTCTACCGAGAGAGAAGAGGAGGGAGGAAACAGATAAATACACGGCAAACATATGCAACACAGAGCATGCTATGCTAACGTGCGGTGCAGGGTTGCCTAAAGACATATCTAAATCATTTTAATTATTTTAGGATTAAAGTTGGATTTATTAGCCGGTGTATATGCACTATTCATCTATCAGAAACAGACTAAAAGTTGCGGGTTCACCTCCGTAGAGGGTCCCGACACAGAAATAGATGGCACGGTTGGATTCGTCTCGTTGTTCCAAGCAACTTTCATGTATAAAGTTCTTCGATCTGAGCTACGGTTTATTTTCTACGAATTTTCTATGTTTTAAAGAATTTCTGGAATTATTTTAATTAAATAATTCGCATTATCCAGAACAGTGTTTGGTGACGTCAGCATGACGTATGTGTGACGTCAGCAGTCAACAGTGGCGGTTGACCAGGTCAAATCTGACCAGTGGGACCCACATGTCATACTCAGGGGCTAACAGAGTTTAGATTTAAACTAAGTTTAGTTAATTAGGCGTCTGGGCCCACCTGTCAGTGTCAGGTTAGGTTAATTAAGTTAGTTAAATTAGTTCTGTTAATTAGGGGGCGGTGGGCCCCATTGTCAGCGGCTGGCCGGCCCAGTCAGCACAGTTGACCAGGTTGGCAGCAAAACCAGCACAGGGCTCCGTTTGCCGCGCTGCTGTAACACCCCAAAAATATTCCTCTGGATTTTTAAATCTTTCCTTTAAAAAAATAAATGCTTTGAAAATCATTTTTGATCATATTACTTTTCTACCGTTTGGAAACCCTTTCAAATTTTAATTGGGTTTCAAATTTTTCTTTAATGATTCTGTTTGAAAGGTTTAAAATTATTTGGATAATTAATTTGGAGGTTTTCAAACAATTTTCATTTAGAAAAGTTTTTGTGAATAATTAAATTTTCAAAAGAAAGGCCTTTTCACTTCCTTCTAGCCCTTCTATAATTTTCTAAATAATTTTTTCTGCCACTCCAAATTATTCCACAAGTCATGCACATCTTATATGATAGTAACCAACTCCTTTCCACCTCACAAAAATATTCTTTCAATATTTTATAAATTCCAAAGTTGGAATTTATATTATTCATTATCCCTTTGGTTTAGAAATTAACCACAATTTCTACCAGGATTCTACCTCCACCAAAATTATCTCAGCAAATATATGGTACCCACAACCCATTTCTCCAAAAACATGGGGTGCCACAGTTCAAAATTTTCAAATTCTCTTCTGTTCAAATTTGGACCAGATTCAATCTTTTTGATACAAGTCTATTTTTAATAGCTCAAAAAATTCCAAAACTTTGCCAGGCCCTCTCATATGCATCAACACATCACCACAAAAATTCCTCAAAAATCCTAAAATCCCCAGCACTCACTGCCATATGATCATATGAGTGATCGGGCACTGTTCATCACTGAATAAGATTCAGTTAACTGAATCTTCAGAGAACAGGGGCTAACGAGCCGTGCACTGCAATCCATCCATCCTCTTCTCCTCCACGCCTCCCCTCACCTTAAACATGCTTCCACGGGGCCTCCTCGTCAGTCCCTCGCCATCAACGGGCTGGAGGCTGGCCGGTGCAACAGCCACCACGCTCGGCCACGGCAGGCCGAGCGGATAAGCTCGCGCCACCGGCCTCATTCACTGCGCCGCACCCTGCTGACCTACTTCCCCCTCCACGCGTCGCTTCCCTCCACAGCTTTGCGCACTAACCAAGCTCCTGGACCCCATCCGGCAGTCGCGGGAGATGGGCACGTCCGCCGCACCCGTACACCGACCTCGCCGTGGATAAGGCACCCGAGCTCGAGCTTGTCCGCGCTGGTGCTTCGGGCAGCTTCCACCACTCTCACTGACACCCACCACCCTTGACCACCGCCCCTAACCACCTCCGGCGGTCGGAGTAACTCCGGCGTCGCCCGCAAGCTTCTGACCACCTCGGGATCACCTATATAAAGGCCCCCGAGCCCCACTCGTTCCACCCATCGCCTCCACCACCTCCTAATCGCCCCCTCGCCACCTCCCTGACCTCGAGGAGGTCTCCTCCCACCTCTCCGGTCACCGCTCCGCCGCCTCGGTCCACGATCAGTTCATCACCATTACCCCACCTCCACATCTCAAACTTCACCAGTAGCCATCTCATCCACCAAACGATCGATCCCGCGCTCCAATTCCGTCCCCCGATCTCTCTCCGACAAGGTCCATCTCCACCGAAGCCATCGTCCACCGGCGTTGAGCTCACCGTCGTTCAGGCGCTCGCCGGCGTCCATCTCTATCACTCACCGATGCGGTAGTCCACACTGAGCACGTCTACATCACCGCCGGCCGCTGAAACACCGGCGATCTTCGCCGGCGATCGCCGCATCTCCTCTGTCCTAGCGCGCGCGTTCGAACTTTTGAACCTGACGGGTGGACCCCACCCCGCGCGCTCTTTTTTCTTTTTCTCTGTTTTAATCGAAGGCGTATTCCGTGTTTTGCGCCTTCCATGCTGAAAAGCGTATTCTTGCCCGAAGCGTTTTCTTTATAAACGCACAGGGACTGGATTTTTGCAGAAACACCCCATGTTTTGAAAGTTTAACAACTTTTAAACCACAACTCTGTTTGAGTTGAATCTTTTTTCGAAATTCTTATTTTTCTCTCTAGTTTTTTTTAGTATTTATTTAAAAATGTTTTGACACAACTTTTTATACTGTTGCCAAAATTTTAATTTGAGTTGAATTTGAATATTTTCAGAAAAAGAAGAGGGAAACCTTGCCGAGAATTTTGAAGGGTTTTCAACTGAATACTTTGGACAAGGCAAGCATTATTGAACTTGGGATATGGTGATTGCATTTGCATGTTTGCATCGGTTGGAGTTGCACCACATATATCACAAGTGCATGCATGTTTGGTCATATCACTTCTTATGCTTGTCTTGCACTTCACTCAAACAAGGAAACTTACTGACTTGGTAAAGCTGTGAGATATTCAGGAGAAGATAATTATTTTTGACACGGTGGTGTCACATGACGTATGTGAAATATACCGGTGAAGATAATTAACACCTCCTGAGTCGGCCTAGATCGAGTCTTGTTCCGTTACACCTAGCTGGATACCGTGCTGCCATGAGTCCTTCCGCAAGGAAGGTACAACTGACTAACTTGTTAACCCATGTCCAGGTACACACCGTACAGAGGGCCACGATGAGTGTTTCCAGGGCCTTGGACTAAATCCTGTCATCGGGTCAGGGGGCATGGGTGTTTCCAGTTGTAAACGAGAGGGGGGCACCCCTTGGAATCCGCGCGTATTAATAGTGATCCCATGTAGGACGTTGGTCTCTCCGTCTTAGAGTTTTTCTTGAACAATGCTTTGGGTGATTCCTGGCATCCGGAAAGTTAATCTGGTGTGTTCTGGTCAGGTGTGTTTTCAACCCAAAGACCGTAATGGGAATTAGTCAGTGTCATGGTACTAACTAAAGAAATCGTTTACTTGTGGGTAAAGAGTACACCCTCTGCAGAGTTTAAACCTATTCGAATAGCCATTGTCCACGGTCAATGGCGTTAGCTGGGTGGGTCAAGTGTCGGTCTCCGGAGGAAATAATTTTAATATGCCTGAAATATTTTGCAGGAATAATTATTGACACCCTGATGCTACCATGAATATTATATGCATGTTAAATATTATTATGATTATGCATATTATTGAGGACTAACCCGTTTCTCTTATTTTGAATTTCCTGAGTGTCTCAGGGGCTGGCACAACTACCGCGGGCACTCAGCTTTATTTTCAAGACCTCTCGTGGCGTCTCTTGAGTTAACAGGCGGTTTATCCCGTCACTACTCTTGTGGACACCCGATTGGCATTTCTCTTCAAGTCCGACCGTGGCGTCACTTGACACCCGACTGGCATTTCTCTTCAAGACCTCTTCGTGACGTCCCTCGAGTTAACAGGCGGTCCCGCCACTACTCTTGTGGACACCCGATTGGCATTTTTTTTAATTTTGCTGAATGTCACTTGGGCTGGCTCGACTACCCCTGGCATTCATTTGCTTTATTTCTAATAAGTTTGATTATGACTAACATGCTATGTTCACGTTCATATCATTTTATTATCATATTTAAATTTCAGCCAACATGAGCATATGCATTCATTATATCTTTTGTTCATAATGTTTGCAAGTACATTCCAACGTACTCACTGGCTTGTCCCTGGCTATTTACTTGGCCAGACTTGGAGGAGGACGAGCTTGTGGAGGAGGATTGCGCTAGCGAGCCCGACGCTTAGAGGAGTCCCAGTCAGTCAACCTGTGAGATAGGAGTCTACCACATGTATCATCCGCTGAGCTTCCGCTACACAAATAAAATAGTCAAGCCTCACACTGACGCTTGGCTCTATTTTATTGTACTAGTATTGTATCACCACCACACCACTGTCATATTCCTCCACTGCCATATATTGGCGAGTTTGTAATAAACTTTGTTGAGCCCTCAGACTCAACCCTCTGTAATATTATCTTGTACTGGTTATCTGTATCAAGGAAGTCCACCAGTTGTGTTGATCTTGGGGCTGGTGTGACTTAGGGCAATTCTAGGATTTATTCTCAGAAATGGGCCCGACAGACCTTGGTACCAGAGCCAGGCTGACTGTAGGAAGCCCTAGGCACGATCGCTAGCACTCGAGTCAGTACTAACATTTTTAGCATGCATCTCATGCATTGTAGCATTTTTCCCATGGTCCTCATATGCACATGATATGACTATTTGGATTTTTGTCTACCGATGTAGATGTCTGGCGGTAACTGCCCATCCCAGATTTTCGCCAACGAGCCTGCGGGATTTTCCCGTCTTCTTACCGTCATCGCTAGGGATGCGATGAGATCTCCGAGCCGTCCAGAGTACACCGTTTTTCCTGACAGGATCACAGACACTCTGACTATGTACCAGGCTTCTGTATATATTCGGGGTGGAAGTACCTTGTCTTTCCGCAACTACCATTTTATGGGGAGAGTCAGTCCCTCTGAGAGGCATGCTATCCAGATGGCCACCCGTGAGGCTATTTCTCGTCTCAAGGACATCCTGCCTATTATGCAGACCCGTCCCTATCACTACCTTCCGTGCCATGTTCCTTATACCAACCATTATGCTTTTTCCTGCACCGCAGGGGAAAGGGATGAGGCGATCGAGCCCCTTGTTCAGTATATCATGGCACTAGAGTCGGTCTTCACCGCACTGGTGGACGACCATCTTGCTGCACGAATGGACTTGGCTCGTGCGAGGATCCCTCGCAGGAGTTAGTTCCGTTCACCTTCACCACGTGCCCCTCGTATTCCGACTACACCACATTATTCTCCTACTCAGCCCGCGGTTCAGCGCTCATCCCCGAGTGATGAGGCTAGTCGCTTGGCTACTCCTGGTCCGATCAGAGCTCCATTGCCGACGCGCACAGTGCCACCTCAGGCAGGCGTAGCATCGACCTCTGCCCGACTGGAGACCATTCCTGAGGAGGAGGAGGAGACTGAGTCGCCAGCACCTCTGCTGGGACTTACCGTCAGCGGAGCTTACAGTGTCTCGGACACCCCGTGAGGACAGATCGAGCATCAGCACCGCAGTAGTCTTTTTATGATGACGTGGTTGTAAGATATTTATTTTCTGTTTCTTCTTCTTTTTGTAAGATGGTGAGTAACAAACTCAGACCACAGCCCGTTGACAGGACGAGGTAGTACGTTAGTTGAATAAGCGGTTGTGTAGTATACAGTTTCTGCAAGCATCTTGTATAATTAAGTCATGCTTGTATAATTAAATCCTGCATGTATGATATAACCTGTTGTACTTGCATCCTGGGGGGGGAGATTTATTTTCGGTCTCTTAAAAGTTTTAATTGCTGCCTTTATAATTTCTTTTCTCATCGGTGTTACACAAATACCCCCAGAAAGAAAATGCAACGCCCCTGGACCCGTTCTATGCCAAGTCCGCCAGAGAGCAACCATGGACAAATGGGAAATAATTTTACACAAGGACAGACTAGTCAATAGGGCAGTGACTCAGCATTTTCACAAGTGTGCCGTCTGTACGAACAAAGCCAGCAATAGCACCAAGAGATGATGTAGCATTTAATCAATATGGGAAATCACCAAGGACAAAATCAGAACAGGTCTAAATTGTCCGAGCTCCAGAAGACCAATCCTACTGTGTTTTCTCACACCGACAACCCATTGGAGGCAGATGATTGGCTACGTGATATTGAAAGAAAATTGGTTATTGCCCAGTGTACGGACCTGAAAAACGTGCTTTATACCCCATACCACTTTTCTGGTACAGCAGCATCATAGTGGGAAAACTTATGTCACACTCATCCCAGCGGAGCCAATATGACATGGGAACAATTCAAGGAAAACTTCCGGGGAGCACACATTCCCAACAGTATCATGAAATTGAAGAAAAGGGAATTCGAGGATCTCAAGCAGTGAGGCACCATGGTAACCCAGTACCTGGATCAATTTACCCAGTTGGCCCGGTACGCCAACGACAAATACATGACAGAAGACAAAAAGATGGAAAAGTTTCTCGACGGACTTATCCCGTCATTAAAGTGCCAACTGGTAGTCCACACCTTTCCTGATTTCAAAACACTGGTGGACAAGGCAATTATACTGGAGAACGAGCACCGCAACATGAATGAAATACGCAAGCGCCGTATGAACCAGTCGTCTCAGGTTCGCAACAGCAGGCCAAGAATGAATTTCAGAAGCCTACAACACCCCGACCAGCAACTCCGCTACCCCGACCAGCAATGGTAGCACCACAACAGAACCGCAGTGCTTTCAACAACAGGACTAAAGATACAACATTCTATCCGGGCATCACCTGTTATGCCTGTGGAGGAGAACGGCATTACTCCAGGCAATGCCCAAAGCAGGGAAATAATACAACCAAGCCCAACAACAATGGTTGTGGTACAAACACAGCTCCAAAACGCAACAACTCCAACCCCAATAACAACCAGAGGAAGGGACAGGTCAACCATGTGACATTCGAGGAGGCACAAAATGCACCAGATATTGTGTTTGGTACGTTTCCTGTCAACTCAATTAAGGCTACAGTCTTATTTGATTCCGGAGCTTCCCATTCGTGTATCTTAAAAAGATTCGCTTCGAAGAATCGATTTTCTTTTTCTCCTTTGCAAAATTCCATGGTTATTCAGTCCCCGGGATCGAAGCAAAGCACACAATGGTACTGCAATGATGTGAATATTGAGATCAAAGGAATGCTATTTTTAGCCAACCTTATTGTTCTAGAAGCAGTCGATCTGGATGTTATTCTGGGAATGGATTGGTTAACCAAAAATAAAGGTTTCATAGACTGCTACAACCGCACTGTGACTCTTACAAGCTGCTAAGGAGAAACAATAAAATTTGGCACAAGGAGGATTTCCGCATCACAAGGAAAATTAAATCAAGTGGATGCGGCAGAATTAAGTAAGGTTCCTATAGTCTGCGAATACCCCGATGTATTTCATGAGGAGCTACCAGGAATGCCCCCGGACCGTGAAATTGAATTTGTTATTGAATTGGCACCTGGAACAACACCCATTTATAAGAAGCCGTACCGAATGGCTCCGATGGAATTGGCTGAGTTGAAGAAACAGATTAAGGAACTAATGGAAAAGGGTTATGTTCGACCCAGCTCATCACCATGGGGATCGCCAGTTATATTTGCTAAGAAAAAGGATGGTACCCTAAGGCTATGTATTGATTACAGGTCACTCAATATGGTCACCATCAAAAATAAATACCCGCTGCCCAGGATAAATGACTTGTTTGAACAGCTAGCAGAAGCCAAGGTTTTCTCAAAAATAGATTTGAGGTCAGGCTACCATCAATTAAAAATCCGATCGTCAGATATACCCAAGACTGCCTTTACTACCAGATATGGATTATACGAGTTCACAGTGATGCCTTTTGGCTTAACCAACGCTCCTGCTTATTTTGTGCATCTCATGAACAAGGTCTTCATGAAATATTTGGACAAGTTCGTGGTCGTATTTATCGATGATATACTTATTTATTCCAAGACACCTGAGGAACACGAGCAACACCTACGAATAGTCCTGGAAGAATTAAGGAAAAATCAACTATATGCCAAATTCAGTAAATGTGAATTTTGGTTGCGAGAAGTTGGTTTTCTGGGACACGTACTGACACAAGATGGGATAGCAGTAGACCCAAGTAAAGTAAAGGCTATCCAAGAATGGAAGCAACCCACAAACATGATAGAGGTCAGGAGTTTTCTTGGTCTGGCTGGCTACTACCGGAGATTTATAGAAGGATTCTCCACCATAGCTAAACCCATGACCCAATTACTTAAGAAGGATAAGAAGTTTGATTGGACTGAAGCCTGTGAGAAAAGTTTCCAAGAATTGAAAAAGAGGCTAACAACGGCACCCGTTCTAGTCGTGCCCGATGTGCACAAAAAATTTGAGATATACTGTGACGCATCCAGGAAAGGCCTTGGATGTGTATTGATGCAAGAAGGAAAAGTCGTGGCATATGCCTCAAGACAGTTACGACGACACGAGGAGAATTATCCTACTCATGATTTGGAACTAGCTGCAGTAATACATGCACTCAAAGAATGGCGACACTTTCTTCTCGGTAAACGATGTGAAATATACACAGACCACAAAAGTCTTAAGTATATTTTCACCCAGCCAGAATTAAACTTGAGACAATGTCGCTGGCTTGAGTTAATAAAGGATTATGACATCGGAATTCATTATCATCCGGGTAAAGCAAATGTTGTGGCAGACGCCCTCAGCCGAAATCCCTGCACCAACAATAATAGTGCGCAATTCTTACAGCGTGAGTTTAATAAGGAATTTGCCGAACTCAATATGGTCCTAGTCACAGAAGGAACCATTGCCCAACTAGAAATAAAACCAACATTAGAGGATCAGATCAAAGAAGCCCAAAAGGGACACCCAAGTATTGAAGGGATTAAGAGGAAAATAAAATTGGGCAAGGCGACTGAATTTACCATAGACACTCAGGGAATTTTATGGTTCGGGAAAAGATTGTGCGTGCCTAATAAGGAAGATTTAATGCAACAAATCTTGGCAGAAGCCCATACCACTCCATATTCTATTCATCAAGGAGGGACAAAAATGTACAAGGATCTACAAGAAAATTATTGGTGGCACGGGATGAAAAGAGATATAGCCGTATATGTCGCACGTTGTGATTCATGCCAGCGTGTAAAAGAAGAACACCAGAGGCCAGCAGGACTATTGCAGCCACTCAGAGTACCTGAATGGAAATGGGACGTAATAGGAATGGATTTTATCGTCGGATTGCCAAGGTCACGACACAGAAATGATGCTATCTGGGTTATAATAGATTATTTAACCAAGGTGGCACATTTCATTTCGGTAAAAACCACATACTGGAGGCTTGCCACATTATACCTCTCCCGGATTGTTTGCCTACACGGAGTACCCAAGACCATAGTCTCTGATAGAGGAACCCAATTTGTCTCTAGATTTTGGGAGCACCTACAGCAAGCCCTAGGGACTCAACTAGCGTTTAGCACAGCATACCACCCGCAGACCGGAGGACAAACTGAGCGGGTAAATCAAATATTAGAGGACATGCTAAGAGCATGTGTGCTCACTTACGGAGTTAGCTGGGAAGACAGTTTACCATACGCGGAGTTCTCATAAAACAACAGTTATCAAGCCAGTTTGAAAATGTCACCTTTTGAAGCCCTGTACGGGCGAAGGTGCCGTAACCCACTCAATTGGTCTGAGACCGGAGACAGTCGAATTTTCGGTCCCGAAGTTCTTAAGGAGGAAGAAACAAAAGTGAAGCTTATTCAGGACAGACTGAAAGCGGCTCAGAGCCGTCAAAAGAGTTACTATGATCAAAAGCACCGCCAAATCAGTTTTGAGCCCGATGAATATGTGTATCTCAGAGTATCTCCCACAAGAGGACTACAGAGATTTAAAGTCAAAGGAAAATTGGCACCGAGGTTTATTGGACCATTCAGGGTAATCGCAAGGAGAGGCAAGGTTGCTTATCAACTAGAGCTACCGGCAGAATTATCAGATGTTCACGATGTGTTTCACGTGTCACAACTAAGGAAATGTGTCAGTCACCCAGAAAAGCAAGTCCAGCATCAGGACCTGGATATCCAACAAGATCTTACCTATAGGGAACGTCCTATAAAGATTTTGGAGGAGTCTGAACGTAGGACCCGACAGAATGTAATAAAATTTTACAAGGTTCAGTGGAGTAATCACACCGAGGAAGAAGCAACATGGGAAAGAGAGGATCACCTGAGACTGAATATCCATACCTATTTAAGGGACAGCTGAAATCTCGGGGACGAGATTTTCCTTAAGGGGGGTAGGTGTTGTAACACTCCAAAAATATTCCTCTGTATTTTTAAATATTTCCTTTTAAAAAATAAATAATTTGAAAATCATTTTTGATCATATTACTTTTCTACCGTTTGGAAACCCTTTCAAATTTTAATTGTGTTTCAAATTTTTCTTTAATGATTCTGTTTGAAAGGTTTAAAATTATTTGGATAATTAATTTGGAGGTTTTCAAACAATTTTCATTTAGAAAAGTTTTTGTGAATAATTAAATTTTCAAAAGAAAGGCCTTTTCACTTCCTTCTAGCCCTTCTATAATTTCCTAAATATTTTTTTCTGCCACTCCAAATTATTCCACAAGTCATGCACATCTTATAGGATAGTAACCAACTCCTTTCCACCTCACAAAAATATTCTTTCAATATTTTATAAATTCCTATGTTGGAATTTATATTATTCATTATCCCTTTGGTTTACAAAGGAACCACAATTTCTACCAGGATTCAACCTCCACCAAAATTATCTCAGAAAATATATGGTACCCACAACCCATTTCTCCAAAAACATGGGGTGCCATAGTTCAAAAATTTGAAATTCTATTCTGTTCAAATTTGGACCAGATTCAATCTTTTTGATACAAGTCTATTTTTAATAGCTCAAAAAATTCCAAAACTTTGCCAAGCCCTCTCATATGCATCAACACATCACCACAAAAATTCCTCAAAAATCCTAAAATCCCTAGCACTCACTGCCATATGATCATATTAGTGATCGGGCACTGTTCATCACTGAATAAGATTCAGGTAACTGAATCTTCAGAGAACAGGGGCTAACGAGCCGTGCACTGCACTCCATCCATCCTCTTCTCCTCCACGCCTCCCCTCGCCTTAAATGTGCTGCCACGGGGCCTCCTCATCACTCCCTCGCCATCAACGGGCCAGAGGCTGGCCGGTGCAACAGCCATCACGCTCGGCCACGGCAGGCCGAGCGGATCAGCTCACGCCACCGGCCTCATTCACTACGCCGCACCCTGCTGACCTACTTCCCCCTCCACGCGTCGCTTCCCTTCGCAGCTTCACGCACTGACCAAGCTCCTGGACCCCATCCGGCAGTCGCCAGAGATGGGCACATCTGCCACACCTGTACACCGACCTCGTCGTGGATAAGGCACCCGAGCTCGAGCTCGTCCGCGCTGGTGCTTCGGGCAGCTTCCACCACTCTCACTGACACCCACCACCCTTGACCACCGCCCCTAACCACCTCCGGCGGTCGGAGTAACTCCGGCGTCGCCCGCAAGCTTCTGACCACCTCGGGATCGCCTATATAAAGGCCCCCGAGCCCCACTCGTTCCACCCATTGCCTCCACCACCTCCTAATCGCCCCCTCGCCACCTCCCTGACCTCGAGGAGGTCTCCTCCCTCCTCTCCGGTCACCGCTCCGCCGCCTCGGTCCATGATCAGTTCATCACCATTACCCCACCTCCACAGCTCAAACTTCACAAGTAGCCATCTCATTCACCAAACGATCGATCCCGCGCTCCAATTCCATCCCCCGAGCTCTCTCCGACAAGGTCCATCTCCACCGAAGCCACCATCCGCCGGCGTTGAGCTCACCGTCATTCAGGTGCTCGCCGACGTCCATCTCTACCACTCACCGATGCGGTAGTCCAGACTAAGCACGTCTGCATCACCGCCGGCCGCTGAAACCCCGGCGATCATCGCCGGCGATCGCCGCATCTCCTCTGTCCTCGCACGCGCGTTCGAACTTTTGAACCTGACGGGTGGACCCCACCCCGCGCGCTCTTTTTTCTTTTTCTCTGTTTTAATCGAAGGCGTATTCCGTGTTTTGCGCCTTCCACGCTGAAAAGCGTATTCTTGCCCGAAGTGTTTTCTTTATAAACGCACAGGGACTGGATTTTTTGCAAAAACACCCCTGGTTTTGAAAGTTTAACAACTTTTAAACCACAACTCTGTTTGAGTTGAATCTTTTTTTGAAATTCTTATTTTTCTCTCTAGTTTTTTTAGTATTTATTTAAAAATGTTTTGACACAACTTTTTGTATTGTTCCCAAAATTTTAATTTGAGGTGAATTTGAATATTTTCAGAAAAGGAAGAGGGAAAACTTGCCGAGAATTTTGAAGGGTTTTCACCTGACTACTTTGGACAAGGCAAGCATTATTGAACTTGGGATATGGTGATTGCATTTGCATGTTTGCATCGGTTGGAGTTGCACCACATATATCACAAGTGTATGCATGTTTGGTCATATCACTTCTTATGCTTGTCTTGCACTTCACTCAAACAAGGAAACTTACTGACTTGGTAAAGCTGTGAGATATTCAGGAGAGTGTCTCCTGTCTTGGATGTGCCGGTGGGCACGGGCCATTTTTTTTGACACGGTGGTGTAACATGACGTATGTGAAATATACCGGTGAAGATAATTAACACCTCCTGAGTCGGCCTAGATCGAGTCTTGTTCCGTTATACCTAGCTAGATACCGTGCTGCCACGAGTCCTTCCGCAAGGAAGGTACGGCTAAGTAAGTTGTTAACCCCTGTCCAGGTACACACGGTACAGAGGGCCACGATGAGGGTTTCCAGGGCCTTGGACTAAATCCTATCATCGGGTCAGGGGGCATGGGTGTTTCCCGTTGTAAACAAGAGGGAGGTACCCCTTGGAATCCGTGCGTATTAATAGTGATCCCATGTAGGATGTTGGTCTCTATGTCTTAGAGTTTTTCTTGAACGATGCTTTGGGTGATTCCTGGCATCCGGAAAGTTAATCCGGTGTGTGCTAGTCAGGTGTGTTTTCAACCCAAAGACCGTAATGGGAATTAGTCAGTGTCACGGTACTGACTAAAGAAATCCTTTACTTGTGGGTAAAGAGTACACCCTCTGCAGAGTTTAAACCTATTCGAATAGCCGTTGTCCACGGTCAAGGGCGTTAGCTGGGTGGGTCAAGTGTCGGTCCCGGTGTCGGTCTCCGGAGGAAATAATTTTAATATGCCTGAAATATTTTGCAGGAATAATTATTGACACCCTGATGCTACCATGAATATTATATGCATGTTAAATATTATTATGATTATGCATATTATTGTGGACTAACCCGTTTCTCTTATTTTGAATTTCCTGAGTGTCTCAGGGGCTAGCTAGACTACCCCGGGCACTCAGCTTTATTTTCAAGACCTCTCGTGGCGTCTCTCGAGCTAACAGGTGGTTTATCCCGCCACTACTCTTGTGGACACCCGATTGGCATTTCTCTTCAAGTCCGACCGTGGCGTCACTTGACACCCGACTGGCATTTCTCTTCAAGACCTCTTCTCGACGTCCCTCGAGTTAACAGGCGGTCCCGCCACCACTCTTGTGGACACCCGATTGGAATTTTTTTTATTTTGCTGAATGTCACTTGGGCTGGCTAGACTACCCGTGGCATTCATTTGCTTTATTTCTAATAAGTTTGATTATGACTAACATGCTATGTTCACGTTCATATCATTTTATTATCATGATTTAAATTTCAGTCAACATGAGCATATGCATTCATTATATCTTTTGTTCATAATGTTTGCGAGTACATTCCAACGTACTCACTAGCTTGTCCCTGGCTATCTACTTGGCCAGACTCGGAGGAGGACGAGCTTGTGGAGGAGGATTGCGCTAGCGAGCCCGACGCTTAGAGGAGTCCCAGTCAGTCAACCTATGAGATAGGAGTCTACCACTTGTATCATCCGCTGAGCCTCCGCTACACAAATAAAATAGTCAAGCCTCACACTGACGCTTGGCTCTATTTTATTGTACTAGTATTGTATCACCACCACACCACTATCATATTCCGCCACTGCCATATATTGGCGAGTTTGTAATAAACTTTGTTGAGCCCTCAGACTCAACCCTGTGTAATATTATCTTGTACTGGTTATCTGTATCAAGGAAGTCCACCAGTTGTGTTGATCTTGGGGCTGGTGTAACTTAGGGCTATTCTGGGAATTATTCTCAGAAATGGGCCCGAGAGTGGCTTACGCCATTCGAACGGGCGGAGCGAGGTGCATCCATTCATGGCGGTCTCTCAAGTAGTGGTGGCCGGATTCGAGCGCGGTGACGACGGCGACGGCGCCGGCGTTCGGGACTACACCGAAATGGTGAAACGCGGCGCGAGCGAATAAGATGAGCAGCGGGGCAGCAGCTACGGGCTTCTTGAGCGTGCTAGGGCGGACGGGCGAGGCCGTAGTGGCTCAGGAGCGTGATGCTCGCAGCCACGGCGGCGGCCAGAGTACGGCAACGCGGCGGGATGGCTACGGCCACGCAAAGGTCCAGGGAAGAAAAGGAGGGGGTAGCGGTGCTCACGTAGGGGCACACGGTGGCTGGCGCAAAGTTTAGTAGCTGCAGAAGAGGGAGATCGATGGTGGCGAGGTTCCGGTGGCTGCAGTTGTTGATGGAGACGAGGAGGTCACTGCGCTGCTCCCCGAGTCAATGCAGAGCTCCAGCTCGATGAAGACGATGGCCCCGGAGCGCGAGGACACGAAGGCGAGGTCGGAGGGGCTCGGTGGCCGCGTCTGCGAGCGACGAACGGTGACGAGCCCGCTCAGATGGGCTCGGGTAGAGGGGGAGGAGGAGCGAGGGAGGCGAGGGAGGAGCCAGGGGGGTCGCGGGAGATGCTCTTATCCTCCACGGCGAGCGCAGGCGCACGGTGTCGAGCAGGCGAGCAGGGGGGCCGGGGCACGCGCGCGGGCGCGTGCTGTGGCATCCACAGCGGCGCAGGGTGAGCAGTGCGAGGTGGGAGACGGTGCTGGGTGGGCTGGGCCGGTGCTGTAGCCACTTAGGCCCAGGTACAGTGGGCCTTTTCCCCTTTTCTTCTTTTTTCTGTTTTCTGTTTTCTTTTCTGTTTTGCAAATTGTTTAGCCACTAAACTGCTTTTACAAAATAAGTGACCTAGCTCATAAATTGCAGTGCATTAGTACCTATCACCAAAAACTAGTTTGGGTAAAATATAATTTCATATTTAACAAAGATTTAATAAAAGGTTATTAAATGTTACTGTTTGCCACTGTTTGAGGTTGTTAGGGTCACTTAACCAAGCCCATTGATGTTGGTTACAATTTTATAGTTGCCTCTGAATTATTTGCTATTTAATGAACATTTTAGTTTCCAATTTGGAACAACTTTTATTTCCACTTTAAATTAATTTGAAGTTTGAATTAGGAGTTTGAAATGCAATATGATGCAAATGATGACTAGGCACTGTTAAACTTGCTGACATGGCATTAACTAAGGGTGATCACTGTGGTTAATTACATGGGGTGTTACAACTCTCCTCCTCTAACAAGAATTCTTGTCCCGAGAATTAAGAAGAAGACTAAAAGAAAGCGGGGTATTCTTCGCGAAGACGATCCTCGCGTTCCCAAGTGGCTTCATCTTCAGTATGATTTGATCACTGCACTTTGAGGAACTTGGTCGTCTTCTGACGGGTTCGACATTCAGATTCATCGAGGATGCGGATCGGATGCTCCTTATAAGAAAGATCATCATGCAATTCGAGCATCTCGTGATCCACTGCTCGGTGCGGAGACTCCTTGAAGCAACGGTGAAGTTGCGACACATGGAAGACGTCATGGATATGAGAGAATTGCGGCGACAACTCCAATTTATATGCCACCTGACCACGTCTTGCAACAATGCGGAAAGGACCAATGTAGCGTGGAGCTAACTTGCCCTTGAGCCAAAACGATGAGTGCCTTTCATAGGAGTGACACGCAGATAAGCTTGATCACCAGGCTGATAGGTCAAACCCCATCGTTTGCGATCATAGTTGCTCTTCTGGCGGTCCTGAGCCGCCTTTAGATTTTCTCGAACGATACGGACTTGTTCTTCGGCGTGTTGGATAATGTCTGGACCCACAAGTGGTCGTTCCCCAGTTTCTGACCAATTCAGATGGGTTCGACACTTACGTCCATAAAGGACTTCGAAGGGGGCCATTTTCAAGCTCGCTTGATAACTGTTGTTATATGAGAACTCGGCATACGGGAGAGATTCTGCCCATTTCTTGCCGAAGGATATAACACAAGCTCGAAGCATGTCTTCAAGCACTTGATTAACACGCTCGACTTGGCCTTGGGATTGGGGGTGATAAGCTGAACTCCAGGTAATATGAGTTCCCGTAGCTTCTTGGAAACTTTCCCAGAACTTTGAGGTGAAAAGACCACCACGGTCCGAACTGATCTCCTTCGGAATGCCGTGGAGTGAAACAATTCTGGAGATATACAACTCTGCTAACTGACTAGCAGTAATAGTCTCCTTGACAGGCAGAAAGTGTGCAACCTTAGAAAGTTGGTCAACGACGAGAAGAATAGCATCGTGACCCTTCTGTGACTTGGGAAGGCCAGTAATGAAATCCATCTGAACCTTATCCCATTTCCATAGAGGAATAGGAAGTGGTTGCAGAATTCCGGCAGGCTTCTGATGTTCTGCTTTAACGCGATGGCAAAGGTCACATTCAGCAACATAGCGAGCAATATCCTGCTTCATTTTAGACCACCAGTACCTTTGACGAAGATCACAATACATCTTGGTACTACCCGGATGAATAGACAGTGCTGTATCATGTGCCTCCATCATGACCTTGTCAGTCATAAGCTTGAAGCGAGGTACGACAATGCGGTCTCTGAAATACAAGGTTCCATCTTCAGACAGCGAGAAATCCCTGTACTTTTCTAGGTGAAGATCTTTCTTCATCAGATCAACTTCAGCATCTTTAGCTTGCGCATCCTTAACAGCTTTCTCAAGATCTGGTTGTACCACAAGGTTTTTAAGAGAACCCTGGGGAACAATACGTAGATTTAGCTTGCGCAGTTCTTCATAAAGACGAGGCTGAGCTTGCTTAACCATGAGGTTGTTACAATAGGACTTGCGGCTTAAGGCATCAGCCATGAAATTAGCCTTGCCAGGGGTATATGAAATACCACAGTCATAGTCCGTAATTGTTTCCAACCATCGCTGTTGGCGGAGATTAAGATCCAGCTGAGTAAACAAATACTTCAGGCTTTGATGATCAGTATATGCCTCACACCGGTTACCCAGAAGGTAATGTCGCCACAGCTTCAATGCATAGATCACTGCAGCAAGTTCAAGATCATGCACTGGATAATTTTCTGCATGTGGACGCAATTGACGCGAAGCATAAGCAATTACTCTTTGCTCTTGCATTAGGACACAACCTAATCCTTGACGAGAGGCGTCGCAATATATCACAAAGTCTTTGCAAGAATCCGGAGGAGCAAGTACTGGGGCAGAAGTTAGCTTATCCTTGAGGGTCTGGAAACTTTCCTGACATTTGTGTGTCCACTCAAACCTAACGCCTTTGTGAAGCAGATTAGTTAGGGGCTTAGCAATCTTGGAAAAGTTCCCGACAAATTGATGACAATAGCTTGCGAGGCCGAGAAAACTTCTCACTTGCTTGACGTTCTTCGGAGGAGTCCAATCCAGAATAGCCTGAACTCGTTCCGGGTTAACAGCAATTCCATCCTTGGATATCACATGTCCAAGGTAGGTTACTTCAGAGAGCAAGAATTCACATTTGGAGTATTTGGCATACAACTGGTGTTCGTGAAGCCTTTCCAGAACAAGACGAAGGTGTTCAGCGTGTTCTTCCTTATTCTTTGAATATACCAGAATATCATCTAGATATACCACGACGAACTTGTCGAGGTAATCCATGAAGATGTAATTCATCAGACGGGAGAACGTGGCTGGAGCATTTGTTAAGCCACATGACATGACCGTGTACTCGTAGGAGCCATAACGAGTAACAAAGGCAGTCTTCGGAATATCCTCTTCATGGACACGGATCTGGTGATAACCCAACCTCAAGTCGAGTTTAGAAAACACTAATGATCCAGCAAGCTGATCATACAAGTCATTGATCCGAGGGAGCAGATATTTATTCTGAATGGTTGCCTGGTTGATAGGACGGTAATCTTGGACCAACCTATTCGTACCATCTTTCTTCTTGACAAAGAGGGAAGGTGCTCCCCAGGCAGAGGAACTAGGATGGATAAAGCCTTTGCAGAGGGATTTGTCGATTTCCTCCTTAAGCTCGAGAAGGTGGTGCGGAGGCATCTTATAAGGACGCTTCGCAATAGAAGTTGTGCCTGGTTTCAAGTTGATGACAAACTCGATAGCTCTAACAGGGGGTATTCCTGGAAGTTCTTCCGGAAAAACATCTTGAAAGTCACAGATGACTGGAATGTTTTCGATCCCCTCAAGCGGAGAAGCGTTCAATGCATTCAAGGCATAGATTTGAGCCTCGGCATTTTGAGTTATCTGGGCACAGTAATTCACTAGCTCATCTGATGGGTGCAGGAGGTGTACAACTTTAGTGGCACAATTGATTGAGGCGCAGTGAGCCTTCAACCAATCCATTCCCAGGATAAGATCAATGTTGGAAGTATTCAGGATAATGGGGAAGGCCTAAAAATTCCTCCCTTCAATCTCAACAGAGACTTCGGGGCTGAATATGGAGGCTTGGCATTGACCCGCGGGTGTGTTTACCAATAATGGATGGTGTAGCGTTTCGCATTTAACGTCATGCATGAGCGCAAAATGTTCTGACATGAATGAATGTGATGCTCCTGAATCAAATAAAACAGATGCAGGTACTGAATTAACAAGTAGTGTACCCATCACAGTTTCTAGTTGATCTTGAGCTTCAGCCATGTTGATGTGATAAGCCTGCCCACGACCATAAGAAGGCCTGGCATTATTGTTGCGGGCATTAGGAGGCGGAGCCAGTTGCTTCTGATTCTGATAGCAATTCCTGGCAAGGTGACCCGGTTTGCCACACTTGTAACACAACCCTTCATTGGGATTGGGAGCAGGAGCTCGGGGTGGTGCAGCTCGAAGAAGCTGCCTCGATGGTGGAGGAGGCAGACGGGGTGCGGCATGGTATGGCCTTGGTGCAGGGGCAGTTGGACGGTACATGCTGTGGGGAATCCAGATATGGTGTTTCTGTGAAGACGAGCCCAAAGATGAGCCAGCATCACGATAGCGCTTCTCTGATTACTTGTGCTTGATCTGAGCAGTCTCAACCAGAATAGCCTTGTTCACAAGAGTAGCAAAGTCGGTGAAGTCTTGAGCAGCAAGTGCAAGCTCGATGTCTGGGTGGAGTCCACTACGAAACTTCTCTTGTCTACGAGCTTCTGTGGCGATGTCTTCTTCAGCATAGCGGGACAGGTCAAGGAATTCCCGCTGATAGGCTTCGACAGTCTTGTTACCCTGAGTGAGGTTGCGGAACTGGGTCCTCATCTGGTCCATGATTCCCTGAGGAATATATCGGGCACGAAAAGCAGCCTGGAACTCAAGCCAAGTAACGACTGTTCCAGCAGGCAGTGTACGCTTGTGTGTGTCCCACCATTGAGCAGCGGGACCCTTTAAGAAAAACGTCGCGAGGGTGACAAAGTTGGCAGGGGAGACATTTGCAGACTCCATCTCATGAGTGATGTCGCAAATCCAATCATCAGCATCCAGTGGCTTATCAGAGTTGCGGAACTGAGTGGGGTTGAGATGCACAAATTCCGACAGAGTTATTGCAGCAGGGTCCTGGTTCTGGTTGTTCTGATGCGGGAACTGAGCCATAATCCCAGTCATGAACTGACGGTTGAGCTCGAATTGTTGCATCATAGCTGCCATATAATCTGGCGGTGGTGGTTGTTCAGGGGAACGACCACGACCATGACCACCTGGTCTAACCATCCTGCTAAGTTTCGATAGGGGTAGTTTAGTAAAAGCAATTGCAAGTGTTTAGCGACAAGCATGATGTAACACGACAATAATTGAGCAGTGTAATAGATACTTAATAGTAGTCAATTAAGACGTACAGATCCATACACTGAGTCGGGTTCATGCGGATAGCATAACGGCGCAAATTTAAAAGCTAGACATGCTAGGCGGCGCGCAGGCACGCGGTGAGGAAGTACACAACAAGACATAGCAAAGGCTACATCAACGTTGGAGAAAACTGTTGGGGCGAGGAATCTGCAAGTGACTACACAGGGTGTCCTTGATAAAAGGATCCTGTAAGCAGAACCTGGCCCACAATCTTGAAGAAAGGGGGGTAATTTCAGAACTCCGGGTGGATGTGATCACGAGAACCTAATGTTGAAGTTAGTAAAAAAATTAACCCAAAAGGAAGAGAGATCAGAGTCCCAGAGTAAGGAAGAGGAATAAAAGATCCTAATACCATCCAATTGGCGACGTGGGCCCATAAGCCACACAGCCAAGTTAGTAAAATAGTTTTGGACCACTAGACTCAACTTCGGCTAAGGAGTTGGAAAGGGGGGATCCTACAGGCAGTCGGCTCTGATACCAACCTATGACACCCCCGGCTTAATCATGCACTAACCATACACGCAAATGCACATGATCAAGCCTAAGGACTCACTTAAAGATATCACAACACAACTCTAAAACATAAATAAAGTCATACAAGCTTTATATTACAAGCCAGGGGCGTCGAGGGCTCGAATACATAAGCTCGCATACAAGCATCAGCGGAAGCATCAGATATCTGAGTACGGATATAAAAGATAAAACAGATAAGCCTCAAGAAGGCGGGGCAAAAGAAAACACTACGATCGAAAAGGCGCAGGCCTCCTGCCTGGGACCCTCCGATCCTACTCCTGGTCGTCGGCAAGCTCGTAGTAGTAACCACCCTCGGGGTGGTAGTAGTAGTCGTCGATGGGGGCAGCTGTCTCAGGAGCTCCGTCGTCTGGTTGCATAAAAAAGATATGGGGAAAAAGAGGAAGCAAAGCAACCATGAGTACTCATCTGAAGTACTCAGCAAGCAAGGATCTACACTACATATGCAACATTATCAAGGAGAGGCTGTATATGTGGCTGGGCTGCAGAAATGCCAGAATAGAGAGAAGGCCTAGTCCTATCGAAGACTAGCATCTTCAGTGGTCTTGCAGCATTAGAAGAGTGTAGATTAGTACAGTATAAAGTAGTAGTAACATTAAGTATCAACCTCGGCCAGAGATCCTTTCTCGACTCCCTGCGAGAAAGCAATCCCGGAGCCCTAGTATCCATTTCTCATCATTAAGCTCTAGTTGTATCGATCGTCGATCAGGATACAACTCCGAGCGTCCGTTACCGAGGATCCGGCTATGCATAGATTAGTTCTTCCCTGCAGGGGTGCACCAACTTACCCACCATGCTCGATTAACTCCGGCCGGACACACTTTTCTGGGTCATGCCCGGCCTCGGCCAAACGATACGCCGCAACCCGACCTAGGCTTTACAGAGAGGTCAGCACGCCGGACAAAACCTATGCCCCCAGGGGTCTTGGGCCATCGCCCCGGGCGCTCCTGCACATTGCGTACGCGGCCGGTGAGCAGACCTAGCAGCCTCCAGTACAACGGAGGGTGCTTAACACGGTCCAACCCAGCGCGTGCCGCTCAGTCACTGACGTCCATTAAGCTTCGGCTGATGCATAAGACGTAGAGTGCCCATAACTGTTCCCACGAGATGGTTAGTGCTATTGGGCCAGAGGCCCACTCGGATCAAATATCCAAATCGTTAGTGTGTTGGTAGCATGCGGTAACGAGCAGAGACTCACGATCGATGTGACCCCGTCGCCCCGTCTCGAGGACTTGCAGCAAGGGCTAAGAATGCCCGGCCACGCCTCGTATTCATATCTCGGGCACCCTCCAGGTCAACCCATCTCCACGTCACTCGCCACTTAGGCTCACGCGGGTACCCCTCAGGGTCGACCCGCCTTTCCAAGTAACAGTTGTAAAATCCAAGTATCCGTGTGTCCATAACATGAGGGGAATCCGAGGTATCACCCTCGTTGGATTCCTACTTGATGTAACCGTCAAGGTGAACTCGGAGGAATCACCCTCTATGGGTTCACACTTGAGGGGTTGCACGACAGCGTCGTTACCGGAAGTAGTGAAGGAGGAATCACCCTCGATGACCACGACCGAGTAACTACTCCACAGAGTTAACATCGGAAGTGCTTACGAGGTATCACCCTCGGCACTCGATAGTAAGGTTGCAGTGTCGTACAGATAAAAGGGATGTGATGTGCGATGCTGGGGCCTGCTCGTCGAGTCTTCCGATGATCCAGCGGGGCAACCGGGACAAGTGGGGTCACTGGGGTCTCTATCCAGCCTATACTAAGCAGTTTAGGATAAGCAGGTAGGTATCAACAGCAGTTACAAAAATAGGCTATGCATCATAATAGGTTAAACAGTAGCAGCAGCAATTCTAATGCAAGCATAAGAGAGAAAGAACAGCCGATATAGGCATGCTCAAGGGGGGTGCTTGCCTGGTTGCTCGGCGGCAAAGGCAAGGTCGTCAACGATGTCGTCGGGCTCCTGAGCTGCGTCGGTCTCGGGAACTGCGTCTGTATCGGGGTCTACCGAGAGAGAAGAGGGGGGAGGAAACAGATAAATACACGGCAAACATATGCAACACAGAGCATGCTATGCTAACGTGCAGTGCAGGGTTGCCTAAAGACATATCTAAATCATTTTAATTATTTTAGGATTAAAGTTGGATTTATTAACCGGTGTATATGCACTATTCATCTATCAGAAACAGACTAAAAGTTGCGGGTTCACCTCCGTAGAGGGTCCCGACAAAGAAACAGATGGCACGGTTGGATTCGTCTCGTTGTTCCTAGCAACTTTCATGTATAAAGTTTTTCGATCTGAGCTACGGTTTATTTTCTACGAATTTTCTAAGTTTTAAAGAATTTCAAGAATTATTTTAATTAATTAATTCGCATTATCCAGAACAGTGTTTGGTGACGTCAGCATGACATATGTGTGATGTCAGCAGTCAACAGTGGCGGTTGACCAGGTCAAATCTGACCAGTAGGACCCAATGTCATACTCAGGGGCTAACAGAGTTTAGATTTAAACTAAGTTTAGTTAATTAGGCGTCTGGGCCCACCTGTCAGTGTCAGGTTAGGTTAATTAAGTTAGTTAAATTAGTTCTGTTAATTAGGGGGTGATGGGCCCCAATGTCAGCGGCTGGGCCGGCCCAGTCAACACAGTTGACCAGGTCAACTGGTCAACTAGGGCCAGGTGGCCCACTAGCCAGTGGCCCAGGGCGTGGGCCAGGCCAGCGACGTTAGCGTGGCGCCGGAGAGAGCTTCGGCGAGCCTCTCCCGCGGCGGAGCGCGCCGGAGTTTGCTGGAAAACCAGCACAGGGCTCCGTTTGCCGCACGGCTGTAACACCCCAAAAATATTCCTCTAGATTTTTAAATCTTTCCTTAAAAAAAATAAATGCTTTGAAAATCATTTTTGATCATATTACTTTTCTACCGTTTGGAAACCCATTCAAATTTTAATTGGGTTTCAAATTTTTCTTTAATGATTCTGTTTGAAAGGTTTAAAATTATTTGAATAATTAATTTGGAGGTTTTCAAACAATTTTCATTTAGAAAAGTTTTTGTGAATAATTAAATTTTCAAAAGAAAGGCCTTTTCACTTCCTTCTAGCCCTTCTATAATTTTCTAAATAATTTTTTCTGCCACTCCAAATTATTCCACAAGTCATGCACATCTTATAGGATAGTAACCAACTCCTTTCCACCTCACAAAAATATTCTTTCAATATTTTATAAATTCCAAAGTTGGAATTTATATTATTCATTATGCCTTTGGTTTACAAAGGAACCAAAATTTCTACCAGGATTCTACCTCCACCAAAATTATCTCAGCAAATATATGGTACCCACAACCCATTTCTCAAAAAACATGGGGTGCCACAGTTCAAAATTTTCAAATCCTCTTCTGTTCAAATTTGGACCAGATTCAATCTTTTTGATACAAGTCTATTTTTAATAGCTCAAAAAATTCCAAAACTTTGGCAGGCCCTCTCATATGCATCAACACATCACCACAAAAATTCCTCAAAAATCCTAAAATCCCTAGCACTCACTGCCATATGATCATATGAGTGATCGGGCACTGTTCATCACTGAATAAGATTCAGTTAACTGAATCTTCAGAGAACAGGGGCTAACAAGCCGCGCACTGCACTCCATCCATCCTCTTCTCCTCCACACCTCCCCTCACCTTAAATGTGCTGCCACGGGGCCTCCTCTTCAGTCCCTCGCCGTCAACGGGCTGGAGGCTGGCCCGTGCAACAGCCACCACGATCGGCCACGGCAGGCCGAGCAGATCAGCTCGCGCCACCGGCCTCATTCACTGCGCCGCACCCTGCTGACCTACTTCCCCCTCCATGCGTCGCTTCCCTCCGCAGCTCACGCACTGACCAAGCTCCTGGACCGCATCCGGCAGTCGCCGGAGATGGGCACGTCCGCCGCACCCGTACACCGACCTCGCCGTGGATAAGGCACCCGAGCTCGAGCTCGTTCGCGCTGGTGCTTCGGGCAGCTTCCACCACTCTCACTGACACCCACCACCCTTGACCACCGCCCCTAACCACCTCCGGCGGTCGGAGTAACTCCGGCGTCGCCAACAAGCTTCTGACCACCTCGGGATCGCCTATATAAAGGCCCCCGAGCCCCACTCGTTCCACCCATTGCCTCCACCACCTCCTAATCGCCCCCTCGCCACCTCCCTAACCTCGAGGAGGTCTCCTCCCTCCTCTCCCGTCACCGCTCCGCTGCCTCGGTCCACGATTAGTTCATCACCATTACCCCACCTCCACAGCTCAAACTTCACCAGTAGCCATCTCATCCACCAAACGATCGATCCCGCGCTCCAATTCCGTCCCCCGAGCTCTCTCCGACAAGGTCCATCTCCACCGAAGCCACCGTCCGCCTGCGTTGAGCTCACCGTCGTTCAGGTGCTCGCCGGCGTCCATCTCTACCACTCACCGATGCGGTAGTCCACACTGAGCATGTCTGCATCACCGCCGGCCGCTGAAACCCCGGCGATCGTCGCCGGCAATCGCCGCATCTCCTCTGTCCTAGCGCGCGCGTTCGAACTTTTGAACCTGACGGGTGGACCCCACCCCCGCGCGCTCTTTTTTCTTTTTCTCTGTTTTAATCTAAGGCGTATTCCGTGTTTTGCACCTTCCACGCTGAAAAGCGTATTCTTGCCAGAAGCGTTTTCTTTATAAACACACAGGGATTGGATTTTTGCAGAAACACCCCCGGTTTTGAAAGTTTAACAACTTTTAAACCACAACTCTGTTTGAGTTGAATCTTTTTTCAAAATTCTTATTTTTCTCTCTAGTTTTTTTAGTATTTATTTAAAAATGTTTTGACACAACTTTTTGTACTATTGCCAAAATTTTAATTTGAGTTGAATTTGAATATTTTCAGAAAAAGAAGAGGGAAACCTTGCCGAGAATTTCGAAGGGTTTTCAACTGACTACTTTGGACAAGGCAAGCATTATTGAACTTGGGATATGGTGATTGCATTTGCATGTTTGCATCGGTTGGAGTTGCACCACATATATCACAAGTGCATGCATGTTTGGTCATATCACTTCTTATGCTTGTCTTGCACTTCACTCAAACAAGGAAACTTACTGACTTGGTAAAGCTGTGAGATATTCAGGAGAGTGTCTCCTGTCTTGGACGTGCCGGTGGGCATGGGCCATTATTTTTGACACGGTGGTGTCACATGACGTATGTGAAATATACCGGTGAAGAAAATTAACACCTCCTAAGTCGGCCTAGATCGAGTCTTGTTCCGTTACACCTAGGTGGATACCGTGCTGCCACGAGCCCTTCCGCAAGGAAGGTACAGCTGAGTAAGTTGTTAACCCCTGTCCTGGAACACACTGTACAGAGGGCCACGATGAGGGTTTCCAGGGCCTTGGACTAAATCTTGTCATTGGGTCAGGGGGCATGGGTGTTTCCGGTTGTAAACGAGAGGGGGGGCACCCCTTTGGAATCCGCGCGTATTAATAGTGATCCCATGCAGGACGTTGGTCTCTCCGTCTTAGAGTTTTTCTTGAACGATGCTTTGGGTGATTCCTGGCATCCGGAAAGTTAATCTGGTGTGTGCTGGTCAGGTGTGTTTTCAACCCAAAGACCGTAATGGGAATTAGTCAGTGTCATAGTACTAACTAAAGAAATCGTTTACTTGTGGGTAAAGCGTACACCCTCTGCAGAGTTTAAACCTATTCGAATAGCCGTTGTCCATGGTCAATGGCGTTAGCTGGGTGGGTCAAGTGTCGGTCTCTGGAGGAAATAATTTTAATATGCCTGAAATATTTTGCAGGAATAATTATTGACACCCTGATGCTACCATGAATATTATATGCATGTTAAATATTATTATGATTATGCATATTATTGAGGACTAACCCGTTTCTCTTATTTTGAATTTCCTGAGTGTCTCAGGGGCTGGCTAGACTACCCCGGGCACTCAGCTTTATTTTCAAGACCTCTTGTGGCGTCTCTTGAGTTAACAGGTGGTTTATCCCGCCACTACTCTTGTGGACACCCGATTGGCATTTCTCTTCAAGTCCGACCGTGGCGTCACTTGACACCCGACTGGCATTTCTCTTCAAGACCTCTTCGTGACGTCCCTCGAGTTAACAGGCGGTCCCGCCACTACTCTTGTGGACACCCGATTGGCATTTTTTTTATTTTGCTGAATGTCACTTGGGCTGGCTAGACTACCCGTGGCATTCATTTTCTTTAATTCTAATAAGTTTGATTATGACTAACATGCTATGTTCACGTTCATATCATTTTACTATCATGATTTAAATTTCAGTCAACATGAGCATATGCATTAATTATATCTTTTGTTCATAATGTTTGCGAGTACATTCCAACATACTCACTGGCTTGTCCCTGGCTATTTACTTGGCCATACTTCGAGGAGGACGAGCTTGTGGAGGAGGATTGTGCTAGCGAGCCTGACGCTTAGAGGAGTCCCAGTCAGTCAACCTGTGAGATAGGAGTCTACCACATGTATCATCCGCTGAGCTTCCGCTACACAAATAAAATAGTCAAGCCTCACACTGACGCTTGGCTCTATTTTATTGTACTAGTACTGTATCACCACCACACCACTGTCATATTCTGCCACTGCCATATATTGGCGAGTTTGTAATAAACTTTGTTGAGCCCTCAGACTCAACCCTGTGTAATATTATCTTGTACAGGTTATCTGTATCAAGGAAGTCCACCAGTTGTGTTGATCTTGGGGCTGGTGTGAATTAGGGCTATTCTGGGATTTATTCTCAGAAATGTGCCCGACAGACCTTGGTACCAGAGCCAGGCTGAGTGTAGGAAGCCCTAGGCACGATCGCTAGCACTCGAGTCAGTACTAACATTTTTAGCATGCATCTCATGCATTGTAGCATTTTTTCCATGGTCCTCATATGCACATGATATGACTATTTGGATTTTTGTCTACTGATGTAGATGTCTGGCGGCAACTGCCCATCCCAGATTTTTGCCAACGAGCCTGCGGGATTTTCCCGTCTTCTTACCGTCATCGCTAGGGATGCGATGAGATCTCCGAGCCGTCCAGAGTACACCATTTTTCCTGACAGGATCACAGACACTCTGACTATGTACCAGGCTTCGGTATATATTCGGGGTGGAAGTACCTTGTCTTTCCGCAACTACCGTTTTATGGGGAGAGGCATGCTATCCAGATGGCCGCCCGTGAGGCTATTGCTCATCTCAGGGACATCCTGCCTATTATGCAGACCCGTCCCTATCACTACCTTCCGTGCCATGTTCCTTATACCAACCATTATGCTTTTTCCTGCACCGCAGGAGAAAGGGATGAGGCAATCGAGCCCCTTGTTCAGTATATCATGGCACTAGAGTCGGTCTTCACCGCACTGCTGGACGACCATCTTGCTGCACGGATGGACTTGGCTCGTGCGAGGATCCCTCACAGGAGTGAGTTCCGTTCACCTTCACCACGTGCCCCTCGTATTCCGACTACACCACATTATTCTCCTACTCAGCCCGCGGTTAAGCGCTCATCCCCGAGTGATGAGGCTAGTCGCTTGGCTACTCCTGGTCCGATCAGAGCTCCATTGCCGACGTGCACGGTGCTACCTCAGGCAGGCGTAGCATCGACCTCTGCCCGACTGGAGACCATTCCTGAGGAGGAGGAGGAGGAGGAGGAGGAGGAGACTGAGTCTCCAGCACCTCAGCTGGGACTTACCCTCAGCGGAGCTTACAGTGTCTCGGACACCCCATGAAAACAGATCAAGCGTCAGCACCGCAGTAATCTTTTTATGATGACGTGGTTGTAAGATATTTATTTTCTATTTCTTCTTCTTTTTGTAAGATGGCGAGTAACAAACTCAGACCACAGCCCATTGAGAGGATGAGGTAGTACGTTAGTTGAATAAGTGGTCGTGTAGTATATAGTTTCTGCAAGCATCTTGTATAATTAAGTCATGCTTGTATAATTAAATCCTGCATGTATGATATAACCTGTTGTACTTGCATCCTGGGGGGGAGATTTATTTTTGGTCTCTTAAAAGTTTTATTTGCTGCCTTTATAATTTCTTTTCTCATCGGTGTTACACAAATACCCCCAGAAAGAAAATGCAACGCCCCTGGACCCGTTCTATGCCAAGTCTGCTGAGAGCAACCATGGACAAATGGGAAATAATTTTACACAAGGACAGACTAGTCAATAGGGCAGTGACTCAGCATTTTCACAAGTGTGCGTCTATACGAACAAAGCCAGCAATAGCACCAAGAGATGATGCAGCATTTAGTCAATATGGGAAATCACCAAGGACAAAATCAGAACAGGTCTAAATTGTCCGAGCTCCCGAAGATCAATCCTACTGTGTTTTCTCACACCGATAAACCATTGGAGGCAGATGATTGGCTACGTGATATTGAAAGAAAATTGGATATTGCCTAGTGTACGGATCGGGAAAAAGTGCTTTATACCCCATACTATTTTCCTGGTACAGCAGCTTCATGGTGGGAAAACTTATGTCACACTCATCCCAACGGAGCCAATATGACATGGGAACAATTCAAGGAAAACTTCCGGGGAGCACACATTCCCAACAGTATCATGAAATTGAAGAAAAGGGAATTTGAGGATCTCAAGCAGTGAGGCACCATGGTAACCCAGTACCTGGATCAATTTACCCAGCTGGCCCGGTACGCCAACGACGAATACATGACAGAAGACAAAAAGATGGAAAAATTTCTCGACGGACTTATCCCATCATTAAAGTGCCAACTAGTAGTCCACACCTTTCCTGATTTCAAAACACTGGTGGACAAGGCAATTATACTAGAGAACGAGCACAGCAACATGAACGAAATACGCAAGCGCCGTATGAACCAGTTATCTCAGGTTGGCAACAACATGCCCAAGAATGAATTTCAGAAGCCTACAACACCCCGACCAGCAACTCCGCTACCCCGACCAGAAACGGTAGCACCACAACAGAACCGCAGTGCTTTCAACAACAGGACCAAAGATACATTATTCTATCTGGGCATCACCTGTTATGCCTATGGAGGAGAAGGGCATTACTCCAGGCAATGCCCAAAGCAGGGAAATAATACAACCAAGCCCAACAACAATGGTTGTGGTACAAACACAGCTCCAAAACGCAACAACTCCAACCCCAATAACAATCAGAGGAAGGGACAGGTCAACCATGTGAGATTCGAGGAGGCACAAAATGCACCAGATATTGTGTTTGGTATGTTTCCTATCAACTAAATTAATGCTACAGTCTTATTTGATTCCGGAGCTTCCCATTCGTGTATCTCAAAAAGATTCGCTTCGAAGAATCAATTTTCTTTTTCTCCTTTGCAAAATTCCATGGTTATTCAGTCCCCGGGATCGAAGCAAAGCACACAATGGTACTGCAAGGATGTGAATATTGAGATCAAAGGAATGCTATTTTTAGCCAACCTTATTGTTCTAGAAGCAGTCGATCTGGATGTTATTCTGGGAATGGATTGGTTAACCAAAAATAAAGGTTTCATAGACTGCTACAACCGCACTGTGACTCTTACAAGCTGCCAAAGAGAAACAATTAAATTTGGCACAAGGAGGATTTCCGCATCACAAGGAAAATTAAATCAAGTGGATGCGGCAGAATTAAGTAAGGTTCCTATAGTCTGCGAATACCCCGATGTATTTCCTGAGGAGCTACCAGGAATGCCCCCAGACCGTGACATTGAATTTGTTATTGAATTGGCACCTGGAACAACACCCATTTATAAGAAGCCGTACCGAATGGCTCCGACGGAATTGGCTGAGTTGAAGAAACAGATTAAGGAACTAATGGAAAAGGGTTATGTTCGACCCAGCTCATCACCATGGGGGTCGCCAGTTTTATTTGCTAAGAAAAAGGATAGTACCCTAAGGCCATGTATTGATTACAGGTCACTCAATATGGTCACCATCAAAAATAAATACCCATTGCCCAGGATAAATGACTTGTTTGAACAGCTAGCAGAAGCCAAGGTTTTCTCAAAAATAGATTTGAGGTCAGGCTACCATCAATTAAAAATCCGATAGTCAGATATACCCAAGACTGCCTTTACTACCAGATATGGATTATACGAGTTCACAGTGATGCCTTTTGGCTTAACCAACGCTCCTGCTTATTTTGTGCATCTCATGAACAAGGTCTTCATGAAATATTTGGACAAGTTCGTGGTCGTATTTATCGATGATATACTTATTTATTCCAAGACACCTGAGGAACATGAGCAACACCTACGAATAGTCCTGGAAGAATTGAGGAAAAATCAACTATATGCCAAATTCAGTAAATGTGAATTTTGGTTGCGAGAAGTTGGTTTTCTGGGACACGTACTGACACAAGATGGGATAGCAGTAGACCCAAGTAAAGTAAAGGCTGTCCAAGAATGGAAGCAACCCACAAACATGACAGAGGTTAGGAGTTTTCTTGGTCTGGCTGGCTACTACCGGAGATTTATAGAAGGATTCTCCACCATAGCTAAACCCATGACCCAATTACTTAAGAAGGATTAGAAGTTTGATTGGACTGAAGCATGTGAGAAAAGTTTCCAAGAATTGAAAAAGAGGCTAACAACGGCACCCGTTCTAGTCGTGCCCAATGTGCACAAAATTTTTGAGATATACTGTGACGCGTCCAGGAAAGGCCTTGGATGTGTATTGATGCAAGAAGGAAAAGTCGTGGCATATGCCTCAAGACAGTTACGACGACACGTGGAGAATTATCCTACTCATGATTTGGAACTAGCTGCAGTAATACATGCACTCAAAGAATGGCGACACTTTCTTCTCGGTAAACGATGTGAAATATACACAGACCACAAAAGTCTTAAGTATATTTTCACCCAGGCAGAATTAAACTTGAGACAACGTCGCTGGCTTGAGTTAATAAAGGATTATGACATCGGAATTCATTATCATCCGGGTAAAGCAAATGTTGTGGCAGACGCCCTCAGCCGAAATCCCTGCACCAACAATAATATTGCGCAATTCTTACAGCATGAGTTTAATCAGGAATTTGCCAAACTCAATATGGTCCTAGTCACTGAAGGAACCATTGCCCAACTGGAAATAAAACCAACATTAGAGGATCAGACAAAAGAAGCCCAAAAGGGACACCCAAGTATTGAAGGGATTAAGAGGAAAATAAAATTGGGCAAGGTGACTGAATTTACCATAGACAGTCAAGGAATTTTATGGTTCGGGAAAAGATTGTGCGTGCCTAATAAGGAAGATTTAAAGCAACAAATCTTGGCAAAAGCCCATACCACTCCATATTCTATTCATCCAGGAGGGACAAAAATGTACAAGGATCTACAAGAAAATTATTGGTGGCACGGGATGAAAAGAGATATAGCCGTATATGTCGCACGTTGTGATTCATGCCAGCGTGTAAAAGAAGAACACCAGAGGCCAGCGGGACTATTGCAGCCACTCAGAGTACCTGAATGGAAATGGGACGTAATAGGAATGGATTTTATCGTCGGATTGCCAAGGTCACGACACAGAAATGATGCTATCTGGGTTATAATAGATTATTTAACGAAGGTGGCATATTTCATTTCGGTAAAAACCACATACTGGAGGCTTGCCAGATTATACCTCTCCCGGATTGTTTGCCTACACGGAGTACCCAAGACCATAGTCTCTGATAGAGGAACCCAATTTGTCTCTAGATTTTGGGAGCACCTACAGCAAGCCCTAGGGACTCAACTGGCGTTCAGCACAGCATACCACCCGCAGATCGGAGGACAAACTGAGCGGGTAAATCAAATATTAGAGGACATGCTAAGAGCATGTGTGCTCACTTACGGAGTTAGCTGGGAAGACAGTTTACCATACGCGGAGTTCTCATATAACAACAGTTATCAAGCCAGTTTGAAAATGTCACCTTTTGAAACCCTGTACGGGCGAAGGTGCCGTACCCCACTCAATTGGTCTGAGACCGGAGACAGTCGAATTTTCGGTCCCGAAGTTCTTAAGGAGGCAGAAACAAAAGTGAAGCTTATTCAGGACAGACTGAAAGCGGCTCAGAGCCGTCAAAAGAGTTACTATGATCAAAAGCACCGCCAAATCAGTTTTGAGCCCGATGAATATGTGTATCTCAGAGTATCTCCCACAAGAGGACTACAGAGATTTAAAGTCAAAGGAAAATTGGCACCGAGGTTTATTGGACCATTCAGGGTAATCGCAAGGAGAGGCAAGGTTGCTTATCAACTAGAGCTACCGGCAGAATTATCAGATGTTCATGATGTGTTTCACGTGTCACAACTAAGAAAATGTGTCAGTAACCCAGAAAAGCAAGTCCAGCATCAGGACCTGGATATCCAACAAGATCTTACCTATAGGGAACGTCTTATAAAGATTTAGGAGGAGTCTGAACGGAGGACCCGACAGAATGTAATAAAATTTTACAAGGTTCAGTGGAGTAATCACACCGAGGAAGAAGCAACATGGGAAATAGAGGATCACCTGAGGACTGAATATCCGTACCTGTTTGAGGGAAAGCTGAAATCTCGGGGACGAGATTTTTCTTAAGGGGGGTAGTTGTTGTAACACTCCAAAAATATTCCTATGGATTTTTAAATCTTTCCTTTAAAAAAATAAAAGCTTTGAAAATCATTTTTGATCATATTGCTTTTCTACCGTTTGGAAACCCTTTCAAATTTTAATTGGGTTTCAAATTTTTCTTTAATGATTCTGTTTGAAAGGTTTAAAATTATTTGGATAATTAATTTGGAGGTTTTCAAACAATTTTCATTTAGAAAAGTTTTTGTGAATAATTAAATTTTCAAAAGAAAGGCTTTTCACTTCCTTCTAGCCCTTCTATAATTTTCTAAATAATTTTTTCTGCCACTCCAAATTATTCCACAAGTCATGCACATCTTATAGGATAGTAACCAACTCCTTTCCACCTCACAAAAATATTCTTTCAATATTTTATAAATTCCAAAGTTTGAATTTATATTATTCATTATCCCTTTGGTGAACAAAGGAACCACAATTTCTACCAGGATTCAACCTCCACCAAAATTATCTCAGCAAATATATGGTACCCACAACCCATTTCTCCAAAAACATGGGGTGCCACAGTTCAAAATTTTGAAATTCTCTTCTGTTCAAATTTGGACCAGATTCAATCTTTTTGATACAAGTCTATTTTTAATAGCTCAAAAAATTCCAAAACTTTGCCAGGCCCTCTCATATGCATCAACACATCACCACAAAAATTCCTCAAAAATCCTAAAATCCCTAGCACTCACTGCCATATGATCATATGAGTGATCGGGAACTGTTCATCACTGAATAAGATTCAGTTAACTGAATCTTCAGAGAACAGGGGCTAACGAGCCGTGCACTGCACTCCAACCATCCTCTTCTCCTCCACGCCTCCCCACGCCTTAAATGTGCTGCCAGGGGGCCTCCTCATCAGTCCCTCGCCGTCAACGGGCCGGAGGCTGGCCGGTGCAACAGCCACCACGCTCGGCCACGACAGGCCGAGCGAATCAGCTCGCGCCACCGGACTCATTCACTACGCCGCACCCTGCTGACCTACTTCCCCCTCCACGCGTCACTTCCCTCTGCAGCTTCGCGCACTGACCAAGCTCCTGGACCCCATCCGGCAGTCGCGGGAGATGGGCATGTCCGCCACACCCGTACACTGACCTCGCCGTGGATAAGGCACCCGAGCTCGAGCTCGTCCGCGCTGGTGCTTCGGGCAGCTTCCACCACTCTCACTGACACCCACCACCCTTGACCACCGCACCTAACCACCTCCGGCGGTCGGAGTAACTCCAGCGTCGCCCGCAAGCTTCTGACCACCTCGGGATCGCCTATATAAATGCCCCCGAGCCCCAATCGATCCACCCATCACCTCCACCACCTCCTAATCGCCCCCTCGCCACCTCCCTGACCTCGAGGAGGTCTCCTCCCTCCTCTCCGGTCACCGCTCCGCCGCCTCGGTCCACGATCAGTTCATCACCATTACCCAACCTCCATAGCTCAAACTTCACCAGTAGCCATCTCATCCACCAAACGATCGATCCCGTGCTCCAATTCCGTCCCCCGAGCTCTCTCTGACAAGGTCCATCTCCACCGAAGCCACCGTCCGCCGGCGTTGAGCTCACCGTCATTCAGGTGCTCGCCGGCGTCCATCTCTACCACTCACCGATGTGGTAGTCCACACTGAGCATGTCTGTATCACCGCCGGCCGCTGAAACCCCGGCGATCGCCGCATCTCCTCTGTCCTCACGCGCGCGTTCGAACTTTTGAACCTGACAGGTGGACCCCACCCCGCGCGCTCTTTTTTCTTTTTCTCTGTTTTAACCGAAGGCGTATTCCGTGTTTTGCGCCTTCCACGCTGAAAAGTGTATTCTTGCCCGAAGCGTTTTCTTTATAAACGCACAGGGACTGGATTTTTGCAGAAACACCCCTGGTTTTGAAAGTTTGACAACTTTTAAACCACAACTCTGTTTGAGTTGAATCTTTTTTTGAAATTCTTATTTTTCTCTCTAGTTTTTTTTAGTATTTATTTAAAAATGTTTTGACACAAATTTTTGTACTGTTGCCAAAATTTTAATTTGAGTTGAATTTGAATATTTACAGAAAAAGAAGAGGGAAACCTTGCCGAGAATTTTGAAGGGTTTTCACCTGACTACTTTGGACATGGCAAGCATTATTGAACTTGGGATATGGTGATTGCATTTATCGAAGCATGGTGCCAAGGACGAGGTTTCTACTATGGGCAAAGGCAAATGGAACACAGATTTGTCAACCTATGCTCACCTCAACGCCCAAGACATCCATTCTGGTTTTTTAAACCGCGTGTACACAAGCCGCGACTTTGAAGCCGGTTTAGTGAATCTAATGAAGGAGCAATATGAGGTAACTGCATAACTGCTTCTCTCTTGTGTCCAATTCCAAATATTAACTCCAGTAGCCCCCAAGTGTCGGGTTATCTTTCTAAGATGAAACGGTACCTTAGAATTGCAATATTACAACTTTCGCCGGTATAGTCCCCAAGGGTCGGTTTAACTGATGAAGATGAACCGGGACTTTTAGAAGAATACTCATAATGTCACTTTGAACCGGCATACATTAGCCCCCAAGTGCCAAGAGTAATACTTGTATTGCACTTGGGACTTGCAGAAATTTCTGATTACGAGCAAATATGCATTAGCCCCCAAGTATCAGGTGCATGACTTGTTATGTGCTTGGTACTTCAAATATGCACTGCCAATTCATGATATGTTTATCTCTTATAGGCTGAGCTGAGCAAAAAGGAATCTCAAACCGCTGATCTGCAAGAAAACATCAAGTCCCAGCAGGCAGAAACCTCCAAAACCAAAGATGAGCTTACCAGTGCCTTAGCCGCTATGGAAAAGCTGAAGGAGAGTTTCAACAAGGAGCGGGCGGATTGGGGCAAAGAAAAATCCGCATTGCAAAAAAGAGCCGAGGACGCAGAAGCAGCTCTCAAACCGGTGGTGGATGAGCAAACTGGTGTAAAGCGGCAAATACATGCCATGACTGCTGCTGTGTTTGGTAAATATCCTGGCTTTAAATTTTCAACATATCATCCCATACATTGCCGGTTTACTGATGTTTATAATGGCGCAGGAACTCGCATTAGTCATCTGGGCTCTAACGTACAGAAGAAGCTGAAGGCTGCCTATACTCTTATAGAGCAGTTATATACCGGGGCGCAACGGATCATCTGCACTGCTTCTCACAACAAGCCGCCCCCAACTTTAATCAAGGAGACCTTAGAAAGGTTGTCAATGCTGCCTGTCCGGGTAGAAGAGCTAAAGAGATCTGCTGCCAGGGCTGGTGCTCTGACCGCACTAACCCGGGCAAAAGCATGGGTGCCTGATCTTGATCCGGTGGATGTGGCTAAAGGCTATCCAAGCTTAAAATAAGACGGATCAGAATTTGGCCATGAGGACCTCCGAGCAATAAACCGGGAAGTACGTCCACTGGCTTGCCAACTGGCTGAAGAAACTGATCTTTCATATTACCAGGCGAGTTATGATGTCAACAACAAACGGGTTGCTGCACCAGTCCCTGAGGCTCAAAATCTTATCCCGCCAATCCGTAAGCACACCTATGCCCCTGACGTTAAACCGTCCACACTTATAAGCGATGAAGCTGTGTTCCGAGCTTTAACTAGGATCGATTGGGCCACCATTGACTTCCAGCAGCTGGGTAGAGAGGAAGAGGATGAACTGGCGCAAGGCGATCCACAACCGTCAGGGCACCCCAGTGACGAGTCATTATCCCCAACATATGTGAAATATACCGGTGAAGATAATTAAAACCTCCTGAGTCGGCCTAGATCGAGTCTTGTTCCGTTATACCTAGCTGGATACCGTGCTGCCACGAGTCCTTCCGCAAGGAAGGTACGGCTGAGTAAGTTGTTAACCCCTGTCCAGGTACACACCGTACAGAGGGCCACGATGAGGGTTTCCAGGGCCTTGGACTAAATCCTGTCATCGGGTCATGGGGCATGGGTGTTTCCGGTTGTAAACGAGAGGGGGGCACCCCTTGGAATCCGCGAGTATTAATAGTGATCCCATGCAGTACGTTGGTCTCTCCGTCTTAGAGTTTTTCTTGAATGATGCTTTGGGTGATTCCTGGCATCCAGAAAGTTAATTTGGTGTGTGCTGGTCAGGTGTGTTTTCAACCCAAAGACCGTAATGGGAATTAGTCAGTGTCACGGTACTGACTAAAGAAATCCTTTACTTGTGGGTAAAGAGTACACCCTCTGCAGAGTTTAAACCTATTCGAATAGCCATTGTCCACGGTCAAGGGCGTTAGCTGGGTGGGTCAAGTGTCGGTCCCGGTGTCGTTCTCCTGAGGAAATAATTTTAATATGCCTGAAATATTTTGCAGGAATAATTATTGACACCCTGATGCTACCATGAATATTATATGCATGTTAAATATTATTATGATTATGCATATTATTGAGGACTAACCCGTTTCTCTTATTTTGAATTTCCTAAGTGTCTCAGGGGCTGGCTAGACTACCGCGGGCACTCAGCTTTATTTTCAAGACCTCTCGTGGCGTCTCTCAAGTTAACAGGCGGTTTATCCCGCCACTACTCTTGTGGACACCCGATTGGCATTTCTCTTCAAGTCCGACCGTGGCGTCACTTGACACCCGACTGGCATTTCTCTTCAAGACCTCTTCATGACGTCCCACGAGTTAACAGGCGGTCCCGCCACTACTCTTGTGGACACCCGAGTGGCATTTTTTTATTTTGCTGAATGTCACTTGGGCTGGCTAGACTACCCGTGGCATTCATTTGCTTTATTTCTAATAAGTTTGATTATGACTAACATGCTATGTTCACGTTCATATCATTTTATTATCATGATTTAAATTTCAGTCAACATGAGCATATGCATTCATTATATCTTTTGTTCATAATGTTTGCGAGTACATTCCAACGTACTCACTGGCTTGTCCCTGGCTATTTACTTGGCCAGACTTGGAGGAGGACGAGCTTGTGGAGGAGGATTGAGCTAGCGAGCCCGACGCTTAGACGAGTCCCAGTCAGTCAACCTGTGAGATAGGAGTCTACCACATGTATCATCCGCTGAGCTTCCGCTACACAAATAAAATAGTCAAGCCTCACACTGACGCTTGGCTCTATTTTATTGTACTAGTATTGTATCACCACCACACCACTGTCATATTCCGCCACAGCCATATATTGGCGAGTTTGTAATAAACTTTGTTGAGCCCTCAGACTCAACCCTATGTAATATTATCTTGTACTGGTTACCTGTATCAAGGAAGTCCACCAGTTGTGTTGATCTTGGGGCTGGTGTAACTTAGGGCTATTCTGGTATTTATTCTCAGAAATGGGCCCGACAGTGGCTTACGCCATTCGAACGGGCGGAGCTAGGCGCATCCATTCATGGCGGTCTCTCAAGTAGTGGTGACCGGATTCGAGCGCGGTGACGACGGCGACGGCGCCGGCGTTCGGGACTACACCGATACGGTGAAACGCGGCGCGATCGAACAAGATGAGCAGCGGGGCAGCAGCTACGGGCTTCTTGAGCGTGCTAGGGCAGACGGGCAAGGCCGTAGTGGCTCAGGAGCACGATGCTTGCAGCCACGGCAGCGGCCAGAGTACGGCAACGCGGCGGGATGGCTACGGCAACTTAAAGGTCCAGGGAAGAAAAGGAGGGGGTAGCGTTGCTCATGTAGGGGCACACGGTGGCTGGCGCGAAGTTTAGTAGCTACAGAGCAGGGAGATTAATGGTGGCGAGGTTCCGGTTGCCGCGGTTGTTGATGGAGACGAGGAGGTCACTGCGCTGCTCCCCGAGTCGATGCAGAGCTCCAGCTCGATGAAGACGATGGCCCCGGAGCGCGAGGACACGAAGGCGAGGTCGGAGGGGCTCGGTGGCCGCGTCTGCGAGCGATGAACGGCCACGAGCCCGCTCAGATGGGCTCGGGCAGAGGGGGAGGAGGAGCGAGGGAGGCGAGGGAGGAGCCAGGGGGGTCGCGGGAGATGCTTTTATCCTCCACGGCGAGCGCAGGCGCGCGGTGTCGAGCAGGCGAGCAGGGGGGCCAGGGCACGCGCGCGCGGGCGTGCTATGGTGTCCACAGCGGCGCGGGGTGAGCAGTGCGAGGTGGGAGACGGCGCTGGGTGGGTTGGGCCGGTGCTGTAGCCACTTAGGCCCAGGTACAGTGGGCCTTTGCCCCTTTTCTTCTTTTTTCTATTTTCTGTTTTGTTTTCTGTTTTGTTTTCTGTTTTGCAAATTGTTTAGCCACTAAACTGCTTTTACAAAATAAGTGACCTAGCTCATAAATTGCAGTGCATTAGTACCTATCACCAAAAACTAGTTTGGGTAAAATATAATTTCATATTTAACTAAGATTTAACAAAAGGTTATTAAATGTTGCTGTTTGCCACTGTTAGAGGTTGTTAGGGTCACTTAACCAAGCCCATTGATGTTGGTTACAATTTTATAGTTGCCTCTGAATTATTTGCTATTTAATGAACATTTTAGTTTCCAATTTGGAACAACTTTTATTTCCACTTTAAATTAATTTGAAGTTTGAATGAGGAGTTTGAAATGCAATATGATGCAAATGATGACTAGGCACTGTTAAACTTGCTGACATGGCATTACCTAAGGGTGATCACTGTGGTTAATTACATGGGGTGTTACAACTCTCCTCCTCTAACAAGAATTCTTGTCCCGAGAATTAAGAAGAAGAATAAAAGAAAGCGGGGTATTCTTCACGAAGACGATCCTCGCGTTCCCAAGTGGCTTCATCTTCAGTATGATTTGACCACTAAACTTTGAGGAACTTGGTCGTCTTCTGACGGGTTCGACGTTCAGATTCACCGAGGATGCGGATCGGATGCTCCTTATAAGAAAGATCATCATGCAATTCGAGCATCTCGTGATCCACTGCTCGGTGCGGAGACTCCTTGAAGCAACGGCGAAGTTGCGACACATGGAAGACGTCATGGATATGAGAGAATTGCGCCGGCAACTCCAATTTATATGCCACCTGACCACGTCTTGCAACAATGCGGAAAGGACCAATGTAGCGTGGAGCTAACTTGCCCTTGATTACCAACCGATGAGTGCCTTTCATAGGAGTGACATGCAGATAAGCTTGATCACCAGGCTGATAGGTCAAACCCCATCGTTTGCGATCATAGTTGCTATTCTGGCGGTCCTGAGCCGCCTTTAGATTTTCTCGAACGATACGGACTTGTTCTTCAGCGTGTTGGATAATGTCTGGACCCACAAGTGGTCGTTCCCCAGTTTCTGACCAATTCAGAGGGGTTCGACACTTACGTCCATAAAGGACTTCAAAGGGAGCCATTTTCAAGCTGGCTTGATAACTGTTGTTATATGAGAACTCGGCATACGGGAGAGATTATTCCCATTTCTTGCCGAAGGATATAACACAAGCTCGAAGCATGTCTTCAAGCACTTGATTAACTCGCTCGACTTGGCCTTGGGATTGGGGGTGATAAGCTGAACTCCAGGTAATATGAGTTCCCATAGCTTCTTGGAAACTTTCCCAGAACTTTGAGGTGAAAAGACCGCCACGGTCCGAACTGATCTCCTTTAGAATGCCATGGAGTGAAACAGCTTTGGAGATATACAACTCTGCTAACTGACTAGCAGTAATAGTCTCCTTGACAGGCAGAAAGTGTGCAACCTTAGAAAGTTGGTCAACGACGACAAGAATAGCATCGTGACCCTTCTGTGACTTGGGAAGGCCAGTAATGAAATCCATCTGAACCTTATCCCATTTCCAGAGAGGAATAGGAAGTGGTTGCAGAATTCTGGCAGGCTTCTGATGTTCTGCTTTAACGCGACGGAAAACGTCACATTCAGCAACATAGCAAGCAATATCCTGCTTCATTTTAGACCACCAGTACCTTTGACGAAGATCACGATACATCTTGGTACTACCCGGATGAATAGACAGCATTGTATCATGTGCCTCCTTCATGACCTTGTCAGTCATAAGTTCGAAGCGAGGTGCGATAATGCGGTCTCTGAAATACAAGGTACCATCTTCAGACAGCGAGAAATCCCTGTACTTTTCTAGGTGAAGATCTTTCTTCATCAGATCAACTTTAGCATCTTTAGCTTGCGCATCCTTAACAGCTTTCTCAAGATCTGGTTGTACCACAAGGTTTTTAAGAGAACCCTGGGGAACAATACGCAGATTCAGCTTGCGCAGTTCTTCATAAAGACGAGGCTGAGCTTGCTTAACCATGAGGTTGTTACAATAGGACTTGCGGCTTAAGGCATCAAGCATGATATTAGCCTTGCCAGGGGTATATGAAATACCACAGTCATAGTCCGTAATTGTTTCCAACCATCATTGTTGGCGGAGATTAAGATCCAGCTGAGTAAACAAATACTTCAAGCTTTGATGATCAGTATATACCTCACACCGGTTACGCAGAAGGTAATGTCGCCACAGCTTCAATGCATAGATCACTGCAGCAAGTTCAAGATCATGCACTGGATAATTTTCTTCATGTGGACGCAATTGAAGCGAAGCATAAGCAATTACTCTTTGCTCTTGCATTAGGACACAGCCTAATCCTTGACAAGAGGCGTCACAATATATCACAAAGTGTTTGCGAGAATCCGGAGGAGCAAGCACTGGGGCAGAAGTTAGCTTATCCTTGAGGGTCTGGAAACTTTCCTGACATTTGTCTGTCCACTCAAACTTAACGCCTTTGTGAAGCAGATTAGTTAGGGGCTTAGTAATCTTGGAAAAGTTCTTGACAAATCGACGACAATAGCTTGCGAGGCCGAGAAAACTTCTCACTTGCTTGACGTTCTTCGGAGGAGTCCAATCCAGAATAGCCTGAACTCGTTCCGGGTTAACAGCAATTCCATCCTTGGATACCACATGTCCAAGGTAGGTTACTTCAGAGAGCCAGAATTCACATTTGGAGTATTTGGCATACAACTGGTGTTCTCGAAGACTTTCCAGAACAAGACGAAGGTGTTCAGCGTGTTCTTCCTTATTCTTCGAATATACCAGAATATCATCTAGATATACCACGATGAACTTGTCGAGGTAATCCATGAAGAAGTAATTCATCAGACGGGAGAACGTGGCTGGAGCATTTGTTAAGCCAAATGACATGACCATGTACTCGTAGGAGCCATAACGAGTAACGAAGGTTGTCTTCGGAATATCCTCTTCGTGGACACGGATCTGGTGATAACCCAACCTCAAGTCGAGTTTCGAAAACACTAATGATCCAGCAAGCTGATCATACAAGTCATTGATCCGAGGGAGTGGATATTTATTCTGAATGGTTGCCTGGTTGATAGGACGGTAATCTTGGACCAACCTATTCATACCATCTTTCTTCTTGACAAAGAGGGAAGGTGCTCAACAGGTAGAGGAACTAGGACGGATAAAGCCTTTGCGGAGGGATTTGTCAATTTCCTCCTTAAGCTCGAGAAGGTGGTGCGGAGGCATCTTATAAGGACGCTTCGCAATAGGAGTTGTGCCTGGTTTCAAGTCGATGACAAACTCGATAGCTCTAACAGGGGGTATTCCTGGAAGTTCTTCCGGAAAGACGTCTTGAAAGTCATAGACGACTGGAATGTTTTCAATCCCCTCAAGCGGAGAAGCGTTCAACGCATTCAAGGCATAGATTTGAGCCTTGGCATTTTGAGTTATCTGGGCACGGTAATTCACTAGCTCATCTGATGGGTGCAGGAGGTGTACAACTTTAGTGGCATAATTGATTGAGGCGCAGTGAGCCTTCAACCAATCCATTCCCAGGATAAGATCAATGTTGGAAGTATTCAGGTTAATGGGGAAGGCCTAAAAATTCCTCCCTTCAATCTCAACAGAGACTTCGGGGCTGAATATGGATGCTTGGCATTGACCCGCGGGTGTGTTTACCAATAATGGATGGTGTAGCATTTCGCATTTAATGTCATGCATGAGCGCAAAATGTTCTGACATGAATGAATGTGATGCTCCTGAATCAAATAAAATAGATGCAGGTACTGAATTAACAAGTAGTGTACCCATCACAATTTCTAGTTGATCTTGAGCTTCAGCCATGTTGACGTGATAAGCCTGCCCACGACCATAAGAAGGCCTCGCATTATTGTTGCGGGCATTAGGAGGCGGAGCCAGTTGCTTCTGATTCTGATAGCAGTTCCTGGCAAGGTGACCCAGTTTGGCACACTTGTAACACAACCCATCATTGGGATTGGGAGCAGGAGCTCGGGGTGGTCCAGCTCGAAGAAGCTGCCTCGATGGTGGAGGAGGCACACGGGGTGCGGCATGGTACGGCCTTGGTGCAGGGGCAGTTGGACGGTACATGCTGTGGGGAATCCAGATATGGCGTTTCTGTGAAGACGAGCCCGAAGATGAGCCAGCATCACGATAGCGCTTCTGTGACTCCTTGTGCTTCATCTGAGCGGTCTCAACCAGAATAGCCATGTTCACAAGGGTAGCAAAGTTGGTGAAGTCTTGAGCAGCAAGTGCAAGCTCGATGTCTCGGTGGAGTCCACTACGAAACTTCTCTTGTCTACGAGCATCTGTGGCGATGTCTTCTTCAGCATAGCGGGACAGGTCAAGGAATTCCCGCTGATAGGCTTCGACAGTCTTGTTGCCCTGAGTGAGGTTGCGGAACTGGGTCCTCATCCGGTCCATGATTCCCTGAGGAATATATCGGGCACGAAAAGCAGCCTGGAACTCAAGCCAAGTAACGACTATTCCAGCAGGCAGTGTACGCTTGTGTGTGTCGCACCATTGAGCAGCGGGACCCTTTAAGAAAAAGGTCACGAGGGTGACAAAGTTGGCAGGGGAGACATTTGCAGACTCCATCTCGTGAGTGATGTCGCGAATCCAATCATCAGCATCCAGTGGCTTATGAGAGTTGTGGAACTGAGTGGGGTTGAGACGCACAAATTCCGACAGAGTTATTGCAGCAGGGTCCTAGTTCTGGTTGTTCTGATGCGGGAACTGAGCCATAATCCGAGTCATCAACTGACGGTTGAGTTCGAATTGTTGCATCATAGCTGCCATATAATCTGGTGGTGGTGGTTGTTCAGGGGAACGACCACGACCATGACCACCTGGTCTAACCATCCTGCTAAGTTTCAATAGGGGTAGTTTAGTAAAAGCAATTGCAAGTGTCTAGCGACAAGCATGATGTAACACGACAATAATTGAGCAGTGTAATAGATACTTAACAGTAGTCAATTAAGACGTACAGATCCATACACTAAGTCGGGTTCATGCGAACAGCATAACGGCTCAAATTTAAAAGCTAGACATGCTAGGCGGCGCGCAGGCACGCGGTGAGGAAGTACACAACGAGACATAGCAAAGGCTACATCAACGTTGGAGAAAACTGTTGGGGCGAGGAATCACCAAGTGACAACACAGGGTGTCCTTGATAAAAGGATCCTGTAAGCAGAACCTGGCCCACAATCTTGAAGAAGGGGGGTAATTTCAGAACTTCGGGTGGATGTGATCACGAGAACCTAATGTTGAAGTTAGTAAAAAAATTAACCCGAAAGGAAGAGAGATCAGAGTCCCAGAGTAAGGAAGAGGAATAAAAGATCCTAATACCATCCAATTGGCGACGTGGGCCCGTAAGCCACACAGCCAAGTTATTAAAATAGTTTTGGACCACTAGACTCAACTTCGGCTAAGGAGTTGGAAAGGGGGGATCCTACAGGCAGTCGGCTCTGATACCAACCTATGACGCCCCCGGCTTAATCGTGCACTAACCATACACGCAAATGCACACGATCAAGCCTAAGGACTCACTTGAAGATATCACAACACAACTCTAAAACATAAATAAAGTCATACAAGCTTTATATTACAAGCCAGGGGCCTCGAGGGCTCGAATACATAAGCTCGCATACAAGCATCAAAGGAAGCATCAGATATCTGAGTACGGATATAAAAGATAAAACAGATAAGCCTCAAGAAGGCGGGGCAAAAGAAAACACTACGATCGAAAAGGCGCAGGCCTCCTGCCTGGGACCCTCCGATCCTACTCCTGGTCATCGGCAAGCTCGTAGTAGTACTCAGCAAGGAGTAGTACTCATCTGAAGTACTCAGCAAGCGAGGATCTACACTACATGTGCAACATTATCAAGGAGAGGCTGTATATGTGGACTGGGCTACAGAAATGCCAGAATAGAGAGAAGGCCTAGTCCTATCGAAGACTAGCATCTTCAGCGGTCTTGCAACATTAGAAGAGTGTAGATTAGTACAGTATAAAGTAGTAGTAACATTAAGTATCAACCTCGGCCAGAGATCCTTTCTCGACTCCCTGCGAGAAAGCAATCCCGGAGCCCTAGTATCCATTTCTCATCATTAAGTTCTAGTTGTATCGATCGTCGATCGGGATACAACTCCGAGCGTCCGTTACCGAGGATCCGGCTATGCATAGATTAGTTCTTCCCTGCAGGGGTGCACCAACTTATCCACCACGCTCGATTAACTCCGGCCGGACACACTTTTCTGGGTCATGCCCGGCCTCGGCCAAACGATACGCCGCAACCCGACCTAGGCTTAACAGAGAGGTCAGCACGCCAGACTAAACCTATGCCCCTAGTGGTCTTGGGCCATCGCCCCGGGCGCTCCTGCATGTTGCGTACGCGGCCGGTGAGCAGACCTAGCAGCCTCCAGTACAACGGAGGGTGCTTAATGCGGTCCAACCCAGCGCGCGCCGCTCAGTCGCTGACGTCCATTAAGCTTCGGCTGATGCATACGACACAGAGTGCCCATAACTGTTCCCACGTGATGGTTAGTGCTATTGGGCCAGAGGCCCACTCGGATCAAATATCCAAATCGTTAGTGTGTTGCTAGCATGCGGTAACGAGCAGAGACTCACGATCGATGTGACCCCATCGCCCCGTCTCGAGGACTTGCAGCAAGGGCTAAGAATGCCCGGCCATGTCTCGTATTCATATCTCGGGCACCCTCCAGGTCAACCCGTCTCCACGTCACTCGCCACTTAGGCTCACGCGGGTACCCCTTAGGGTCGACCCGCCTTTCCAAGTAACAGTTGTAAAATCCAAGTATCTGTGAGTCCATAACATCAGGGGAATCCAAGGTATCACCCTTGTTGGATTCCTACTTGATGTAACCGTCAAGGTGAACTCGGAGGAATCACCCTCGATGGGTTCACACTTGAGGGGTTGCACGACAGCGTCGTTACCGGAAGTAGTGAAGGAGGAATCACCCTCGATGACCACGATCGAGTAACTACTCCACAGAGTTAACATCGGAAGTGCTTACGAGGTATCACCCTCGGCACTTGATAGTAACGCTGCAGTGTCGTACAGATAAAAGGGATGTGATGTGCAGTGCTGGGGCCTGGTCGTCGAGTCTTCCGATGATCCCGCGGGGTAACCGGGACAAGTGGGGTCACTGGGGTCTCTATCCAGCCTATACTAAGCAGTTTAGGATAAGTAGGTAGGTATCAATAGCAGTTACAAAAATAGGCTATGCATCAGAATAGGATAAACAGTAGCAGCAGCAATTCTAATGCAAGCATAAGAGAGAAAGAACAGGCGATATAGGCATGCTCAAGGGGGGTGCTTGCCTGGTTGCTCGGCGGCAAAGGCAAGGTCGTCAACGGTGTCAGAGCATGCTATGCTAACGTGCAGTGCAGGGTTGCCTAAAGACATATCTAAATCATTTTAATTATTTTAGGATTAAATTGGATTTATTAAAAGGTGTATATGCACTATTCATCTATCAGAAATAGACTAAAAGTTGCGGGTTCACCTCCGTAGAGGGTCCCGACAAAGAAACAGATGGCACGATTGGATTCGTCTCGTTGTTCCGAGCAACTTTCATGTATAAAGTTATTCGATCTGAGCTACGGTTTATTTTCTACGAATTTTCTAAGTTTTAAAGAATTTCTGGAATTATTTTAATTAATTAATTCGCATTATCCATAACAGTGTTTGGTGACGTCAGCATGACGTATGTGTGATGTCAGCAGTCAACAGTGGCGGTTGACCAGGTCAAATCTGACCAGTGGGACCCACATGTCATACTCAGGGGCTAACAGAGTTTAGATTTAAACTAAGTTTAGTTAATTAGGCGTCTGGGCCCACCTGTCAGTGTCAGGTTAGGTTAATTAAGTTAGTTAAATTAGTTCTGTTAATTAGGGGGCGAAGGGCCCCATTGTCAGCGGCTGGGCCGGCCCAGTCTGCACAGTTAACCAGGTCAACTGGTCAGGTAGGGCCAGGTGGCCCACTGGCCAGTGGCCCAGGGCGTGGGCCAGGCCAGCGACGTTAGAGTGGCGCCGAAGAGAGCTCCGGCGAGCCTCTCCCGCGGCGAAGCGCGCCGGAGTTGGCTGGAAAACCAGCACAGGGCTCCGTTTGCCGCGCGGCTGTAACACCCCAAAAATATTCCTCTGGATTTTTAAATCTTTCCTTTAAAAAAATAAATGCTTTGAAAATCATTTTTGATCATATTACTTTTCTACCGTTTGGAAACCCTTTCAAATTTTAATTGGGTTTCAAATTTTTCTTTAATGATTCTGTTTGAAAGGTTTAAAATTATTTGGATAATTAATTTGGAGGTTTTCAAACAATTTTCATTTAGAAAAGTTTTTGTGAATAATTAAATTTTCAAAAGAAAGGCCTTTTCACTTCCTTCTAGCCATTCTATAATTTTCTAAATAATTTTTTCTGCCACTCCAAATTATTCCACAAGTCATGCACATCTTATAGGATAGTAACCAACTCCTTTCCACCTCACAAAAATATTCTTTCAATATTTTATAAATTCCAAAGTTGGAATTTATATTATTCATCATCCCTTTGGTTTACAAAGGAACCACAATTTCTACCAGGATTCTACCTCCACCAAAATTATATCAGCAAATATATGGTACCCACAACCCATTTCTCCAAAAACATGGGGTGCCACAGTTCAAAATTTTCAAATTATCTTCTGTTCAAATTTGGACCAGATTCAATCTTTTTGATACAAGTCTATTTTTAATAGCTCAAAAAATTCCAAAACTTTGCCAGGCCC